>OX465483.1:3093909-3712691 GCA_950022335.1 Eurois occulta | reverse complement strand
AAAAATAGCGTGCAGCAGAGACCGATCGAAGCTTTTTATTTTTAAATTCAGCATCTGAAATTATTGCGTCGAAATCGCACTGTAATGTTTGTATTCTTGGAAGATATACGTAGCTAGGTACCGATAATTGAGAAAGAAAAATAGGTATAAATGGCTACGTGATGTTGGTGGCTTACACAGTAGGTATAAGGTAGGTACTTCTTTCTTATCTTAAAGAAACAGAAAAATAACGTAAGTTGTTTGTTAATTAAGTAATCTTTAAAGAACTTTAAGTCGCTGATAAGCATTTCTTCATTTACGACTTTCTTTATCGAATTAAATGAGTCAAGTAGGTATTTAGAAGAAACGAGAAATCAATAACCCTGCATTTCTTATAACAGGGGCATTCATCACCATTGGTCACCCACTACGGCCATTACACACTCACGCATCATTTTAGTGCTCCTACAAATCCAGTTGTAGAACATAGTTGGAGTAGGACTTATAAGTCCTAAAGATACAAAAGTATGTAAAAACATTACCTTCATGGGCGCTGCTGCAGTCTGTAAAATAAATAAATAAAAGCAAAAGGTTATTTGCAGGAAAACTGGGTCATTGACAGTCATTCGCAAACAGAACGGATATTTTTAGTGTACCTCGATCATATGATATGAATGTGTTATAAATAACATGAGAGAAACATGTTCAGAAGAACAACAAACACTCACATGCTTCTGAAATCTGCATACCCCTCTAGAAAATGCAGGAGTGAGGTAAAATGCGCATCACTCAGAACAACGAACTGAAATTAAGCTCAATGTTTCAACATGCATCGAAAATACTTATCTTTATTCTTCTTGCTCATAAACTAGTTCCCCTGACTAAATAAAAGGCACGCCTACTATTACAAAGTAAGCCGACATTTGAGCAGATATTATCTAGGTATAGGTACGTTCATGACTTGCACAATAAGAATGAATTTCAGAAACACCCACCTCTCACCGTTTCAAGCAATAAGTTAATGTCATTGGAGGATATTATTTTGTTACTTTAAACATCCAGTTTTATGAGTAAACATGCATGTATACGCAGCCACAGTTTGCATTATGATTAATAGTAAATAAGTACTATACTATGTTTGTCGCGTGATGCCACTGTGATCACGTGAACTACATATGCTGAACATACTGAACGTTATTTTCACAGTTCATGAGTTCCGTATCGAATGCTTATCTTATGGACCCTCGCCTTCCTCACAATCAATAGTTGCTTTCATTTCATGTGATATCGGTTGTTTTATGGTGCTGCATATCTTACAGATGTAGGCTTATAGATATTTTCGGTTCTTTATCCCCGTATTATTTACGTAGTTAACAGTTGTAATAGCCCACCTGTGATAATACATTGATTACAATTGATAGAACTTTCTATGCGATTGGTATTTAAATCGTAATGACAGTCAATACCTATTGGTACCTATTGACTGTCATTACGATAACGATTAGGGTTTACTGCAGTTGTTCGTTTGATTGAATTGTAACATTCTATAGAAACTTAGTCAAGTAGGTATCTATCAGGCAAACGCTGCTAGACAAGAATATGCTTTACAATAATATACCTGGACTTGCAACCTTAGGTTGCAAAGAATCAATTTTATTCAGCAAAAAGTTTTTATTACTATTTTGAATGCATGTTTGTGTCTCTATGCACTCCTCATGAACGTTTCAGGAAAACATCCGTAGTAATATGTAGTTTGCAAAGTTCATAATCCAAAATAAACTGCGGATAGATCGGCACCTACACGTGGAGGCAACGTCCTTATTGCCGCAGTTCGTACTTCGTACTTCCCGACCCTCGAGGCTACGCCCCCATGGTCACGTAGCCTATCAGCGCGTCCCAATTAGCCAGATGTGTCACGGGTAGACCAGCAGACGACGTCGTGACACGGAGGTCGAAGTTCAATTTGAACGGTGGCTAATGTTTGAACGAAAGCTAATCCTATCTCAGCAGATAGTGGGAGCTAAGATTGTCAACGTGTTTTTTTATTATTTTTAACATCAACATAACATCATGCTTGTAATCTTCGAAGGATGAGGCAGAGGTGTAGATTCCTAAAGGTACCTAGTACATCCATATTTCGCCAGTTATGTTGAAGTCCAATATAGTAGGTATAGGGTACGAGATTATTTCCATCAACTGGACACATCCTGACTGCGGACAGCCGGGTTGCCACTGAGAAAATTCTCAAAAATACAATAACTCTGCCCGTTCTGGTAACCAAACCCGTGCTCACTCATGCGCTTGCAACCACTAGACCAAATAAGCAGTTTAGTTGAGGATGCTTTCTAGTTGAACTATCTTTTTAGATGTAGAGGAAAATCATGATCTAATAAGAGCTATAGGACAGTCAGTTTTTCTGCGCCTCGCATCCGAGTTGAGTGCACTTTATAAAAAAAAAGGAAACCACTTATGATAACTTCAATTAACTGATATCAAGTAGACACCTTTTGCATTAAAAGTAATGTGCTAATTTGATAACAGTTTTCTTGAAAGTTTTTATGCATTATCTTTGTTATACGATAATGGCGCCGGTTTAATCCCGAATTAGTTTTTATTTTTTTTTAAATTGTTTTTATACTTTTAAAATATAATTGTCTTTTACCTTGTCCTTTTATATAGTTCCATAGTAGGTAGGTACATTACTGAAATAATTGTGTAAAAAGATACCTACCACCATGTCTCTAGCGGAAAAAATGAGAAATAAATTAACCCATGATAACACTAACTTTGAGAACCCTCAGGCCATAGATTAAAAATTAATTAACTATGCGCTAATTAGGTCTCGATGGAGTGTCCTCTAGATCCGCTATCGTATGTCCTCAATGAGAGATCCGCTTCGAACGTGAAACACTGCACTTATTTACCTACTTTTAATTAATTATTCCCAGTCTCAAGGAAACTTCCGTGTGGGTTTATACAGAATTGATTATTATTCATACAGATATCTTCGAATCAAACATATTGGAACAATATTTGGGTATTCACGGTATCAGTTCTGGTAACTACAGTGCGTGATATTTTCTTTGTTGACCCAGCAATGACACGGATTCGGCGGTGTCGCGTGGTACAGTCACGTCAACCAGATTCAAGTAGATCTAACGACATTTATGTGTGTACGTGAAGGATATCGCATTTTACCAAAAGGAAAAATACAGATTTTTTTAGAACTCTAGCATTTGCCGGCGGCTTCGCCCGTATGGTATTCGGTAAATTATCCCGCGGGATTAAACATGGTCCTAGGTCATGGTCTAACTGTGTCCCCAACGAAATCTGTTAAACAGTCTAGTAGACGTAGACACCTTACTTTCGCATTTAAATCATTAGTACATAGGTATATACTTTGTGGCAACTTCCAGTCTATGGTGAATGCATGGTCGGTGTGGAAACATACTTAAATGTCTATTTATAAGTCCTTCGAAAGACTGAAACAGAAAAGGTGATCTTCATCATCATCTGCCTGCCTTTTCCCAACTATGTTGGGGTCGGCTTCCAGTCTAACCGGATGCAGCTGAACACCAGTATTTTACATAGATCGACTCTTATCTGACCTCCAAAAACCAGTTGGTATTAAGTAATACATCATATTTCTATTGTTCAACGAGCTACATCTATCGATCCATCTCGAATCATTCAACATGCGAAAGGTCGCACAATATCTGTTGTTGACTTAGGCAATGGTTTATACTAGATACCTACCTTTCGGACAATCAGCTGTAATCGGCCAGAGTTCTGCCATTAGGCATAATTTACGACGTATATTATAGAGTTCACCTCGAAAGGGACAAAGGGCTTGAAGATAATATGACATGTTGTAATGTCTGGCTATCATAAACGTTAAAATTTTCCACCGGGGTCGTCGCTATCTGTCGCCATTGCTAGACCTTCAATGTTCGTTACAAATGACAGTTTGTATTTAAAAATATAGTAAATCTATAGAAAAATATCGAACTTATAATCTTTTCTTAATAAATCTTAGTCTGCCATGAACTGAAATATGCATAGTTAACTATTAGCTACAGAAAGATTATTATTGTTTACCCTCCCCTATAAATAAAACACACAAAATTTTTTAAAACCAATATTAATGTTTAAACGTAAACAATTACGGTTCAATAACCTCCGGAGACGTAGGTGAATCACCTGCTACGTCAGATTCTCCAAATGATATAAAATTGCGGTACTTCTATAGCAAATGTTGCAGTACTGTTATTTATCTGTGCTATTGCGTAGAAGTTTGTAGATAACAGATTTAGCTTAATGTCTTAAGCTAAATCTGATGTCTGACTCTCTCGGGCCCTTAATAACTCAATGTTGTCACATTGAGTTATTAAGGGGAGTTCGAGAGAGTCGAAAAGGTGTGTTTATCTATGTAGATGTAGAACCTATGATAGAGGCACACATACCCGCTTTAACTAACACTATACGGTACCTAAATAAATGCCTAAAAAAAGCGAGTTGTTACATAATTTTGTAAGCTTTTATTAGTTAATTGGTTAGCTATTTAGTTAGTATGTATGGTCAAATCTTGCAACTGAATTTCAAACCAGTGTCCTATGGATAGAGCTGATATTTTACGCACCTTTGGTTCTGATGACATTATTTTTTTATGACAGACATGATTTGGTCCTACAACCAGGATCGACGTCTCCTCACGAGAGAACTCCTCAACGGTATATACGCGTGTTGATAGATAAACCTAAATTTCTCTCTTTTCATTTTTATAAATGCTTGTTATTTTTTAATTAAAGTGCTTAGCAGTTTAGCACAGTGCCGAAAGTTGAAAACTCAACGATACACTTTTATTTAGGCATTAATTTTGGTTTAATTATTTATAGATAGCCAGGTGTCTATCCAGGTGTCGGTTTACCAACCAATTATCAAAATTAGTCTTGACAATAGGTACATGAACACAGGTACATGTCTTATCTAATTTTCTCCGTGACTCTGCAACAATTTATTTACTGTTCCTCAAAACAACTGATTAAAAAAATATCACTCCAATAAACGAAATCGGCCTTCGTGTTTTTATGTTTCATCCAAACCCGCTACAAATTATTAAAATTAATAACAGATTGTGATAAAACAAAAAAGGCGTAGTGTCCACGGTCCAAGGTTGCACCGCAGACGCATCGCAGACGTTGATTAGGCGTTATCACTACTTATAAGTGTGTTACGAACATTATCTGTTTGCTTTGGTACTGCTGAAGAATTAAAAAAAACTGGATGATGAAAGATATCTGAGTTGTAAAGAGTGAACTGATGATGAAATAGATGATATAATTTAGGTCTTAATAGGACCACCTAAGTGCTCTATTCTCAGTTCCCTACATACAGTTTTATAACCAGTGGAAAATGAAGACGCAAATACCCGTTTTCAATAAATTACCGAAACTTAAATATACGCCTTAACCTAAATATTGAAATTACACCTCTCGGCACCGCGCCATTAAAAAATAAAAAAGCTGTCATATACGTGTTGATTAATTTTTAACTCAAAGCATTTATTTCAATTAGACTATTACAGGCACTTTTGAAAGTCAAAAAAAAGCTAAGCTACAGTCACAAGGCATAATAACTTGCGAAAGAACTGTAGTTGCACATTCCAAAGCGTAGATCTCTATAGAGAAGAATGGGCAAGAAACTCCATGGACACTCTTTTAAATCAAAATATTGTTACAAAATCTTGGTTACATCATTAATGTTAATAGAAATGGGCAAAAGATATTCACCAAAATATCGAGAAGATGTTTGTTACAGGCTCTCTTCAGGAATTTCAGAACAATACGTTATGCAATTAATTTTCGACACAGAGAAGCGGATACCCTTTTAATCCCTTGACTGTATTTATAATAGGCAGACTTTAATCTTTGATAAGATAATGAAAAATCTAACAGCGACTAATTTAAAGATTATAGTCTTCTTGTATCTTCGTGCAGAGAAATCACTCGTGTTTTTCACGAAGGGTAAGGCAAGAAGCATAGGACACCCACATTTCGCTAATTATGTTTTAGTTTCGACTAGCTGTTGCCCGCAACTTTCGTTAGCCTGAAATATTATAAAAATATTACTTCCCTATTTGAATCCGATTTTGTTAACGATTTCAAGGGTTTTTATTTTAATAAACGGAACCATCTGATTTTCTAAAATTTACGTAGACTGTGTTACTCCCAATAACAGCAGCTATCTGTCAATAAAAGTCCCGTCAAAATCGGTCCAGCCGTTTTGGAGATTAGCCGGAACAAACAGACAAACGACCGTATACACTTTCGTATGTATTCAGTAAAAAGCTGTTATTTCGAAATTAAAAAGAGACACTTCAATTTTGTCAATTTGCACAAGGTCTAACTGGGCTGTTACTAAAAAATTCTTGATGGAAAAACCAAACACTTTACTGGACCGAACGAGTTATTGTTCCAAATCGTGTCACACGTTAAAGTACTTAATCTTTGTTAATGATACAGTTCCTAATAGGTTAGTACATAATTATTAATTTCTATTAACGGTTTATCAAGTCTAATCATCTAATGTAACATGTTTTTACAGACGGGCAGAACCCAGTCTTATTAATATTGTCTGTTCACATAGTGAGTCGGTAGGTTAAACTATACCCCTATCTTTTTTTCTAAGTGCAGTGAGCTCATTACCTAAGTAGAATTGTAAAAACATCTTGTTACTTTAAGCGATTGATTAGCCTTAAACTAATACAAACTTTAGTCCATGCAGATGGAATTAATTAATTGAGATCATCCTCATCATTGAGATAGTACGAGAAAGTACCTAAATACAAAGTGTAAGCACTAAAAACTATTTTTTAATAATAATATCTAATAATAATAATATCTTGGGACAACCAACACACCGCCATCTGATCCCAAACTAGGCAGAGCCTGTACTATGGCAACCAGACAACTGATAAACATACTTAACTATTTCTAAATACATACATATTATAGATAAATTACACCCAGATACAGAACAAATAATCGTACTCATCGCACAAAGATTTGTCCTGTGTGGGAATCGAACCCACGACCTCCGTCCTAGTAGTCAGGGTCACTAACCACTAGACCAAAAGGCCTATCAAGAATACACTTCCTTGAAAACTAATCGCACTACTATTAGGTTCAGAATACAGTGTATTTCACACTAGTGGTTTTGTTTTATTTCCACACTAAGTCCAAAGTGGTTCAATTCCTATAGTCGGCGGTGAATTCCTCCTCGGCTGCAATGACAAAGTTTCCCCACTTGTATAGAAAATGTACTATAATTGTGACAGTGGTACTAATGCAAGCCCTTGCAGCTAGCACCATTTTAATTTGACTTATTTTATATTTTCCTGCTGCCCGTCGTGCACAACTACCTGCACCCTCCAGGATGACTATGATAATGCCAACGCTATCTAGGCCGCTACGCAGGTAAGGTTCTTGTCGGAAAAAATATTAGTCATCGATTCGAGACCCATGGCATGGCCATTCATGTCTATATATATATATATGCTGCGTGCCAACCCCTTAAATCACAACACAAACCACGTTTATAAGGTGGTTCACTCCATTGTTACGTGATATTAAGTGATTGTTATCTACCTGACCTGTCCTGTACCTAACATCGTTGATAAGATAGCTGCATTAATTAATTATTACTTACTATCAAGGATTATTTGTAATTCACAGGAATTATCTTAAGGCTTGATGTTTTTGCCAATTGTAATGTGGCCTCGGCAAATGGCCTCGTGTATTGCACGCCTCATGAAGTGAAGCGTTTGAGGTAGTCCTCTAACACTAGTATCATTAGTAAAGTTAAGTAATTACATATACATGTCGGTAATACGATACTCCTTGGTAAGACTGGTTGTCAGACAGTCGGACCACAGACTACTTAACGACTGCCAAAGATCTACAACTACATAAGGTTTCAGTAAGTTTATGTTTTTATGCTAATTTCATATTTTGTTTTACTTAAATATGTTTAAATGTCTTTATATGTTTTCAAATAATTAATTTTAAGTACTTGTTTACCTACTCCCAATTTTAACTTTAGAATCTTGACAAAAAAATTTGCCTCACATAATTGTTATATATTAGTCAGCGAGGTGATCTGTACTCAGGACCTTCCTACTTCAGACACCTTTCTCTGTATAAGATTGTACATATACCAGCGCCTGTAAATTCAGATGTCGAGATAAATAAAGATTTATGATTATGATTACAATTGACAGTCGGTACGTGCTTTCTGAGGCACGGAGGAAATTCAGGGGATCACCCATCCAACCTAGGCAAGCGCGGATTAACCTGAAAATTTACCCGAACGGCTGTTACTGTTATTATTTAGCCACGAGCTCCTCTACTACTAGACAACAAAGATACATCTAGAAAAAGTATCTGTCCAACTCCAGACGGGTCGTCGCAGGTCACCGGTGATTTTCCTTAGCGTGAGTGCATTACACCCCGACGTACAAAGTGCGGTTTGTCCAGACGACGCGACCCACTTGCCGTTACGTAAACATACTGTGAATCTATAAACAAATCCAAGGATATCTCTGTGCTGTACTCACGTGATGATTCCTTGAAGTTGTTGATAATGTGACGATTATGTATGGCTGATAGAAAGTGGTTACGAGAATAACATTCATTAACAACTAGATGCTTATCTAGGAGATTCATGCAGTAGTTTTTGCGTGATGCGCGTACAAACATACAGACAGAAAGACAAAGAGACAGACAAAAATTCTAAAAACTGTTGTTTTGGCTTCTGTTGCTCTAATAAAGACTAATGGCCTGTTACAATTTTATTATACCTATGTATAGATTTAAAGGGTTTTGTAGTTTAGCGACAGTGCCGCTGCACCGCCGCCGTGTAGAAAACAGATCACTGTGTAGCTATCATTAATTTACTTCATCACTAAATAACTAACAAAAATGATAATATGCTGTAATTGCCCCACAAAAGAAATGTAGAATAGACCATTTTGTTACATTTTAAACGCAGTGCTTTCCTACACTAAATAAACACGACCTTTACAATGTACTTGTTAATTGCAAGTAAAACACAAACAAAGCACCTTCACATCTTTACTACAAGTGTACAACGACGTATGGTGATTTTAACAGTCACCGTAGACGCTACGGCGTAGCGTCGTAGCACTGCACCGTAGACCTTTTTTAAATGAGCTAATCCCAAAGTTTCGTAGCGCTCTTAGGCTGTTTGAAAGTTGAGGAATGTTGCCAACACATGTGTTGCTGTATATTTATAGATACATAAATAAAACATGTATGTTATTGTTATGTATTATGTATGTGCGTAGGTAATCATCTACATTACATCACAGTTGACCACTTTTCAACTTTATTACTTAAGCCACAAGGGTGAAAAGTGGCAGACCATCAGTGAACTCGGTATTAAAAATACCTATAGCATGTCTTACGAGTCTTCTTTCTTTATCGTGTGGTTGGTCCCTAGAGTTTTATGCCTTGATTTGGCGTTACATGCCGTCGAGAAATATCTCTCAGGCATGCTGGTTTACTCACGATGTTTTCCTTCACCGAAGCAAGTGGTAATTATACAATACGCACATGAATCCGAAAAAAGAGGTGTCTCCTCTTGGGTTCGAACTCGAGACCTATGACTTGGCAGTCCGACGGTCCAACCACTAGGCTATTACTGCTGTATTTAACGAGTTGTAAAGATACTATATATTGGTAATTTTTTAAACCACTGCTTCAATACCTCAAAGGAAAGCGTTGTGCGGAAAACTGCACATCGTAGAATATAAAATTCGAAGACGGCGGAGACAGACGTGGTGCTTTCATACAAGCCTAAAAGCTTGGCTTGCCCTTATAACCAACCACTCTTCATGATGTTAGGGTTTCTGAAAAGTCTGCTAGCCTTATGGCCTAGTAGCAGTATTATTGGCGCATAGGCACGCCACTCAGCTACATCTACCAACCCATACTGCTGCACCCGCGTGATAGATTACGTCCCGGCCCTTCGCATACAACAAGTAAAAAAAAAAAACAAATCATAATTTATTTGTTAACATAGGTAAAAAATACAGATCTAAAAATAAAAAAAAAATAAAAAATTACGATTTTTTCTTTATTATTTCTTTATTTATTAATTATTTAACGATTTATTCTCATTCTTTATTGCACACAAAATAACAAATATACATACCAATTGCAATAATATAGATTTTGTACAATGGCGAGCTTAACCCAGAATTGGGTTTTCTTACAGCAAACCCTATTTTGACTGCGAGATTTGCAAAAGAGGAAAAAAAAAAGTTCAAAATCTTATAATGCTTTATGGCTGCATGTCATGTTAGCGCTGCGTGTTTCCGCATACCTTTGGACAGTATAAAACATTTTTATCAAATTAAAGTTAATAATGTCTATAAGCCAATTAAGTATCTCGGTTCGATAATTATATCGCCGTGTGAAAAGGTCACGATTGGCATTAATTATGATATTATTTCAATCATTATTGGGTCATTTATCTTGTGGTTTGAAAGACTTTACCTACAACAATAATTTAGCTGTAGGCAAAGTCTTTCTTCTACTAGCTTCTACTTGTGGCGATAGATACTGAGCAAATACTGGGTGGAAGTGACACCGACGCACGACGTCGTAACCATAGATAAAAGAAAGAAGTGGAAATTATGTTTTTGTTACTTTCCGCTGTTCTTTTCTGATTAACTTCGTTGCGAGATCCATGACAGTTAATTGTTTCCCTGGGGCTTCGTCGGGCTCCAGGCTTCGTCGGCTGTCTCGGCGCTTTTCTGGTGGTCGCCACTGTTGATTCTGGCTTTCAGGAGTTGCAGTGGTTTGGGAATAGTGTAGCGGGCTTGACTAAAAAAAAAAGGTATAAGAAACAAGTCGTTTCTGCGTCGGTGTCCCTTCCACCCTGACTCCTGTATAGGTAAGTCTATATTGTATAGAGTAAAGACAAAAGTCGAGGGCTCCGGAGATACACTATCGACCTTCCGACTTTCTAATATTTTACAAGACCACAGCATTAACTGTTCTTCTAATACTTATTCTGGAATAACAAGGGAACATGTTTAGATTATCTGCAGGCTCTGCTATCTATACAGAGTATGAGCAACAGGGTGTAGCCTACAAACTTAATTAAGAAAAAACAATAGACCAAATCTTCTTTAATAGTAGAGACCTGGGCCCCTCATGTTTGTTGACATCTCTTTGAGGCGCGCGTGGAACACGAACGCGCCGTCGACACGGCCTGTCGTCATAAGAAGGACGGACGGCGAGTTAGCCTATTACACACCGTCCACAGGCCCGCAAATATTTTATACTTCACACATTAAATTCCTTTTTTCCTATTCTCATTTTGTAATTCATTCGTCAGAAACATTACCTACATTACCCACTTCACGGCCACACGTCAATCTCCAAAAATAATGTTTACTCCTCATCATGTGACATAAATCTCTCTCAAGCAAGTAATTAACACGAAAATATTACGCAACGTTGCCCACTAATTATTGTAAGCAAGTTGAAAGGTCAATCAGTACTAACACCAGAGTCTTATGACTCTAAGATAAGAGATAATACTTCAATTCGTCGCTTCGTATCCGGGATGCTAACAGCGGACTTCGATCGCTGATATTGTAAATTCCGGATCACGGGTTATGTCGCAATTTGTTTAGTGTTTGTTGTTTGTGTCCTTTGTATTGGGTCTGTTTATGTGATTGGATATAATGTTGTGAGGTTTTTAGTTGACTGCCTCGTTGGTCTAGTAGTCGTAGACTGCTGAGATGAGATCCTGGGTTCGATTTCCGAGTCAGGCAAAGTGTTATTAGGTTTTCCATGAGGAATTTCTCAGAAGACAGACACGGAGTCTGGATTTATGCCTTGCCCCCTTTTACATGGGACTTATTTTCACCTGAGCCTAACTCTTTGAGGATTATAGACGTGATATTATATAATTAGATTTAAATTTAAGAAAGGTTACTCTAAGTAGAAAGTTATTTCGGTGAGAGGTACTGCGCCATATACCATGTGTACGGAAATAAGTAGGCATTACTGTTTTGCATGTTTTCTGTTTACGCTCAATTGTTACAAAGTTTTATACGTTGCGTGTGACAAAGCATGCGCACCCACACAATAGCGTACCTATGGCCCTCATGTGCGACGCGTCGGATTCATGCGTAGGCGCAGTATTACAGCAACGAGTTAATAATAAATGGGAACCGTTAGGGTATTTTTCAAAGAAACTCACCGAGGCGCAAACAAAGTATTGTACGTACGACAGGGAGCTATTAGCAATATACATGGCCATTCAGCATTTTAGGAAATTGTTCGAAGGAAGGGAACTAACCATATATACGGATCATAAACCCCTAACTTTCGCCCTTAGGAAAATAAACAACAGTAATTCAGAAACGCCTAGAAGAACAAGATATTTATTATTCATCAGCGAATTTACAAATGATATTCGACACATAGACGGTCAAAACAACGTTGTTGCTGACTCACTATCACGCGTCGCACATGAGGGCCATAGGTACGCTATTGTGTGGGTGCGACAATGTAACCGCGCTTTGTAAGCTGAGTTTACATTGTTCGAAAGCCATGTTGGCTTCTTCGTCCCACGGTACTAATGTCTTATCGCGTTTCTTGGAATGGTGTATGAATTTGTTGAGACTCATTTGCGCCTCAACTGCCTTTGGTATGTGGGACCTATAGAAATTTACCATTCCTAGGAATCTCCTTAATTCCTCCACTGTTTTGGGTTTCGGGAAGTCATTTATTGCCTGTGTTCTGGATCTTAGCGGCGTGATGCCTTTTTTGCACACCTCAAACCCGAGGAATTCTACTTTATCTTTCCCGAATTGACATTTAGCTGTGTTAATTGTTATACCGAACTCACTGAATCTTTGGAATACTATTTTTAGATGTTCTTTGTGTTGTTCGTGGTCGTCGCTAGCTATTATGACGTCATCGATATACGAGAACAAGAAATCTAATCCCTGTAGTACTGTTGTACTCATAAATCGTTGGAATGTTTGTGCGGCGTTCCTTAAACCGAAACTCATTCTGGGAAATTCGAATAGGCCGAAAGGTGTGATTATGGCGTTTTTTCTACATCCTCTGGGTTAATAGGTATGAAATGATACGCTCTATTGATGTCTAAATGTGTAAATACTTGTTTGTTTGCTAACATGTAAGTAAATTCTTGTAACCGTGGGACGGGGTACCTATCCGGTTTGGTAATCGCGTTTAATTTCCTGTAGTCACCGCAGGGTCTGATGTCTCCGTTAGGTTTGGGTACCACATGTAAAGGGCTTGCCCACGGGCTTTTACTGGGCCTACATATTCCCATCTCTTGCATTATTTGGAACTCTTGCTTAACTTTAAGGTACCGGTCAGGCGGTAATGGCCTTGCGCGCGAGTATACTGGTGGGCCATTCGTTTCAATGTAATGTACTATTGCATGCTTAGGAGGGTCTTTAAAAGATGTAGGCCTAGTAATATCGGGGTACTTAGAAATAATATCGTGATACGGATGATCTATCATTATCGTTTTAAGTGTTAGTTGAGGGCTACTTACGAGGGATGCTACTGTGCTTAGTTCTGTCACTTGATCTATGAGTCTTCTTGCACCGACGTCGACCAGCAGCTTATGGTATCCTAGGAAGTCTGCCCCGAGTATCGGTTGTTTCACGTCAGCTATAATAAAGTCCCATCGGAAAACTCGTCGTAGATTCAGGTTCAACACTAGGGTCTTTACTCCGTAAGTTTTGATTTCGGCTCCGTTTACTGCGTATAACTTATATGCACTGTCTGTTTTCACTTGATATTTCTTATTCACTGGAATTACCGACACATTCGCTCCTGTATCCACTAGAAAATTCAAACCTGTGTTTAAGTCTTTTACACTGAGGCGGTTGGCGGGCCGTATGGAGCAGATTTCCGCCTCTTGCTGCTCCATCTTCAGTTTCCCTGCTTCTTCCAGGCACATGGTTTCACGCATTTCTGTGCTTTGTCTGCATAACGGAAATGGTAGAAACATACCCAGTCTGGATCTTCTTCTGAACGCCGCCTTGGTGAATTGCTTCTGTTTCGGGTGTTAGCAGTCTGATAGCGATTCCTGCTGCGTGCCCGGTTTCTCCTGTATTGGTTTTCCATGTCGTCGAACCTTGCGTTTAGTTTTGCTATTTCCGATATTACTGTCTTCTCTGTTTCGTTCGATGATGAAGTTGATGGTTGTTGTGATACTGCTGCTACCGCGCCGGCCTTAGTGACTTCGTTTACGTCGTCGGCGATGCTGGCTAGTTTCTCTAGGTCTTTTGTTTCGGTGACGGTGAGTACGGCTCGTACGGTTGATGGCAGGTGGTTTTGCCATAAAACCTTTAGTGTTGCGTCTGTGACCTTGTCTCGCGCGAGGACTTTCATTTTGGATAATAGTTGTGACGGTTTCTGGTCACCTAGTTCCATTTCGTTCATGAGTTTTTCTATTTGTTTCGTTTGTGAGTCCTCGTAGATTTTTAGTAGTTTTCTTTTAAGCGCCTCGTATTTGTCTGTTTCCGGTGGATTGATTAATAAATCCGTTATCTGGTCTATTGTGTCGCTATTGAGTTTTGATACCACTAGGTCGAACTTGGCGTGGTCTCCAAGTTTCTGAGGGGCCAGTGTCGCTTCTGTTCTGATGAACCATACTCGAGGTTGGTGTGTCCAGAATTCTGATATTCTTGATGTAACTGTGACTGCCGCCGATTCTGGAACGTTGCTTGTAGGTGCGTTCATCGTGTCGCTTATGTCGTGCTCCGTAATTTGATAGTTTTTCACACGTTTTTCGTTCTTTCACAGGGGTCACCACTTTTGTGTTATTTCTCGCGATGTAGGCAGAGTAAATAAAAGGAGACGTGGGAGGTAAAACTTTGCGTGCGGCAATTAGAAGCGATACGGGTTATAGCGCCGCGGAAATAGTATACGGACGCACAATTAGGTTACCAGGCGAGTTTTTTACACACAACCAAAAACAACACGAGAACATGGACTCCTACGTAAAGGAACTTCAGAACACAATAGGGAATTTAGTACCAAAATATAGGGAAAATAGGGCACGCCCTCCGTTTGTGCATCCAGAACTCGAAACCTGCGAACACGTTTTTGTACGCAACGACACGGTACGTAAATCGCTGCAACCACCGTATGACGGCCCATACCGCGTCATAAGCAGGAAAGAGAAATATTACGTTATAAAATTACCAAATAAAGAAACATGCATTTCAATCGACCGATTAAAACCCGCTTTTTTGCTAGAGGAAGGGGAAAGAGAGGATAACATACAAAAAACGGTTCACCAGGACACGAACAAAGAAAAACCCAAAAAACAAACAGGCACGAAAACGAACCAGACAAGACCTATAAACAAAGAACCTATAGTCACTCGCAGCGGTCGCGTCAGCAAAAGGGTACGTTTTTTTGATGAATAGACAAATACACATGAAACATACAAAGTACCACATTAAAGGATCGTAAGAAACCACTAGAAAAATGTCACCATAGAATTAAGAAATAATCTATATAACATATGTCTTGTACGGCGTGGCATGCGAGGTATTGTGGATTCTAATGGGATGATATTTTTTATGGCAGAATACCAAACATGCACACTACCCTTAAGAATATTAATACATAAGAAATATATATTAAATTAAGTCGGCCCTGGAAGCAAGGGTCCACAATGTAAAGTAGAATAAGAAAACCCATCTGTACATGCTTGTATGTAAAACGCGTAGGAACAACGGTCTATACATAAATTTAAAGCATATATAAAAAAGAAGCAACCACAAACATTGCATAACCTAAGCTTGTCACAAAGGCATTTTGCAAGGTAGCAAGTAACAGTGAGCTGAACAAGTCAGCACTGCACAGTAGGTCAACTATGTTCAAAACTGGTCGTACCAAAAATACTGACGCCAGTAAGAGTAAGCCAGTGGTCTATACAGCATAGCCAACCAAATGTATAACTTAGAGAAAATGGGCTTTGCTGCCATCAGTGTACTCTGCCAATAAAAATTCTACTAAATGATCATTTATCCATATTTTGTCGTATTTTAAGTCTATAGGTATAACTCCGTTTACTGGTTCACCAGTTACCTTGACATAACATTGTTTATCAACAACAAGTTTATGTAAGTAGTCCAATGTGTTTCTAGCCCACTGTTTGCCTACGGGACGTATACGATTCAAAATACATTTATGCGCCTGTGTTGGTATCGTATTTGACATCATACTACTGTGGCTACTCAGACACCAGTGCAAGAAACAGGTGCGGAACTGGTTCCGCAAGGAAGCTACTAATCGGGCAGCAGATGTGAATTAAAACAGTGAAAAATAGTACATAGGTAATTATAAGACAAAAAACTTGTAAAATGTAAAACTAAAATAATTTAAGTTAAGTGAACATAAAATGTACACCGTGACGACATGTAAAACGACACTCGTTATTGTAACGCAGCGCTCAGGGCCACGAACACTGTCGATAAGCAAAACCTAGGTGTAAGCATGTAACGTGTATTGTATTATGAACTAAGTAGAAACTAATGAGGTCACGACGTCACTCATAAGAATAATGTACTAAGCAATGTAAGGAATTTACACCCCATTTTTGTATAATTTTACCAAATTATAAAGATAGGGGGGGAATACTGTAGTGACACAATGTTGCAATTATGTAAACGCAGCAGTTTGGACACACGACGCGCGGCCACGCGCTCGGAGGCCAGTGCGCCCAGAGACTTGCCTATAGAAAGTCGTCTCATAACAATTGTAAACAGGTCGAAGTGTTTGAGGAAGAATAAACACACAAAGTTTTACCTCCCACGTCTCCTTTTATTTACTCTGCCTACATCGCGAGAAATAACACAAAAGATACTTACCTTTTTATTATAGCTTTTATTGCCGATATAATTTTGTCGTAATAACATCTTCGGCCCTTTTAACGGTCCCCAGTTTGGCATCCGCATTTTTTTTCATTTTATAATTCTTTCTCATGGTTTTGTTGGGGAGTTCTAGCTTGCAGTGATTTGCAATCGATGCCTCACATACTGACCTACATTATACGAAAATAGACTTTCAATAATAGGGGTAACAAAAGCTATTGTTGATCGCTCACAAACTTTTACTAAGTTAATTTACTCGCGACGTGCAAACGCGACATTTTTGTGCGGTCTCTTTTAACGCCTTAAGTTATGAAGAAGACAAAGCTACATTGATGAATTTTGGAAAAGATACCGTGGTAGAGGGTAATTGTGATTCCCTGACTTGCAATTTTTGTTTTTAGGTGATGAATCTTCAGTCTTGATCAGTTGGTGCTAAACTGTAGTGAAGATAGTACGTAGAGTAACTCTATTTAGGCTGAGTCCATGAATCTAGAAAATTAATCATGGGTTCATAGAATTTAGTGCAATGGGCGATGCAGCAAAATGTCCTCATTCAGCGCGTTCAAGAGCACCTCTCAATGAAGCTGGAGCAAAATGGTGGGAAATGTTCGGTGACCAAGACCAACCAGCAGAATACTATGTGCAAAACGAAGCTAAACAGTCGCTAGACAATAACAGTAAGGGTACCGATGACAACAAATCATCCAATACCAATAATTTAAAAGTACAAAGAGCATTAACTTCAAAACTCTATGAAAACTTTATTGGCAGAACTATGAAAAATGTTGATCCTAAAGGTAAAGTATTGAAAAAATGGAGGGAAGACCAAGCGAAAGCAAAGTACGAACAAGCTAGGAAAGCAGTTATTAATTCACTGAAAGAAAAATTCGGCGGTCCACTGCAACAACGTAATGTACCCTCTGTGCCTAATGTCAATAAAGGGGATAATACTAAAGCAATACCAACGATTATTATAACTGGAGACAATGTCGAAGAAACATCAAATTCGAATTTAAATCGTGACGGTGAAATTGGCGTGGAAAACGGCTCTAATTTTGAGTGTGCTAAGGTTGAAATTCCGAATGCAGGAGTAGGGGATGTCAGTCACGCGAGGAGGCTTCAGATGGGGCCAGGTGGTGAGCTGGCACAGTGGAGGCTTGCTCCTCGTGGCAGTAGGGCGGCGGGCGCGGAGGGCGGACTACGCGGGCTTTCGAGGATCGACATGCCGGTAAGTTGCCGTACTTTTAAATAACCTCATTACTTTCTCAAAAATTGACCTAGACGTTGTATTTTACGACTTGTGTCTGACATTCAAGACCCGGGTGATTTTGCAGACATGCACGAGTCTGTTTACAATTAACTAATTTGACCTATTTTCCCTCTACTTCCCAAAGATCCCTTATCTTTAGGAAGTCTTTATATTAATCCTTTTCGTAATTACCTTTTTGTGCCAAAGTTTTAACTACAATTCAAACAATCAAGCAAGACAAACCAAAAGTCATTTCCCACATACATAAACCATAGCTTTCCTTTAAACCGAAGGATGTTATCGAGTTGAAATGGAAGGCAGTAAACATTGCCTCCATTAGTACTTGCGATGCAGGGAATATCCGATAGTCATGCTATCACGAACTAATCGGGAACCGGGATCTACCCTGACTTTCTGTACATGGACTATGTATGGATTTATAACGATAGCTTTCCGGTAATGCATGGATTTTATAGGCTTTTGTAACGGGAATTGGATTATTCAATGTGCAATAGGTATGAATTGTGTGGAAAAGGGTGAATAACCGAAATTATAGTTTGCTGGTATTGGCTTTTTGGGTCCATTATTTTTTTTTTTAGATTATTTGTGTGAGGAATTAAAGTTTTGGTTAAAAAAAAAAAGTATAAAGTAGACCTTGTACCTACAATTATGTATTTTGCAAAGATTATCTCTGTTTTCTTAAAACTCATACGAAATCTCTTAAAAACGCAATTTCATTATTATTTTGCTTCTATAAAACTGAAACAACCTCAACAGATGGTCATTAAAATTAATACGACGACAATAAGTATGACGTTCCTAACACACCCACATTTCAACAACTACAGTTTAATTACAAACCATACGTCGAGCGGCACGGCGGGGCGGCCCGGGGTCTTATCACCAAAGACAGGTGTTACCAACATGATATTATTTTGTTTACCCCTGGCATGACAGTCGATGGCCTCAATTAGAACTATTTATCGCTAATTATCTTGGTCTGGATGAGGCGTATCAGTCGTGTTCCAAAACGTGAGCAGACGGTAGACACATCTAGACATATTTTGCCTGCGGTTTTGTTAATTTTTTTTAGAAGGAACCATTTTTTTGGACTTGTTCTTTCTAGTCTTGGACCAACGGGCCTATTGCAGGATTGCTAGGATTGCCTCTTTCGTTTTTTTGGTTTCAAGACAGAAATACGTGAGGAAATTAACATTCCTAACGTTTTAGCACCAATTACCCCTCCTTCCTACATTATTTTCTTAACATCACGCCTCTAATCCCCGAAAGGTTAGGCAGAGGTCTAGCCATTGCCATCGACCGGGCCCAAATCTAGACTTCAGCTGCTACTGAGAAATTCCTGATGGAAAAACCCAATAACACTATAAAACCTATGGTTCTAGACAGATTCAAGTCTAAAATATGTCGTTGTGCGACAGCCGAGTCGTACACAAGTCGAGTCACTGATAAAATCTCTTTTAATGCACCAACAACCATAAGAAAATAATCAAAAACTAGGCCAAGTTCTACAAGTTAAATGAAACAATCTGGAATAAAAACGCAGTGATTACTGTTGACGCGATAGGGGCTAAAATGGCTTCATATCTGTTTCGCAATGTGCTAATGTTCTGTTAGCACGTTATGGCCTGCGAAACGCGCAACCTTTCTAATGTTTTACTGTGGATTACTAGGATACGCATTATGCGTGGCTTGTGCCGAGGTTCATCTTCTTACAACTTAAAGTTTATTCATCGCTGAAGGCATATTTTTGAGCATATGGGGAAGAAGGCATTACGATTGAACATTTTGGTACCTGTACAAAGGCCTTGTGCAATATTATTTGCGATGGCCCTCCCGCCCTTTGGAGGAGGTGTCTGACAGACTCTTATTGACTAAACCCACACAGTGTTTTTCCACTACCTTAGGCCAGGGTGCTAGAATTCAGATCTTCGCGCTTTCCGGCCTAGGTTAGGTTAGGTTAGGCTACTGCCTTTGGCCCCATACCAGACGAAATGAAGGTGTTTGTCTGCACAATGTTTTGAGTGCGTTACATTGAGTCCTACCGTCCTGTCCTACTAACCGTGATATTTCACCCAAAAAAAAGTCATTTCCCAGCAAATAATTTGCGTAGAGTTACTTAGTTTGATGTACTGAATGAGGGTTTCGTGAAGGGTCTGTTTACGCCTTGAGTTTCAGAAGCACTTGTTTGGATACAGCACGTGCTGCTCTGACAAAATTTTCCAAATCCGCAAACAATAAATATCTTTCTATTTTTGTTTGTGGCCCTGAACGGTCGAGCTTTACGTGATTAGAGACACGAGTAACAGGACAAATCACGTGATGACAACATGTATATTATGTACTTAAAATGGTAAATAAAGTGCGTGGGGAAAGAAAAGATAAAGATGGATCGATTGTGTAAAGAATTATTCCACTCCTTCCTACTATCTTCTATCTAATGATAAACTGACTGACTGACAGACTGGGTCATATATTGATATATGACCGACCGCACACAGCCCAAATCGCTGGTCCTAGAGACATGAAACTTGGAGGGTGTGTTCTTTGTGAAGAGTAAGTACTCATCCACTAAAAAAGGATGTTTGGAAATTCCACTCCTAAAGGGGTAAAATAGGGGATGGAAGTTTATATCAAAGTTTTGAAGTCAGGATCTCCAAATTTTGTGTTTACGCTGACGTTTGAAATTAATTTATACGTGTCTCAGCGTTTTTGATAATTCTACCCCCGAAGGGTTAAAAGTAGGGGTCGCAAACCGGGATCCCGGATACCGAAAATACCGGGATACCGGACCGAATAGAAGCCTTCACAATACCGGTATTGAATTTTTGAATACCGGAATTTACGGTATTTTCGGTATTTATCACCGAACGATGCAAATCGCAAATCCTCCATGCGAGTGGTGGCGACACCGTCAATCGCTAACAAACAAGTTTCAAACACAGCATTAATTTTCAACGTAATGGTTTTTAACACGTTTTTATGTTATTAGAGTCTCTTATTTATAAAATGAAAGGATACTAACCTAAACAGCATAGGGTAAGGTTATTTCTGCCCCTACAGTAAAATTTCCACTAAATGTAGTTGCTGCTTTCTATTCATGTGATATAAGTATTATTTCCTTTATTAATTTTTTTAAACATATTATTTACATTTTTAAATATTTTTACTAACATAAATATATAAAAAACATTTAAAAATATAGAAAATAGTAGCCCACCGGCATGGGGAACAGGGTCCTAGCTACCGGTGGTCAGGGCTCTTGAGAAAGGAACCTCCTAACATTATGCGCCGTGTCCAGAAGAACTGCCTTCTGAATCAAGCCCTTGATTCTGCTGCCCAGCGAAAGCCTCCTCAGATGTTGGTCGAGGCTATTGACTATTAGCCATGGCCGTTTGGCCATTGGCCGACACGGCTAAAGGCAGAAAGACTGCTGTACTCACGTCGCACAACGTCGCAAGCCAGATCTAGATATTTGAATTGTTTATCTTTCTCTGCTTTCACGATGTTCTCGTCATGCGGAAATGTAATATTAACAATCAATGCACAACGCTCCAATCGATCTATCACCACAATGTCAGTTGGCAACAAAAGTCCTGTCAATGAGTATAGATCGATCCCAATACAACATGATATTACCATCATCGAGAACTGGGTCGGACACATAATTATAGTATGGCACTTCTGATTCCACAAGGTTGTACTTCAAATCGAGTTGCTGATGGATAATCCATCAGCAAAGATACGGACGCTAAGAAGTCTACATCGGGCCCATGTACTCGTAGTACTCGGTAAGAGCGTCCGTGAAACTCCTTGCCATGCCATACCTCCTTACGGTCATTAGTGTCTAATACTCTAGGCTTGCGCCAGTTCTCGTTAGCCAGGGAGAGCGGGGTGAGGCCCTTGTCCACTGAATCCACATCTCGGTGCTTCCCCACGTCGGCTTCTAGGAAGTATTCCCTGATACTGCATACCTCACGGTTATACAGGGTCTTAGCATTTAAGAAGCCACGACCCCCGCACTTCCGCGGGATATACAGTCTCATCACCGACGACCGTGGGGTGATGCATTCGATTTGCGGTCAGCAGTGCGCGGACCCTCCTCCAGGGCATCAAGTTCCGTCTGAATCCATTTGAGCCGAAAGAATACATCAAAACCGGCATGACCCAACCGTTAAAGGCGACCTTGTTTCCGCCTGACAAAAGACTGTTTAGCACATTATTCAGGAGGCTAAAGAAGCGCTCCCATAACGATTGTTTCATGTCGACAGTATTGATGCCTAATGCTTCCGACATACCTAAATACTTGTGGCTTTCTGTTGAGGAGAGAGACCTTAGATCCCCTAAGGTGTATGGAATCCGAGGGTTGAGTTCCCACGGATTCCATAATCTCCCCTCGCTTCACATGCATGACTGCACATTTGTCCACACCAAATTCCATCCTGAATAATCCTGATGGCGCTACTGAAACCTTCTTTTGTTACCTTCAGTAGCTTCATCAGTTGCAAATTGTTGGGGGCAAATAATTTTAATAAAAAATTAGAGATTTCACTATATTATAATGACTTAAACGGAAAGAAAAACTATTAAAATAAATATAATTTCTCTAAATGTCGAAAATCCCGGAAATACCGGAATCCCGGTATTCTCCTAGACTCAATACCGAGAATACCGGTATCGGAGAGAGGGCCCGGTATTGCGACCCCTAGTTAAAAGGGGGATGAAGGTATGCTTGTTACCGCAACCTGGATTAACCTATAGGTTACTTTTTAATCCCGGTAGTATGTTCCCGTCGGATATTTTTAGACATACACGCGGGCGAAGCTGCGGGCAAAAGCTAGTAATATTATAAATGCGAAAGTTTGTGACGACTAACCGGATTTGGATAAAATTTTGCACACAGATAGTTAATTACCTGGAATAACACATAGGCTACTTTTTATCCCGGTAGTACGATGCGTGACACATTGCCGAACTCCACTCGAGCGAAGCCGTGGGCATAAGCTAGTAGGAAATAAAAATGAGTTGGTAAATGACGATGCAACAAGTTTTCTTCTTTTCTGGACGGTTGAAAATGGAAGATAAAACGTGTTGCGCTGACCCCTCGTAACATGGGACATTGTTATTTGCAGTAAGTGATGTGGTCATTCGATACATTTTGCTTTCTATTGTAAAAGTAGTTACTTTTAATTCATCTTGAAGACATTTATCACAGTTGTTGTTTCTAATCAAATTAATGTTAATTGGGCATTCAGTCACTATGTTAATTATTATGTAAAATCATCTGCGATAACAGGGTAACAAAAAAGTCAGTAGGTAAATGGTAACACACCCTCACAGAATGATAAAATAATTGATACGTTTTCGTATACATTTGATGGCTATAAAAGTAGAGGAAGACCAAAGAAACGATGGATGGACTGTGTGAAGCATAATATGGCTAGGAAGGAGGTGACTGCTGAGATGACGAGTAAAAGTAGAAGAGAAGAGTAGTATGGAAGAAGAATCTAAGGAAGAAAATGAAATGGTCTCAACACGATGGGTGCCTGAAGATGGACGGCGCCGCCGAGGCCAGCCAAAAAAGAGGTGGCGACATGATCTAGACGCGCATCACGAAGGCTGGTTCGAGGTGGCGCAGGAGAAGAGTACCTGGAAGGAGGTGAGGCTTTTCGCCCAGCAGTGGGACATAAAGGCTTCTAATAAATAATATGGAAGAAGAAAGAAGACATGCTGCGCTGTGCCTAAAAATTGAATTAACTAATTTTATTTTCTACAAAACATATCGCAGTACGTTTGTTTCTATTTGCCCTTTTTTTCGGATGGGAAATCATCAAATGACTCCTCCCGTTCTGGGCGGAGCGGAAGGGAGTGTCAGACTTTTACTGACTAAAACCCATCCATGTTCCTTCATTTGCCCTTTGTGTTCCAGGGCCGCGATATCTCTTTCGAACAGTCCCGTAGCCCTGTGCCTATTAACCCTAGCCCAGTTTTGTCTCCTGCTCAATATGGAAGGAGGTGGAAATTATGTTTTTTTTAATCCTCATCCGCTGTTATTTTCTGATTAAGTAATTTCGTTGCGGTATCCAAGACGGTTGATGTTTAAGCTTCATTGACAGTATTGCCACGACCCATTTCTGGTGGTCACCACTATCTGGCTCTCAGGAGACGTAGTAGTTGGGAATAGTGTGGCGGGCTTGTTCCATGTTGCAATTGTCTATTGCCACACCGATATTGCGGTAGTCGCCTGGATACCAAAGTCGCAAGGTATTGGAGATTTGCGTACCCTTATGATCGAAGGGCCTTAGGTACCCAATGCCATACGCCGTCATTTCATTTCAATAAAGTTATTTGCCACACGCCAAAAATAGTAAACTTAGGTACATAAGCACTTGCACCTAGACACATATAATTCTATATTCCATGAAATGTATAAGAACTGTTACATATCCATTTAATTTGGTCACATTAAGATATCTCGCGGACTTTGATACTCGTGATGATTTCATGATAGATAGATACTTAGGTATTTTTACATTGAATTCGATTATATGTTTATTATGAATATTTGAATATCATTGTTGATAAAAAATATTTTTGGTAATTATCTAAAACAAGTGTTGATGGTAATTCTATTGGTAGTAGACAGGGAATTCCCGCGGCTTTGTCTGTCGGATAAAGATTTCTTTGAAGAAAGTTAGTCCGTAGTAAATTGCATGCAGTTTAATCCAAATAAAAAAAAAATAAGTAAAAAAAATAAAAATAAGTCAGGCCATGATATGATGAGTCACACGGCGTACGAAAAACATCAGCATTGTTATAATTAGATTAGGTACAGTTTATTTTTTATTAGCCATTGTAAAAAAATTAAGAACAGCTTAATATGCGTAGGATAACACAGAGGTCGGTGAACTTTATAATATGCCAAGATATTTATCAAAACATGACGAGACCGCACCCATTTTTATTTTGTTCTGTGCCAATGAAATAAGGACGGCAAAAACTTGCCAGTTATACTAGTGAAAAGGTAAGGTCGTATATGTATCTATATAGTTCTATGTATAAATAATTTCTTCTTTCTCTATAACTACCGATACGATTTTGAAAATTAGATTTTTTCGATTGTTTTAACTTAGCATAATCTATAACTTTAATGTTGTGTTAGGTAAACTGCGCGGTTTATATTTGTCTACTCCTAATCTAATTAAATTAAATTATGTAACATTTTGGGTCGTAAACATAATATTTCCATATAATGTTCTAATTATACATAGGATCCCTATCAATAAGTATCTAGTTTGTACTAAATTACTGCGTAATACTTGCTCAAATATGTCAGACATAAATTCAAGTTCGATGCACCGGAAAGCGGAATATTCTTTTACAACCTAATTAGGATCCAATTCGTAGCTAAGCCATAGAAAATACATTCTTATACCCTAGTCATAAAGATCACTTAAACTGCATTATCACTGCATGCACAAAAGCATGCAATGAACTGAATTTCCTTTATAGTCCACAATCAGAGGATGTTGACATATTTTTAGACGGCTCTTATTATAATTTATTGTAACATACTGCCATAGTTTTACTAACATTAGACTTTGACCGACGACGTAAAAGGTTTGTGAAATAAATAGTGTTAAAGGCTAAGCTGGGCATGTAGTCCTGGGCTCGATTCGATTCTCGGGCAGAGTTATTGGTTTTTCCATCAGACATTTCTCAGTAGCAGCCACGAAGTTTGAATTCGTGCCCGGTTGATGGCAATAGCTGCTGGCTGTTACTTAATCGTAACTGGCGAAGTGTGAGAGTAATATAAGTATTACTACTATTTCTAGGTGATGGATGACTAAGGTATTATTAAATGTATGTGTACGTATTATAGGTATGTGGTACTATGGTAATTTATTTTGAAATACGCCACAGACGCCGCGATTCCCATCTATTTTGTAAAATAAAAAAGTTGTACAGTATTAGAATTATACAACTAACATACATGTAAGGGGTTTAATGGGTTTTGTAGCAACTAAACAGTTGTAAAGCAGTATTCAGTTCGACGCATTAGTTAATAAATGTTACCGTAAAGTTGTAAACACCGTTAGATTATAATAAATTCCGCGAGATTGTAAACTGTCGAAAGATTGTGAACCGTAACATACTGCTTACAATTTAACGCATTAGTTTTCAGTAGATAATAATCTATCGAAGTGAAACCGTCAAATCAATTAATTATCTCGTCAATCTCGCTAGTCAATCTCGTTAGATTATAAATAATCTATCTCGGGCCTAGATATATTATTTATAATCTAACGGTATTTCAATCAGTGCCGGATTTAGGGCAGGGCAACAGGGGCCCTTGCCCCGGGCCTCCACAAGGAAGGGGCCTCCACAACTTGGTTAAGAAGAAATTACATCCTTTGCGTCCAAGAGTCCATCAAAGAGTGTAAAAACACCCTCCGAAATCTCGGATATCTACCTATCCCAGGCGGAATACTACAATTTCCTAGCTCGCTTCGCTCGCTAATACATCCTGATCCTATCTCAATTCAATATTAGTTGACAGATTTACTCCTTTTCTCATTTCTGAATCAATGAGCAAAAAGAATGTAATTTATTCGAAGAGGGTTGTGCGGTTATTATGTTACACCTTCTTTATATATTTTTTTTCGTCTGTCCCAAAACAAATTTCGGTGACTCCACTTCCAGATTGCCCCAAGGCCTCCACATCCTTAAATGCGGCCCTGATTTCAATCATATTAATGTGTCTGGTAAACGTCATCTCAATAACTTATGATGGTCATATTAAGTCGAGTAAACGTTTCAGTCAGAAAATAGTGATGAGGCGTCTTGTTTTGTAAATTTAGAAACTTTTATAGCAAACGCACTTGAATAACAAACTGTGATGGAATTATTTTATAGTTAACTATTATAAAATCGTCATACTAGCTCGTTACCTTTAAGTAACTTTTAGGTTAAAACGTTATTATAATATTATAAGTCAATTGATTATTTAAACAATAATTAGCATCTTTTATATAACTCAGTCGCCATACTTATCAAAGCCAAAATATATCACAATGATGTCCCTTTAAAAAATACAGAAGTATTCCCATGACTTTCATTTTCACAATTTTTTTCTTTTTTTACAGAACTCTAATTGTAACCGTCATAGTTGACTCCATAAATCGTATAAAAACATGTTTAAGACCAATAGATAACCACATGTCTAAATGCAGTCGCCCAATGTCTATTGGCAATATGGCGGAAACTATAATTGATGAAATGATGACAATGAATGTATCTTATTTTTTATAAACAATATTGAAACACCAATATAATGAAGTATAAGTCACCTCTCTTCATTTTCCACCACAATTAGCTTTCTTAACGTTAAATAAATAAATAATAATGATTATTAAAACATTTGAGTAATACCTTTTTATAAGTTTTATCACAACACAATAAATTGTCACACAAATTGTCTAGTTTGCACCACTGACCGACCACCATCATAATAAAACGTCTATACGATGATATAGTTATGTAAGAGTATTACTAGAAACTGTTAAATTTTACAATTTCTACGTGATTTTTACTCAACGTTATTGTCTGGCACGACTGCAAAACATTACACGATTTAAATGTTATATAATCTGCGCCCAAACCCGCGTTAAATTTACGTATAAAAACTGTTATAAAAGAATTTTCATATGGCTGAAAGTTAAATAAAAAACGTTATTGTGCAATTTAGATGACATTATTTTGCTTCTTGGGTAACGTAACGTGGCCACATACTGGGCCCAAATCAAAAACAAGTCGGACCATCGACACGAAAGAAGAATAATAAAGACTATCAGGTACACCTCTGTGGTTAATCTACCCTTGGTAATTATTGACGTGATTTTTACAGACGACTCAAATGATTCGACGGAAGAAATTCTCCACAAAAATTTTCCGCGACAGCAATTTAAAAATAACTCCCAAGTAAACAACATTAGTGATTATTTATTGATAAGCATACGTAGTTAGTAGGTAAATGATTGCAATTAGACGAGTTCAATTAATTGTGTGCTTAATGCGGTATCAGCGATCACGCTGATGCTGCGTGTTAGCGCCATGTTAGCCAAGTTCACGTTACCTTTACTGCGGAATGTAAACATTCTACTTATAGTAATTAGATGTTTATTAAATGATGTTTGTGATGATTAGTAAGTTGTTTGTCTAGCTACTTTCATTTATTTTCATCATTATCATCATATCAGCCCGCAATAACCCACTGCTGGGTATAGGTCTCCCCTTTTTCTGCCACACTTCCCGGTTCTGTGCGTCATTTATTTTGCCATGAGCTTACTTCGTGGCGAAAAATTAGTCGACCGTCCACTGCTATGCCACGGAGAATTTGCATGGAGAAGTTTGTGCTATGTTAGTTGCACAGTTTACTGTTTGCCAGCATTTATTTCATATAGACGTCTGTGGACGCGGGCAATCTTCATAACATAACGCCTTGTAGTTCCCGAAAGGTTTATTATAAATATATTTTTACATTCAACAATAAAAGGCTTAGGCAGAGGTATACCTAACAGTACCTACATCCACAGTTTAAGTGCCATGTAATAGCGGCGACCCTATTGCGATCAACTGTGCACAAATCCAGACTCCGTGGCTGCTACTGAGAAATTCGTGATGGAAAAACCCCATTAACCTATATATTTAACCAATAACATTATTTGTTTATTAAGAGTTCACAAATCGATCGATTAAAAACGTGTTGTCAAGTGGAGCTAGATAATTATCGTTATTTGAAAGTAACGATACTTATCATTAAACGACGAGCGTTACAACATATTTATTGAGTGATTGCAATTACGAGCAAAAAAAAATGAAACAATTTCATTTAAAAATTAAACAGCAATGTACCTAAGTTCTAATCAGTGACCGGTGATTATATTATCGACTAATGAGAAGAAATTCACTAACTTTCACTAAAGATGATGATTCTTTTTTGAACCATTTACATAATCATTTGTTATTCAATAGTTTTTAATTAATAATGTATAAATGTAGTTAGCTTTTGAGATGAATTTCTATAATCTTTATCGGTTGTTAAGTTAGATTATGTCCCAGTGATTCTTCTAAAATTAACCCGCAAAAATGACCGTCTGGCGCATCAAACGGGCAAAGCTTATATGCACTCAGCTAGCCAGCTACTTACGAACTGGCTATCTCTTATACCAAGGCATGAACTATTGTTGTGTCACTCATTACGGCGCGACAGAACTTATTTATCTTGTCTTTGTACCCGCCTTAGGAGGCCCAAGTTCAACAATGGAGCAGACAAACAGATTACGTTGATAAAGAGATAATCCACACGGAGCAACCACGAGGCTCCACGCGGCATCGGACCGACGGTCTTGACGCAGAACGTCCGATTCGCAATACGGCTAGTCGAAGAAAATGTTTCGATTCTGAGAAACTCCGATTCGAGAATAATTCGATTCACAGAACGCCCATTTCACAAAATGTACGGTTTTCTTTTATTGTTTGAAATAATGGAAAAGTAACATTGAGTGTTTAATACTTGGGCACTATTATTTTGGTAAGATTTTTATAGCTTAGTTAGCGTAACGGATTTTCTGCGAATCAGACCATTTCCCAATCGAACATATACTAACTGTTTTGTGGAGATCAGATAGTCAGTCGGTCCATATAAAATACTGATACCCAGCTGCATTCAGTAAAACTGGAAGTCGGCTTCAAAATAGTTGGTAAAAGGTTTGGTTTTGGTTTTGGTTATCGGACATTTCTATTCAACATGATATTTTGCAAGTCGGTCGTTCTGCGTGAAGACTGACCCGACACACCTCACGCGTAAAACTCATGTGTATGACTATCAGCCGACCTTTCGTCTGAAGCTGACCTATAAGGCGCTGTGATAACTGATAAGCCACGGATATCTGCATGTTAGCATTGTGTGTATTGAGAGCACTGGGACGAACCGGATTTATTCTGCTGGTTTGATAGACACGCCTCTAAGAGAGGATAGTCATGGATCAGTCTCACACCCTTACGTTAGAGCATTTATAACTTGAATTGGATGACACGCAACATCATCTGCCTAGCCTCATTGCCAACTATGTTGCAGTTGGCTTCCAGTCTAACCGGATGGAGCTGGATACCAGTATTTCACATGGAGCGACACTGCCTACTATCTTAATCTTATTTGTCACTAATTAATTTGATAGTACTCTTCTTTACGATAAGAATGGTATTGAAATATGTACACGATGGTGTATTGAATATACAAGAGTTAATGATTTTGGTCATTATTAAATAAAAATTGACTAAAGAAAAAGGTTCAGAATCATAATCAGAATATTTATTTGTCAACATAGGTAATTACCGAGTGTGTGAGATGTTACATTTTCGTATGTGCTCTATGTTTTGCCATTTGGCGTACAAATAGTATGGTTGTTAAATACTTTTTTTGAAACCCTGACTCCTGAGCTAATAAGACCTATGTTACAGGAGTCAGGTCATCACCCGTTTTTGGAACTAATGTTCAAAACAGTTGATGTATTAAAATTAAAATGATTGAAAACGGTAACTATCATAGTAAAGAAAATAACAGGTAGAAAATAACACGCTCTCAAATCACAGTGTTCTGTTAAAAAACTAATGGCACTTACAGTAACCTAGTGACAGGATCTACGCTGAAAGAAATTAAAAACAAACATTGGAAACTATACCTAATGTGATTCCCCGTGTGCTCATTTTGTATTGCCATGCTTTACATTAATTTTGCAATGACAGCATGACATTATCCTGGCTACGTCACGATCTATACAGGGAAACCAAAATCCGAACGTACCTACTGTCATAAATTGTAGTAAATTAATGACAGTAGCATGTCATAAATTTTTTGTTGGCTTGTTACAGTGAGGTCGGCCCTTTGCTGTATTATTAATTATGACATTAAAATTTTGCTTTGCGTATCGGGTTTTCAGAATTTTAATCAGTATTTTTTCTGGTTTCAATTCAAAAGAAAAAGTAAAAATGTAGTTTTTTTACATGATACGTAATGAAATATCGACCTTATTTTCACCCGACTGCGCGAGAGCAAATACAGGGTTATTCTAATACTATCTTTATTATCATGCGACGATGATGCAGTCTATCGAAACATAATATTATATTAATTCACAACAATAACAAAAATAGTACAAGCCTTACTATTATTATTTTGATAAGTACAAGTTTGTAGGAACTTTCGAAATTATTGTCAAACATTACTTATCAAAGTTCGTTCATAAAAGACAAACAATTTTAAGTAAGGACAGTAGGCCGCCAGTAATAGGTAAAATTTTGCCCACTAGCGGGTCTGGAGTAGTACGGTGTTTATAATAGAATAAGAGGCCGCTTTATACTGGTTTTGTTAGCAGTCACGTGCGCCTACTGTTGCTAAGTTGTACGCTGCAACCTTACGTGCGTGCAGAGGACAATCAAATTCAGCAGAATGATACGAAACGCAAATAAATTTACTTAAGGAAAATATCTCGATGGGAATGGCTTTTTTGGTAATTTATTTTGGGAAAATTGGCGCAAGATAGATTGGTTTCCTCGTAACGTATTACAAGTTGCATAACTTTCTAATTGAATACTAATTCAAGTCAAAGTTATAACAACAACCAACAAAAACTTAAGGTAAAATTACGCGGGACTTTTTTACCCATCGCAAAAAAAGGGCCGACAAAACCACGTAGTCAAAACTGCTACGAATGGTGTAGCAACTGCGTCTACGGCGAACGCTACGCGGAGAACTCAACATGTTGTTACGCTAGTGTGCGTGCGATAATCTCTTCATTCGAAAAAAAATGCTACGACACTCAACTACGAGAATGCGTAGTCAACATTTTCGTAGCATTATTTGTGAACGAAAGCTCCGAGTCAGTTTATTACAAACAATAAATTATATTAAATCGAACGCGCGACCAAAGTCTGTTTTTATTACTGTAAATAGCTAAAACGTCTCAAAATGTCTAAAAGTTTTCATTCATTTGTCTACCTTCACTCACGACAAGCCGTCTAACGAACAACTGTTCCCAGTCAAAACAAGCGGTTGCAACTTGCAAATGACGCCCGTAATCACCTAGAAAATTGCAAAAATATTACCCTTGCCTGTTCCGAGCTGGCGAAACTAAGCTCAACTAAGTGTTTGATTGAAGTTACACCTCTTGTAACACTAGATGTTACAATTCGAGTAATCTACTCGATTGCCCGCCGATTGCCGACGAATCGAGATCGGCGGTAAGCACCAGTTGGCACAATCGATAGGAAGACGAGCACTCCCATTTTTATAAACAACAGCAAAAAAATTACCGACGAAAAAATGGGCCCCTCGAAAAATTGGACTCTATGTCAAGGGCGCAACGCATTCCAATTCTGGAGGTCTACTCTCTAAGTCCGTCAACGACGGACGGACGGACGGACGGGCTCGTCCGACCGTAGTCCGTTACTACGGACAAACCCTACTCCCTATTGATTACGGATTCATGATTTTCGAACGGAGTCATAGACAATATTCGTGAACGAATGACGCATGGCGATAGAGTTGTGCTATTTTACTGGTCGATTACCGGTTTACTAACTTTATGATTTTAAAGTTTTTAAATAAAAAATATTATAGTTATTCTTAAAAAAATTACCTCATTTTAACAATATACATTTTATTATTATAGAATTGAACTATTTTTGCTATTTTTGCCCGACTTGTGGCTTTATCCTGTTAATACCTTTGCTTTTCTTTCTTTTGACGGCAAGTCTCAAATGAAATGTCAGTTTTTTATTTACAATTTTATTAAATACATTCAAATATTAGGAGCTACAATATACGTAATTCGCATTATTAATACGACGCGGGAACTCCGTAATAAATGGTAAAATGGCCTCAACCGTTCTAGCAGCAACTCACGGGCGCAAATAGACACACTCCTCAACATTTTATGAGTGAGAACGAGTTGCAAAACACCAGCGGCAACCACAATACCGTGGTGCCCAGGCGAGTTCGAAGCTCGTTGCCACCAGTAACAAGCCGAGGACAAGCTGATGAAGAAGGCATTCGTGTGGAAAAGAAGAAGCCTAAACGCAATCAGTGCGGTTCCGAATTGACAGGTCCGAACATATTGCTGCATCCCGCTATTCCATCGACGCAGCTGTACATACACATCTACATCACATCACGACGCTAGAGGAGGTCGTGGAGTATATAAGAAACAAGACCAAGTTCACCCTTAGAATGAACAGGTTAGGTTGTTCGCGCCACAAGATTATCTTTTGTGATGCGGGTCCCAACACCATCTCGAGACTTTTATGACGGAATTTTGGCTGCAGGGTCTCGTGTATTCGCGGAAGTCTACATGACACCTCGACTCAGTGCAGTCATTATATGGCCGACCAAACATAGTTAATAGTTTTTCGTAAAAGTGTTCAATATGTTTTAGTTTATTGTACTTCTAAGAGTATTTTGTGTAGTGTATCTTCGATGCCTGAAAATAAAAGTGATTGATCTATTGAAAGTTACTTATTACTACGAACTTAGTTTAATATAAAACGACTATAGATAAATAAAAGGAAGTATGTGTTTTATTTTATTTAACAGTTTATTTAAGTATAGGAAGAAGAAAGGAACAGAAAAAATAGGTACAAAGGTGATGCTTATTTCTAAAGAAATCTCTTCCAGCATACCTGCGAAAGGAGAGTAGAAAAAGGAGATGTAGACGTAGTGTGTAAAAGAAGAAGAGGAAATAGAATACATAAAAACATAAAGGAAATGACAAGTTTAAATATAACATACAATATGTATAAGAATCATCATCATCTGCCTAGCCTTTTCCCAACTATGTTGGGGTCGGCTTCCAGTCTAAGCGGATGCAGCTGAATACCAGTAAGGTGGGTGGACCATGGAAGGCCACGCTCCTTTGAAGGCCAACTACTAAAAAGTCGTAGTTATTGACATGTAAAGACAAATTCCTTCTATACACGCTAAGATCCATCAAACTTAAGGCCACACACGCGGCGGCGAGTCGATCGCGCCGCTATTGTGGCAGTGCGATCTCACACTTCGTAGACTTCGGTCGTCGACGTTACAATTGTAATTCGCGCGCACAGCAAAACGTACGTTTTTAGTCAAAAACCTATTATTACCTCATATTTTTTTACTGTGAATTGTCGTATAAGGATATGTTTATGGTACTAAAGATAAAAAACATAGTTTTGCCTCAATTTAAGTTAAAATATTGGTAGTGTTCCTAGGAAAGCCGGTGGTTCCTTATAAGGCCAATCAAATATTTGACGGTTGGCCTTGCTATGGTACATGGGCCTTACAAGGAACATTTACAAACCATGAACATATGAACACTAACTTACTTACTTACAGTTAAAACAATGTTTTATATTTATAATATTTTTATATAATTACAGTAGTCTGTAGTTTCTATTATTTAATTATAGGTACTTAATTAATATCAAACAGTATAGATTGTTAGTTTGGCCTTCTTAGGAACATTTTGGCCTTACAAAGAACGGACCCATAAGAAGGCCATTTTTGGTAAAAAAAAAAGTTTTTAATTTTATGATAAAACGCGTTGGCAAGTTATTTGATGCCATTATAATACTCATTACAACTATTGTTAAATAATTTCCATTAATATATTCTTAGTTACACGATGGTGTTCAAGTAATTTTCGTTGAGTTTTTTATAGATGATAAAACTGTATTGAGCATTAATGTTTCGCTTAAATGATAGAGCTTATTATGTTGTTTTAGTAAAAGCGGATATATATAATATTACAACTCTATTTTTAAGTTTAACGACTGATATATAAAATTGGCCTTGTTTGGAGCCGTGTTCCTTGCAAGGCCATTTGGAAGAGCTTAATAAAACTTAAGTTTTATAAATAGTGATTAAAGTTAAGTAAAAAAGAAGTGATTTATATGGTGCACAATAAAACAAAGTATTACTTTATAATTTGTTTCCTTCATTTATCCAGTAAATAAACGAATAAAAAGTGTTTACTCGTTAGAGTGGCCTTCCATGGTCCACCCACCTTATTTTACTGGGAGCGACTGCCTATCTGATCTCCAGAAATCAGTTAGTTCTGGGTAATCCCTTTCGTAACACTGGTTGTCAGACTTTCGGGCCACTGACTACCTGTAACGACTGTCAAAGATCTACAAATGACAGCCGGGACCAACGGCTAACGTGCTTTCCGAGGCAAGGAGGAAACTCGGTATGTAATGGGTGGTCACCCATCCACGGACCAACCTAGGCAAGCGCAGTTTAACCTAAAAATCGGGCCGAGCAGCAGTTATTATGTAGCCACGAGCTCCTCTCCAATATATTACGTATCATATATGTATAAATACTTATGCTACTATGGCAAGTTGGAAATATATAGTTCTTTCACTCTTCTTTTGAAAACTGCAACAGTTTGGCAGTCCCTTATATCAGGCGGAAGAGAATAAATACCACAACAGCAAAGCGTGTACAGTAAAGGAGTAGGAGTAGAAGTCAGTAGCGTGGGGAGGGGATTTAAGGAGGTTCCTAAGATGCGACCTGCAAGGTGCATCAGAGAAACGGGTGTAAGAAAAGCGTTCCCGCAGATACGCTGGTGTTTTAGGGTTATGAAGGATGTTAAAAAGCAGACACAATACTCGAGAGTTCCTGCGAAGTCGGATTGGGAGCTATCTGAGTATATTGCGAAAGTTGGAAACGGTCATACTTTTTGAGGTTAAAAAAAACGAATAAAGATAGTAGTTTATTTTATAAACGCTCAAGTTTATTTAAAAGCTTCTCGGTGGCATCAAATAACACGCATCGGCGTAGTCTTTGATGGGCTGGATGAGAGTATGCGCGAGGGAGGTTTTGGTCTTCAAAGGCAAGTAGCTCTGGAGTGCACTTTGCGACTTACTTCAGCTACCTGGGAAGTCTACGATAAGTAAGAGTCAATTAGGTATCACCCCCAGGTTTTTGGCCTTATTTGCGAATTCTATCTGAACTCCTCATATGTTTTGATTGTAATTATGTATTGTTGAATGTATTTATATTTTTTTCAAATCGATTGGTGCCAAATAAATGAAAAAATACTCTGTTAAAAAAAATGCTTTTATTGTGCAAATTTGTTCTTTACTTTATCACAATCTTCCGCCTGTCCCAACACCCATTATGTCCTGTCACTGCTAAGGCCCACTGCACCTTGATGGATCCCCCGGGCATAAAAATTGAGAGCATCAAGTATCTGAAAGTATACAAATACAACAGTAACAATAGATAAGATCGATTAGTAGTAATACAACTCAATAATTTTCAGAATCTTCAAAATGTATATCGTTAGCCTAAGTCCTTAAATTTTGGATCAAACTATTACCTACCTTAATTCTTAGATCAAAACCATTTCGTCGCTTGTTGAGGCAAAAGAGGCAAGACATATCTTCAGATAATTCCCGCGTGAGCCCTTGCAACCCCATGTCAGGAATAAGCGCCAAGCGGAAGTTTTGGCGCGAGTAGAATGGGCGTCGCCTCCGCTCTTCTTGTAGAGCTTCTTCAAGCATTAAAAAAGCAGCCATTGTATTGATTTTATAAAAAACTTAAACTTTCGTCGACAGCACGATAACTATTTTGATGTCGTATCAACTGACATAACGATCCGTCCTAAGAAGTGCCAAACTCAACTTTTCGGACGGGCAAAAACACATCGGGAGTAGGGACAACTGTCAAATCGAGTTGTCATTCATTCTTCGTTCGGGCTCGAACTAATCGTCCGTCCGTCGGTGCTAGGGAGTAGGAAACGCCCGTAATTTCGGCCGAAACTACGGGTTTCGTGCTTAGAGAGTAGACCCCCTGGAGCGGAAGTATGGTAACGGAAAAGTTATGTTTGTTATATTTTACCGGTTAACCAAGATGGCGGCTTTGACACGTGACATAAAACGATATTTATGAGCGCCAAGTTCGCGAGTCGGGATGCGACATGCGAGACCGTCACGAACCGCGGATATACGGATTTAATGAACGATTTCTATTCATGACGATTTTATGTGAAACAGGAAGGCATACGGGACATGTCGAAACCTGAGGAATGTTCCTTATACGGTATAAGTTATGCTAATGTTCAAACAGCAGTTTGGACTCGACGACAATCACAAGTTTTCAACGTAATTTGCATGGAGTAACTGTAACAAGACGTTGAACCAGGAAAATTGTAGCAACTTTTACGATTCTCGTAAAGTTACAGCAATGTTTTGTGTAAAGAGGTACCTAAAGGGCGTTTTAAAGACATTTAGGCTTCATGTCTCAAAACTATGAATAGATACTTTACTTTATACTTAAGTAATCTGCAGAGACTATAAAAATAACATAGATACCTCCATCAAAACTACGTAGTAAATTCTATCATTTTTGTAAAATGTCCGGTTGTGATTGGTGGGCTTTACTGAAGGACCAATTCAGTACATGGTAATTGGTATGTATGAATCCATCAAAGAGCAACATAATGCTCCCGAAACAAAAAAATACATAATCATTTTCGCCGAAGAATATAATGGGAACACCTTTTGCGTTACCTACTTGAATAGAAATAAATTCAGGCAATAACATCAAGTTATCCTAGTGCTTCAATTTAGCTGTTTAGTGTTACATTTACACCCTAAAACACGATAGAACTGACTGAATTAAACTAACAAACGACTACCTACCAGCGGGCATAACCAGGCAACAAGCAATTAACAGAATCTATGGTTTCATTCACTCCTAGAACGCTGAAGTGAACGTTCTATAAGTCTAAATTTAAATTAAACTTGAGTTAGTCAGCCAGTTAGGCACAATAACAGTAGATAGTATTGTTAATAACCGGTTAGCTGTTCGTTATCGAAAAGTTTGACGCTAATGAGCAAAAGTTTTGGCCACGCGAAAAATGGGGAGTAAGTAAAATGCGGAAAACGATTAAAAACTGCGGATTATGCATACTGGAATATTTCACGATTACTATAAAAAGCATGACAAATGATAATTTCTGTGTGAATAAAATATTAAATTAAGAACTTTTTTTTTTGCAGTTAATCCTTTGGTCCTTGAACTTCGGCCCTCATTCAATAAAAAAAAAAACTTTTTATGGTTTTGTGCTCAGCAAGTAGAAAACTATACGATCGAAATTAAGGGTTGTGCCTCACCTAGCAGCACGGAATCGCAATTTCCAAGCTCTTATCTTTTTCCGTCGCTCAGATGGTCCGCGCTTCTTCTTTTGCAAAGCTAGAAACAGAGCGGGAGTGCGGCTGCATCGACGATGCGGTCGGCAGCACGCTCTCGTTCGGTAGCCTTACCAGATTGACCAAGTCGATGCATGATTATTTATTTTTTAACCGACATAAAAAAGGAGGAGCGGACCCTGGTACAGTTGACTAATTTATTTTAAAATGAAAGCGATGCACGATACCAACATGTCCTTTTTTCTTTTTTGGAGGGTGGTAAATCATCAAATGACTCCTCCCGCTCTGGGCGGAGCGGAAGGGAGTGTCAGACTCTTACTGACTAAAAACCTCCCATGTTCCTTCTTTCGCCCTTTACGTTCCAGGGCCGCGGTATCTCTTTCGAACAGTCCCGCAGCCCTGGCAGGCATCGGCCCTTGCGGGCCCCTCCCGTTTGCTGACATCTCTTTGAGGCGCGCGTGGAACTCGAACGCGCCGTCGACACGGCCTGTCGTCATACGACGGACGGACGGCGAGCTAGCCCATTACTCACCGTCCACAGGTCCGCGCCTACGGTGGCCGAGAGCCATCACGGCGTGATACCAACATGTCCTGGATTATGTTTTTGAATGTATTAATTGCTTTTTGTAAAAGGGTGAGGGTAGGGGTTGAACGCAAACTAATAGTAGGATAGGATAGGACATAATAATGTGCAAATAATGACAGGCATAGTCGAATCACCTACAGGAAAAACCTGTCTTTCTTTAAAGCCTTATTTTTGATAAGTACAATGTATATCGTAAAAAATAATAGGTTATTATAGTTATTATTTCTGCAAAACATTTTTAAACATATCGTTTATATTTTTACATTTGTATTTATAAATGAAAAAATTGTTACCCACTAGCATCGGGAACAGGGTCCGAGGTACCGGTGGTCAGGGCTCTTGAGAGAGGAACCTAATAATACGCACCGTGTCTAGAAGTACAGCTTTCTGAATCAAGGCCTTGATCCAGCTGCCAAGCTAGAGCCTCCTCAAATGTTGGCCGAGTTTATTGGCTATTAAGCCATTGGCCGACACGACTATCGGCACAATGACTGCTGTACTCACTGTGCTGTATGGTTATTATTATGATTAAATTAATAGGTTGTTATGTTATATTAGGTAATTAGGTTGAACTAAGATCTGTAGTTACAACCAAGTTTTGGCAAAATACATAACTCTATGATTTATTTATGCGCAACGTCAAACCATGCTGTCTTTATTACCATTTGCATTACATTGAATATCATATCTTTACGAAATCAACACGGGTTAGCAGGTTAGCAACAGAACCCGGGTGGGGTCTATAGCTACGCATACATTGCCTTGCCGTCTGGTCCCGTCGCCGTTCGATTATTTGCCGAGATTATCATTTTGGTCGTAAACGTTTATTGTGACCCAGTTCGCGGGGACCATCAGACACGCAGGGTTCAAATAAACAAAATAACACAATCGTTCCTGGACTGAGAAGCCGCAAGCTTTTGCTAATTTATTCTGCAAGGTTTTACTGTCTTGTGGAATTAGTGATGAGGTTCGGTCTGTGACTTATGGGGTGTAATTAGAAAGCTAAATGCAGAGTAGGACTAGAAGAAAATTTCCTTCCTGTAATTACAAAGGGGAATAGTTGTACACAGTACAAGACCGAGTAGATGAAATGGGTCTTGATCGGTTCATATTTAATGGTAGAATTAATGCACAACAAATTGCACTCAGGAATCGACAGAGATGTTCAGGAGGGTTCCCCTGGACATCTCTGTCGATTGGCTTATTCAAGTCTATACAGGTCGTCAGAGATATACAGGTCGTCTACCGCCATCTCTTTCCCACACTGGAATTACTCCTGCTTTATGACGTCAGGTCGCTACGCATTGGTTGGACAAAATCTGAGGCAACGATTCAAGAAAAAGAAGGGCAGAAAAAGTAACTGACGATTAAAATATACAAGTAGAAGAGCTTAACTAATTCACATTCTTATTGGGCTAGCAACCCAACTAGCAAAAAACAAAAGATTTTATCTCCAAAACATCCTATAAAAGATGTAAAACATTCCGTAGACCGATAAGTTAGTGTTAAGTTTTTGTTACTTGGGAAGTAACTAGTCATATTTTAAAATCTTGACTGGGTAAATACAAAACTAATTGTCATGGAAACATAACTTAAGCACACTACATAACTATCTACATAATTATATAAATAAAATAAAAAGAAAAGTCCTGACTGACTGACTCATCAACGCCCAACCCAAACCCTTGGACCTAGAAAGATGAAATTTTGCACAGAGGTTCCCTTTTTATTGTAGACAAGGAATAAGGAAGGATTTTTCGAAATCACCCCCTAAATGGGGGTTTGAATTTTCTGTGAAACTTTATATTCTTCGGGTCGATTGACTCAAAAATTGATGTACACACGAAGAGTGTGTACACCAATTTTTATTTGAAATTTAATTAAAATTATGAGACTCGTGTTCACAGTTTTTCCAAAATCATACCCCAACAGAATCAAATAGGGCTTCGAAACTCACTTAGGTAGACGGGTTCATGGCGCGCAGTGTGGCGCAGAGCGTGCGCGTTGGAGGGTGTATTCTTTGTGAAAAGTCTGGATCCATTAAGAAAGGGTTTTTCTAAATTCCACTCCGAAGAGGGTGAAATTGAGGGTTGAGTTCTGTGAAACTTTTTATTCTCGGGGTCGATCGACTTGAAAATTTGTGTACATATTCAGTTAAAATAATGAAAATTATCTATTTTTTTTATTACAAAATGGGCCTGCTCTTGACCTCGATCACGCCTGGTGGTATTAATTTTTAGGGTTCCGTAACCGAAGAGTGACTAACGGGACCCTATTGCTAAGCCTCTGCTGTCCGTCCGTCCGTATGTCTGTCAGTGGGCTGTATCTCATGATCCATAATAGGTAGACAGTTGAAACTCTCACAGAATGAGTATTTCTGTTGCCGCTTTAACAACAAATCTTACTAATAGGTATTATAAATGCACACTTTGTAAGGATAGATGGATGTTTGAATGTTTGTTACTCTTTCACGCAAAAACTACTGAACGGATTTGAATGGAATTTAGCACACAGATAGTTAATAACTTGGATTAACACATAGAATACTTTTTATCCCAGTAGTATGATCCCGTGGGACAATTATCGAACTCCACGCGGGCGAAGCCGCGGGCATGAGCTAGTACAAATAAATAAAATTGAAGTGTCTGTAATATCAAAATAACAGCTTTTTACTGAATGCATATGCACATTAAATAATATACTTACGGCACTTATAACAAAACACGTATTCTTAAATTTTTGTTTGTCTGTCTGTTTGTTTCGGCTAATCTCCGAAACGCTGGACCGATTTTGACGGGACTTTTACTGGCAGATAGCTGACGTTATAAGGTCTAATTCAGGCTACTTTTATTAAAAAAACAATTAGGCTTCCGTGCAAAACAAATAAAACCCTTAAAATTAAATTGTTAACAAAATCCGATTCAAGAAGGGAAGTAATATTTTTTTTATAATAATTTCACGCGAATGAAGGTCGCGAACTACAACTAGTCATACTTAAATATTGTCGTGAACTTTGTCCCAAAGACAATGCAAGTCGCTACTTACATAGTACAGACAATTCGCAGTTTTTTTTTTTCAAACATTAACTCAAACATTAAATTGGAGTCATAATATTTTGAGTTAGAAATCAATAACAAAAGAGGATGCGATAAGATTACTTAAGTCAACGTCCGAATGATTGCTGTTCGCTCTGGACCACGCAACTACTTGCGTCATGATTTAATGATTCTTTTAAACGGCCTGTACATTTGATAACTAAATTAACGGCTGTTGTATCACTGTCAATAAATCAATCTATGTCAATGGAACGACTTTGGAAATAATCTAGAATACTGTTCTTCTGAATAGTTAAACAGTAAGTCTAGTGGGAGTTTTTTTAAATATTCAATTAATTTGCACTGAAACTGAAGTAGCGTCGTCTAATGGTAATAGCGGGAAATACAATTATTCCATACAGATTGTCTTAAGGGAAGGTCCCATACTTGGGAATAATAAATTGCACTAGGCCCTCAGAACAGAGGCCCTAACAAGAGCGCGCGGTGTAAATGTTTTCTAATTATAAAATTTTCTAATCGAAAATACAAATAAATATTAAATACAATGTTAAATAAACCCTGCCCGGTCCGAAAGGGGCATATAGGTATAGGTACCAATGACATTGTCAAAACGAATAAGAAACATAAAATATGTATGAAAGTAAAAATATTAATGAATTTCCAATGACCACCGTTTCCCTAAATTCAAACAAACTTTTAAAACGTGACACCACCATCTTCGGCTTAAGTAATTTATTTGTTCGATCGTCAATTGTTTTTTTTATGACATCACTACTGTTGCCATAGAAGTTTCCTCATTTTAATACATATTATTTATTTTCATCGGGGTATTTTTTTACTTTTTCTCCAAAAAGGATTAGGGGCCATCCATAATTTACGTCACACGAATTTCATGATTTTTTTGACCCCTCCCCCGTCATTGTCACAGCTGGTCACATTTGTGACTCCCTAGTGTGACGTCACATATTTTACAAAATCTACATGTCGGAAATATTTTTAAGTTTTCGTTAGTAGTTCAAATTTCGTGTAAATTTGACTACTTGAATATACTTAAATTTAAATTTCAAATCTAACATTATGTCAGTATTAAAATACTTACACATGTTAGATTTTGAAATGTGACGTCTCAAAATTTAGGAGTCCTCCCACCCGTTGTCACACAATGTCACACTTCGTCGACCCCCTCCCCACCCCTTAACGTGTGACGTAATTTATGGATGGCCCCTTACATAAATAGCATCTAATCTCGATACCTAATAATACGATAATTTTTTTGTGCTGTTTTTAGTTAGATCATATCTAGTGTGTATTGCAAATTTCGTAATGGACAAAAAAATCGAACAAAAAGTTTGTCTTAAAGGACAATGACCAAAGTTGGTACCAAAAAGTCTCGCGCCTCAAAACCAAAATATTATAGTAATTAGTTTCATATTTTTTTACGGCATTACGCGTCGGGGATTTGATTTTTGAACTGGAAATATACTTTTCGAGTTTAAAAGTATGAATATTGTTTTACTCCCTTTATATGACGTTCCGTTTCAACTGAATATAAACGACGTTCCGTTTCAATTGAACAAACCCTTGTCTGTCGAGCGGACTCTAAAATTAATTACAATTAAGTAAGATCAGTACACCAAATCGATTTAGTTTGGTTTATTGCTATTTGCAACAAAATAGATTTTCTCAGCCTAAAGATTTTGATTTATCGATTACATCCCTAAATCCCGACTAGTTTATAGCACTTACTATACTCTATGGTTTATAGTTATCTTATCTGTGGCATCTGACATTTGTACTGTACTGACTGACTATTGGCAATGTAAAGGTCTAAAATAAAATCGAGTTTCAGTCAAGCATACTGTGGATGTTACTTTAACTCGTAATTCTTACTAATATTAGTGTATTACGCTGTTTTTAGAGCAATAATGTAATGTATGTGTGTTAAAATACGTCGTTGGTAGCGTCGAAAAAATAGACGTACTTTTTAGGTTAGTTTCGATTTTATAAAATAACTCTGAAACGCGGGTTTTTTTTTTCAAAAATAATTTTTGTAGGAGTTAATACGATCAGTGTAGTCTATAAAAAACAAGGTTTGATTTTGATGCAGCATGGTACGGGATTCCATACTTCCATGAGCATTCTCTTTTTGCATCGCTAATGGAATTTCGTGTTCGGAGTCCCTGAAAATGTTACAGAAGGCTTACGGTGCTTATGACTGATACAAAGCGTTCAAAAGCGGTCGAGATGTGATGGAAGATTCGCCTCGCTCTGATAGGCCATCAACGTCTTCAACTGAAGTTAACATCGCAAAAGTGAAGGATATAGTGACTGAAAATCCTCTTAAAGTTTGAGAGAAATATCTGCTGAACTTTCTGTGTGTCACGAGTCGATCCGTACCATTTTAAATAATCACTTGGGTATTAAACATGCTGCTCGGCTAGTACCAAAAGACCTGGATTTTCTCCAAAAACTCAATCGCATAAGAGTCACTGAGGAAGTGAGGACATGCTAGAACGAGTCAATTCCGACTCAACATTCATGAAACGCATTGTTACTGGTGACGAGACGTGGGTTTACGAGTTTGAATTGCAAACTAGTCAACAAGCTTCGGAGTAGGCCTTCCAAATAAACCGAAACCGAAAAAACCACTCAAAAGTCTTCTTTGTCTATCGCGGTGCACTCGGAATTCTTGCCGGAATGTCAAACAGTACCTAAATAAAGAATATTATTTGAGCGTTATGCGAAGTTTAAGAGAGCAAATTCAACGAAAAAGGCCAGACTTGTGGAAAAAAATCTTGGATTTTGCACCACGATAATGCGCCTACGCACAAGGCCATCATAGCGAACGAATTTTTGACCAATAAACTCAACACATATCATCGAGCAACCTTATTCACCAGATATGGCTCCAGACGACTTCTTTCTTTTTCCTAAACTCAAATTACCACTTCGTGGTACCAGTTTTCGTTCGGCAGAAGACTTAAAGGAGAATTGGCGACGAGACCTGAACTCAATTCGGGAAAAAGCGTTTAAAAAATGCTCTGATGATTGAATTATTCGTTGGCGTAAGTGTATCGTTTTTGAAGGAGCATACTTTGTAGGCGATGAAATAACTTTGGATGAATAACTAAACATTTTGTGTATTACTGATCGTTTCCCGGTACTTTCTTGACAAAGTAATATATCGTCTTCGCAACCGGGCTAGGTTCGCACTGTGGACGTGGGCTAAGTCAACTGTTTTGTCATTCATTATGCAATAGAGGCCTATGAGTTAGTAACAAAACCTATCGGTCACTATTAAGCCTAACAATAATTTTACGTCATACATATAACACAATCATGGCGTGATTATAAAGATTACTTTATGTACAGACGCCAGCACATCAATCTACCCGAAACTGTCAAGTTTTCCAATCAACTTTGAACCTAATGCTGTAGCGATAAAGTTGAAAATCTATTAAATAAATTTGACAGATTGTAGTACTGGCGTCCAGGTACTTACCTTAATAACGGACGGAAAAATAATCGACGATCAACTTAATTCTTTGTTAACAGTCACCGGGGGTATAATTTACTATTTATCTTTCTGAATCTCGAATATTTCAAGTATGACATGTTATGTACCAAAATAAAAGGAGATATAGAAAGATTACCTTGTGCCCTTTGAATTTGTGTTTCCAAAGTCCAGGGGGTTATCATTATCTTAATTGCAATAATCTTTTGGCCAAAATGACTTTAGACTTTGCTCCTTGTAACACTGCTAAAATGACTTTAGCCTTTACTCCAAAGATCAAAGTCTAAAGTTGCTTCAACCAAATAGAAAAGGCCACTCTTTATTTCATTTGAACATCCGTGGAGCATTTTATAAATTACCTAGGTAGGTACTAGCTTTTTCCCGCGGCTTCGTTGTGTGGAGGTCGCGAATTATCCTACGGGAATCTCGAATATTTCAAGTTTGTCATGTACCAAAATAAAAGGAGACATAGAAAGATTACCTTGTGCCCTTTGAATTTGTGTTACCAAAGTCCAGGGGGGTTATCATTGGGCTACGGGACTGTTCGAAAGAGATACCGCGGCCCTGGAACAGAAAGGGCAAAAGAAGGAACATGGATGGGTTTTAGTCAGTAAAAGTCTGACACTCCCTTCCCTTCCGCTCCGCCCAGAGCGGGAGGAGTCATATGAAAAAAAGGGGGTTATCATTATCTTATTTGCAATAATCTTTTGGCCAAAATGACTTAAGACTTTGCTCCTTGTAACACCGCTAAAATGTAAAGCTAAAAAAAAGCAAAACCGCTAAAAAAATAGAAGTATGGATTTTAAACCTGTTTTAATTTGTCTCTATACGCATAAATCATGAGCAACAGAGGTAGGTATGCCTGTCTCGCTAAGAAAGAGATTCAATAAATAAAAGGATGGAAGGGAATACACTAAAACTTTCTATTATTTATATTATTACTAAAACTTTTTATCTACATATTTATGTAGCAAAAGTGGTTGCCCTTGTTTTGTACTAAATAGATATTAATTTCAATACGCCTATTAAGTGTAAGTACCTACATACCAACTAACCACCTATCACGTGACGTGAGATAATATTACACTATCTAGGTACTAGCTAATCCATATATTTATCAGCGTATAAGAAAGTAACTATCAGTACCTACTCGTATACCTAGTCAATGTAAGTAGTATAATATTTTATTCCAAAAAAATATTAGAATTATCTGCATAGAAACAGAAGCTAAAACTATTTTCACAAAACTGAGCACATTTTAAACTGCGTGCAAGACCTGTCAGTGTCATGATTCGCATTGAACGCGGCTTATAGCTGATCGCGTTCAGTTTTGTTGGTAAAATTCGGCCTTAGTCTTCCCATTTTGGGGCCAAAGAAATGTGTTTGAAAAATTATTAATAAAATTATTGTCGTACAACAATCATATTGTTATTGCATTGCTTTCTATAACAACATTCGGATAAGATAACGCTGCGCAGACGCTCCCGTTTTTTTTTTATTATAACACTATTATAAATTATTGATTTGTTCCAGACGAGTGGCATCTAGACTTCAGTTATTTATTTATGAGCCTGTATTGTATAATATAAATACTCTCACGATGTTTTACTTGACTGTCTATCTATTTATTCAATATTGAGTAACGTGATGAGCATACGGACGGACAATAGGTATCTAATAGCAGCATAGCAGCATCAGTTAGTCAGTCTTCTTAAAAAAATACGTTTCGTAATAATCACCGAGGGATTTGTCCTAGAGTAGCGGCGTATGCAATATGCATTTAGTACCTATTTGTCCAGATAAAAAATACTTCGACACCCTATCGAGGCTGATGATTACTGCTGAAAAACACAGAAAGTCGAACCTCTTTTTGCGTAATGTATATATGTAGCACGAGTAGTAGGTATCTGGCAGCACTTGCGGGAATCTTGGCTAATTAGACCAAGCAGACCTACAGATTAACCAACGCTCCCTGAGGTCGGCCCGTGTGTGGGTGACTATCCATTACATATAATAGAGACTTAGAGACGCGCGCTTTCGCACCTCGGAAAACTCTTAAAGCCGTTGGCCTCCACTGCCAGTGGTAGTTTTTGACTCTCGTTACGGGTACCTAGACAGTACTAGTATTCAAACATTCGGTATGTCTGACAACTAGTAAAAAATGCAAAAAATAAATAAAAAATACTTAAATAAAAAAAAACAAAAATGAATGAATGAATGCTATTGTTTTATCCAGTAAACTATCTTTAGTTTGCGGAGGTCGGATCCGTTTAGACTCGAATTTGACCCGAACATAGTAGATCAATGGCTAGGCAGATGTTGGTGACTTATATCTGGCAGCAACTTCAGAGGTTTCAAAGCCACAAAGACAACAATAAATTACGTAACGTCTTTATGAAATCATGCATTCTTACAATTAGCATCGGTTCGACCACAACACTGATCTGCAAATTACACCACTACGGAATTCGTGGACAAGCTGCTGATTTTTTTCTTTCCTATTTATCAAACAGGCAGAAAAAAGTAAATGTAAATGGGGCGACGTCCTCCAGGTCTCTAGTAAAGATGGGCGTGCCCCAAGGTTCAATTCTCGGCCCTTTCCTATTTCTTGTTTACATTAATTATCTCCCATAAATGATTGACAAATTATCGGATACAATTATATTTGCTGATAAAAGATACGGATGTCATAAGTCTCAACAAAAGTGTAAATGTTTTCTCGAAATGGTTCGCAGCTAATAATCTTTTACTAAATGCAAACAAAACCCAATGTCTTACTTAACAGGAGAAAAATCTTGATGTTTTTGATTCAAAATAAAGCCTGATACTTAAATGAAGCCTATATACTTAGCTGTGATAGTTTACCTTTTAACTTCGTTATATATACTATCACCGTGATATTTTTTCACGCACCCAAACACAACCGTTTAGCTGGTAGAGCGGGGGGGGGGGGGACACTAACAAAAATTAGCTCTTTATTAATATTTCACAAACGAATCCCGTAATCAAAAAATTATTTTAACAAACTCGCAATATTTTTTAAAGACCTATCCAACGATTTCCCACACTATGGAGTACGCGAGAAATAAAATATCCCCATTTTACGTGTAGGTACTGGAGATACCCTAAAAAAATACTCTTCGAAATTTTATTTTATCACTTTGTCGACGTAACTTATCCGTATATTCATGCCAAATTACAGTTTTCTAGTACTAAGAGTCTTTGAGCTAAGCTGTGGAGACAGACAGACAGACATAAGGACATGGCGAAACTATAAGGGTTCCTTGTTTGTTGACTACGGATTCCTAAAAACTAGCAAGTCTTTTCTTATAAACAGTATACGTTATTATAAATAACAAGTTGCCAAAGTCAGTTATACAACTGACCGATGTAAAGTTCAAAAACTACATCAAACGTGTCCTTATTAAAAAAGAATATTAAAAAATCAAGGACTACGTTGAAGAAAAGAAGTTTGGCTTTAGTTCCTTCTGCGCATGCGGCTTCCCTGGTGCTCATAAACGGCACAAATATGTGGATGTCTCTAACTATTCTCAAACTCATTTTTTCTATTCCTTTTTAATCAGATTTTTTTTTACAATAGTTCTCAAATCATTTAAACACCTTTTGTTCAGCATAGTTACAGCACTGATTACAATATTTGTGTCACATGTTTAATTTAGTATTTTTATAATATTTTCTTACCTTTGTATAGATTCTTTTTAACGATTGTTTGTGACGTTTGCTTGTAGATTCTTTTCTTATTCTCTTCGTTGCGTGTTAACTTTTGTTAACCTTTTATTCTGTTTTACGTTTTTGTTTAGTAACCAACGAATCAATGTGGGGCCTATGCTGTCCCCCATACTTAAGGACTAATGCTGTAACATAATCATATTGTAAAACCAAATAATTTTAACAGAGTAACCATGGAGTTTGTTGACGGCCTTTTTGTTGACGTTTGTCCAGTCATTATAGTAAGTTCACCTCGGAATTCGAGATACCCAGCTGTAAGTCTGTAAATACTTGTATATTGACACCCTAAAAGTTGTCTCAAAACCTACATATGGTAGGGTGTAAGCAACTATTAAATTTCAAGGTCAAAGGTCACAAAAATCGGTTTTTTGCGCTTTTTTGGAAATATCTCGTTTCCTATGGGTTTTTTGCTATTTATATTTTCATCAATATTGTAGAATACAAAATTCTCTACAAATTTTGTTCACAATTTTTTTTTATACGATGAACCGTTTTCAAGATAGAGGGCGGAGAGCGCGCGGTCACAGCATCACTTCAGGTCAACCGGTGCCTCCGGTCGAAAACGCGCCATATATAGTTGATGAACTATCGATAAATCAATGATTATAAATATTTGTCAATTTTTATTAACTATTATATTATATTTTATCATTTTTTTCCTAACCTATCCACTTTTTATTCAGTATTAATTTATTTAACAACACTTACCTGCCCATGTAATTGCAGAATTGTTAATGAAAATATAGGAATTATATTTGAATTTTAACCTAATTAATAGTAATAACTTCTTAAATGATGAAAAAAAAGACGGGTTGCACTCCGGGAGTGCCGGCAGAAGTGAAAACTTGATTATAACAACGCCCTCTAGTAGCAGCTAAAAAAACTGTCGCGCCTACCAGTAACAGTGTTCTCTGTATCAATGCATCATTTTAGTTTTCAATATCAAAGATAGATGGCGCTTTGTGCTAGCGCCATCTACCAGCGGTCTCTCACAACAGTTACTCATTGCATTTGCTAATGTACTTTCTACTACATTCTACAAGATGTCGCTAGGAGTTATAAAACTACGATCATGTTCCAAAACATTTAAAAATTTCTTTAAATAATTTTAAACCATAAAATGTTGAAGGTTAAGTTCAAAATCGTCTACTCTTCATCCGTCTTACGCTTTTTCCAAATTTCTTTAAATAATTTTAAACCATAAAATGTTGAAGGTTAAGTTCAAAATCGTCTACTCTCCATCCGTCTTACGCTTTTTCCAAATTTCTTTAAATGATTTTAAACCATAAAATGTTGAAGGTTAAGTTCAAAATCGTCTACTCTCCATCCGTCTTACGATTAGGTCACGTGTCCTGACGCGAGTGTCCTGACGCGAGTTTAAGATTTTATACCCATTACAGAACAATTTTTTTAGAGTGCTCAACGCCGCTAAAGAAGTTTTCACTTCAAAAAAACAAATAAATTATGAATTAATCTTTTTATTCAAAAATATCATTCAATACATTTACTTTTATTGAAAGTAAAAAAATGGAATAAAGGGTACAAAAACTACAATTTATAATTTTAATCATCTTCTTCCTCTTCATCGTCGTCTTCTGGCTGCTGGAAAATTTCAAACTGGTCTTCATTATCGTCTTCAACGACATTTGTCTCAAGTTCTTCCATGATTATGGGGTCAAAGGTTCAATCTTCGTTAATGTCGCTCTGATATGGTAGAGCATTGAGACAAGCTTGCCCATAACATTGGCCACAAGCTAAAGAGCATTGCATGCCCGCTTTCCTGCTTCCGCATCGCGAACCACAACCTCTCTTGCAGTTGCAGAAAATTGTATTTAGCAAATCTTCTGGAGCAGGTGGAAAAATTGTCATGATAGGCTCCAGAAAATCGTTTCGCATTGCCCAACCCCATACTTGGGGTTCCAAATCATGTCCTAACCAAGTTTGAACTTGATAATATACACGGTTGAAATGTTGATGAGCACCTGCACTTGTTGGTGGAATATTTGAAAGCTGCACAGGTTTATTAAGTTTTGTAGACTTGACGTAATGCATATAACGAAGATGATCGAGACTTTTCACAGATTTCGGAGCATTATAGACTGCCAGTTAATGCATGAAGAAAATGATAAAATATAATATAATAGTTAATAAAAATTGACAAATATTTATAATCATTGAAAATTTTTTACACAAAATTTGTAGAGAATTTTGTATTCTACAATATTGACAAAAATATAAATAGCAAAAAACCCATAGGAAATGAGATATTTCCAAAGAAAGCGCAAAAAAACGATTTTTGTGACCTTTGACCTTGAAATTTAATAGTTGCTTACACCCTACCATATGTAGGTTTTGAGACAACTTTTAGGGTGTCAATATACAAGTATTCACAGACTTACAGCTGGGTATCTCGAATTCCGAGATTCTTACCTAATTTAAGCTTAAATGACTGGACTAACATGTATGTGGATGTCTCTAACTATTCTCAAACTCATTTTTTCTATTCCTTTTTAATCAGATTTTTTTTTACAATAGTTCTCAAATCATTTAAACACCTTTTGTTCAGCATAGTTACAGCACTGATTACAATATTTGTGTCACATGTTTAATTTAGTATTTTTATAAATATTTTCTTACCTTTGTATAGATTCTTTTTAACGATTGTTTGTGACGATTGCTTGTAGATTCGTAGTTGCGTGTTAACTTTTGTTAACCTTTTATTCTGTTTTACATTTTTGTTTAGTAACCAACGAATTACTGTTGGGCCTATGCTGTCCCCCATACTTAAGAACTAATGCTGTAACATAATCATATTTTAAAACCAAATAATTTTAACAGAGTAACCATGGAGTTTCTTGACTGCCTTTTTGTTGACGTTTTATAAGTGCCCATGTAGGCCTATCATCATCATCTTCCAGCCCTTGTCCCATGTTACTTGGAGTCGGCGCAACACGTTTTTTTCTTCCATTCTCCTCTGTTAACCGTCACGCTATCATTTACTACTTTATCTTTTATCATTCCTCACACAATCCATCCATCGTTTCATTAGTCTTCCTCTTCATCCATCAACACTTATATTCATCACTCTTTTAGTCAGATGCGATTGCCTATGTTAAATAAAAGACATATTTTGATTTTGATACGTGGTTACTATCGAAAATTGTGACTGAGGCTTATCAGGGATTGTTGTATCGGTCGTCGAACCTACGCATCGCACGCAAAGTTGTGAGTGTTGTGACGCACATATTAAGAATATCACACTAAGGATTTGTACATAGCTGTTTATGCCTCGATCTATAATGTTGCTATGATTTTCTCGAAACATTCTAAAATGCGCTAAGAGCACTGGCGCTTTTCTAGGGACATCATTTTATATAGCAGAAAATACCTACAAAGCAGGCATCAAAGTACCTACTCCCCCTCCTGTTTATAAGAGGGGTCAGGTACCTACATCTAAGGCGGAGCACTGACTACTAAGACACATTAGTTTTACGTAAACTGTCCCCTGGCAACACCAATCGTAGGAACAGCAAACTTTCTACAATTTCTTGCAACGATTCAACTCCAGTATGAAAAAGCCTTTATTGCCAGCAATTGTACAATCTTTATCTCATTCTTTCTTTCGTAAGGTTTTTAAGTAATAACTCATTATGACAATCCTTTTCAGTAGCAAAGTAGGTAGGTACACTGTACGATTGGTACAATTTTTATTACTGTACCTGCGTAGTTATTATTGTTTCAGATATTTACGATAGATCATAGATTAAGAAACTGTAATTAAATAAAATAAAACTGTTACAACTTATTATCACACTTCCACTTGATTAGCTTTTACCCGTGGCTTCATCCGCTTGGAAGTCGGATAACAATACCATGGCATCCAGGTGCGGTCCCAGCTTAAGACTTTGGGGGTCACACAGGGCCGAAGCCAGGAATTTGATTGGGACGGGTTACCCCGAATAAAAAAGTATTAACTTTTAAAATACGAAATTAATATCTACCATCTCTGGATTTACCTATATAAAAAGATCATGGACGTTTACAGGATTATTGGGGGAGAAATGGTTATCAATTGAGAAAAGTCAGGATTCAAGAGCAAGCGCAGCGAGCTCGTAAAATCTAGCACCAAGTTCGAATTTGATAGGCTTTGACAAATTGTGTCAGTTTATTTATAGAAAAACAGAAAAGAACGCAGAATGTCAGAGTGAGCAAAGCGAGCTCGAAAATTTTAGCACCCTTCTTCGAAATTAAAGTTTTTGGTTAATTCTTACAGAAATGAGAATAGGGTCCTGTCAACTCTTGCAGAATTGAAAAAATATAGGATGTATTGGCGAGCGAAGCGAGCTGGCCCTCTATTTATTTTATTTAAATCAATGAGTTCAGAAACAGGATCACGGTCGACCTAGGCCCAGCTTGGGGCGGGGTGGTTATGACGCCCGGCCATGACCCTATACAAGAGCTAGAGAAGAGAGCTTCAAAATTCAAGCAGTTGCCTCCGCCCAGTGTATTAGGTTCTTTTTGTTCTTTCATACTAAGATGAGAATAAAAGCAACTAAAAAGGGCAGGATTAGCGAGCGAAGCGAGCTCGAAAAATTTTGCATTTAACGATAAGTAGGAAGTCAATAATTTGTATCCGAAAAAAGGCATTTTAAGAAGATTTGTCAATTTGGCGTGTATGATTTTAGGAGGAGGTCATGACCCCTGTGACTCCCTCCCCCTGGGACCGCGCCTGATGGCATCGTACTACTGTATAACCGAGATAAAATGTCCTAGGTCATAAGTAACGTGCGTAACCAGGGAGGGTCTATCCGTGTACCGAATGTTATCCAAATTCGTTCAGCCTTAGGTGATAGGCTAATTGGATTGGTCGGGCTGCTCACAATGAGTATTAAAATAACCCTCTAAGTATCAAATAATAAACAAAAAATTGTCTCAAGTCAAATAAAGTTATTTTTTCCGAGCTTTTAAAGCTACATACTTTTTTCAATTAAAAAAATATCAAGAATCGCGGAACATACATGGAATATTTTCGGATACCCCTGGGCATCGGGATTAAATTTTTTTTATGACGTAATTACTGGACCATCTTGTATAAATACGAATCTTTTATCAGCATCATCCAGGCTAGTCTCACGGAGACTCTAAACAATCATTGCATATCAATGGTCGTAGTTAAATGATCATAATTTGGTATTCGTGATATTCCTTATTCTGAATATAAACAGTCACTTACGGGATATAAACGTCACTAATAAATAATATGTTTAGTTTTAAATCGTGAAATCTTAAAACAGTGGTTCTTATTATGTGTGTCCTCGACTATTTACGACATGATAAGCTGTAATATTATGTGCTAATGAATACTATTATTGGAAACCTGTTATATAAGGGTTTACCTAATCTCTGTGTGTTTATGTTACTCTGAAGGTTCGAATCCGATACCAAATTATCGAAGTCGTTGATATGGTCAAGAGGAAAAATATCTTTTACATAGAAATAGATACACTATAGAGAGTAAAGAGTCGCATCATTCTTCTGCCCCTGAGCCTTTCGGAGCGGCGCAGCATGTCTTTTTCTTGCATTCATGTATGTTTATGTCTTTTAGTAGCCATGTCATCTTTCACACAATACATCCTACGTTACTTTGGTTTGCCCCAACTCTTATAGCCAAAACATGGTCAAAACAGATGCCTACATAGACTAAAATGTTTAAAGGGGTGGTACGTACTTTAATCGATAAAAAAGTGGATAGAGTAATAAATAGTTTTTTAACCAAGTGCCGACAACGTAGCTACTTCCTTGAATCAGAGTGTATTTTGGGGACAGTTGTGGAATCGATAATTAAAATTGAGTCAGGCTGGAGTCCCAATTTACGCCAAGGGTTCCGTATATTATTCCCACCCAGTCTACAAGTCGTATCTTGGCAAAAACGATGGACTTTTTCGAAAATCGCCAATTTATGAAACTTGAATAGGTTTATATGTCATCCCTCTGTCTTTCCATGTCTTTGACAGCTTTCTATAACTGTTACACGTTATCATGGTTTTTTAAATTGCAGGACCCCAATAAAAAAGTGTTATCATTGTCATATCGTTGAGGTAGGTACCTACACCTGTACCAACGAATAGGGGGCGGTGATCAGTCAAGCGAATCGCTCGCCCCTCGAAATAATAATAAGAATTCGTAAATTTTTAAACAGTCCACCCCATCAGGTTTTTCTGAACACACGTGTGAAACGACCAAGTACACGAAAACTAGGAAAATGATTTAGTTTGGCTATACAAACTGCACATACGTGCAAATCATACTGGCTGTTATCATAATTGCATCAGGCGTAGAAGATAGGCGCGAAACAAAATTCAAAATGGAGTTCGTAGTTTTCAAAAACATAGTTAACGATAAATTAAGTAGTTTTTCTTTTGTTTAGATATCTGTTTTAATAAAAAGTGAATTTATCTACTCTCTACTCTTTTATTTACTCTTATCTAAATGTTTTTTAAAGTGCTTCTATTAATAGTTAGTTAGAATAGTTAATTGACTTAACTTACCAACACGCATTGATTGCGTTGCTAGGATACGTGCGTATTATCAATTTTTCACAAAGTTTTGATAAAATAACTCGACGAATCATGGACGTTGTTACATTTCCGTCGAAATAGGTGAGTTTTTCCAAGCTTTCTTTACAATATTTTAAAAGTAAAAGATATATTTTATGTGTAAAAGATGGTTTGTTTACATGTTTTGTTCAGCAAGGTTAAACTTACTAGTGGTGAATGGCATAACACGATAGTGGTAAGGTAATTGACCTATTACATGACCTACATACATACAGCTACGAACTTTACTAGGTATCAAAGTACGAACAATGTAAAAATACTTTCATGTTCCTGAACATAAAACATTTTTATTGATGTAACCTTTTAAATGAGCCTACTTTACGAGTCGGTATAGGTAGTTTGGTTTCAATGCTGAATGATGTCGTTACCTACCATACCTATCAATGCCCTGCAATTTCTAATCTAAACGGAACGGATTGGTGACATGAAGGAAAAGCTTCGTTATCGTAGCTTTCGTTTAGCTTCTATACTTCCTAGTTCGTACTCCTATTCAATGAAAGGGTTTTATGACTCTCAAGCAACAAAACAATTTGCTTTCTTATTCTTTATTGCACACAAAATTACAATATATGGGTTATGTACAGACGCCAGTAGGTCAACCTATCCGAAACTGTTAGATTTTTCCAACCAACCTTGAAGCATTAGGTTCACCTAAACCACCATTTATATCTTTAGAGATAAAGTTGAAAATATATCAAAGAAATTTGACAGATTCTATAGTAGCTTGATTGTGCTGGCGTCTGTAAAACGGATTGGGTTGGCATTGTAAATAACTAAATAAAGATACTTATGAAAATTCTGTGAACACTAAGATGTGGTAGGTCGACGGGTTTTAAGCCATTTATGTTAATTGAAATTGTGGTAGATGGTTGTTATTACTGTTTCTTCCAAGTTCCAGGTACCCGAAGGACCTATGGACCCTGTGGTGTCTATGCCTGCTTACCAATCCTATATACCTACTTAGTACCTAGTTAATTTCGTCGTAAGCTAGCAATCAGAAAATAAAATGAGATAAATAATGTAGTCTCAAAAATACTTCCGCATTAGGGGAGTTATGGCTTCCTGGCATTAATCGAAACGAAAAATCATCGTCAGTCATTGATGCAAGCTTTATAAGGGTTGATTGCAACAATTAAACAAACTTTGTACCTACCTACATCATTTATTTAGTGCTAAAGGGGACAGGTTTATTCACCTCGGAAGGGGTCTCGCTGAGTAACTGCATTGTGGGCGGTGATAATTAGATGCCTAGTCCGATAGCCAGTGTTTCTTGCCGCCCTACGGAACGCTATTTCTGCAGTAGAAACCGCAATTTCACTGTTGCCACACCTCAGAATGTTGTCTTTTTACTTTTTATTACGACCTCCTTTCTATTTCCTCGAGCTAGTGGACGTTTTATTTTGTGAAAATCACAGATAAGTGAATGAGTTAAGCTTTCGTGCAAAATGTCTTTCGAATTTAAGTCGGCACGTCATTTTTATTTAGAAATGAAACAAAAGAAGGTTAAGAAGAAAGTTACTTTTCAGGTCGCTACTGTTTCTTATTAATTTTAGATTTGACTGATTGGTTTTTGGAATAAAATAATACTTCAATATTTTCTTATCTTTAGTGATTATTGTCCTTATTGAGCGGTCGTTTCAAAACAGATACCTACTGCAAACCCTCACCATAGTAGGTATTACTGTACTTTGTGCTTTATTTCCTAGTTGCCGAGTAGGGAAGGGCTGACTACGCCGCGGAGCGCTCGGGCTCCTATCGGCCGGCGTCCTCCGAGCACGCTTCCTCATCAACGTCTCAAGAAAGAGGTAGGATTAGTAGTATATTGAAAATCCTTTACAAAAAGTCATCGTGCGGTTGTGGTCTTAACAATTGTGTTCAGTCCAATATTCTATTGTGTGCACTGGTTGTAATTGGTTTGGCACACTTTTACTACATTTACCCTGTTTTCACCGTTTAGAAGTGCCTGGACAGTCCTCCGGAGATGGACTCTCCGGGGGGAAGCGTAGGCAGTGATCTCCGGCGACAGAACGACGAGCTACGCGCTCGTCTCGCCGGTGAGGCTGCTGACCATAAGCGGAGACTCGATGCTTATCGCAAGGCTCAGCAAGGTCAAGCCGCGTTGGTGTCCAGGCTTCAGTCCAAGGTAATAAAAGGCAGTATTTGTATGTCTAATTGATTAATGTGTGAAATTGAAGACGCGAGCCATGAAGTAAATTATGTATTATTCCGTAACTCCGACTTAAAATAAACTGTTAAAATTATTTTAATTACGTTCTGAGAGACTGGCTTGAAGTCTGTTTTAAACTTGTGTAGTTTTTTTTCTTTAAAGTTACGGAACATAAGATGTCCAAGTTGTAAAGTGATTTTTCTCTGTGAATACTGAACGTAAGATAAAACGTCAATACAGACACTATTTGTCAATGTCAATGAAATGACAGATTACTATTTACAAACAGCTAAAAACTTAAAAATTATTTGAATTAATACTATTCTTGAATTAAAACAACTACTACTATAACTACACCTATAAACCGCTTTACTCAAATTCCTCTGCGTAAAGGTCCTGCAATACAAGCAGCGATGTTCGGAACTCGAGACCCAAATGCAGGAGACGACCCCTCGCAGCGATCCTACGTCGTACCGCGAGCCGACATCATACCGGGAGCCGTCGACCTTCCGCGCGCCGGTGGTGAAGAGCCACGGCGTCTCGCTGCCGCCGCCGCCCTTAGCCACCACGTGCGCCTCGGCCGCCGTATCAGCCGCGGATGCCAGGATCACTGACTTGGAGACCGCATTGAGGCGTCTGGATGAGGAGAAACGCAAGTAAGTGCTGCCTAAGGGGGACCCTCCGTTTTTTTTTAAATGGGCTAGACAAAAACGAAATTAAAGAAAAGTTAAGGAAAGTCCAGTAGTTGATTTACAAAAGTTAAGTCCATTTACAGGCAGTGTTTTATATGATCAATACAATGCAAGGTATTTCTATAATAAAGAGCCTATGTAGGCTGACATTATCTCCTATACAGGGTGGAAGGGACACTGATGCGAAAACGGTTATCATGTATTCAATACTTACATCATTCTGAGATTCCCTTTAAATACATTTTTCATCGGTTATTAAAAAAAACTACTGTTTCCTACAAAAGTGCAATACTTACACGGTTGAAATATATGGAACAGCTGTTTTTTTTTTAAATTACTTGTGGAAAATGTCTGTTCTCGTCAGTGCCTCTTCCACCCTGTATATCCTAGTTTGTAAATTATGGGGAATATTGTAATAATGTTTTCAACTTGTGATATGCTGTAGTGTATTGACTGGTATCTACTGCCTTAAATGGTTACCGAAACATTGTAAAAATATTGATTTCCACTCTCCACCAGGTGTGATAAACTAGTGCAGCAGAACAACCTACTCAGAGATCAGCTCGAGGAGTCCCACCAACTTAATGAGGCTCTCACTAATGACCTGCAGAAGCTCACCAATGACTGGGAGGCTCTGCGAGATGAGATGGCCATCAAGGAAGATGAGTGGAAGGATGAAGAACAGGTCAGTTTACATTTTTTTAAAAGATAACATAATATTACTAAGTAAGTTCTGTATTTCTGACAAATTCTGTATTCCTTTTTGCCATGGGTAGCCTGAAACGACATTAGTGACATAGTTGTTATGGGTGCCACTTATACATTACATATTAACCTATATACCAGTCCAGTCCAGGGGATGATCATGATTATTTTCTGATACAATGATATTCCATACGATGTCCAATGTCTTATGGTCGCACAATTACTGAGCATTGGGTGCTGAGTTTGAATCCTGGGTTGGGCAACATGTTATTGGGTAATCGGCTAGTCTCCCCTTTTTTTTTGGGATGGGAAATCATCAAATGACTCCTCCCGCTTTGGGTGGAGCGGAAGGGAGTGTCAGACTTTTACTGACTAAAAACCATCCATGTTCCTTCTTTTGCCCTTTATGTTCCAGGGCCGCGGTATCTCTTTCGAACAGTCCCGCAGCCCTGGCAGGCGGCTAGTCTCCCCTGAAATAGGCCACTCACCATTGACTAAAAAAGGGGGTTATTTTTGTGACATTTTTATTGTATCATACAAGGCATTCAACGACTACTACTCCAACGAGCACCACCGCCTGCTCAGCCTGTGGCGCGAGGTGGTAGCAGTCAAGCGCCACTTCTCCGAGCTGCAGACCAACACGGAGCGCGACCTGTACCGTGTGAGGAATGAGTTCGATTCCAATGCGAGGGAGCTTGTGGGTATGCTGAGCGGCTATTCTATCAATGCATTCGCTGCTCAGAGTCTTAAGGTTAGTTCGATATTATAAATGCATAAAATTGAATATTTCAGCCTAACTTTTTTGCATAAAACTTTTCTCATCAAGTTCTAACGTGTGGTACACACATGTTAGAATCCATATTTGTAGGCTCGGAGAAACCTCACAAGTACTGCTGAATCAAAAATGTCGGCCCGAACGAGCATATATATATAGCACTTCTTGCAGTCTAGCATGAATCTCTATAGCCACTATCCAGTTTATGAGTTGCCACAACTAATTGTTTTTCCAAAAACCATTCGGTAATAAAACTGTTCTCAACTTCTCAAGTACAACTATGTTAAGGGTTTGGTTTCCGCACTTAGTCCCTAAAGTGGACCATTGTGCTTGTCTCAAGTACAACTTGACTTAAACCGAAAAACACGTATTTCTTTCTTTAGCTACTACATTACACACCATTTGAATAACACGCATCTTAAAATGCTACCCACAGCCGGAATTACAAGTGAACGTCGGAATGTCCCATCAGACTTCTCACGGAAGTTCCTACCAAGCTCCACAGCAGGGCGGTTACCAGTGTCAACAACAGCCCGGTTATCAGGGTCAACAGCATCCATCTGGTCTCGGCGGCCCTCAAGGTCAACAAGGAACAGCTGGACCGTATAGTGTGGAAGGAATGCGCGTAGATCTGCGCGATATGACAGCACAACGGGATTCTGCGCTTGCAGAGTTGCGTGAGCGTGATGCCAGGATACAACGTCTTCTGGGAGAGCTGCAGGGATTGGTGAGTGTAGTAGATGATGATTAGGTAACAGAGTCCACTGGCTCGCATCCACCCGGTCTCCAAGGTTCTCAAGGTCAACAGAGAACAACAGCTGGACCGTATAGTGTGGGAGGAATGTGCGATATGACAGCGCAGCGAGATTGTGCACTTGCAGAGTTACGTGACCGTGATGCCAGGATACAACGCCTGCTTGGAAAACTGCAGGGACTGGTGAGTGAAGTAGATGATGATGACGTACCGGTAAGGCTAGACTAGTGGTTATTGCTATCGAAGCGTTTCGTATTTCTAGAAAGACTTTCAACAGGATTGATATAACCTCTCGACTGCCTCGTTGGTCTAGTGGTCGTCAGCGCGACTGCAGAGCATGCGGTCTTGGGTTCGATTCCCAGGTCGGGCAAATTGTCATCGGGTTCTTCCATCAGGAATTTCTCAGTAGCAGCGACGGAGTCTGGATTTGTGCCCGGTGGATGGCAATAGGCTCGCCTCCTATTACATGGGACTTAAACATAACTATCGAAATGTGGGTGTACTATTACCTAACCCCTCGGGAATTACAGGCTTGACGTTATGTTAGGATGTGAAATAAGGTTTTCGGTCCTTTTCTCAGTCCAATTAAGACTTCCGTTAACGTTAACGCTGACAATGTCACTATGTTTAGGTTAGCCGGCTTGGTGTTGGGCCTTCTGCAGAGGTAGCACAAATTGGGCTAAAGGATAAGTCTACTTCAGGTGCCTTAAAGATTTATTTCAGAACTCTGTTCCATAATATGTTTAGATCTGCAGGACTTCTTCCCTGGCACTGGCATGCGAAATATTTGAATGCCATATCGATGTTATAAGGAATATAAAGTATTAGTGCTAACGTGACAACGATACTAAAGACACATAACACGTGCCACTTAACACATTCTGTAGGTATAAACTTGTTAATGGGTCCTTTGAATAGGAAAACCGTGTGAAGTTTAGACAGCAAGCTCTGATTTTCTAACTAAGGATGTTATAGAATCTACACTCTTTTGCAAAAAAAACGGGCACCTAAGGAAATTTACGTTCTAAGGTCGATTTGAGTTAATTAAACGAAATTTATTTCTTTGACGTAGTCTGTATACTTATAATCGTGTAAATTAATGCGCGTGAAGTGAATTCGGGCTATTAAAAGAAAAAAAAACGATGGATTCTTTAAAACCGATGTACACGCCCAAACAATAAGAAGTGGTCGGCAATAAAGACAAGATTTATTTTTACTTTTTTTAATTAAATAAAGTTACAAATGTAAAAACCTAATAACGAGTGTGACCTCCTCTTGCCAAAATCACAGCTTGAACCCTTCTGGGCATGCTTTCCACGATGTTTTAATAACGTTTAGAGGAATACGTTCCCACTCTTCTGCAATGACTCTTTTTAGCTCCCTGATGTTTTGTGGAGCAGGTTGCACTGATCTTACCCGTCTCTTTAGAACATCCCAGACATGCTCAATTGGATTGAGTTCAGGACTTCGAGCAGGCCAATCTAAACGACGGATCTCAACTTCTTGCATGTACGCTTCCACGTCGCCAGAACGGGGCGGGCGAGCATTGTCGTCAAATGGAATCTTCCCCAAGTGCAGTCAATGTGGGTTGTGCATATGGAATTAGGACTTCCATTATGTACCGGTGTGCATTTAATGTTCCATTATCTATGAAAACTAACTCCGTACGCTCCGTTGAATTAATTGCTGCCCAAAACATAACGGAGCCTCCGCCATAAGGAGTGATTTCTTCGAAACAAACTTCCGCAAAGCGTTCCCGTGGTCTTCGCAGCACTCGCCGGCGTCGGTCCTCTCCACACAAAGAGATTCTAGCTTCATCAGAAAACAATACTTTATTCCAGTCCTCCAGAGTCCATTAACCACAGTTCCGAGCAAACTGAAGTCGAGCAACACGGTGCTCACGGAGTAATTTAGGGCCCCGAGCTGGGCGGTATATTGGCAGCCAAAAGCCTCCTCCTGACCGTCCACAAGCTAACTTCTACTCCTCTTACTTTTCAAGGCTCTTCTTCAGGTCCACACTTGACGCCTTACGATTCCACAACGCCTGACTCACCAAAAAGCGGTCATCTCTTGGTTCTGTGCATCGTTTTCTCCCCGAACCGGGTCTTCTTTTGACCGAACCGGTCTTTTGATACCGATGCCAAGTCCTCTGGACAGTTGAGCGACTCACATTTAGCCGCTGAGACACGTAAGTTTGCGAACAATCTTCTTCAAGTAGGGCTATAATTTTACCGGCCCTTATCGCTTTATCACTCATATCAAAAAGTGGTATTTAATTTAAAAAGAAAGATTAAATTGTTTAATTTGCAGAAAATATCCAAAAAGTTTTAAAACATCGTAATCATTTAAAAATCGTTTCAGCAATTCGCGCCATTAGTAAAGCAATTTTATAATAATCCACAATAACGTCATTTTGTTTTATTAATTTCAAATTTTAAATTTGGAACGTAAAGAATCATGCCAGGATGCTTCAAATAACATGCCAATACATCGTCAAATTAATAAAACCTATTTCTTGTTCTTCTTCATTGAAATAGAGAAAAAAATCTAAAGTGCCCGATTTTTTTGCAAAAGAGTTTAGATATCATATCGATCAATGTTACCACCTTGTTTCTTGTTGTTAAGCAACAGTTGTTGCTAAGTATGGGTTTCAAGCGGATCTTCGACTGCTGCTTTACTTAAGCTAAGCCTAGTAAGCGTTTGATAGGAATATGAATATTAATGTAAACCTGAAGTAAAGTCTAAACATGTTTTGTAGAGAACAATCTAGGTAATTAACATCAGCCTGGGGAATTATGCTTAAAAGGAGCCATATATTTGCAGGAGGAGCGCTGTGAGTCGGCGGAGACAGCGTGCGGCGAGGCGGGCGTCATGCGCGCGGCGCTGGAGGAGGTGGCGCGCGCGCTCATACACGACTCCGACAGCGACGCGCCGCCCGCGCACGCCGCGCACATACATCTGCACGACAGGTAAACATTCCACTCCTCGTCATGCGCGCGGCGCTGGAGGAGGTGGCGCGCGCGCTCATACACGACTCCGACAGCGACGCGCCGCCCGCGCACGCCGCGCACATACATCTGCACGACAGGTAAACATTCCACTCCTCGTCATGCGCGCGGCGCTGGAGGAGGTGGCGCGCGCGCTCATACACGACTCCGACAGCGACGCGCCGCCCGCGCACGCCGCGCACATACATCTGCACGACAGGTAAACATTCCACTCCTCGTCATGCGCGCGGCGCTGGAGGAGGTGGCGCGCGCGCTCATACACGACTCCGACAGCGACGCGCCGCCCGCGCACGCCGCGCACATACATCTGCACGACAGGTAAACATTCCACTCCTCGTCATGCGCGCGGCGCTGGAGGAGGTGGCGCGCGCGCTCATACACGACTCCGACAGCGACGCGCCGCCCGCGCACGCCGCGCACATACATCTGCACGACAGGTAAACATTCCACTCCTCGTCATGCGCGCGGCGCTGGAGGAGGTGGCGCGCGCGCTCATACACGACTCCGACAGCGACGCGCCGCCCGCGCACGCCGCGCACATACATCTGCACGACAGGTAAACATTCCACTCCTCGTCATGCGCGCGGCGCTGGAGGAGGTGGCGCGCGCGCTCATACACGACTCCGACAGCGACGCGCCGCCCGCGCACGCCGCGCACATACATCTGCACGACAGGTAAACATTCCACTCCTCGTTAAAATCTACGAAAGAACGCCGCCCATAAAGCCCTACTCGAAAATCGGTATTTTCTGTATTGTAACACTGAAAGAAAATCAGCTAATTTACACACTCATTGGTTATATATTTTTTTGTTAGCCTTTAATAATAAGGAGTTTAATTTTTATTTCATTTTATTTTATTATTTTCGGAAAACTTACAGCTGCAGACACAATAGTTTCGTTAATAACAATAATATGGCCAATTACAGGTTTTCACAAATAGCTATATACAATAGTTTAATAAAACAGAAAGAATTAAACTTAATTTGTTGTTATAGCGGCAATAGTAATACATCATTTGTGAAAATTTAAGCTTTCTAGCTATCACGGTTTATGAGATACAGCCTGGAGACAGACAGACAGACAGCGAAGTCTTAGTAATAGGGTCCCGTTTTACCCTTTGGGTACGGAACCCTAAAAATGACAATATTTTTCATGCCAACAATTAAAGCAACAGGTGGCGCCAAATAAGCCGGTGCTCGGGTGTCAGAATTCAGAATTAAAATCGTATCGGACGCGCACACGTACCTTCGCGGCTGGCAGTACTGTTTTGTAGAAAGCTCGATAAGCCGAAGATTATCGAGTTTCGACAGGGGCAGAAAAAGAAAGTATGTAGGGGAGAACGAGATAGAATGATTATTGGTCGATATTGTATTTGGTACCAACTAGATTTTTATTTTGTTGACTTAGGTATTTACATTTAAGATAAAATCACTAAGTTTTTTTTATTCTTAACTTTTTTTTCGTCGTGGGTATCATTTTCGTAGTTTTTGGGGTAGCTGATAACGAAAATGAGGTTAAAATAAACATAGAAAAAAAAAACTAGCACTCCGGGAGTGCCGGCAGAAGTGAAAACTTGATTATTAACGTTGAGCATGGTAATTAAAAGAGTGGAAGTAATCTGTCGCACATAAAAATGTGTGCGATACATCTTTTCACAGGCGCTTAGTAAGCACGTAAGCAGGAACGTCACATTCGATCTTACTACAGAATTAGCTGAGAATTTATCGGTTTCCTATACCAATAACACTCGTGCTTTTTAACTTACTTGTAAATACTTGTAATCAAATCATTTTTAAAGCAGGTTTTTAAATAAACTGAACTTTATTTTACCAAACAACAAACGCCTTAGTGAAAATGTTTAGCAATTTAATACTCGGAAGGTACCTACTTATTGCGATTGAACGACGAATCCCCCAAAGACCACGGTTCTATCACAATCTTAAGGACGATGAAGATAGCCAGATTATTCTTGCGCAGTGTTACTTAGTTTCGTGTACAGAATGCTTGGTTGACGGCTTCGTGAAGGGTCTGTTTACACCCGTTAAGCAGTACGATAGACTCGATCGAAACCTAACCTTTATTATAAAATTATATTAATGAATAAATGAAAATTAATTAAACCTAACCTAACCTGAATAATAAAATTATATTAATTAAAAATTAAAACTTATTAAATTTTCATCTAGTATATTTATAAAGTACTCACTCATTTTCTTTCGCTATTTCTTCATCACTTTTATCATTAATAGATGCACTTTGTTCAATTTCCATATTTTAAGCACTTTACATTCACGAATTTTATGAATACACAACAATGTGATCAACTGATCACTACACAAACGGTCGAGCCATCAGCTGTCACCATCCATGGATGCGCGTGGCAATTTATTTAATAGATTTGTCAGCTTTATCCCTAAAGCATTAGGTTCAAAGTTGATTGGAAACATTTAAAAATTTCTTTAAATGATTTTAAACCATAAAATGTTGAAGGTTAAGTTCAAAATCGAATGAGAAAATTGATTGGAAACATTTAAAAATTTCTTTAAATGATTTTAAACCATAAAATGTTGAAGGTTAAGTTCAAAATCGTCTACTCTCCATCCGTCTTACGCTTTTTCGATCAGGTCACGTGTCCTGACGCGAGTGTCCTGACGCGAGTTTAAGATTTTATACCCATTACAGAAAAAGTGCTCAACGCCGCTAAAGAAGTTTTCACTTCAAAAACGAAAATAAAAAAGAACACATTTTTTTCTTCGTCTTCCTCTGGCTCAATTTTGACCCTTCGCCACTGCAGTAAGCTGATTTAGGTGTTATCCTAATGATATAACCATTGAGTTATGTTAAACTGCTATCATTTTGTTTTAGGTCACCAAAACGCAACGTGTCTTCGTCAGCCAACGCTACAGCTTTCGCTGAGAGCACGATATCGGCCGTGCAAGCTGCGCTTCATAAGTATCAAATACAGATACACGAGTTGCAAGTAAGAATTCAGCTATAAATTGATTTTATCTGCATGAAAGAATATTTTATTGAGTCCGACAACATTATCTGGCTTAAAACAGGACGGACAAGTCTCCAACAAGATGGGACATGATCCTCAGCCCCAGACCGAGTATAAAGAACAATAATATTAGCCGAAACGATCATTACACACTTTCAGAAACCTAGTTGATCGATAAAAATCTTGGTAAATTGATCTGGATCCATTTTCCTACAAAAACTTTGCAATGATGTTCTTATTTTCCTTCACTTTTTAACGAAGAAATTGTTATAGTTTTACTATTGAATTTGAGTTTAAGTTATTTAAACCAGTATAGTTATTAAAATTCGATATATTGTAGGTAAAACTACAGAACACGCGAGAGCAGTTAGTAACTTGCAGGAAGCACGGCGAGACGGCAGACCTTACCGTCGCCTCTCTGGAGAGCAAGGTCCAGGATCTACAAGGTACATCAAAAACTATCAACTTTCTAGTGCTAGATCCTCTATTTGAATTACCCTTCAAAGTAAAAGTCAATAGACATCACCTTCTAAATTACTGTTGATACACTCGGCGAAACAAATGATTTTCAAGTTTCAATCGTAAATAATAATACAAATACAATAAGTTAAAAAACCCTGTCCGATCCGTGAGGGTATTATTAGGTATCGAGATTAGATTCTATTTATGTAATCCTTTTTGGAGAACAAGTAAACAAATATATATGTGACTGGTAATTAGTGACCGATACTGATACACAAATTACGTAAACTGCAGACGGTGGATCGAAAAAAAACCAAAGATATTTTAAAACTAATTTAATTTAAAAGAAATTACTACAATTAATATGGTGAAACCTATTCGATGCTAGAATATGGAATGACAGAAAAATACTTAAAAATAATTAATTGCTATGATGAATTTCGCTGCGTCGGCGGCTCGTGGCTGGACGGATGTCGACGCTGCAGTTTTCGTGTAGTTGGCGTAAACATGCAGGAATGTGCGAGATCGGCGATATCCATTAGGGATCCGTATTTAACACCTCCACCCGCAGAACAGCAACTATTTGCTCATATTGAGAGAAAATGTTGCTGGGAGTTCATCTCGTTTTCTGGTCACGTCTTCATACGTATGTATCTTGAGGGTTTGTTGCTTCTCCTTGTTGTCTGTTCTAAGTTTCCAGCATTTGTATCTGCGGCTTATTACCAAAATTATAAGTATGGTTGCGCAGACTACAATGATGTAGAATGGTATGGTGGTATGGTATAGGGCAGCCGGTTGAGTCTGGTTGATCTGAATAGGGCTTTCCATCAATAGTTTGTTCTGGATGCTGTGAAGTTCTTCTAAGTTGACTGAATTGAAGCCGATGATGTGAGTGGAGTCAGTCGTTTGATTCATGTCGTTATAAGGGATCTTTGATAGTTTTAGTGGCTGTCCTTTTATCTCGTTGCTGTCGTTGATGATTGTGAATTCTGTTGTTTGCAGATAGCAGTCCATGGGTATGGTGACGAGATAACTTCCCTGTAGAATATTGAAGTCTTTTCTGCCGCAGGCTAACTGTACTTTGGTCGGCAGGGGCAATGATAAGACGTAGTGTTGATCGTCCAGTTTTTCTACTGCTTGTTTGGAGAGTGAAATTTTGGTGAATTGGCAGGTATCTTCTAGTCCTTGGTTGATGATGAGCTCTTGGATACAATCAGGCTTCGTCCGGATCTGATGACTTGTCTTCCTTTCGCAGAGATGGATGCTACTGTACTTCGGGCATTCAGCCTCTATGTACACGAATGATTTCTCGTTTGTTGCTATATAGGGAGAGGAAGGAATAAGGGCAAGTTGTTGCTTATTAGGTACAATGGATAGTTTGTATAGATCGTAAAGGTCTGTGGAGACTATAGGAAAACTGTATACTATTACTATTCTTTTCTCAATAAAGTAGGAACCTGGTTTTATAAGATTATAATATTCTCGTAATTCTAAATTTAAGACTTGATCTTGGTTGTATATGGATTTTAATCTATCTATCATGGATCTTAAGACTTCTATGTCTATCATAGAATGATGGGTGCTGGACGCACGTATAAAAGCCATTATATTTTCTAATCTAATTATCTCTAACAATAAATCTTCTACATTATTAGTTATGATTCCTAAAATTTGGGCAAACTTTGCAAATTTTATTAAGCTGTAGTCTGTATACGCATTTTTCTCTAGGAGTAGTTCTAACGTTGCGTTAACTTTTTCCTGATTTTTTGTTATTTGGTCTAAGACAGTGCCATGTTGAGACATCCATTCTTTACTTAAGCTAATATGATTGTTGAATTCTGATACCATTTTATTTTCATTATTTTGTAAAGTTTTAATAGCCTCGTCATATTTCAGGGCATCTAGATAATCTAAGTTGCCAGTAACACTTTTTATTACTGACCCAAGGCCATCTACAAGACCTCTTTTGACTCTAACAGGTTCCAAAGATTTTACTTGTTGTAGTACCTTACTAAGTTTGTTAGTAAGATAGTCAATCTGATATTCGTAAAGCATGTAAGTCTCATTAGTAAGTTTAGTTTTAAAAGTCTTTAGTTGCGTCTGTACGGAATTTATTTTATCTTCTATGTCGGTTAATTGTATGTACTGTATAAATGAGTGGTAATGTGTAGTTAGTCTGGTCGGTCCTAGTCTGTATGGTAACAGTCCTGGTCCATCGGCTAAAGTCTCAAGTCTTATCTCTTGAGGATGAGTCGCACGGATTGTCAGTAGTAGCAGGATTCTGTAACAATTGGCTTGTTTTAGGAACACGTTTCAGCCGTGCTTTGGCTATGGGACCACGTTTTTTCGAAGTATATATGTGTATAGGCAGATCGGCGAGTACTGTGTCCTGCGTATAACGTGGTGCAGCTTTCTGGCGACTGGCGAAGGGGTTTTTAATGAAAACTTGTTGCTGAGGGGCATATTCTACTTCAGGCTCTCGAGTTTTATTCCTATTGTTAATTAGGGCTGTACGATTTGCAAGAGATGAGTCGTTAATGATTTCATAAACTTGTTTCATCTGTTGTCTATGATTCTGCGCATATTGTTGTAAGATGTGCTCAGTCAGGTCTATGTCGATTGGGTCTCTGGGGTCAAAATGTCCGGTCAGTAGGTCGAACGGTCTGCATTTCGTGAAACTATGGATTGAACTATTATATGCTATGATGGCGTATGGCATAAGATTAACTACCGGTTCGTCTTTATTTTGCAGTTTTAGAATTCTAATGTGTTCCAATAAGGTTGAGTGAAAACGTTCGATGTTTCCATTGTCGTTCGGACTATGAGGTAGAATTTTATGGTGAATTATCTTATGAAGACGTATGAATTCTGAGAAAAGTTGGTTTGTAAACTCAGTGCCATTATCGGTGATAATGGTCATAGGTAGTCCATGGTGGGTACAGAAACGTAATAGTGCTTGTATTATGCTAACTGCGGTACCGTCTCGCAGATGATACGCTTGGGCATATTTCGTGAAGACGTCAATAAAAGTTATATATTTTTCATTCTGAACTGTAAAGAGATCCATGTGAATAATTTCAAGTGGTTTCGTAGCTGGGGGCACTATGTTAAATTGAGGTCTTATTGGATTTCTATCGTATTTAGCTTGACCACAGATGGTACACTCATTGATAAACTTGGTGATTTGTTCTTTCATCTTTGGCCAGTAATATTTTCGTGAGAGGGCTAGATGACATTCATTTATACCGCGGTGGTTCGTCTTACCATCATGATAGTGACGGATGATTTCCTGTTGTCTGAGGTATTCTTTAACATTCTCGAGTTCTATCTTAGCTAAAACTAGGTTAAGTGAGGAACTTCTAAATTTGTCTTGTATAATGGGTATTATTGAGTACATGGCCAAGGGTGGATTAATCAAGATAGCGGTTTTGACTTTAGGGTTTACGTATTCTTTGATAGCATTAATAATGTCGTTCTCTAGGTTGGGTTCTGAAATTTGGACTGCGATTCGAGTGTGATTTTCAAATGGTTTAGTTACTGTCGGTCGACGTTTTATGTCACCTACTATGGTAAAGTAAATCTGTCGATGGAATTTGTTGAGAGGTTCGTCTGTAATGGGGATTTCTAGTATTGGATGTTCGTTACTGGTATGCACGGTGTCAGTCGAGGAGTTTGTTGGTGGAAGTGGTGCCTCTGATGGGTTGTTGATTGTTGACCTGAGGTCATTGGTACTTTGGGTCAATGGGTCGGTGACAGTCGAGGAGTTTACTGGTGGAGGTGGTGCCTCCGATGGGTTGTTAATCATTGATCTAAGATTCTTAATATTTTCGATCAATGAGTTGATCTCATCTGTTTCTTCGTTATGAATTTCTATACGGGAAAGAGCATCAGCGTTGGTATTGAATTTTCCTTTTTTGTACACTACAGTAAAGTCATATTCGCTAAGTCTTAGTCGCCATCTGGTCAGTCGTGAATTTGGTTCTCTCAAGTTCATCATCCATTGCAAGGGTTTGTGGTCAGTCAGTACTTTGAATTTTCTACCGAAAAGATAAGGTCTAAAGTATTTCGTAGCCCAGACTATGGCTAGCAACTCCTTCTCAATTGTGCTGTAATTTAGCTCACTTTCGTTAAGTGTGCGTGAGGCGTGACAGACGGGTTTGTCGGAACCTATAGGTCCTTGGGATAGCACTGCTCCAATAGCGACATTCGAAGCGTCTGTTGTAAGATTAAATTCCTTTTTGAAGTCTGGGTATTGCAGAATGGGGTCATTGGTTAGTAAAGTCTTGCAGGTTTCAAAGGCATTGACATATTCGGGGCTAAGGGTGATTTTGCTACCTTTCTTAAGGCATAAAGTAAGTGGTTTGGCGATGCGAGCAAAGTCGGGGATAAATTTTCGATAGTAGCCTAAAAGTCCTAAAAATTGTTTAATTTCCTTAGGGGTCTTTGGAATTGGATATTTTTGGATTGCACAGATCTTGTCAGGGTTTGGCTTGATGCCATCTCTGCTAATGATATGTCCCAGATAAGCGGTTTCGAGTTTAAGAAATTCGGACTTGTCCATTTGAATTTTGAAGTTGGACTCTCTAAGTCTTTGGAACACCTTTTCCAAATTGTCCATGTGCTCTTGAAGAGATGTGCTATACACTATAATGTCATCAAGATACACGAGGCAGATATTATTTTGTAGGCCTCTTAGAACATTGTCCATAACTCGTTGGAAGGTGGACGGTGAATTTTTAAGTCCCATGGGCATTCGAAGGAATTCAAAATGCCCGTGTTCCACATTAAATGCTGTTTTTGGTATATCCTGAGGGTCCATTTCTACCTGGTAGAAGCCACTTGCCAAATCTAGGGTCGTAAAGTATTGGCACTTGCCTAATTTGTCCAGGACGTCACTAATATTTGGTATGGGGTATTTGTCGTCTATCGTTTTCTCATTTAATTTACGAAAATCGACTACGAGACGCCATTTCTGCTTTCCAGAAGCGTCCATTTTTTTGCCACAACCCAAATGGGTGAGCTCCATGCGGAATCGGAAGGTCTTATTATACCTTGTTCCAGCATTTTGGAAATTTGGTCCCTAACTTCTTCCCGATGAACGAAAGGGTACCGATAACTTTTAGTATATGCGGGAATTTCGTCTGTTGTTCTTATACGATGTTTAATTTTGTTGGTGAATGTCAATGGTTCCCCATCAATGTAAAATACGTCTGCATAGCGAGAGCAAAGGGTTAAGAGATTAGCTTTTTCCTCTGCATTAAGGTGGTCCGTACGTAAACGAGATAATACGTCGTCAGTGCGAGTTGATTGTTTCATTTGCGTGCACTTAGCATTGAACAGTTCTGCACGAGTTGGTTGGTCTAATGAAAATATGACGTCATTAGGAGTTGGATTTTCTAACTCCACATATCCACGACTATTGGTAACAGTGGTAAGGCACTCGTGGATGATACAATTACAAAATATTTGTTCGTTTACTAAAACGTCGCCATCCGGGGCATTTATAGGTATTTTAACTAACTTAGAACTTTTAGCAGGGATAATATCTTCATACAGGTTAACATTACGAGAGTTGTATACTTTAATCTGATTTGTAGCGGTACGCGTTATTAATTGGAAATCTTTTAAATCTATTTTAGCCTCCCATTTGGATAATAAGTCTAATCCTATTAGGCCATCAAAGTAATCGTGAAACCGGTAAACGAATAATTTTATGTTTTCGGCTTCATTGAATTCATTAAAACATGGCAGCGTTATGGAATAATCATTTCTGCTAACGCCGTGTACGTTTGTAACTTCGAACGGGTCATAGTTGAGAGGATAGTCACAGAAAAACTTTTGTACAGCCTCGGGGTTTATAAATGACTGGTTAGCGCCAGTATCAATCAAAAATTTTAAAGGAGGGCAAGAAATTTCTATGTAGGGTAACTGTCTTTGGGTCTGTAAGTTAAGGTCTATTTTTGCTCTTTGGATGTCCTGTCCAACTGAAAATTCTGGTTTTGATTCTGATTTGCACTGCTAGGACCTGGGTGTGGCTCTGTCTCGCCAGCCACCTGATTATCGGAAGTTGTAGTCAAGTTAGAATCAGTCAAATTGATGTTGTAGTCAAAGTCACAAACAATGTAACAGTCATTACCGTCCGTGTAGTAGTCATATACTGGCTCATAGCAATAGTCAGCAGAATAATAGGAACTATCAGGCAAAGCAAGTTCGCTGAGGTTTAATTCACGCGTTTTAAAATAATTATTCGGTGGTGGGTTCCCGTTTCGTTGCAAATCGTGCCCTGGCATCATTGGTAATGGTTTCGGAACAAAGTGTTGAACACCGCTCATGGGTTTAGGACCCGAATTTTGTGGTGGATAAGTCCTATTTTGTAATCTAAAAACGTTACTTTGAGGGTTGTAGTTTGGTAATGGTGCACGGAACATTTGTTGGGTTCGAGTAGGCATGCGATTTTGATGCTGGTTGGGAATATTGAATTTAAAGGCCTGAGGCTGGGGTTGGTAGTCACGCTGTCCTACTGGAGCAGGCCAGTTAGGTACCGGGGGTCGCGGAACATTTAATGAGTTAAACGGCACAGCAGGCATCATAGGAGGTTTATATAAAATTTTGGGTACGCTCTGAGCAGTTTGAGCCTTTGAGGTATCATTACGCTGTTGCAAGTATATTATATTCAATTCCTCCTGCACGAATTCCAGAGCTTTTTCTATGGTTTCTGGGCGCATACAACGTATACGTGAGCCTAAAGGTTCCTTTAGTCCACGTACGAAAGCCTGCATTGTTACTTTCTTATAAAGTGTCCGTTTCGCTTCAATGGTCGTTTGTAAGGTCTCATGTAACGTCACGTAAGTCATAATTGTGCTAAACAAAGTCTGACATTGATCGTAAAATTCCTGTGGGGTCCTATTACCTTGCGTAGCCAACGAGAGGTCATTGTACAAGGCCGTTTCGTCCCTCTGATCCGAGAAGTTATTAATTAGAGCTGATCTAATACCTGCCCAAGTTTCAGGAATGCCATTCGAGTTGATGGTGGATGCGGCAGGCCCTGTTATCTTGTTTAAGATGCCATTTAAAAGACACAGGTTCCCTAGCTCGTTGCCTGGCTCAGCGCTTGCATACTGAGTTACTATTCGGTCACAGATGTTAATAAACCTCGTCAGTACATTGGGGTTTCCGTCAAAATCGGGCACAAGGCGTAAGGCCTTGAAAATTACGTCGGGATCGTAAGGCATTATTAAAGGTTCAAATAAACTGTTTAAATTAAAATCTAATTCACTATCTAAATCTCTACTAACATCTACTCGTGGCGTGCCTGTCGCGATGCAGGTTCCTGACGATTCGATCTTTCGTGATGAAAAATCTTGGACATAAAAGTAACTAGGAATAGAGAGGAAGCAACACGAGAAAGATTCTGATGTACTCACATATATTTCATCTCTGGTTCTTCGCCGTGAATCGATGTCTGGATTCTCCACGCGGCTCCGCAGCTTTACGTAGATTCTGGATACTCGTGACGTGACTTGATAGCCGCCCGGGTGACTCGCGATCGTGGTGATGTGATCGATATAAGATGACTCTAACGCGATTCGCGAACCGGCCCGCGAGTATCCTACCGACTGCGCCAATTACGTAAACTGCAGACGGTGGATCGAAAAAAAACCAAAGATATTTTAAAACTAATTTAATTTAAAAGAAATTACTACAATTAATATGGTGAAACCTATTCGATGCTAGAATATGGAATGACAGAAAAATACTTAAAAATAATTAATTGCTATGATGAATTTCGCTGCGTCGGCGGCTCGTGGCTGGACGGATGTCGACGCTGCAGTTTTCGTGTAGTTGGCGTAAACATGCAGGAATGTGCGAGATCGGCGATATCCATTAGGGATCCGTATTTAACACACATGACTGACCTCATGACAACAAACAACTTTCTCAAAGAAACTTTTTTTTAATACTGATTCACTTTTATGACAATAATACAACAGCCGTATGAAATTCGTGCGCGCGCCTGTGGCCTATCAGCCGTTAGATGCGCGGCGCCGCTCGCTGCCATTACTATAGTGCCGCGCTACAGTGGGCAGGCAGAGCACCCCCGGCCGCCACGTGCCGTTATCGGTGTATTATTTATTGAAATAACAGTGAATGAGTACTAAAAAAAATGTTACTTTTGGAAAGTTGTTTTTTATCATGAGTACAATCACATGTATAAGTATCGGTCACTAATTACCAATCACATATATATTTGTACGGCGACACTCGGGTCGCTTCTCGGGTTGTGACGTCAATAAAATAATAAACAAACAATTGACGATCGAATATACTAATGCCGAAGATGGGTGTCACGTTTTAAAAGTTTGTTAGATTTTAATGAAACGGTGGTAATTCGAGCACAAATATCATACATTTTAAAATTCGTTAATATGTTTACTGTCATGAATATTTAATTTGGTAATGTCATTGGTTTACCTTTATGCCCCTTTCGGATCGGACAGGGTGTTTTTTTTTAACATATTGTAGACTTTAAAAACAGTTTCGATCTAGTAGTACAATTGTTTGCCAACATTGATTTAGTGGCATCAATACAATTCTATAGATAAGTTTGTTATTGTGCTTGGTTGACCAAAATACCGATAAGCAGCAGTGAATTGAAAATCATCAACAAACAGTTTAACTAAAAAAGCCACACTACTAACTGAATATTATGTTTGTGTACAGGTAAACTAGATCAAGCCAACGCAGATCTGCACCAACTCTTGCAAGAGAAAGAGTCCATGCAGAAGTCGCTGGAGGCGCTCCGGATCGACAAGAACAACCTGGAGAGGAACAGGGTCGAGATTAATGCTATGGTGAGTTTTACTATCATGAGTAACATTAGCTCGGGCAAGTAAGGGTAGGAAGATTTGATAATAGTATTAGCTCCTCCTCTCTTGCGCCATGCGACATTTGCTCAAGCCTGGGGAAAAAACAGACAGCTGGTGGGTAGCACAACTTAGGCCCTTCTACCATTACGTAACACGTAGAATACAATACTCAAGTCGCATACTAGCTGTATACTTGTTGGCAACTCGGCGTTCGCACATTAAAAACAAAAACAAAAAAAAAAACAGAAAAAAAACATAACAGAAAACAACAGAACAGAAAATAACTGAAAACTGCAATAACAGAATAAAAAAACAGAAACAAAATAACAAAAAAAAAAACAAAAACAAAAAACAGAAATATCAGAATGCATCATTTGTTTTGTGCTTTTTTAATGAACGGACGTTATGTCGAGCGATTCCAGTGACAAAGAAGCGCTTGCAGTTTATCTGTTTTATAGAAAAAAGATGACGTCATCGTACAAGAAGAAGTTACGGGATAATTGAAATCTTTCCCTCTCTTATTGTGTATTGTCTCTCTTTTATTGTTTCTTTTCTCATGTAATCAGGTAATTTATAGTTATTTAAACAAGGATGTCTTTCAATTTCTTGCACAAATTTAATATTTTCTTGCTCTGCCGCCATTTTTTCGAGATGCGTACGATACCGGTAGCGTAGTGTGCGAGCACCGATACAAATGTATGTCCGATAATCCGCGGCGATTAGTCTCCGGGACTCGCAAGATACTAAAGTCGCCTGGCCGTATTGTAATGGGAGAAGGGCCTTACTGTCCGGTGCCCAAGATCTATGCTCACTCACTACCATTACTCAAGAGCCTCTGGTTTTGGGCCAAATCAATTTAGTTTGCCATCGAAACGCTAAGAAGTAGACGCACTTTGATGATATGGCTGTCTAGTCCGATTGCAATCGATGCAACTAGGGAAATGGGTAAAATAAAGCGGTACGTTTCCTGTTGGAGATCATAACTGAGAAAAAAAGGAGCCATACGAAATATTACCTTATATTGATTTATTCTTTAAACTTTTAATTAAGCAACACGAATTTATATAAAATAATAATTTAAATAAATTTAATAATAATTTAAATAAATCCGTTTTAAAGTTAGTTTAAGGGGTTTTAAGAAATTAGAGCTAGGTACTTATTTTGTTCTCCTTATACTTAGGTGGAATCTCTGACATCAGACTACGAGAAACTTCAAAAGATTAACTCTCGACTGGAGAAAGCAATAGAAGCGCTGGAGACTGAGAAAAGGAACTTGAACGATGAGGTGGACCATCTGCACAGAGAGGCGTCGAGTAGAGAGGCAGTGTTGAGGTAATATTCTATTATCAACCGTATGTTCAAGGAAATAGGGTTTAAAATGTTCGTTAGTAGCAGCTGGTTGGGAGGCAATGTTGAGATAACATGCGATTTTCAATCTTTTGTCAACTGATTTAGGGTTTAAACTTCCAGTGACATGAAAGTATACTACTAGATTAGTACTATGAAGTTGGAAAATCTGCACTATTGAAAGGCGTCGAGTTGGGTGTTGAGGTAACATTCAATCGGCAATATTTTTGTTACTAATTCTATGGGTTATGTTACTCGAATAAATAATTGAATTGATTTGGAAACGTTCTGCGGTTTATAATTACTTGAAAGTTTACAAGGTTATAATTGCTATGCAGTGGAGTCTTTGTAGAATATTCAGTACATTTTATTTTACACAGGGCCGAAGAAGAACGTTCTTCGCGCCTACGTTCGGAACTGGTGACAACCAGAGAAGAGCTCAACAAGACTGCCCTCGCGAGAGATCTACTAGACCAGCAGAAATTAGAGGCAGACTCCATACTGTCACAGATGGAGAAACATAGGAGTAAGTACTTCAGATTTGACCATATTACGTTTCTTACGTATTCCTCTTTATTAAAAATGGAGGTTACCGCTGCGTTCAAGATTCGGTAGAACCAGTGTGGACAGATTGCAGACTGACTGCGGACACCGGACACTGATGGATACTTATATCGTATGATATTATCTGTTTGAGGCCAGTGCTCGGGCCCGCTTTCGCTTTTGTAATTTGTCCGTTCCGGTTTGACTGAACTTGTACCATGGGTCTTTGTGCAAACTCTTTAGTTTGTGCACTAAACTTTGGCACAAAGTGTCTTCGCTATAAAGAAACTTTGCGGAATTTACCTATTTTATTGTTAGTGATACAATCATATTATTTTATACTAGCTGTTGGCCGTGGCCTTCGTTCGCGTGAAATTATATAAAAAAATATTACATCCCCTTTTAAATCGGATTTTGTTACCAATTTCAAGGGTTTTAATTCGGAACTCTAATTCTTATTCTAAAATAAAATTAGAAGCCTAAGTTACTCCTTATAACATCAGTTATCTGCCAGTAAAAGTCCCGTCAAAATCGGTTCTGCCGTTTCGGAGATTAGCCGTTTGAATCGGATTTTGTTAACAATTTCAAGGGTTTTAATTTTTTTTGCACGGAACCCTAACTATTTTTCTAAAATGAGAGTAGCCTATGTTAGACCTTATAACATCAGCTATCTGTCAAAGGACGGAAGGAGGAGGACGGTGGAAGTCCCGTCAAAATCAGTCCAACAGTTTCGGAGATTAACCGGAACAAACAGACAGACAGAGAAAAATGGAAAAAAAATGTATTTTTGTTTTAAGTGCCGTCGTTTTTTGACATGCATTCAGTAAAAAGCTGTAATTTTGATATTACAAACAGACTTCAATTTTATTTATTTGTATAGATTGACTTTAGACCAAACTTGAAATCTTCACAATTCACTATCTACTTTTGTATCCCTCGACTCTGTCTTTAATGAGACAGCGTTCAATGAGATCTCATATTGATTTTGTATTATTCAGGTGACCTAGAGATAGAGCTAGAAAGGACTCTAATGGAGAGAAGTGATCTGCAAGACCTCGTAGAGAAGTTAGAAGCAGCGGTGAGGAACCTTGAATGTGACAAGAAGAAATTGCATGAAGACGTCAAACATGTAAGTTGATAGACATAAAGAGATTTTTTTTTTACTTTTTCTGCGATTACAATTATTGGGTTTGATTCTTAGCGTATTAATAACACTTAAAAGGTAGTGTTTTTTTTGCTCTATTTATCATAGATTTGGAAAATGGCCTGGAGTCATAAATCAAAAATGAGCTCTGTATATCTGAAATATGTGGTCTAGCCATATTTAGGGGTGTGGTGCCAAATGGTACCCAAATGTTTGTTTTGTATGGTTTTATTTTTTTGCGATTACATTATTGGTCCCGTAATAAAATGGAACTTTTGGATTGGTTAAAACTGAATACTCGCGTTTTATGTAGCTGTGAATGTATAAGCACAAATAAAATGTGGGATGTGCCTACCGTCGTCAAAAACTTAAGTCAGTAGTATTTTAAAACCTCATTAACTGCTTAAAAAACTGTCTTCCATCACCAGCTCGAAGACGAAAGATCAAACTTATCAAGCCAATCATCAGAACAGCAAGGCGATCTTAATTCTTTGCGTAAAGAACTGCTGGCGGCAGAACAGACTAGGATGGAGTTAGAAGCTGACAAGGCGTCCCTCTATGAGAAGATCAAGTTCTTAGAGGGAGAGAGAGACAAAGTGGAGTTGGAGTTGCGACAGGTTATGAGGTAAGGAAACCCTACGTCTAGGAGAGTCAGAATTGCAAGGAGGTGACTTCGCGTAAAGAACTACTAGCGGCTGAACAAACTAAGATAAAGTTAGAAGCTGACAAGCGTATGAGAAGATCAAGTTCCTAGAGGGAATTGGAGTAGAGACAGGTTATGAGGTAAGGAATAGTAGGATTTGCAACAGGATATTATTATGAGGTAATCGTTTTTAGTTGCAAATGTGGAATGGCTACCTTTGGGTAAAATCTCAAGGTCTGGTTACGTCAGGAGGCTATAATAATAAATATCTTTATTTCCCAAAAATACAGATAACTGTACTTTAAGTTTACAATTTTGAATTAATGGTAGAGAACACTGTCTTACATTAAACATTTCGATGCTAGTTAGTATTCAGTAACAAATGTTTATGCATCTCAGGGTCTCTTGGTGGACTCAACGATACAATGTTGTACTAAGCACATACATGTTTTATGTTTTAGGGAACGTGGTGAACTAAGTTCTCAACTGACAGCAATGGTCCGCAAGAAGGACACTCTGAACGAAGAGATAATACGTCTGCAACAACGACTGGAACAGGCGAACGAGACTATCGGCAGAATTAACAGGGCCTTGGAAGACCATGTCAAGGATGGGGAGGAGAAACAGGTAATTCTGAAAAATTTTTTAGGGATAAGTAATAGGAAAAGTTCATACGCTCATAAGGCAAATATTTGTATGATACAAAAAAAAACGTATTTCAAATTCATTTAATTCAATCCATTTTAGATCACATAAAAATTAACAATATTATAAAATTAAAATCTCAGTTACAACCAGCGCAAACTTCTATTCTTAAAATTCTAAAATTACAATAGCAATGACTAACACGACAAAAATTAAAATACATCTCTCGAGGTGTTTTACCTATTGTCTAAAAAAGTCATCCAAATACATTTCAAAGACTGTTTTCAATGTGTTTCCAGTGATTCCAACGTCTGGTAATACAATCTTGAATCGTCTATAGCTATAGTATAGTTGGAGAGGTATATGCTTGGTAAGCATATTGAAATAATTGCTAATACTTTAATTAAGATAATGGCAGAGGAAAATTTTAACTAGAATTTTTTTCACTAATGAAGTTTTTTTCCTGGTTTATTTACGGAAGTGAACTAAATGAATTTTCATTTTATTCCCACAGATCCTAATAGACTCTCTAGAGAAAGACAAGCATCACTTACAAGAGCAGCTAGCGGGCGTCCGATCAGAGAAGGACGCGTTGGAAGCTGTGTTGTTCGACACGGCCAACATGTTGGAGGACACGGACAACAAGCGAGCCAAGCTTGAACATGAGTTGCAGGAGACGTTGGTACAGCAGGAGAATTACAAAGGTAAGTTGAAATTTACAATAATAGATAAGGCTGGTTATCACTGTGCTTTGCCAGCCAGTTAGGTCGACAAGACATCAACAATATTAGCGACCCAGTTTCATACTTTTCCGCTTCCGTAAATGTGGCCGAGTTAATGGCTCTTTCTTTCTCTAATGTTTTTTTTTCTTTTATTTCGACATTCGGTTTGATGATCAGGTGGCCTACTATGACACACTAGACGACCTGTATAGCTTTGTGTCTTTCCCACACTGAAATTACTCCTGCTTTCAAAATCAAAATCAAAATATTTCACATAGGCCTACATTGGCACTTATAAAACGTCGACAAAAAGGTGCACAGTTCGGGTTGGTTCCTATGGAGAAGAACCGGCAAAAAAGTCCATGGTTACTCTTTTAAAATGATTTGATTTTACAATATTATCATGTTACAGCATTAGTACTTAAGTATGGGGGGACAGCATAGGCCCGACAATAAGTCGCTTTAAGACGTCATAGTAACCCCCTGATCTTGTTTACGGAGCGATCATGGTCAGAGATCGCACAAGATAGAGGGGTTTGGAAGGAGAAAGGGGAGGCCTTTTCCCAACAGTGGGACATATAACAGGCTAAAAAAAAATTGGGATTCTATCTACTACGTTTTCAGAATGGTCAGGGGTGATACACTTGTTAAGGTCGGCACATTCGATTTGAAAGTATTTGTTGAACACCAAAGTCAACAGAATTACTACACACACTCGTATTCGCATTTCATTTCGGCTTTCATGAGCAAACATCATTGGGTTTTAGCCATCGCTAAATCAAAATTAAACTGAAGGCCGTATACGGCGAGCATTTATTTTGGCCCGCATTAACCCTGTAGACCTAATTGTAAAAGTATGAACAACGTTTAACAAAAGTCGTTTCTCCAGGTCAAATCGCCCGCCTATCAAAGGACCTAGAGAACAGCGAGCGCAAACTGCGGGACACTCGCAACACCATGTCGCAATCGTCCGGCAAGAAGGAGGCTGAGTACCAGCAGATCATCACCAACATCAACCGGACTACCACTGAGAATATCACCAAGTTGAAGGAGGAGAAGGTATGGAGTTTTGTATAAATAGAAGTGAAATCATAGGACTCTGCTCTAAACGTGTCCAAAATGGCACTATTAATGTAAAGTTAGGCGCGTATGATACGTCTAATTTCGCTTCTAAAAGAATTATTTGTATGACTTTTTCAAGGTTCGGTATCAGGAAATACAAAACAGAGTATTCTTGAAGCAAAGAGGTTATTCTATTTCTCCAAAAGAAGGTAAAAGTAAGGGACAGCCCTCCACAGACTGATGGGGTGAATTCAGTATATTAGACTAAGATGACCGGTAAATTTGATTTGTTTTATTACCGTTATATACGCAATGTATCGTTACCGTGGCAAAATACACGTAGCGAACGGCAAGCGCAACGACGAGTTCGATGAACTCTGTAGATGGGCAGGAAGTGAAAATTTCACGTGTCGTTCTTTAGAGTATGTTAACATCCATTGTTGGTTTTATTTTAGCCGTATTATTTACATAAATGGGCAGCACTCCATTATCCATACAGAGATTGTAATTTTACATTGAAATAAAGGAATAGTAACAAAAAAAAAAATTGGAATGTGATTAAAAATAAGGAGCTGAATGCACCCTGTCAGTTTGCCCCCTGTATGAATTCACACTACAAAACGTTGCAAATTGTTCATCTTACCATTGTCTGTATGACTAAAACACTGAAGTACCATTTTTTCTTATTTGCAGGAACAACTCCGCCAAGCCTTAGAACACAAACTAAGCCAGACCATAGCATCTCTAACGAGTGAGAAGGAGTCATGCGAGGCGAGCGCGCGAGAAAGAGAGAAGAAGCTACTCATAGGGAGGGATCAGCTCATACTGCAGCATGACGAGGCGCTGCTGAGGGCTGAGAACGATAAGCAGCAGGCTTTGCTTATGGGTAAGACGAATATGTCCAAGATCGAAATTGTTCACCCAGTGAACAACTGGTTACAAATACATAAAGTGCAAATCTCTACAAGATTTACTGTTCTGTTTGTTGTACCATAATTTAGTGAAAATGTATTGTCCAGCTCCGGCAGAACAAGCCATGTTCGTCTTACGTTGCTTGCTTGTCTAAAGTACCACCACTGGTTGCCACTGGCTTATGGTTGGTCAGCTTTGAGCTAGATCATAAAGTGTCCAACTGAGAAGTATCATGCTTATGCTTGTTTATGTTGTGATATAAACCTGTTTAAAAACAAACAAAGGTATAAAGCGTAGGCGAATACGCTCACGTAAAGGTATACCAGCAAGTATTCACAACGGTCGAGCGGTCCCGGTACGTAGTGTAAACACTGCATATCGGGACCGTTGTGCGCCACCTTGACGCATACGATGGACAAATTCTTAGTGCGGTGACAGTAATTTTGTATATTTCCGAATTATACTCCTCTAATCTACCTCTTATGTATCCACAGCTCACCAAGAACAGCAAGCCCTTCTAGAACGCCTAGAAGAAGCGAAGCGCGCGTTCGACATGGAACAGAACAAGTTGGAGCGAGTGCGACGCGACGCGCACGCGCGGTCCGAACAAGACCGCACTTATGTCAACCAGTTGAAGGATGAGATGGCAGCGTTGAAGACTAGGCTGGATGAGGCTAAGTAAGGCCTGGTTCCCACCAAAATGGAGACAAACGGAGGCGAGAGGATACCAATCACATAGATTGAATACAACATCGCATCTCTTGTCTCTCTGGTGATTGGTAGAATCTTGCACTTCTCTGAGCCGCTCCACTTGCTTTAGCCGAAACGGGGTCTAAGAATTGGCTTTTTTTTTAATTTCGTAATTAAGCGCCTTGTTGGGGTAGTAGTTCAAGCGAGAAAGAGTCATGTTTTTGTTGAGGAGAGAGGGGTTGAGCGATTGAGTCATTCAATTTTTTTAAGCATTATTTTTAGGTTTGAACTTTTAGCAGATTCTCAGTGTATTTGTGAATAACTGGTGAAATAGTGACAGATAAACTCGATTACTATAACAATTTGACAGCGCCTTTAATGTTGTAGATTTTAATGTCTAAGAGTTACCACTTGTAGGTTGGGGTTGACTGTAAATCGAGGAACTATGGTTGCACTTTTACGTACTTCTTCGAGAAATATTGGCATTTTTTATTTGGTGCTCGAAAAATCCCAAACAGTGTACAAAAACTATCTGCGGCCATAATTTGAGCTCAGTTACTATAATTCACCAAACTATCAATCCCACCATTATGTTTCAGAGCATCAGCTGAAGACGAATGCGCTCGCTACGAGAACCGAATCAAGGAGCTTCACCTAGAGAAGGAGGCCGTCATGAGAGAGTGTACCGAGATCCGCGCGCAGCTGTCACTGACTGAAGACAAGTATGACAACGCGTACACACAGCTACAGGAGACCATGAGGAAGTTGAAGGAGTGTGAGTTTAATTAGATTTGCGTTTATATGAATCAGTTAGGTAACTATATAATACTCATTACATATCGAAGTTGAACATTTGGAATGTCGTCATGGTGCGTGCCTTTGGCTTGTTCAATGTCATTTATATTAATTAACTAGCTGTTGTCCGCTACTTTCGTTCGCGTGAAATTATTATAAAAATATTACTTCCCTATTTGAATCGGTTTTGTTAACAATTTCAGGTTTTTTTTTGCACGGAACCCTAATTCTTTTTCGAAAATAAAAGTTGCATAACTTACTCCTTAGATCAGCTATCTGCCAGTGAAAGTTCCGTCAAAATCGGTTCAGCTGTTTCGGAGATTAGCCAGAACAAACAGACAGACAGACAAAAATAAAAAATAAATAGTTATAAGTACCGTATATACTTCGATATGCAACCAGTAAAACGCTGTTATTTTAAAATTACAAACAGACACTTCAATTTTTATTTAATTGTACAGATTGACAAATTGTATTGGCAAAAGTTGGCGAGTCGAAAGTTGATGTCACCTTCACAGGTAAAAAGTGTAGTATTGTTGATGACCTTACGTACGACTGACTGCATGAGTCAGCGGAGATTGCAAGCTGAATTTTGGGCCCAACATATTTGAACCTTTTTTGTTACTGATACCCTAAGAAGAAGATTGTGCAAACTTATTTTTGTGTTACTTTACTTTATTTCCACAGTGGAGAACGAAGCCGACAGTCTTCGCAAAGAGCTAACGGACGTTCGTCGCCAACTAACGAACTGTATCGCCGAGCGAGACAAGTACAACAGTAGCTGCCGCGAGCTGCGCGACCACGTCAAGCGAGCCGAGCACGAGCGCCGGGAGGCCGCGCGCGCCCGGGACGAGGCTTACCACAAGATAGCAGGTCAACTCATGTGCTTATGAAAAACTTTTTTTTTTGCAGGTTTGAACACTGCGCTCTTTTCTGCCTGTACCATTACTATGATTTCCGAGCTGAACAGTTTTACGTTAATGAGGCATTCTTAAATGATTCTTTTGGCGTCTCTTGGTTGCAACTGGGTTCCGTTTTGTGGGACTTCTACAGATAAACAGTCAAAACTACTAGATGTGGCAGGCAATTCGTTATAAATTCAATTAACATTCAAGGCCATGTTATTGACCGTGTCAGTTTAAAAACTTATAACATTCAAGACTTAAAGAAAGACGTATAAACATTTCATTTTAACGTCTAATTTTCAAACATAAATACATAATTTCACGCTATTGTCCCATGGAGGTACTTAGAAACTAAGGAACAAAACCTGCTACGATTTTCCGTTTCCAGGTCTGGAAGAAAACCGCACAACTTTGGATCTAGAACTGTCTCGCGTCCAAACGATGTTGAAGGAGAGTGAGACGGGCGGGGAGCATGTCACTAGAGAGCTGAAGGCCGCGGAGGGACAACTGAAGAGGGAGCGGGCTGCGTTGGAGCAGGCCAATCACGACATCAAGGAATTGCAGTCCAGGTCAGTAAGGTTTTTGACCTTAGTTAACCTTTTGAACGTCGGAGCATAAACGCACGCGCGTGCCCTTCACGCCAAGTTACAATTTCACCGCAAATACCTACAAAAATAATTGGGGATTCTAAAACTAAAGTAGAAATCAGTTTTTTCTCTATAAATGAATGTAATTCTTTTTGAGAAATAAAGTTCTCAAACCATAAACTATTTAATTGTTTATTTCGTGTTATAGTGCACCGCATTTTTGTCACATATATGTGTCGTTGGCGTACAAAGTACGTGCTTGTTTGTCACGTATACGTGACAATGGCGTTCAAAAGGTTAAAAAAAAACCTCTTCGATCACACTCTTAGACCGTAGACTTTCTTGCCGGTTCTACTCCTTAGGAAAGACGAATTCTAATCGTGCTTAGCTACTGCCGTTCAATAAGTGACCCAAGAATTTGAATGATTTTATTCTTGGGGTTTGCAAAATATTTGTTTAGTGATAGAAAAATATCCAGTCAGGCTGAAAGCACGGGTTACTGCCACGAATAACGTGTGCTACAAAAACGATTAGTACCATTATTTGTCTTCTGACCGTATACGAGCTGAGGCTAACCTATCCACCTGGATTAGCATAACTCAATACCTTTCATTCAGAAACACTTTCACTGGAACAAGAAAAATTCTCTGCGTCCTTTGTCATGAGCAACTGTGGGTCGATTCTGTGGCCCAATTATGTGGCCACGTCTTTCTCATTTAATTAGAAATTTCTTGATTATCCGGGCGAATAACAAAGTAATGCAAAGAAGAAATGTAGTAAAGTAGTACAAGTTAGGCAAGAACAACTTTCATATATTTTTTCCAGGTTACAGAACGAATGCGAAGAACGTGAGCGTTGCGCAGGTGACGCGGGTGCAGCGCGGCGACACGGCGCAGAACTGGAAGCTATGTTGGGCGCCACTAGAGCCGACCTGGCCGCCTGCAGGCAACGGGCTGCCGAGCTGGAGGAGGCTTGTCGTGCTAGGGATCAGGAGCTGGTACTACGTCTGGAAGACTGCAGGTCGAAAGAACGTCGTCTTGAAGAACTCAAGCATAACTTGGAAGTATGCCTCGCTGATGCAACGCAGCAGATACAAGAACTCAAGGTCAGTAATCGACGTAATTGACCGTAACATAGACAAACAAATATTTTATTCTTAGCTGTACTTAAATTTAACCAAAACATTGATAGCAAAAAAGGTACGGCGTTTTATTTTTTTGCTTTATCCAGGTCAAGCGTGACTTTTGGGTTTCTACCAGTCGGATGACTGTCCAAACACTAGCTAACTCATTATCACCGTAGCCTCACGAACAACCTGTCTATATCTGCAGGCCCGCCTGGGCGGCAGCGAGGGCCGCTGCCGCGCGCTGGAGGCGTCGCTGTCGCAGACGGAGGGCGCGCGGCGCGAGGCGGAGGCCAAGCTGTCGTCCGTGGCGCACGCGCTGCGCCGCGTGTGCGGCGTGCAGCCCGACGGCAGCGTGCATGCCGCCACTAGGAAACGACTCGCCAGCCCTGCCAGGAGATACAGTCCGCATAGAGGTATATAGATACGGCTTTGGTGGGTTTATTCAGTGAGTTCGGTCCGTGGATGGGTGACCATCCATTACTTACCTAGCTCCCTCTGAGGCTCGAAAACCACGTTAAGCCGTTGGTGCCGTATTGGAACATATGCATCGGTCATTACGGGTAGTCAGAACTCAGAACCTCGACAGTCTGACAATCAGTCTTACCAAGGGGTATCTAGTTGCAAGTGGCGTGCAGTGGTTCTCCACGGAAGGTAGGCCACGCATACGGATACCCCAAAAAAAACTTCGCGCAACATCACAGCGTCGCTCTGCGTATGATGACCCTAAAGTAGTCACGTTTATTGATTTATAATATTTGAAAAAAAAAAAAAAAATAAGCCTGTAAAAACAAAATGGTGGGGTGTAGGCTAATATCCAGTGAAAGAAACAATAGTTTTATAGCACAAACGAAATCAGTTTATTATGAACACACAACTTGTAGAAGCCAAGGATGTAAGTACATTCACGAGATTATTGGCGGGAGCACACCATAGCCGCGAAAGAAACGTCGTGTTACGTGCGTTCGTTTTAACGTGTTCAAAGCCGAAAACGCGTGTTATAAAAGGTATAAATACAAGAACTCACCACATTATTCAAGATCAATCACGATTTTCTGACGATTCAAACTCGGTCACAGTCACTCAAACTCGTCTCGTATCTTTATAAACAACTTGAATCTTATCATTAAACGATAATGCGAAAACTTACTACTTTGAACTTTTAACAAACACACATTATCAGTGCAAACTTCACAACAGAACACCATTTTTAAGTAAATAAACAAATAATAAACAACAAATTACTTTTAACTGAGTACGTTAAAAAAAGCAAAACATTCAAGATCGCGGATACTAATTGCTTGTCAGTGTCACATGAAACAAATATGGCGTGCCATCCTTCACAATGTATTTCTGGTAGTTATTCGTCATCATAACTTCGTCCATTATTGCACAGACAAAACCTTCGGTTTCCCCGAATAGGTCACCGAAGCGCATCCAAGACACGGACGCTACGAAGTCTACATCGGGCCCATGTAGTGCCCGGTAAAAGCGTCCGTGAAGCTCCTTGCTCTGCCATACCTCCTTGCGGTCATTAATGTCCTATACTCTAGGTTTGCGCCAATTCTCGTTGGCGAGGGAGAGCGGGGTGAGGCCCTTGTCCACTGAGACCACATCTCGGTGCATCCCCACGTCGGCTTCTAGGAAGTATTCCCTGAGACTGCATACCTCACGGTTGTGCAGGGTCGTAGCATTTAAGAAGCCACGACCCCCGCACTTCCGCGGGATATACAGTCTCATCACCGACGACCGTGGGTGATGCATTCGATTTGCGGTCAGCAGTGCGCGGACCCTTCTATCCAGGGCATCAAGTTCCGTCTGAGTCCATTTGAGTATGCCGAAAGAATACATCAAAACCGGCATGACCCAACCGTTGAAGGCGCGCACCTTGTTTCCGCCTGACAATAGACTGTTCAGCACCTTATTCAGGCGGCCAAAAAAGCGCTCCCTCAACGATTGTTTCATGTCGGCAGTGTTGATACCGAAAGCTTCCGACATACCCAAATACTTGTAGGTTTCTGTTGAGGAGAGGGATCTAAGGTCTAAGGAATCCGAGAGTTGAGTTCCCACGGATTCCATAATCTCCCCTCGCATCACATGCATGACGGCACATTTGTCCACACCAAATTCCATCCTGATGGCGCTACTGAAAGTTTCTGTTACCTTCAGTAGCTTCATCAGTTGCAAATTGTTGGGGGCAAAGAGTTTCAAATCATCCATGTAAAGAAGGTGAGATATGACCTGACCACCTCTCCTCAACCGATAGCCTAAACCTAAACCTTCCAGCAGTGTGCAGAGAGGGTTCAAGGCTAGACAAAACCACAATGGACTCAGACCATCACCCTGTAATATAACGCGCTCTATCCTTATCGGTTCGCTGTTCCCCTGCATCTGTCGACATCCTGGATAGCGAAGGACCGTTCTCCAGTGCCCCATACATGACATCAGGAAGGAACGCAGAGTTGCATCAACTTTATACCAATCCAGCACCCTCATGAGCCATGTATGAGGCACAGAATCATAGGCCATCTTATAATCTATCCAACATGTAGACAGATCCCTTCGGGAGCGGCGAACTTGTTGGCTAATGGCCATATCTATGAGGAGCAGCTCCTTAGTACCGCGGGACCCATTCCTACATCCATTCTGAGAGGCAGACATGATAAAATTACTTTCAATATGTTGATTGATTTTAGCTCTCAACATGGATGTAAGAACTTCATAGACCGTTGGTAGACAAGTGATTGGTCTATAATTTTTGGGTTCCGCAGTACTACCTGATTTATGGAGCAGGTGGGTAATTCCACGTTCTGTGAGACCGTGATGGTCCAAAAGGAGGCTGTCAAGCGGGATCGTGAGAGGGCCGATCCTAGTACTAGGAGAAGAAGTCGTCGGGGAGGCAACCGCCTCGACGCTTAACACGCCGAAACCCCGCCTGCATTACTTAAAGCAGGTGGGACTTTGGGGTCACGGGCGTTCAGAGTGGGGACTCTGTGCGCTCACCGAGTGACCTCAGAGATGCCCGGCAGCACAGTGGTCACGTGCTGCCGTGCAAACTTGCACAGCGAGGCTCAGGGGAGACCTCTGTACAGTCGCTCCAGGGATGTGCCTTAACAGGCGTTGCGCAGAGGGGGCTCCGGACTGGTCTTTTAAGAGGAAACGGTGCCTTCTCTCATGTGCGGATGGTGACCACCGGGGTGGTTTTAGTGCGGTAAAAATCCCACACTCCCCGGTCTTTTCCCCAAAGACCGGTCGCCTTTTGAAGGTTTCCCCCCGAAAACAAAAAAAAAGGTGGGTAATTCCAGTCGTCAAGAACTGGGGCAGCGACCCTGACTCTAAGGCTGATTGAAGCTGGGACGCCAAGCGAGCGTGCGATCTCTGAAAACATTTGATCCAGAAGTTGTGCAGTCCATCCGGCCCTGGAGATTTCCAGTTAGGCAACAGACGGACTGCACGAGCTACGTCTTGGGGGCTGATGATGATTGCCCCCATTTCTGGTATTGGATCACACGCTTGTTCAACCTCCCGGGTCCAATCGCCCTCAGTGTGACTGACAGGCACCGACCAAATGCTCCGCCAAAATGTACACATGGCGTCATCATCCGGCAGGCGCTTGTCAGTCACACCTTGCGCGATACTATTTTCTGCATGAAGAATAATTAAAAAAGTTACTTCTTAAGGTGAATGCTCCAACCAGCCCGCGAAATTCAAAATTTCTTGCGTTTTTTTCAATTTGCAGGCCAGTGCTAGGTTGTATGTTGATTAAAATATTATTCGCGGCTGTAAGACATATGTAGTTACAGAATTATAATCATCAAAATCACCAATACAACCCTCACCGTTCATAAAGAACGTAAATGAATGTACGTGAATTCGTAGACTGCCTAAGTGAAATAAATGCGATAATTGACAGTAGTGGGGTGGATGCAGTGTTTATGCTCGGGGACTATAATACCCTACGCAAACGGTTATGTATACCGGAGTTTGCAATGAGAGGCTAAGAGAAATTGACTTTCCGACAGAGTTTATTAACTGTAGTCGCAGTGAAAGTAATTGTACTAACTTGGAACATTTTGTAATAGTTGACAAATTATATAAAAATATTGTAGATATTCTTTGCGAGGCTGCAACTACTAGTCACAATTACCAAGTTCAGCGCAGAAAATATAATAAAACGGGTTGGAATAAACACGTTAAAGGTGCGCACGGGCAGGCTCGGCTTCATTTTCTGAGCTGGGCGGCAGCTGGTAAGCCTAGATCGGGGTCGCTATATGAAAATATGGTGGCAAGTAGGAAAAACTTTAAAAGTAAGCTGAAGTGGTGCCAAAAGAACGCAGATCAATTAAAGATGAACGAAATTGCCAGTCATCACGAAGCTAAAAATTTTAGTAGTTTCTGGAAAGCCACAAACAGCCTGAATCCCAAGTCGGGCCTGCCAGTGTGTGTTGGTGGCGTAAACGACCCTAAGGCTATTGCCAATTTATTTATGGCTTCGTTTAGGACAGAGTCACCGTTAGGTCCATCGACGGGTGGGTCGGATGCTAAGGAGGGGTCCAGGGATACGCCTGTCATGTTCACTGCTAGGGAGGTTGGGTCTGTCTTAAAGGACCTTAAACGGGGCAAGTCTCCTGGACATGACGGCTTAAGTGTCGAACACCTACGATATGCAGGTAAGCACTTACCACGTGTCTTAGCGCTATTGTTTAATTTATGTATGAGTCACTCGTATCTTCCAGAGGATCTCATGAAAACGATTGTCGTTCCTATAATAAAGAACAAGACTGGAGACGCGAGTGACAAGAACAACTACAGGCCTATCTCTTTGGCGACCATTGTTGCGAAGGTGTTGGACGGTCTGATTGACAGACAGTTGGATAAATATATCACCCTACATGACGCCCAATTTGGGTTTAGGCCACATTTGTCGACTGAAACAGCGATCCTCTGTCTCAAGCATACTGTCCATTACTATGCAGCAAGGAAAACACCTGTCTATGCGTGTTTTTTGGACCTCTCCAAGGCATTCGACCTAATGTCCTATGACTGCCTCTGGAGGAAACTCTCCCATGACACTAACCTTCCTGGGGGGCTGGTTGCTGTGCTGAAGTACTGGTACAGCAAACAGTCCAACTACGTAAGGTGGGCAGGTGCCATGTCTGATGCATACAGGTTGGAGTGCGGCGTGAGGCAGGGGGGGCTTAGCTCACCCAGGCTCTTCAACCTGTATGTCGACAGACTGATATGTGAGCTCAGCAACACCCAAATCGGTTGCTCCATTGACGGACAGTCTGTCAACAATATTAGTTACGCGGATGATATGGTGTTGCTGAGCCCATCAATCAGTGCGTTAAGAAGGCTCCTTCGAATATGTGAAGACTATGCGGTGACTCATGGTCTTTTTTTTTTTTTTTTTTTTTTTGGGGGGTGAGAAATCATCAAATGACTCCTCCCGCTCTGGGCGGAGCGGAAGGGAGTGTCAGACTCTTACTGACTAAAAAACACCCATGTTCCTTCATTGGCCCTTTATGTTCCAGGGCCGCGGTATCTCTTTCGAACAGTCCCGCAGCCCTGGCAGGCACCGGCCCTTGCGGGCCCCTCCCGTTTGCTGACATCTCTTTGAGGCGCGCGTGGAACACGAACGCGCCGTCGACACGGCCTGCCCGTCGTCATACGACGGACGGACGGCGAGCTAGCCCATTACTCGCCGTCCACAGGCCCGCGCCTACGGTGGCCGAGAGCCATCACGGCGTGGCCCCCGACGCCCGGTGCTTCTCCCGCGGCGGCTGGGACGTGAGGAGGTTCTCTCCCTCTCACGTTCCGCCGCCTCCTTCGCTAGCATGACTGCTTCGCAGAAGGAGGCGACGGCTTCCCATTCCCTCTCGCCCCGGACCATGGCTTGAACCAGGGCCGGACGCGAGAGGTCGCCGCCGCCAATCGCCGCTACGAGGACACGGCGGTGCTCCGCCCAAGCAGAGCAGACCTCCACGGTGTGCTCCACCGTGTCCTGTGACTCATGGTCTCAGGTATAACTCGACCAAAAGCGAGCTCTTGGTGTTTAGGGCGCAAAATAAAATGGATGACTTGGTTCCATCGGTTACCTTGGGCGGAGTTCCGCTAAAAAGAGTCACTCGTTTTAAATACCTGGGACACTGGGTCACCGATAGGCTGTCGGATGACGCCGATTTGGAGAGGGAACGTAGAGCGCTGGCTGTCAGGTGTAACATGCTGGCCCGCAGGTTCGCACGATGTACGCGAGCGGTTAAAATAACACTGTTCAGGGCCTATTGCCAGTCGCTGTACACGTGCGCTCTGTGGGTCAGTTATACACAGGGCTCGTACAGTGCTCTACGAGTCCAGTATAATAACGCGTTCCGGGTATTGCTGGGGTTGCCGCGCTTCTGTAGCGCGTCGGGGATGTTCGCGGACGCACGCGTTCCGGATTTTGGCTCGCTGCTGCGCCTGCGAATCGCATCACTGATGCGTCGGATGCGCGACAGCCCCAACAGCCTCGTGGCTACTGTAGCAGGCAGGGTGGATGGCAGAATAATGTGTCACTGGATGGCGGCACACAGGCCGTCTTTCAGATATATTCTATAATGCTAGTTTGTGTAACGTGTTTTAGATAGAAATTATTATAATAAGGATTAAGTACTAACATAGGCTAAGTTATATTGTTACTAACACAGTGGACCTCTCTGTAGTCTTATAAATAAATAAATTATTATTATTATTATAAAGGTGTAGGAACAAAAAAAAAACAGAAAAAGTCATTCCTACAGCTTTATGAACTTAGAGCGTTTTATTGATGATTTTGATGATTATAATTCTGTACCTACATATGTCTTACAGCCGCGAATAATATTTTAATCAACATACAACCTAGCACTGGCCTGCAAATTGCAAAAAACCCAAGAAATTTTGAATTTCGCGGGCCTGGTTGGAGCATTCACCTTAACGGAGATTTATTTCTTTTTACTGTTTGCACGGATGTACCTGTTTGTGTTGGCCGACTAGCTTCGGAATTTTTAACCAACTCGCTGCTATGTCACGATTTCTGTTTTATTAATAAGTCTTTGTTTACTCTCTGTAATTATAATGTACGAATTAAGTATTATACATTGAGAACTTAATACTGTAGACCATTTTATGATATAAAAAAGATCCCGCGAGCGTGAAAGTTTACCACTGCGCTCGACAGATGGCGTTGTTAATTTGACGCACGTTTCTGAATCGCGGTATTAAGATTCTCCGCGATTGAACGACCCTCCCCGGTTAGAAATTTCACGGTATCGCTTCTCGGCCTTTTGGCTAAGATCAAAGTGTAGATACTGTTCTTTTCAGCTTAATATCTGAAAGTTCCCTCACTGAGGGACCAGCATATTAATATAATTTTTGTAAGCTGACGGGATGTTCGGGGCTCGCTCCACTCCTGTCGCGGGTTGGCCCGGCATTGCAGTGCTGCCGGGATCGGCCCATATAATACTTGTTTAGAGGGAGATAAGTTCTACGTTTCATATTGTTCATAACCATTAGAATTGAGGTGAACTTGTAGCTGATGCGTATGAAGTTACCGTTACGGCTCAGCTCCCAGTTTTCCCAGTTATATGCTTTTACCTGGAAAGTATTCCGAAGTTAATGGAACGAGGTCATAGGTTTTCCAAGTCAGATATTAATGATTGATCAACATAATTAATAACTGTTAGTTTACAGGCGAATGCCCCCGGTGAGGGACCGCCGTAAGATAATTATATTACTGGTTTTATGTTTTCCTGTACATTTCTTTACGTGTGGAGCCCATTCAGAAAGTATGGAACTATTTTACACGCATCAATATTTACCGTACTGTTTCGTCCGGACCGGGAATCTGTATCTTTAAACAACCAGCCTTCACCTCCAAATATTAAAGAGCGAACGATCCCATATATCTGGACGTCTTTACCATTGGGCTTTGTAACAATATTTTGATTTAAAAGAGGGTCCATGAAGTTTTTTGCCCAATCTTTTCCATAGAGATCTATGCGCTTTGGAATGGGTAACTACAGTTATTTCACAGTTATTATGCCTTGTGTTTGGACTGTCGCTGCATCTTTTTATATTGGAAATAAATGCTTTGAGTTTTGAGTAGTGAGTAATATAATATAAATATAAATATAATATATTTCAGGTCGCGACCATTCCGAAGATCGCAATGAGATCATTGACGTAGACCCTGAGCTCGTGAAGAAAGGCATGCGCAACTTGATGCACGATGTGTGTCAGATTGAACGTGAGAAGGTACGTTCAACATAGTATTCACACATACTCGTGCTTCTACTAGACAAATATCTTGAAACTCCTGTGTTTGTTTGGGTGTGTTTAAATAATAAAGTACTTTCGCGTAAAGGCAAAATTATTATGATGATGTTTTCGCAATAAATTGAAATCATGAAACATCTGGTTGTAAAATAATGAAGATTTCGATTAGTTTGCTTTCCTGTTTTTTTTTTAAATGAAATCATATTTATATTTTCTCTGCCTCGATGTTCTAGCGGTTGCAAGCGCTTATAATGGTGATGTCCAATGCTCCTGGTTTGGGTAAGGCAGTGTTATTAGCATGTAGCAGCCCGGTCGGAGTCAGCTTGTACTCGGTTGATGGCAATAGGTTCGCCCCCTATTACAAGGGGAAAGACTAAAACAGCTAGGCGTCATGATAACTGTTAATCACTGATTGCAGGACGACTACAAATCCCAAGTAAGCATGCTGAAGAAGCAGCTCAAAGATGCGAGCGAGCAGGCAGGCAAGGGAGACAACAAGCTGCAGTCCGTGACCGCCAACATGAGGACGTTGCAGGAGGACAAGGCGAGGCTGCAGAGTGCCTTCGGGCAGAAGGAGGCGCAGCTTAATGCACTGGTAACATACTGTTTATTGGGTGAACTAAACAAATAAAACCGCGCGCAAAAGCTAGTTTCTCATTATTTTTTTAATGAGAAACGAGCTTTTGCCCGCGGCTTCGCCCGCGTTGATGTCGAAAACTATCCGACGGGAACTTACTACCGGAATTTAAAAAAAAGTAACCTATAGGTTAATCCAGGTTACGGTAACAAACATAGTTACATACCTTCATCCCCCTTTTTAACCCTTCGTGGATAGAATTATCAAAAACGCTGAGACACATATAAATTAATTTTCAATTGCAAGCCTAAACACAAAATTTGAAGATCTATGCTGTGTGTTGATATATCACCCAGTCAGTCAATTTACCATTTTATGTATAGAGATCGTAAAACTTGGAAGGAGTAGCTATTTTCCACGTCGTCGTTGGCGTGGATGTCGGAAATTTCTTCAAGAGCATACTACCGGGATAAAAAACGTCAAGCAAGTATTCAAATATTTTCTTTGAAAGTAATTCTGGCTGGTGTGGCAGTGTAACGGTTGCGTCACGCCCCGCCAAATGTGACGATCGTGATGGTTTATCTTATAGGACAAATATACTACGACTACCACCACTACACTACTACTACTTATACTTATACTTAGATAGACAATAATTTATACTAATTAACTAGTCAATCTTGGTAAACAAGACGTACACTTTTTCCATCATCAAAAAGCTGAGATGTATAATACCTACTATCGTTATCGAGCGATACCTACCTATTACTACTTACGTAACAAGATTTATTTCAGAACGAGTCGGTGCAAAGTAAGACCCTGGAGATCAGCAACTTACGCGACAAGATCACCAGCCTGGAAGCTGCCTTAACTTCTATCACTGAAGAAAAAACGCAGAATGAGGTAATAGTGCTGAATATTTTTAACACCGTCTCGATTTACGTGATTCTTCTTTCATTTGGTAGAGGAAGCCCGCTCGGCATTTCCATATAAATTGTATTCACTTTACTCGAGCGGTTTAAGAGTTATCTCCTTTAATACGTAATTTTTCTTCTTTTTATTACAAAAAAGGTTATACAAATGATTTTAAGGTGAAAAGTTTTTTTGGAGATAATCTTTTGTTCCGATTTTGCCTTTTGAGTGAATTTTGAGTTCATGATAAGTGTTTCGTTTATTCACTAATGAATACGTTTCTTTTATAATTTTCGTAGAACAAAGGAGATAATCTTCGAGTACAATTAGCGGAACGGGTGCAAGAAGTTGGACAGCTGCGTGAAGCGCTTGCAGCGGCAGAAGGTATATTTCACACAACTGATATTGTCAATTTACTTCTCATTGTAATGTACACCCGTCAATGTTTACTGTCGGATCTGCCTACTTTTCGTCACAGGATGATAATAGACAGGGTGAAATGTTGTAATGTAGGCTGTTTACCTAGCCGAAAAATGTCCAGTGATGTGTGTGAGTGGCGAGAGGGGTGGAGGGTTTATGTACCTTTAGTTTTGGCTTGTGACTGACTAAGTGCAAACAACCAGTGATCCACGTCAGTGGCGAAGGTTCCAAACAACTCGATTCTTACCGGCTTCCCTTTGAAAACTGGCACAGTCAGTGTACGAGTACGCTCGACAACTTTATGCTGACGCCCGCGATCACATGTACTTACGTTTGAACCTTATTACTTACTTTATTTAAGTTAGTTCAATAAAGCTGCTTGGTGAACACACATGTCAGGGTTTTCTTCCACATTACCTACACATAAGAATTCTCGGCACACATTGCACCTCAGCGGTAGGACTCCACAGTCAGTATTCTATAAACAAATAATATAATCACATTAAAGATATGTGGAGTACATAACTTTAATCACTCGGCTTACCTCTTACAAAAATTGACCCTTCGCTACTGATCCACGTTAGCCCGAGATCGAAAGAACTGTTAAACATGAGGAGAGGCGAGATCCCTTTGCGCAACAGCCTAGTTGTATGATGCAGACTATAAGTAGCAGTAAAAGTATTAGTGACTTAATCAGATATCTGTAGTCTAAAAAATATTTCAATGATTTATGTATTTCCGCTATCAGGTCGTGCGGCCCGTCTCGACGTGCGGCGCGCTCAGCTGGAGGGTGATGTACAGAGAGCTGCCGTCGCTGCCAGGGATAGAGATCAAGCTTTGAAGGTATGTAGTTTGGTCTGCGGTAAAATGTATGAATTACTTTGAACTTGTAGTATTACTAAAATGCAAGAAAAACAATAGATTTTGATTGAAGTCGGCTGTTTTTGCAACTTTACATTCTGAGTTATGCCATTGTGGATTATCCGGCTCGAAGGACCGAATGTATATTGGGGAATTTCTAGGCAATAAACCATATAAAAAAATTACCTGTGATAAAGTAAGGAACTTTGACCTCCAATATCTCCGTAAGTAGAAGGTTCCCAGAAAGATATCGCAATGGCGGAGAGAACGTAGAACGAAGTGCCTTTTGGCTTCGGTAAGGGTCTTTTTTTTACACTCATTATAACATTAAATGTGTACGTTACTTTAATACATTTCCTCCATCTTTCAGAAACTGCAAGAGCGCTGCGAAGGCTACACGCGCACGATAGCGCAGCTGGAGGACCGCTGCACGTCGCTGAAGGGCACGGTGGAGCAGCTGTCGGCGGCGCTGCAGAAGGCCGCGGGCGCCGAGAGCGAGCTGCGCGCTGAGCTCGGCAAGCTCACGCGACACCTCAACGAGGCCAAGAACAACGAGCACAACGCGGTCGATAAACTGAGGCAGATTCAGAAGAGTGTTTGTGAGTTCACTGTTTTGTTAAAATATTTGATCAAGTGTCCGTATCTGTAGCTGCTAGCTATTCATGTCGATGTTGCGATTACTTGAGCAAACATAAAAACGATTAAACATAAAAGTTGCGTTTTGATTTAAGTCAGAAAAGACTTCCAATGTTAGCAAGTACCTTTGATGACTCATTCTTGCATACTTAGCTACCTGTTGACTGACTGAAAGAAAGAAAGAAAATGTGTTAGTGCGTTTATTTGTTTTCATGAACATTACTGAGCCAAACACACATATTTGTCTTCTTTGTTTCACGTACGTATCTTGGAGTAAAATGTCAAAATTTTAATTGACATATTCAGTCTGCGCATAAAATAATTGTTTTCATGATATTTATGAGAAATTTGAATCTTTCGCAGTAATTACGCCACGATGTAATATATTGTTCCAGCGAGCTGTGAGAACGAGCGCCGGGTACTGACAGAGAAGCTAGAGAGTGCCAAGTCCGCACTCGGTGAGATGAAGAGACTCAACGCTTCACTAGAAGACCAGGTGCACAGACTCACCAACCAGCTAGCCAATCTGGAGGTGCAGAGGTATGGCCAGTTCTAATAAAGTTTTTATTCACTTGTACTTATAAACATACCCACAGAGACTTACCGAATAGATTATGTATTATTTATTTATTTCTACTCGAACTAGAAGAGGTAAAGCGAGGCGAGCGAGGTGAGGGGCTAAAGTTGCATTGAACCCATTGTTCCGCCGTCTGTTCTACAATGGAAACTGTGAATTGCCGTAAGCAAGCTTGAGTGGGATATCGTGTTACTCTGCTATTGGGTTGTGGTGGTCAGATAAGCAGTCACTCAATTAGAAATACTGGCATTCAGCTGAATCCAGTCCGACTGGAAACTGATCCCAGCATTGTTGGGAAAAAGTCTAGGCAGATGATGTTGCTTTGATGCCTTCATGCTAGGCGGAGTGATGGTCTTTGCAAGGTTTATCCTCAGATGAATAATAAAAGATGACCGACAGGTTTGCAATTGGAGAGTCCTATGTCCAACCATTGACTCCCCAATGTTCACGGGCGATAAAAAGTTGAATAATCTTATTTATATCTTACAGATCCACCTTCGAATCCCAACTCCGCATGACGACCTGGGACGGCAAGGAGAGCAACAGCGACAGCGAGTTGGAACGCGAGCTCCATCAGTTACAACGAGAGAGATCCGAACTGAAGTCCAAGTGCGATGTGCTGCAGGACACCGTGCGCAAGCTGGAGGCCGAGCGGCGCATGGCGCGACCCGCGCTGCGCAGCAAGAGCCACGACAGGACCGACAAGACTGTCTACTACTCCGATCTAGACTCAGGTAAGATTTCCGCTAGACCTACATTAAGCCGACTCATCTTAAAAAATAGAAACTAACCCAACTGAAATAGCAAAAGCTTTCAATAAGTTTTTTATAGAAAAAGTCAAACCTGTTCCTGATTGTGGTAAAAATGTTACAGTAAATATATCCAAAAACAACAACTCTATATTTATGCCACCAAGTAGCCACCATGACATTTCAAAAATTATTAAATTACTAAAAAATACAAAGAGTACAGGACATGATGGCATTTCCACACATATAGTCAAAGAAGTCGGTGACATCATTAGTAAGCCTCTAAGCCATATTCTAAATCTATGCATAACTGAAGGTGCATACCCAGAACACCTCAAAATTGCCGTCATAAAACCACTTCTAAAAAAAACCGAGAAGATGTCAATGGACTCATATAGACCAATAGCGCTTGTACCTATATTGTCAAAAGTATTCGAAAAATATCTATATGTACCAATATATAATTTTTTAGAAAAAATGAACATTCTGACAGATTATCAAAAAGGTTTTAGAAAAAGTAAGACAATAAATATGGCAATCTATGATTTCCTAAACAATGTAGTAGATAATGTTGATAAAAGGCGTCCAGTATGTTCAGTGTTCTGCGATATGACACAGGCATTTGACTACGTGGACCACAAAATATTACTAGATAAATTAGATGCTTACGGAATCAGGGGAAACGTTCTACAGTTGATTGAATCATACCTCAGAAACAGAAAGCAGTATGTTGAAATAAGTCAATGCAATCATGTAACTAAAGAAGAGCAGATATTTACATCCAAACGCAAATCTGTTATGTATGGCGTCCCACAAGGGAGTGTCCTGGGCCCTCTACGATCTACCAAATGTAACAAATAACCCGATGTCACTATTTGCCGATGATAGCACAGTAACTATTAAATGCATAGATGATAAAAATTTTGAAGATGAAATAAATAAGACAGTTGATTCCGTTATTATGTGGCTAAGTAATAATAATCTTAAAATAAACATTGATAAAACAAAGTTAATGTTATTCAGTCAGCGTTTGAACATTAATTATAACCTGAATATACATAACAATAATAAACAGATAAGTAAAGTGGATGTAAGTAAGTTCTTAGGGCTCACAATAGATAAAAAATTAAACTGGAAACCGCATTTAGAGGAGTTAAGCAAGCGAATGAGTAAATCAGCCTATATGCTCTGCAAAATCGCTCCTGTTCTGGGTGTGGATGCCAAGCTCACGGCGTATTATGGCATAGTTGGTCCTCTTCTGAGATTTGGGGTTATCTTCTGGGGAAACTCAACCCACAAAGAGTTAATATTCAGGTCACAGAAGAGATGTATTAGAACCATCTTCGGCTTAAAAACAACCGACTCATGCAAGCCATTATTTGTAAAATATAAAATTTTAACCCTCCCATCACTCTATATCTTTGAAATTGCGATGTTCGTAAAAGCAAACCCGCATCTGTTTAAGAAACAATCAGCTATGGATAACCGTAACCGGCGCGATAAATATAAGCACAGATTGTGTGTGAGACCATCCAATACAGCACTAATGCGTAAAAGTGTTTTCTGTATGGCACCACGTATATTTAATCACCTTCCACGGGCACTCAGAGACTGTTACTAACTTATTAAAAAAAAAACTAAAAGAGTATTTAGCAGCCAAATGTTTCTATAGTATTGCTGAGTTTCTAATGGAGAAAACATACTAATTCCAATGTAAATTCTAATGTGGGGCGAAGTTTCGTTCTGTTGACTGTTGTTAGTATTTTAGCCTATTTTGACATTTGAATTAATTTTGACGATGAGATTTTGTTCTTCTACTTATTTAATTTAATTGATGTTTGAAGTGCTTGTGCTGTACCTATATTATATGTAAATTTATTTTATTTTAATCGTTAATCAAATGAATTTCAATTAATTTTCTTTTTTTATATGTTTAATAATTAATAGTTACAATTAATTAAACAATTGATCAATGTTATTATAATACATATTTGTACGCCGTAAAGGTAAAACATGACTGTGATTCTTTTTGTAATGTACATAACATCTTGCATGCTTTGTGTGTGCATACTCATGTTTCTGACAAATAAATGAACTCTGAACTCTGAACTCTTAATCACAGTTAAGGTGGCAGCGCCAGGGCAGCCCGCGAAATTCAAATTTTCTTACATTATTTGCAATTTGGTAGTCAGTGTTGGCAGACGACATTGTTGCCATTGCGGGAATATGCACTGGGTGAAGTCGGGCTATGGATGATGATGACGATGTCAGGCTGTATGTTGACGGGCCTGTGGACGGTGAGTAATGGGCTAGCTCGCCGTCCGTCCGTCTTATGACGACAGGCCGTGTCGACGGCGCGTTCGTGTTCCACGCGCGCCTCAAAGAGATGTCAGCAAACAGGAGGGGCCCGCAAGGGCCGATGCCTGCCAGAGCTGCGGGACTGTTCGAAAGAGATACCGCGGCCCTGGAACACAAAGGGCAAAAGAAGGAACATGGATGGTTTTTAGTCAGTAAAAGTCTGACACTCCCTTCCGCTCCGCCCAGAGCGGGAGAAGTCATTTGATGATTTCCCATCCGAAAAAAAAGGCTGTATGTTGAGCAAAATATGGGAGAGAGAACTAGTGGCCCAGCAGTAACGGTCCCAGTTAACGTGTCGTCGGTCGTGGGTTTGCATTCAGGCAGACACTTTGCTTTCTGTAATTTATAACATAACCACTACTCTCAACACACTGAAGAAAATATTGCGAGAAAACGTGACCGTGGAAGAAAATGTCCAAAAGACATGTGACATCTGCCAACCCGTACTGAGCCTGCGTGGCAGATTATGCCTAGTGCCTCTCAGAGAGAAGTCCCCATGTCCCAGCGTGGCTTGTTATTCTGGAGACATTGGAGCCCGTACATTTTATAGTAGAGCTACAGATCCACGCTCCGGGTTTCATCGATTAACAATATGAGACTTCTCCGGTCTGTGGAGCTCGTAGCTAAATAACAGTCGCTCGGGTCGATCTTCAATTTAAGCCTTGCTTGCCTAGGCTGGTCCGTGGATGGGTAACCACTCATTACGAGTTTCCTCCGTGCCTTGGAAAGCACGTACTTCTTGGAAGCGCTTCCCGCTTATGATGCACTCAACACAAATCAGATTGTTTTCCAGGAAATGTGCAATGTACTATCACATGCTTTAAAGTGGCATTTATGATACTGATATTAATGCATAATACAGTCACGATCACCAATATGTAAACACTTAAAAACTTTTAAAAGTGGTTTGCTCCTACTGTTCTGATTAAAATTTCATGTTGTTATGAACATAGTATTCTGGAACTCATATTTTTATGATAAATATCCTATCTCCAAGTTGCAATCGTTATTTCTGGCGAAAATTGTTTTTAAATTTAGGGAAGCTATTGGTGCTCGTGACTGTACTTATCAAGTCATTGTTATTGATTTTACAATCAAACCAACATTGTATTGTATTTCCTATTACTTTTTATCTAAAATTGAGACTCCATTGTTAGCTTTGTGTATATCGCAATGGGGCCAATTAAACACTCGCTAGGTGATCTATTATAAAACTAGTGTTTTTAATGAGCCAGAACCGTAAACTAGGTACTGTTTTAATTAAAACATATAATTAACCGCTCTGTCACAATAATATGGCAACAGAAATCAACTCTCTTGATGATACTCTAACCACATAATTAAATGTATTTGGCAATTTAAATGCCCTAAAACAAAGCAAAAATAATTGGTTTATAATATAGTCCATAATTAAACATGTTGTCCCGTATTTGTCATTTCTGCCTGCACATATTCAATGTTTGCTCAATATTTTATTTCATGTATAAATCTATGTCAATGTCAAGTGTTATCCTAATCCGTCCAGCCGTTTCAGCGTGAAGGAGTACCACACATACACACATATACAAACTTGCGCATTTGTAATATTAGTGATTGAAAATCTAAAAATCATTTATCGAATTAGGTTGAGAATATTCTATTTGTTTTTCAATATTTTGCGATTTTTTTTACATCATCTCATGGTTTTCGACTAGAGAAACAATTTCTTTCCAGAAAAGTTTTTCATCCGAGCTACCATTTTGGAAATATAGATCGATTTATATAAAAAAGAAAAAAAAACTAAAGCTCTTAACTCGGAAACGGTGCATCGTACGGCCATGCTTCTCAGAAGCTAAATAGTTTCTATAAACAAAGTACTAAGTCCCAAAAAAGTTCTCGCTCCATCCAACCAAATCATCATCTGCCTAGCCTTCTCCCAACTATGATGGGGTCGGCTTCCAGCCTAACTGGATTCAGCTGAACACCAGTATTTTACATGGAACGATTGCCTCTCTGAGCTCGACAACCCAGTTAGTACTGGCTAATACGATACTCCTTGGTAAAACCTGAAGTATTAGTAGTCAGTATACTACCCGCAACGACTGTCAAAGATCTACAAATGGCAGCCGGGAGCAACAGCTTACCGTGCGTTCCGAGGCACAGAGTATAATCTCCAGTAATATGACCTACACATCCTTATGACTGAAACGTTGTACTTTATACCCATAAGGTCCAGACTCCACAAAGGACTCTTCGACGCGCTGCTACAAGGACTCAGCCAACATCCCGTGCAAGGACAAAGGCTTCAGCACCGACCTGAGTCTCATAGAACTGGAGAACAGAGAGCTAAGGATGAAGATCAGGCGCTTGGAGAAAGAACTGGCTGATAAAGTAAGTTACAGCATCGTGGTTACAGTTTTTAAGTGTCATTTTGCAATGACGCATAACTGTAAATTACAGGTTTTGTATTTAATTTACTCGTTCTTCCCCTTTTTGATAAACTAGTTTGAGTTTATACGGATGGGCACGTAGTGCAATGCTATGAATCAGCTTTGTTGGTTATGCTTATGCTTCACCGTATCATGTCCGCGTCAAAGACCAGGAAAAATGTCATGTCCGCGTCAAAAACCAAGAAAAATGTCGTTTAAAATTAAAATTCAGCATTTTGGTAGACCTTTCAACAGGCAGAGATTTCATTTTTACATTGAAAAGACTTCCGACTTAGGTCTCGCTATACTTCGTACCACATCACCATATTAAGCAACTGGCTTTAAACCATTATTTATCAATGTCTGTTTGTTTTTTAAGTATACAAGTTTGTATACTTACCTGTCTTCTATAATGCAGGATGCAGAACTAGCAATGGCCCGTTCCCGCTACCTGTCAGACCTCTCGAGCGTGTCTCCGTCCCGCCGCGGCGACGTGGACCACTACCGGCAGGCCGCCGTGCAGGCAGAGAGACTACTGGAGAGCAAGGAGGCCACGTATAGACAGCAGATCATGCGGCTTGAGACACAGGTAGGCAAATAGTTGCCTTTGAGCCAGTCCTATAGACTGCCTTGTTTGCATAATGGTCTTAAGCACCATAAGTTTTGGTTTCGAGACCCTGGTTGAGCAAAGTGGTTTTAGATTTCTCCATTAGGGAATTCTTAGAGAGAGCCTGAATTCTAGATTTGTGCTCTATTGCTGATAATAGATTAGTACCCGATTATATTGGGTCTTAAACATAACTGGCGTAACGTTAAATGTATAGTACCTACTCGTACTACATACCTAGGCGCCCTTTCTGGCAATGCAGTCAGTATATTTAGTTTGTAAGCAAAGCTTGCAGAGAGTTTAACATTTTGAAGTTATTTTTATTAATTTTTTGGTGTTTAGTTATTATGTCAGCTGTCCGCTACTACCATCCTCTTTTACTACAATCTTCTCTCCCCAGGCCTCCCAACTCCGCTCCCAGTTGACCGCAGAGATCCGTCGTCGCCAGGCGTACATCGCGCGCAGCGGCCGCGCGGCGCGGGACGTGCAGCGACTGCGCTCCGCACTCGGGGACTCCTTGAGGACCGTATCACAGGTAATAATGTCGTCGTAGCCTCTTTTTGAGAGGATATAATCCCTGTGCGCATACACCAAAGTCGGATGCGTACAGGCAACATGTAGGTACTGGTAGGATTTTTTTCAGTTGATTCTCTGCAGCTCCCCAAGAAAGGCCAACATCGCCTTGGCGTTACTGGCGATCTCGCGAAGAGTAGGTACCGTAGCACTTTGCCCTATATGTAGCAACCTCTGAGCATTTTAGAAGAACACGACTGCTGTCTCGTCTTCCTCCATGCAGACCTTCTCAATAGGCCGTGATGCACAGCCGTGATGTCATTTACTACCTGTGATTCATCAATAACTCACAGTCAATATGGCACGATCCCCTCATATCCTTGGCGTATTCAACCTATTCACAGCTACGATTGTTTATTCCGGCGATCAATAAGCATTAAAAAAAATCCCGACTGCGTAAAAAATAACTACTTAATAATAATTAACTAGCAGAATCGATCCGACACATTATTTCTGGGTGTTCTCGTCTGGCTAACGGAGAGTACTTGTGTCTATACACAACCTCGTTGCCAAGATTATCCATCAGCAACTTGCTTTGAAGTACAACCTTGTGGAATCAGAAGTGCCATACTATAAGTATGTGCCCGACCTAGTTCTCGATGATGTAACACGTTGTACTGGGATCGACCTATCGTCACTGACAGGACTATTGTTGCCAATAAGCCTGACATTGTGGTTATAGATCGATTGTAGTGTCGCGCAATGATTGTTGATATAACGGTTCCGCATGACGAGAACCTCGTAAAAGCAGAGAAAGATAAACAATTCTAATATCTAGAGCTGGCTCGCTAGGTTGTCGACATGTGGGACGTGAGTACAGCAGTCATTGTGCCGATAGTCGTGTCGGCCAATGGCTTGATAGCCAATAGCCTCGACCAACACCTGAGGAGGCTCTCGCTGGGCAGCTGGATCAAGCGCTTGATTCAGAAGGCAGTTCTTCTGAACACGGCGCGTATTCTTAGGAGGTTCCTCTCTCAAGCCTGACCACCGGTAGATCGGACCAATTAAAATAATATGTTAAAAAATGAATAAAGGACTAAATAATAAAAAATAAAAACTGAAAAGAAAAAAACAAGTTCAGTCCAAAAGTGTAGAAAGCAATTTAATTACTACAACATTAAAATAATTTCATTATGAGTACACACATAAAATAAAATAAATAATAAATTATAATACGGAACATATTGACTTCAATAGTACCCATATTGGATAGAATAATTTTAGTCCAGATTATTTAATGGGTCAATATGTTCCGTTACATGCATATAAGATACGCGCGAAAAACATTCCCAACCACAACAACCCTTCCTTGACAGTCGCAGTCGGGTAAAACGGGTAGCTACTGTTAAATTCATAGTTTGTCCCATATTTTTATCTGAAGACGAAACTCGTTAAAATCATACTATACCACAATATGAGCACAATCGGTCAAAATCAAAGAAAGATAAGGATAACAAAATATGTTATCTGCTGAACTTCAGACAGACACACAACAACTTTATGAACTGGGTTATCTCGATAATTATGTTGGAAACATATTTATATTGGAAATGCAAGAGGGTCTGAACATGAAAACTTACGTGGACGACGCAATAGGAGTACGTAAGGATACGTATCAGGTGCCGTTGCATAGTTACCCCGATACGAGAAGGCGTAAGTTTGTTTGTGTATGTAAAAGTTACGTTCGGCACAACAGCTTTATTATTTATTTGATTGTAGTTTTAGAAAGGAGGAGCTCGTGGATAAAATAATAATAGCCACTCAGGTCGATCTTAAGGTTAAGCCGCGCTTGCTTAGGTTAGTCCGTGGATGGTTGACCACCCATTATATACCGAGTTATCTCCATGCCTCGGAGAGCACGTTAAGCCGTGGCTCCCGGTTGTTTTTTAGATCTTTGACAGTCGTAACAGGTAGTCAGTGACCCGATAGTCTGACAACCTTACCAAGGGGTATCGTATTACTAACTGGGTTGTGGAAGTCAGATAGGCAATTACTCCATGTAAAATACTGGTATTCAGCTGTATCCGGTTATACTGGAAGCCAACCCCAAAATAGTTGGGAAAAGGCTAGGCAGATGATGATTATTTTAGAAAAATCAAAAAGAGTAAATTACTAACACACATATCATATCTCTTTTTGACTAATTAAGAATATTAATTGATACATGTGCAACTTATATGTTTTATTAATTCAACTCCAAAATTCTTACTGATGGTGATACAACAGTTTGAATTTTTGGTTGCAACTTTTTTAGTTACAATAGCCTCGCTGGACCTTATACATTTTATCAAATTGGGCAACAAATTCTCTCATTTACTGTATGTAGCACATTAGTGCTGTTATCAACCATAAAATGCTAGATAGGGCACGAATCGGAAACATTTCATCGTAAGCACGATAAGTAGAGAAATAGTTTCAAAGTATTATTTCATGAACTGTTTTAAAGCAATCGCAGCATTTTTTGTGTTTTTCCTTTCGCTGAAAATTTTACACACCACAGCCGACCTGGTGTTCTTCAGAAAGGCCAGGTGTGTTTAACCGGTGTTAGTGTATGATCAGATGTGTGGACGTCGACGAAGTAAAAAGAGCAGAAATGTAAGGATCGTAGCTGGTGACGTTCTTTAGTTTCTACTCAACACCAAGGATGCACGGCTCGGTTGGCGCAGTGACTGCTACGCTGTGTGTCGCGGGTTGGATTTCCTTACGGAACAAATATTTGTATGGCCTACAGGTCAGTTGTTCCGGGTCTGGCTGTATGTGACTTAAAATGTTTGTAACCGCATCCACGATACAGGAGAAATTCCTAGTGTAAGGCAACGTTTTACATTAAAAAAAAAATCGTTTGTAACTGTTGTCAAAACTTATTATACCTAGGTGACATTAATTACTTAAGTGAAAAAGTTATGATTGGCAAACGTGAGATTTGAAGCAGAGTTTTTTGTATCTTTGTTCCATTGTTTCTCTTGATTGGTCTATGTTGTAATTTCTAAGTATAGGCGTTAAATAATACATTCCTTAGAAAACCCAATTACTTCAGAATCCAATGAGTAAAACCCATGCAATTACCACTACCACTATTACTATTGAACTAACATGTTTATAATAGATAATGACAATGGCCTTCATATGAGCTAGTGACCTAACAATAAAAGGAAAATAAATACTACCTAGGGTTTCTATGATTCTGCGCAGTTAAATGACTAAGGGGAATCGATGCACCTTTAACAACCACCCAAGTCACTTATTGCGTTTGCAGTGTAACTTACAAACATGTATAAAAGTATGTGCTCTTGGAAAAAGAACTTAAGGAACCCACACTTAAAGTTCAGTTTGCGCTACAACTTCATTAATTTTTTAAAACTTTTTCAATAATACAAGTATGACCATAATCAGCCTCTAACGTTCCCAATACTGCGACACAATGCTCAAAGTCATTCTGAAATCAACTTAATTGCAGCTGCATAAAGTTGATATTCGTTTAAGTAGAAATTAAATCAATAAATGAGCATGAATACTAGTTAGTAAGTAGTAGAGAAGGAGTATTATAGTCATCATGACCGTTTTCGGTCACGGCGGCCAATCTTAGCGGAGCCATCGAGCTGGAGATATTATAGTGCACAAGTGTGTGCGCAGACGCAGGTACACTTTCAGTTCTTTTACTCTCATAGTCCAATGGGACGGCAATCCGACACGACTGGGAAGAGATCAGGCGCAGGACCAACGACTTGACGTGCTTTTACGGGGTTATCATACCGCCAACTTCCAAACTCCGGGCTGCTATTGAGAAAGTCATAATGGAAAACCCCAATCCTAATGGAAAAGAAGTGAGCCCAATGTATCCATGTATGTTAGTGGGGAAGATAGGTACGGTCAACCGCAAGTCGGTAGTTACACGCTTAGATAGCGGACACCTGTTTCTGGAAAATAACTTTCAATGACAAATTGTTGCCTCGTGCGGTTGACATCTATTGGTACCTGATGAAACCCACCTTGCTATTCAAAATCATCGAAGAGGAAAAAAACTATGTATGGTATGTCCCTAGGTTAATATTGTCATCATGCCTGAAATATTCCAATAAATGGATGTTATCTGTTTCTAACCGAACAGTTTTTCCTGTATTTATTTTAATGCTAGTAGTTACCTATTATTGCGTTGATTATATTAATCTATGTGGCTTAGGTACGACTGTAGATATAAACAAAACAAAGTTGCTGATAAGTATAAGCCATTAAAAGTATCTGTTTAGGATCTTATTGATGATGGTCGGGAAGAACTAGTGGCTAAATAATAAAAGCCGCTCGGGTCGATCTTGGGTCGGTTTGTCGGTCCGCGGATGGGTGACCATCCATTACTTAACGAGTTTCCTCCGTGTCTCGGAAAGCACGTTAAGCCGTTGCTCCCGGCTGTCATTTGTAGATCTTTGACAGTCGTTATAGGCAGTCAGTAGCCCGAAAGTTTGACAACCAGTCTTACAAAGCGGTAGCCGCTCCATTTAAAATACAGCTGCATCCGGTTAAAGTTTAATGGTACCTATTTGAGTACAGTTTCCGTCGGTAGTTAGACGTCTTCTGCTAGACATATGTAGGTCTCTGCACAAGTTGTGATACAAAGTCGGGCTCTCCACCTCCTGCATCCAGTCTTCTCTAGCCACCTTTCCAAGGTCGTGGGTCCATCTAGTTGCGACCTGTTTCGCACCCTCCCCGAGAACAAGGAGTGTCCTTCGATAAAAATGACCAGACAGCCAGGGCCGTCTTTAACCAATTCGGGGCCCTGGGCACTTTAGAATAATGGGGCCTTTGCAGATATAAAACCAATATTACAAGGATATTAAAAACTTTTATCTGTGTTTTGTTTCAATATAAAGTTCTCCGCCTCTACATATAAACATATTATATGTGTAACTATTAACTTACGATGAGAAGTTAGATTCAATAGCGAGCGTAACGAGCTCGAAAATTGTAGTATCCTGTAGCTTTGCCTGGGATAAATTAAGTTCCTCTTGACAGTTACAGGAACTTAGGGCCCCCTTGGATCGTGGGGCCCTGGGCACGTGCCCAGAGTGCCCAATGGGAAAGATAGCCCTGCAGACAGCTATATCTATCTAAGGAGAGGACCCTATAGGTACCTACTGCAGGAGGTGCAATCTTCAACCTATTTTCCGTAAGTAGCAGTAGTAACTTAAATGAGTAGGCAATTTTTATAGTAAGGGGCTAAGGGCTATAATACTAGCTATTTACCGGACGACCTACGTCTGTAGACTACCGTAACTTTAGTTTATTTAGACCTACAGTTAGCAATGTTTGCGGTGGACCACTTTTCAACCTTACTGCTATGGGCATTAGGGCGACGAGTGATATTATTAGTATTTGTAATTCTATATTTAATTCGAAGCTGAGATAAGTTTCAGGGAAAATGACTATGGGCACATTGGGCACAACAATGTAATGACGTTAATACAATTACGCATTACTTATTGTAGGTACAGTTATACGCGTAGGTACCTAAGATATGTACAGGTAGCTACTGTACCTACAGTTTCAGGAAACTCAATTATTTTAAAATCGTCCTTAATAATTTTTTCCCCTTGTGACCAAATTGGACTTTGGATGTTCCTGCCTTGTTATTATCAGGGTAGGAAGTTTTTGTAACAATTTCACTCACAATCGTAGGTCTGTAGACAATTGTTAAGCTTACGTCAGTACCTACTCTAGAGGCAATTAACAGTTTCCTAGTTTATTCAATAATTCCTCAATGCCCGTTTTCACTAACATTAGATCACCAGTGCCTAAATATTATTGACTGCTGGATTTTTAACTCCTGGCATAAGAAGCTTAGTACCTACTTAATGCGAAATGTAGGTATGGCGACTAGCTTAACATTTTACTATATGTAACTGCAAAGCAATTAAGGAGTCTTCTTACACGAAGTCTAGCAATGTCGTTGGATATGGTAATCAATGCAAGCCATCTGAATGCATTATGTATTCGGGTTCCAGTTTCCGGTCGTCCAGGCTGCTTATAATGTGCATCATAGTATTTTAATTAGCTGCAATTTAGCGTTATTTAGTCACGTTTAAATTGTCTTTTACCAGAAGATTTGCAAGTTCCGGTCGCATATTAAAATATTGCAGCTATTTGTAAGCTCCAGAACAGTTGCATTTTACCATTGTCTGCTTAAGTTTGAATGACCTAACGGGTATAAAAAAAGAGACCCTCAACGAAGCACCTTGTATGTCGTGAACAGATGATGAAGGTTAGGACCTGGCTCGACCTATCGAATGGAGGCAATAGAATCCACCTAATAAAATTACTGGTAATTGATTCATCAGTATGAATAAAAGGTATTAATTGCTTTAATTCTCGAGATGATGTCTCATACCTAGGTATGACGCGGGCTATGCAGACATTTTTGCTTCATTACGCGCGAGGAAAATGGCGAATGAGTGAATCGTTGTTGAAGTATGTAATTAGTATGAGTACTTTATAACAAGTAGGACATACGTAGGTACTACAAACATCGGAGCAAGCCTTTGTTATTATAGGGTCGGTATTTAGGTTATCTATAACATCATTATCGTTCTAATCTTGCCCTTAACCCAATTCATTTGGGGGTTGGCGCAGCCTGTCTTCTTCTTCACCTTGCCTATCTACTTGATTTAATTTGCTGGCAGCCTTACAATAGGCTTAGGGGCCGTCTCCACGAGCGAGAGAATCGTGGCGATATTAGGTACCTAGGTATTTGTATGGGATAATATCGCCGCGATTCTCTCGCTCGTGGAGACGGCCTCTAAGAGAGTGCATAGAAATACGTAGGTAGCAACGACGATGATATCGTCGCGATTCTCTCGCTCGTGGAGACAGCCCCTTAGGACCACATGAACGAGACATGGGTACCCTCACGTCACAAAACTAGGCTAAGTCAGGTCAAATATTACTACCCAAGTTTAATACGCAATATGCTAACAATATTTTTTTGTTGTTGTCAGGACCCAGCGCTGGACTCGTACACCTTGGAACATGAAGCTCGCAAGTTGGACAGCACGCTCACCCACAGCCTGCCTCCGCTCAACGATAGCTACGACTCGTCCAAATAAACAACGGCGCGGCGACAAAAGATATTTACCAATATCGAGGTGCCGGCGCTCGAGCATTGTGGAAAAACACACAATAGGAATACAGATGGAGTAATTTATTACCAGCCGTGTAGTTTCAAGTTTCTATTATAGGAAAACTGTGGCTGCTCTGTGTTAAATTAGCAGATAAATCGACACAATAGATGGCAGCAACGTTATTCCTAAGTATATCCTCTAAATTGATGGTCATCAGTTTTTCCAAGTCACCGCGGTGGCTATTTTTAGTCTTGTTCGAAAATTCCTAAATGTAAATTGGACGCCAGCGACAGTACAAATATGGTACGGACTACGAGTCGCGAGGGCGAGTATTTATGACAAATACATTCTGTAGCCTTCGAGTCAAAAACAGGCCTCATTCATGATGGACCAAAATGTTGAAAGTTGTTACGAAATCGTTAATCAGTAAGAGTATTGCTGAATACCATTGTACTTATCGGTACACATGTGACGTCATCACTGCCTGTGTCATATCGGACGAATGTTTACTAATTTCATGCGTTCGACATGTGTGAGTTATATTCGAGTTAATTACACCACATGTCAGTAGTATGAGATGAATCTATTTGGAATGTTGGATATTTTAGCATATAGGTAGTTCAAACGACCGAATTTTAAAGATTCTTCTTGGTAGGGGTAACGCACGAATTCACGAGTAATTTAAGAGAAGTGTATTTGTCATTTAGCAATGATTTGTTTGATAACACGCGTGAGTCAATGCGTCTTGAACGATGATTCACACCGAGGTCAGTTCAAACACCGGAAATATGGAGGAAGCGATTTTTTTTAAACGCCAATGACTCAGTAAAATCTAGTTTAGTAGTGAGATTGCGTGTAAATGTGTGGACGGTATTTTTTCTAGTCATTTCGAATTTTGTGATGATTTTGTTAAGGAACAGTAATTACAAGCATAGTATTTTCACAACAGGTCGTGATTCTAAAGTCAATGTGATGCATATTTTTATTTATTTTAATAAAGCCATGATCTAATTAATGCTAACCAATACAAAAAATAAGGAAACTATGCCAAGGAGACTGGCTTCAGACCAACTTTACATAAATTGTCTTACTGCTAAAAATGAGACAGTTTTGTAAAAACCTGTTCAGGGCCTCAAAGTAAATTGGTGTTAAGCATTGTTTCACTACGTTACCTTGTCTAGTCATTTAGGTTTCACGGCCTAAAGTCTACATATAAATACTAAAGCATTTCATTATTGTCATTTAATGTTCCTCATATATGCAGATTAATATTAAAACGTAGTTATTTACAACTTTGTGTCTATTACATCATTGTTTTTGTTAGAATACGTCATTCGTATAAATTAACACACGTGTTCACAAAAACATAATTATTATAATGTGAAGATTTCTTAGATTGATATCATATATCTATTGTGTGATTATGCAAATTTTTATATTAAAATATAAGTAACATCCACCTGTACTAGTCATGATAGTATTAATTAAGGCCAACGATTCCGTCCGGGACTATGTTCTACTTACAATCTATGTGAATAACAAATGTATCAACACCTAGGTACTTATCACGTTTTCCGCCTCAACGACTTATGAATATTGTTTAAAAATAGTCTCGTTATAACAATGTTTATTTCAATATGACACGTTTATATTAAAACAAAGGAAAATAAAGCGGATTTCCCGAAAATCCCACAAACATTTCAATTTAAACTGAACTGTGTAACAATCCATTGTATTATAACATGTTTTGTATAAAACACACAAAGTTAATAAAATACGTATAAGTTTCACTTCACGCTTTATCGTAAAGGGGGCGAGGCAGTTTGGCTATCACTATTTTTATTAAGCATGAATAAATGATGCGGATAACGTTATCGAAGTAATTTTATGAGTATTTATCAAAAAGCAAATTGTCCTGATAAGTGTATATGCACCTAGCATTGGGTACTATTACATTAGTTAGTAAAAAAAGCAGTAACAATGCTCCCCGCTAACATTTGACCCTGCTGCAACTCGCTAGATAAGCGCCACAGACGGGCTCGGGGCGCCTTGATAAAAATGGTTCAACACCATTTCATTACGCTATCTATTTGGCCGGCTATCGGCGCGACACTGTAGACTACCCTATTGTATGTAGATTCACATTCCCACAAGCTTATTACTTCCAATTAAGGCGAGGTATTCCTGCAAAAGTAGGCATTTAGCGCTGTAGGCTGCGCGCAAAATACTTCTCGTGGACACAGCGCGTTCGTGAACTCGCGTGACCTTGCCTAGCGACACAGCATAGAAATATGCAGTTGGATAAGTAATATTACTTGACTTTTATGAAATATTTTTTCTATGATCAAAATTTGTTACTATCTAGTAGCGATAAATTAGATAATTAGCTTTGTTAATAAATGAAATAATTGTCTATAAAATATAAGAATATAAAATAATCATAATTGGGCAGTTTGAGTAACTAATTGAAAATAAACAGCCAGTTCGCTATTAGTAGGTTCGAGAACTGTAAAGATAAAATTTTGATTTGTTTATGTGTTTTTGTGTAAATTGCAATAAGTGTATTTTTATTGAACCTATTTCATTCAAACCAATTTCATTTTTTTTAATAAAAATATAATATTAACAATCACAAAACTAGAAAGAAACTCAACTAAGTAGATGAAATTAAAATATTTACTATAGGCCCGGCGCAGCCCTATCGCGTACGTACCACTCGGCTGTAGTTAATTATTTCAAAGACAGGGCCGAGTCACAATACTGTATATATTTTGTACTGTGACATATCTTTGGAGTGCATTATTTTTATTTGTTACTTTTATTGCTTTACACGCCTTTTTTCGCTTGCGTTGTTCATTGCCCATTATAACTTGCAACAATTATAATAAACTTGGTCAAAAACAGACGGTATGGTACGCGAAATTGTCGCGGAAAAAACTGACACAGGTCCGTCGTCGGTAAGCGCCAGCGCGCGACTAATCGGGCCTGTCCGAGCCGCCGCGAACGCTTTTAATTCATTTTAAAACATAGTAATTAAGAAAATAATGTTATCAAGTCAAACTCTGCCACTTTGTCTAGAACTAATTAGTTTCTTTAATTTAGTATAAAAATTAAATGTAAAACATCAGTAATTTAGTCATAATATTGAAAAAAAGTTACAAAAAGGGGTAACTTTGCGATTTTTTTCTATCGAGTGAAGTTCATCAGGTCTTGCAACTGAATGCGACTGTGACTAGATAAGATCCTTAACTATAACATATATTTTTTTTAAATCTTTAAACACTATATTCTTTGTCTCAGATGGTTTTAAAAAACTCAAATGTGCGCCCACCTCGCCTTAACGACTTTACAGTGTTTTCTATTAAGTTATAATTTCGTACGTCGCACGCGCCCCATAGTGGGCTCGATCTATGTATGAGACCTTGTTACACACCATGGGGTGTGTCAATAGGAAACTAGCGCAACTGTAATCCAACACTTGTTTTGCATCATAGATTAGATTGCTTAGTTATCGAGTTCATAAGTAGATATTAAGTTAGGCGTATTGAGTTCGTTTCCACTGGACTGTGTCAATTCTTATGTTACTAGAATATCGACATACGCCCGCCACGTCACACTGCCATACATAATTTTTTAACATGATTGTACCTACTGTTTAGTTAGTCCCTCTAGAGTTAAGTATAGACACGTTTATGTAACTTTTTTACACTCATCAAGTCAATAAAATAGTTGTAGATGGTATATGGTTGTTTCAATTAATTAAATTCCATTAAAATTCCGAGCCAATTGACGTTTATTTGATAGTTGGTGGGGTACCGGCGGCGTGCGGCCGCGGGCCTGTGATGTGACTCACCACGCTCGACCTCGATTGACATCACGGGACCGCCGGCCGCGGGGGGGACAAAACATACCCCAAAACGATAATATTTAAAATTGGTTTTATTGATGCAAAAAAAAGAAATTAATAGATTATTGTACATGTCCATTATTGATTGAAAAATATACAAGTTCTTAATTTTCACAATATATATAAAAATATAATTCAACTCAGATCAAAGTTATATCCAATATCCTTGTGCAGTAAATCTTACATGTTAACAGAAAAGAGAATGGAGGAAACATCTAATTCCGTAACAATATTTGAACACCTATATAATATTATTACTTTAACAAAGTTCTAGCAGCAAACATAGGTTGGTAATTTATATTTAAATGAGCCAGTAATCATAAAACTTTAATCCATTTACAATAACGATAAATTTCTTATTTCTCAATTTCGTAGGTTAGGGGTTATAGTATGGTGGCCTGTGGTGTACATTCATAACACAAGGCATAGGGCACCACCATATACACTGGAGACTCTAAGGTCGCAGGGTGCAATCACCTAAGGCTCTCTAATATTTGTTCAAAAGTTGCCGAATCCTAAACGGCTTCACATTATCAACTTTTCACTTGATACATTTGAATTATATAACAAGACAATAATATATTCTGAAAAAATTTAATGTATCCTTAATTCACATATTTAAACATTACATACTGGGTCAGGCCTTCAGGGCACATCACCCAGGTCTTTTCGGAGCCTGCTTCACTTTCACACAGCTGTTCAGAAGTTTCAGGCCCTCCCTTTATCAGTATGATTAGATAATAACTACTAAATGGTAAACTATATCTATATTAGGTTCAGACAGATAAATATATATTTATTTATATATAACTATAAATGCAGTCGCGTCAACATGTTAGCCATTTGATGAACAGTATACATATAATGGTGACACTACAACAGGACCTTGAAAGATAATTTCATGGTAAATAAGTAGATGCACTCATTTTCCTGTTCAATTAAATTTCAGAGGACTGTCTGTACCTAATATTGTTAATATTATTATTAAAACAAAAATATTTTTAGTTGCTTTTCATATATTTGAAAATCATAATTGAGAAACAATGAGAAGTACATGCATAGAAGAGTTTTTCGAGAAGTAGTGCCTTGCTTTAGATTATAACTGGAATGAACATTAATGAAGTCAGTATTGTCACAGGTTGTTCTAGAACATACTCCTCATAGCCTCTAAATAAATGAATATGTTTATACTTACATCAAGTAGTTTTTAAATTTATAACCATTTACAACTTCTGAACCTAACAGCATCCACACATTACAATTGGAATTTCTAGAGTGAGACACACACAGAATCGTTGAATCTATCCTTGAATATTATAACTATCAAAATATAGACCAGAAGGATTGAGAGACACATTGAATGGATAGGTTTCTGGATGTAATCCAAAATGCTCTGTGGATTTTCCACCAGTGCTGCAGCACGCCATCACATAACTCAACAAATGCACATTCTTGAAATGCTAAGGTATATTACCAAGCAATGATGCTCAACACCCGACCTAGATAACTTAGGGAACAGTCGAGAGCCAAATCCGGGTACCAGAAGTCTTTCAAATTATTAAATATTTTATACCTAGACGCTTCGGAGGCTCCAGCGACATTCTTACAGAATGTGACATTTTGATTTTTTTTTTATGTCACTGTTGATAGGTGTTCTCCTGTTGATTTGACGTACTAGGTCGAAGAACACATCATTCACGTGTATTTTGGCTTTTGCCGAGGTTTCCATGAACGAGCAGTTGAAGTGGCGTGCGAGATTGCTTCCCTGCTCCTTGCCCACCACGCGCTCGGCTTCCAGGTCAGTCTTGTTGCCGACCAACACCATGGGCACGTCGTCTTTGTCCTTCACCCGCAGGATTTGCTCCCGCAGGTCTTGTAAGTCGTTGAACGTTGATTGTGCGGTGATGGAGTACACTAGGACGAATCCTTGTCCGTTCTTCATGTATAAGTCTCTCATCGCGGTAAATTGCTCCGTACCAGCAGTGTCTAGAATTTCTAGCATGCATTGTTGACCGTCAACTTCCACCTGTTTCCGATAACTGTCCTCGATGGTGGGGTCATATTTCTCGACAAAGATGCCTTGTACGAACTGTACTGTCAGGGCGGACTTTCCCACGCCTCCGCTGCCTAACACAACTATTTTGTATTCGCGCATTATTTACTATTTTTTATCACGTGATAATATCAACTTAAATCAAAGATCAAATTGCTAAAAAGCACATTAACTAGTAAGTTATTGCAAAAAAAACCTTTAACAAGTCAAACCGCCATGACACCGTTAGCAGGGCGATGGCTCACTGTGTCGGTATTGCCATAAATAAATTTAAATTATTTATCATTATTAACTCTATGAACAAAGTTTAGTTTTTTCCATTGTACGCTAGTTGCAATATTGTTAGAATGTTGTATTGTTATTTAGTTTAACAATACTTTTTTTATTAATAATTTTATATTAAAACCATGTTTATTTGAGTGAATCAACGCTGTGACTGATGTGAAAATACAGATGGATGCACCGTGCACAAAATAGTTAATTGAAAATGAATTGAAAGGATGCATCAAATTATTTCATTGTTTCAGTTAATATCTTTCAACAACTGCCGGACAATAAATACACAGTAGGTCGCCTCTAATAGCTAGGAATATGTTATGGCTAATGGATTAATTAAGTGAGCGTGTATTTTTTTTGTAAACATGTTTTTTTTTTGTTAACCTACTTTTGGTTTTCTTGAAAATCCTGTTTTGATGATGGGTGGCTATGGTATTTCCAATTTTAAGAACAGTACTCTAAATCAATCCAAAGTTAATTAAAGCTACAACAAAAATACATAAATAAGATAATTTCAACGACAACATAGCGTTTTATTTAATTGTTTTATCTGTGGTAACTCTTCTTCTAGTTCCAAATTGTCCCGAAAGATGGCCCAAAACCGAAGAACCAAGAATAGTTTACTTCTCGTTTGACCTTAGAAGTAATAGGTGGCGCTGTTTTGGCAGTATGCAATTTAACTTTGTTTATTAGTTGGTAAGCAGAAAGCGGAAAGTGCCATAAATACAGGTGATTTTTTTTAAGTGGGCGTGGATGGCCATATGGCCAGATCCGAAACTATGAGGCATAGCGAAAATAAAAATACTCAAAGGGGTCTCGAGCTCGATTTTGATGAAAACTCCTAGCAAAGAATCGAACACGTTGATTTTGAAAAAAAACACACTTTATTATTACACCATTCGATACTGTCGCTAATAGGGATCAAATTCTGGGAAGTAATGCGGCTAAAAACATTAGGTTCTGTGGTTGGAACCACATACCTATATTGGATACCTAGCAAACATAACCAAATTGGCGAAAAGGTCGCAAGCGACATCTATGTCACAGATTAAGGACTAAAATCCTGCATGACGCAATTAGAGTTATCCGCGAGATTAGGATATTTACAAAAAAACCTGACTATAAGCGTCGGTCAGTAGCCCACCAGGCACATCGGACAGGAGCTCTGGGTCGGACTGGGCCGGAAGGTTCCGGGTGGCTCCCCATGAGCCCGGGGCCAGAAATTGGATGATGGGAGATGGGATAAAATCGGGAAGTACTGAAATATACAAATTATTAATTTATCAACGATACATATTATTCGGTACTTATAAACAGTTATATTCCAATAATATAACAAATATGAAGTAAGCCAATCAACATTTTTTTAAAGAGTAGAACTTTCAGTCCTGTTTTTAATATCTCTGAGACAATATCAAATGTTATTTATGCTATAATGATACACATCTAATTATGTTGATTCGATCAAAAGCTATTACCGTTCAGAAATTTTCAAAAATAGTTTCAGGGAACAGGGATGGTCCAGATGAACAGATGTTTAAAAACGTTTAAAAATGCTGAGCCTCTAGGGGGGGCAGCTGACCCTCTGGCGACGCCCGTGCCTGCGCGGGCCCCCTATGCTACTTACCGCCTGGCTTGTGGCAAGCTACGCAAGCCAGGCCCGTGGGGGGCCCGCGTAGGCTGGGGTCCGGCTGGCGAACGCCACCTCGACTATATGGCCATTCTGACCCTGAAGGAGCCCACGGTCTGGTTGGAGGATTCTCCCTTTACAACAGGGGATGAGGAAAATTGCAGCCTGCTCCTCATATCTCTTAATACCTACTTATTATAAGCGATGTACCGACGCCAGCACATCAAGCCACCCGAAACTGTAAAATTTTCCCAATCAACCTTGAACCTAATGCTTTAGCGGTAATGTTGAAAATCTATTAAAGAAATTTGACAGATTCTAGTAGCTTGATGTTACGCGACTGTAACTAAATCGGTATTTCGGTGAAAATCGTTAATTTTAATCACAGCTTACGTGATGACATATTTTGAACCATAATAAATCTCATCTGAAATTGCGGAAGAACACCTTGGCGCATGGCACAGGCGCACCTGCGTTCAGGCTTTAATTACTCTGCGTGTAATGGACATAGTTTAATACAAGCCTTGCGTGATGCACGAACGTACCCGATCATCCCCAAAATGGCGGCAATGATAGGGTCGGACGCGGCAATTTAATTAAAAAAAATACGGACTAAATTTTTCGCGAAAGTCATGTGCCACTCCTTGTAAATAAAGTTCATCATCTGCCTGCCTTTTCCCAACTATATTGGGGTCGGCTTCCAGTCTAACCGGAGGCAGCTGAATACCAGTATTTTACATGCAGCGACTGCCTATCTGACCTCCACAACCCAGTTAGTACTCGTAATACGATACCCATTGGTAAGACTGGTTGTCAGACTTTCGACTGACTACCTGTAACGACTGTAAAAGATCTACAAATGACAGCTTGTAATAATAAAGTTACTAGATATTTATTATGACGTAATTGTTAGTTTACGATAGACTTTCAGCGTTCTTTTAAAAAGGATTCGTAGTAGACTAGTAAAAGTATTGCCAAAGTTTGGAGAAAAGAATTGGGTTAGGTAATTGTTTCCCTGAAAAAGTTTGGTATGGGACCTCGAAAACGTAACGGGTGCGGGTAAATTAAATATAAATGGGGCATTTCGAAATTCCTATGAGACGTTGATGAATTAATAGGAGTAGGAATTTCAAAAGAATAAGAAGCTATGCTTATGCTGGTTGTGTTACCAACGATGAAGATGATATTGCCTGTCTCCTGGGTCACCGTTTTGATGACTTTGTAGTGACCAAGTCACATGTTGCTCAAAGTCGTTCTTCCTGGCTTGGATAGTACAGTTGGAAGATCCTCAGACAGTGCACGGCCCATTAAGATTACCTGAAAAAAGGTATCATATTTTTCAAAACTGTTTGTAGCCAAGTGGTTTCTCTATTAACTTGGCATGAGCTGCCAGCAGGGTTGGCATTCGCAAATATTTGGGGGGTCGTAGCCGGGTACGGGTCCGTAACCGTAGGTACCTAACCGAAATATTTGCGCATGTCAATTCATCTGACGGCGTATCTACACATTATCACACCTTTTTCCTCAAGGGTTACGCAGTGGTGTGTCTGCTGTATCTACCGAAAAAACCCAGATATTCCCACTTATGTTTCAAGTTTACGTACTTAATACATTACTGTATTACGTAAACTTGAAACTTCCTTCTACCTACTAAAGACGATCCGGTCCGGCCTGTCTCGGTTGGATCATTAACTCACCAACTTTTTGATAAAACTCTAAGTTCTTACAACTTCTAAATACTTAAAACACAAAATGATAATTGTTATTTTTGAAGATATTTACAAAAGGCAATAAAATCCGTTGCAATATTTATGATATTATTATATGAACTGCCTATAGATTTTATGATGCAAAAGCTGTAAACAATTTTAAGTGGCTATGAAACCAACGAAAATAATATAATAAACTTTTCATGCTAGTCGATTAAGCGAGCTCAAATCGAAATATTTTCAGAGAAAAAAATATACCTACGTTTTACTTTATTATACTCTTGATTGTGAATTCGCGATAAAAATGAATTTATTAAAATAACTGAAATATTTTATTCGTGTTTCTGTGTTTTTACATGAAATAGGCTTGAGTTTCTTTGTTCTACAACGGAATAGAAATATAGAATAGGTATTATATTAGCTTACATTTGAGTTTTATGGCACATATTGTTTAACTTAGAACATATTTTAGACGGAAAAATAGTTAAACAATAGGATCTTTTAATTTGACGTATGTGTGGTTCTACTGTACCTAATTCTTTCTTTCTATACAAATAGAAGCCGATGATATTATACTTCAGGGTAAGTAGTTCGGAGCGAGAACCGAATGAAAGCTTCTGGTTTAGGACTGCAGGAATACATGCTAATAGTTTGTAGTTGTACAAAAGTATGCACGTATCCATCCGTCTTGAATCCTATGTTTACATACCTACACATACTCACGCCATTACACCAAGGGGGTATGCAGAACCTATACCTAGAGCACCTGCTACGACCGTTGCAGACTTAAATAACGTAATAAATAAAATGATTTCTATATGTAGTATTCCGCCAAAAAAAAAATCAAGACTTGGATACCGAATCCTCAGGAGATGTTGGCTCGTCGAGCAGTCGACAGGGTCTCAACCCATACTGCATTCTGCATTCAAAATAATTTGCCGGAATTAAAACTTAATCTTGATATTGTGCTTCTTCTTGCCAATTGATGAGGAAGCTAACCAAGGTCTCCCGCCGTCTTCCCCTTGGTCTGCTACGATCCTGTAGCGATGGGGCAGGGAAGGGTTTTTGCCCCGGAGAGGGACAGATCAGGCTAACAAAGAAACCTAAATAATGGCATTAATTATGTCAATGCATTAAATTGCAACTTCTAATTAACTTAGGAAATGTTTTGTTACAATGGTATGCAAGTGCATACTACTGGCATTCTTTTGTGCAAGTTACTGACACTCTGTGCATCCGTACATACTACATAAAGGAAAAAATGCATGTCCCGAAAAAAAATTAACATAAAAGTAACCTAGGTACTGTTTAATTTCGCTCAATAGGTAAGCTTTTAAGACTGTTTTCAATTTATTAGTTGACGCCTTTTGACACCGCTGAGTTCTAACCGATAACGGTAATGAGATAACTTTATAAGAACGTCGCGAATATTACGTAAGCCCGATTACACCACACTACAAAGTTACGTCGTACAGAAATTATGTATTTTATGAATTACTTTATCAAGACGGACTCGTGGCAAAATAATAACAGCCGCTCAGATCGATCTTTAGGTTAAGCCGTACTTGCCTAGGTTGGTCTGTGGATGGGTGACCACCCATTACATACCGAGTTTCCTCCGTGCCTCGGAAACCACGTTAAGCCGTTGGTCCCGGCTGTCATTTGTAGATCTTTGACAGTCGTTACACGGAGTCATCAGTGTCCCAAAAAGTCTGGCAACCAGTCTTACTAAGGGGCCGTCTCCACGAGCGAGAGACTCGCGGCGATATTACGTATTTGTATGGGATAATATCGCCGCGATTCTCTCGCTCGTGGAGACAGCCCCCAAGAGTATCATATTATCGTATTACCTCACTGGGTTGTGGAGGTCAGATAGGTAGTCGCTCCATGTAAAATACTGGTATTCAGCTGCATCCGGTTAGACTGGAAGCCGACCCCAAAAAGGTTGGGAAAAGGCTAGGCAGATGATGATGATGATGAATTACTTCATCAGTTTTTGCTTTAAGATTTTACTTGGTGTTTTTTTCGTCTGTGAGTAAAATTCAGAAACATTTCTGTTGTGTAACGACTTGCCTTAACCGTAAGAAACAGTATAAGTAATATAAATATTCATGTTTTATTCGACTGTATTATATTTTTAGAAACCTTTGAAAAGGAGGAAAATGAGGGAGTTTTGAACATTATGGTTGTGTTATGGGATTTTCCTTAGCTTTCTTTTGACTTTTGGAATTTATTTAGAATCAGATTTCCTCATATTATGAGTAACAAGTTGTTTATGTAAGCAGGTAGACAGGCAGTACTTACGTTCTTATATAAATAAATAAATAAGTCATTAAGAAATAAAACGCCTTTTATTTCTTGCATTACAAAAGAATTAATAAGAGCATGCAATCATAAATTTACATTTTAACATTTGAAAAAAAAAATGAAATTTGAAATTGTTATTTATTTATTTAATATACGTTCTTATACCTACTCTATAAACTTTATTTTGATACTTAATTAACATAGTCACATGCAGATGACCTTAATTACCTATACCATCATATGCTAAATAAGATCTTGTGTACAAAATAAATTAAGTAATTTGCTCTTTTATATTATAATGTCACGCCTGTAATCCACGAAAGGTCAAGCAGAGGTGTACCTAATGTGTACACCTACATTTCGCTAGTTATAAGTTTCATGTAATCTCGAAAGTCTGACAACCAGTCTTACCAACGTATCGTATTACCCAGTTTTAAATGGGTTGTGGAGGTCAGATAGGCAGTCGCTCCATGTAAAATACTGGTTTTCAGCTGCATCCGGTTAGACTGAAAGCCGACCCCAACTTAGTTGGTAAAAGGCTAGGCAGATGATAATGTAATAGGGGGCAAACTGCTTTTAACCGGGGTAGTCTCCATGCTACTGAAAAATTTCTGATGGAAATCCCCAATAACAATTTGCCTGACCTACGAATTGAATCCAAGACCTCATGCTCAGCAGTCGCGTTTGTGACCACTAGAACAACGAGGCCCTTTTATATAATTGGACCTAAATATATAACGCGTTATCCATATTTCTCCATGGGGGAGACCACGAGCTGCAATCCAAGCATAGGTATTACAGCACTCACTGACCGCTGATCGGTTTTTAGCTTTATTACTAGGACCATAAGGGTGAAAACTGGTCGACCGTCAGTGAACGCGATGGTACACATCCTCCTTTTGTTTCGTCCACTTCGGTCCACGTTGATACGGTCATACCCGCATCAGTTTCTATGCAATCTGTCATCACAAGGCACATTTAGCTAATAGTAATCATGTGTGTCATGCATGAGACTCGACCTATCAACTACACTATCAGCTCATCCCTCGCGTGTCGCCACTAATTAACATATTAATTGCTGGCAATACATGCCGTGATTCACGCTACGCCGAACCCTATTCGTGTAAGGGAAATAAATACACCCGGAAAATGACCGGCCTATTTATTTTTTTCCATGAAAGGAGAACAGCCAAATCATGTTTTTAGTTATTTTTTTACAAGTTACAGGAAAATTGTGGACAAAAATGTGTCTAAACAAGCTTGGGTGTACTTGTAAAGTAGCTAACTATTGTGTTTTTTGTAAATAATATACCTACCAATATAAAAGCCCAAAGGCACTTGTTCTCCTCGTCAATGCGATATTTTTTTTTTGTTCTAGACCATACCTTCTTGTTACGAAGTTCCAACTTTTTCTTATTTTTTTTTAACGTAAGATTTTTACTTCAAAAACCTTCAAGACCCCCGTACTATTCAAAACAGCATAATATTTTTAGAGTGCATTACATTGAGTCCTAGCGAAACCGTGATTTTTCACCCCAAAAAAAAAACTCGTTTCCTAGCAATAATTTTTGAGTAAAGTTACTTAGTTCGATGTACAGGCTACATAATGCTTGGTGGACGGCTTTGTGAAGGGTTTTGTTACACCTTGTATAATAATATACCCTTCAATCAATAAGTCTGATATCGCCTACCCGCCTTGAGCAAGCGAGTGATCAATGGCTCGTGCCTTCTCTGTACCTATGAGGCCTTTGTGCAGCAGTGGGAATTAGTAATACGAGAAGGCTGGCATTATAATACCTACCTAGTATGACTGAGTAAAATAGTGTACTGAGTTTGTTAGAAAATTGTGGACAAAATTATCTCCATTATCAACTTAAATATTAAAAGTCATATTCAAAAACCCTCCTAAAGATTTCTTTAAACCTGACTACAACGGCTGGTGTCAATGGCACAACTCCCAAAATTCTTTTGTAAGCTCCGAGTACTGAGCAGACAGTTATGAACGCGCGAATAAGTCAGGAGAATCTTTTCGTGACTCAACCAATTTGTCTGAAAGTATAAGCAACAGATACGCTCTTTTCATTTCGCTATCCATTGTATAAAAAACATAATAAACCAAGTATTTTAAAACATCCTCGCTATTGTTAACAAACAAACAGAATATCTGCATTTTTGTGGTATATTTCCACTCTGTCTGCTGTGTTGTTAGAATATAGTGTTTTATTGAAATTCATGTCTTGCACATCTTAAAATAGAGGAACATCTGTGAAGCTGTGAAGAATACTAATCCAAGCATGTTCTGTTTGTGCAACAACTACATTGCTTTTAGCCAATATTCGAGCGAGATGAAAAAATGTTGGGACATTACAGAGTTGAAAGAAAATAGTGACTTATTTGTGGTTTTAAAAGCACGAATTTGTTCCGATCCTCGGAAGTCAAGCTGGTTTTGAGTTTCAACCTGAAAAGCTTCAGAAAATCTCAGTTGAACAATACAGATTGACTCGAAACTCAACACCAAACTGCGATAGCAGGTTCATTTCCATTTGTACAAGAAATAATGCAAACGTGCACTATTCTAAAACGAATCAGGTTCATAAACAAAGGATCTCCATCTCTTTGTATACACATATTGGAATTCCACTCACTTTACCAACTTCGAACAAATAAAACCTATTCAAACGTGAAATTTTAAAACCTAACATTGCTCCATTTGTACGATTTCCAATTATTGTGCGAAACTCGAAGTACTTACCTACATTAGCTTAATAGCGTTGAAAAGCTTTTGCTGAACAAATTCAGGTCGCATACGAGACGTTTCTTAAGGCAGCTTCTATCAATGATGTCGAGGTAAGTGTGTAGGAGTGTGATGGGACTAGGGGTCGCAATACCGGTCCCTCTCTCCGAAACCGGTATTATCGGTATTGAGTCTAGGAGAATACCGGGATTCCGGTATTTCCGGGATTTTCGACATTTAGAGAAATCATATTTATTTTATTAGTTTTTCTTTCCGTTTAAGTCATTATAATATAGTAAACTCTCTAATTTTTTATCTCTAAGTTTAATACACTATTAATAAACTATTTGCCCCCAACAATTTGCAACTGATGAAGCTACTGAAGGTAACAGAAGAAGGTTAGGTAGCGCCATCAGGATTATTCAGAATGGAATTTGGTGTGGACAAATGTGCAGTCATGCATATGAAGCGAGGGGAGATTATGGAATCCGTGGGAACTCAACTCTGGGATTCCATACACCTTAGATCCCTCTCCTCAACAGAAATCCACAAGTATTTGGGTATGTCGAAAGCATTACGTATCAAAACTGTCGACATGAAACAATCGTTAAGGGAGCGCTTCTTTAGCCGTCTGAATAATGTGCTAAACAGTCTTTTGTCAGGCGGAAACAAGGTGCGCGCCTTCAACAGTTGGGTCAGACCGGTTTTGATGTATTCTTTCGGCTCAAATGGACTCAGACGGAACTTGATGCCCTGGAGAGGAGGGTCCGCGCACTGCTGACCGCAAATCGAATGCATCACCCCACGGTCGTCGGTGATGAGACTGTATATCCCGCGGAAGTGCGGGGGTCGTGGTTTCTTAAATGCTAAGACCCTGCATAACCGTGAGGTATGTAGTTTCAGGGAATACTTCCTAGAAACCGACGTGGGGTTGCACCGAGATGTGGTTTTAGTGGACAAGGGCCTCACCCCGCTCTCCCTGGCTAACGAGAACTGGCGCAAGCCTAGAGTATTAGACACTAATGACCGCAAGGAGGTATGGCATGGCAAGGAGTTTCACGGACGCTCTTACCGAGTACTACATGGGCCCGATGTAGACTTTTTAGCGTCCGTATCTTTGCTGATCGATTATCCATCAGCAACTTGCTTTGAAGTACAACCTTGTGGAATCAGAAGTGCCATACTATAAGTATGTGCCCGACGTTCTCGATGATGGTAATATCACGTTGTATTGGGATCGACCTATACTCACTGACAGGACTATTGTTGCCAACTGACATTGTGGTGATTGATCGATTGGAGCGTTGCGCATTGATTGTTAAATTACGGTTCCGCATGACGAGAACCTCTTGAAAGCAGAGAAAGATAAACAATTGAAATATCTAGATCTGGCTCGCGACGTTGTGCGACGTGAGTACAGCAGTCATTGTGCCGATAGTCGTGTCAGCCAATGGCTTAATAGCCAATAGCCTCGACCAACACCTGAGGAGGCTCTCGCTGGGCAGCAGAATCAAGGGCTTGATTCAGCAGGCAGTTCTTCTGGACACGGCGGATAATGTTAGGAGGTTCCTTTCTGAAGAGCCCTGACCACCGGTAGCTAGAACCCTGTTCCCCATGCCGGTGGGCTACTATTTTCTATATTTTTAAATGTTTTTTGTTAATAAAAATATTTAAAAATGTAAATAATATGTTAAAAAAATTAATAAAGGAAATAATACTTATATCACATGAATAGAAAGCAGCAACTACATTTAGTGGAACTTTTACTGTAGGGGTAGAAATAACCTTACCCTATGCTGTTTAGGTTAGTATCCTTTCATTTTATAAATAAGAGACTCATATAATAACTTAAAAACGCGTTAAAAACAATTACGTTGAAAATTAATGCTGTGTTTGAAACGTGTTTGTTCGCGATTGGCGGTGTCGCCACCACTCGCATGGAGGATTTGCGATTTGCATCGTTCTGTGATGAATACCGAAAATACCGTAAATTCCGGTATTCAAAAATTCAATACCGGTATTGTGAAGGCTTCTATTCGGTCCGGTATCCCGGTATTTTCGGTATCCGGGATCCCGGTTTGCGACCCCTAGATGGGACTCTTTCTAAGTTTATCTTTTAAGTTTATATTCCCCTGGTAGGAGGGCAGACATTATGGACGACCTATTGAAGCTTCTAATATAGTTGCAGTAGATAATTAATGACACATTTTATCCAACTCCAACTTTATCCAATTTTATGGACCTCAATCTTCAGTCTTAGCAATTATCAAGCAGTCGATCAGACAGAATGTGATTTTTAAAGCATTTTAGGTTCCTGTGGAATAGAGAAAGATACTGAATGGACACAATCTTAAATCAATATCCAGCATGAAAACAGAAACGTACACGCAGACACTATAGCAAAAAGATTAAAATTTTAATAAAGCATTTAAACGATCCACTCTTAGGGGCTGTCGATGTCGCCACGAGCGAGAGAATCACGGCGATAATATCGTCGTGCCACGTATTATACACTCTCTATGAACACGGCGATGCGACGAGTGGCAATGTGCGCGCGTAACGTCGTCGTATTGCCGCGTATCGTCGCTACTGGTGGCGCGCCCGCCGCGCGCTCGCTGCAGAACGTGCCGCTCTCGCAGCGAGCGCGCGGCGGGCGACCTCTTTCAACAAAACTATTGCACAACGCCTCGTCGTGGAAACACGGCGATTCCGTTACGATTACGAGTCGTCGCGGCCACGCGGCGATTCCGTTACCAGTCGCGACGATACGCTGGTGGAATAATCGCTCGTTCGTGGAGACGACCCGACGATAGAAGCGCGGATCCGTCGCGATTCTCTCGCTCGTGGAGATAGCCCCATAGCCGAACGGTAGTTTGATTCAGGTTAAATTTCACTCTAATTTAGAATAAAATTATAACACGCCACACGGTATTTTGTATTTCGCGTTAAACAAACCGCAACCCTCACGGAATTATGTCAAAACAATTTTGTTCGGTAGCCTGATTGACGTCAAAGCCAGTTCACTGGAAAACAAAGCAATCCACACATTTTAGATAAATTTTATGACAGAGTGCACCTGCTGTGGTTGGCCGTCGAATCATGTACTGCAAATTATTGTCATTCAACTATTAAAACTGCCATAATAATATATTTTACAAGCTTTTATTGAATTTGCAATGCTTGTTTTTTGGTTTCGAACTGTTTTGCAAACACATTTTGTTTGGATGACAATGCATGGTTAGCTAAGTGACGTGGTCGCTAAGTTCTAAATCCAACTCCCAAATTTTAAATATCATCATCATCATCATCAGCCTACAACAGTTCACTGCTGGACATAGGCCTCCTCAAACGCACGCCATTCAACTCGATTCTAAGCAACTCTCATCCAGTTGCTACCAGCCACCCCGCGAAGATCGTCACTCCACCGTGTCTGAGGGCGTCCCACCTTACGTTGGCGATTCGCGGTCTCCACTCAAGAACACGTCGACCCCAACGGTCATCGGTCCTACGGCTAATTTGACCAGCCCACTGCCACTTCAGCTTACTTTAATATAAACTTGTTTAATAAATAACTTGGTAACTAGTCTCGGTTCTTGCATTTGTTTTTCTAATTGAGAAGGAATATATTTATGTGAAAAGGGGGTGACTACTGAGATGAGGAGTGAGTAGGTATAAGAGAGGTTTGGAAGAAGGACTAATGCTGCGCCGACCTCAATGGCGCAAGAGCACAAGCAGTAGCGTGCCTTCAAACTGAGCTGAATAAAGAAGCGGTGAACACTGATAGATGACGATGATGATGAAGCATGGTGATAACGACCATATTCTTAAGTTGAGAGCCTAGTTGCTCTAGTGGTCGTAAGAACGACTGCTGAGTGTGAGGTCCTAGATTCGATTCCCGGGTCGGGAAAAGTGTTAAAGTGTTGGATTTTTCCATCAGGAATCTCTCAGTAGCAGCCGTGGAGTCTGGATTTGTGCCCGGTTGATGGCAATAAGCTCGCCCTCTATTACATGGGGCTTAAACATAACTGGCGGGGATTGGTCCTGATTATCGAAAGCCATTTCTACTACGCCTTATCTACGAAGAGCCATTTTACCGAATGGCCATTTGATCGATGGGTCATTTCATCGAATAGTCCCATCTACGAACTCCCATTTCAACTATAGTCCATTTATTCAAAGAGTTACGTTAGGAATTTCTCCTGTATCGTGGGTGCGTTTACAAACATTAAACTCACATACACAAACAGCCAGATCCGGAACAACTACCTATAGATGAAGTTTGGTTAGTCATACAAATATTTGTTCCGTACGGGGGTCAAACCCATGTCATGCAGCGCAGCAGCCTACGTTCAGCCACTGCGCAAAACGTGCCGTCAAAGTACCATTAGGTACACCTCTGCCTGACTTTTCGAGGATTCCATGCGTAATGTTGTGTTATTCTTCAAGGCTATTCACAGTTAGTAATTCCAGTAGAAGGTTCATCATGAAGTAGCGAAGGCTGACCTAGTACAGTTCATCACCGTTGTACAGCGTGCAACTTTTAATTACAAAGTTTGATTCAATTTAAGAGAGCATATCTTATGGGCACAATACGGGCGGCGAGCGCATGAATGAGTTCGTTAGAACGAACTCTGACGTGGCCAAGAGCGGCACTAGGGCGAAGATCTACGAATATTGCACTATTTGGAGACCGCATCAGGTAGAAATTATGAATATTACTGCAATGGTATGTTATACGTCAGTGATAGTAGCTCCGATGTCATTGTTCCTACAGTATCCTAGCCTAGGCTGATAGAATTTTCGTTTTTCCAAAATATTGTATTAGTACAAATTGTATTAAAGTCAGTCTCCCTGTAGATCGTGCGTTCCAATCCATACAGCTTTGTGTAACTAATTAATATCATCTCCGTTGTTATCAAAACGCCACGGGATAACATCTTGAGGTAACAGGCATATTTTAGAACCAACAATTCGACGACATGTGACATCTGTCAAACTGCATTGTTCCCACCCCAGTATGACCCCGTCGCCATTATACAGAGGGGGCATGTGTCCCAGCAGTGGGAACATTATACGCTAATTACGCTGTCTGTGTTCACATTTCTGTATCTACAGATTGCAGTATTAAGCAATGCCATTTATTCAAGTGCGAAAGCAAGTTTTTTCGGTGATGGCAACCCCAAAGTGACATTACTTGAATAGTGTGTAAATATGAATATATAAATGTAATAATACACCGTGGAAACGCACTAATTCAGCTATAAACAAAATGTTTATGTGTACCATAATCTCTAGTTTTCGAAGTAGTGTTTGTAACTTTTAATGAGCACGTTCGTTTCAAACATATTATGTGTCTTCCATAAAGTCCCATAGGAAAACAATTCGTGCAGTATAAATAGAGACAATAGCGACCCATTCATGATGCCTTTCAGGTTTAGATTTCATTTGTTTAGCAAGATACGACAGTTGACTGCTTGCATAGTAGTGAATGGGCTGGCTATGACAACCTAGTTAGTACTGGGTAATATGATACCCCTTGGTAAGACTGGTTGTGACTTTGTGATTGTTAAAGATTTACAGATGATAGCAGGGACTAAAGTTTAATGTGCTTTCCGAGGCACGGAGGAAACTCGGTAAGTAATGGGTGGTCACCCATCCACGGACCAACCTAGGCAAGGCTTAACCTGAAGATCGAACCGAACGGCTGTTCTCTTCCCTTCTCCTCTTTCAAATACCTCAATAAAATAACTTCTAACTAATATAAGTAAGCCTTCATAAATAACAAATTAAAGTATTTACGAAATCGATTTCGAACCTTCTAAAAACAATCTAGTTTTCAACTAGTATTATTTACATAATCCAAAGTTATGTGGTACCTTCTAAGTAGCCATTACTGATTCGTCGAACCCTTAACCAGGCAATCAATCATAAAACCTTACAGTTGGCAAATGGTTAAATTCATTGTTCAAAGTCACAGGCTTTCATTATATTTAGCTGTAATAATAAGTGGTCTCCAAAATTGCTCGCATGATTTTAATTAATATTTCGTCAATGTTCAAATATTCTAAGAATTTCGTCCTGTCACTACTATTTCAATATAGGAATAACGTGTAATCAGAAACTTGCGTGACCAGCGCGTATGTCTGGGCATTTTCCAAAATTAATTACTTATTAGATACCTACGAAAACGTTCAACTATACAATATGTATATTATTTACTAACTATATAGATCTAAAACAATTATAAAAATATGTACACGTTTGAAAAACAGAAAAAAAATTAAAAGGCGTCAAAAAGTTCGCCCCCATCGCTGACAATTGGGAAAGGCTGGTAGCATTCGAAGTCGCGTGCTAAGTCGTTCGGTTGGCACCCCGGATAATGTCATTAATGCTGGAGTGCCGTGCTGTCCGACCTTCACTCTTACTGCACGAAAGACCATAGTGTCCGAGGTAGTCGACTGTCCCCTTTTTTTATTTTTTTTTTCGTGGGTGGGAAATCATCAAATGACCCTCCCCGCTCTGGGCGGAGCGGAAGGGAGTGTCAGACTCTTAATGACTAAAAACCACCCATGTTCCTTCTTTGGCCCTTTATGTTCCAGGGCCGCGGTATCTCTTTCGAACAGTCCCGCAGCCCTGGCAGGCAAGTCGACTGTCCCCTACGAAAATGATTTTGCTAAGATTTTAATGAAAAGGTAACACTGTTTAGAATTTATCTTAGTTTCATCTAACAAGGATGGTAACTATGAAACTGATGGCGCTAGCATACCCAGTTCCACGCATCGTCAGTGGTTAATAATCAGATAATGCCATTTTATATATCTCATTGATCTGATAGGAAGGTCTGTGGAAGGCTTATAAAGCTCATTACAGATGGGGTGACCATAGCTTAGTCCCATAAGCAATGAGTAGTATGGTCACCCCATCTACAATGAGCTTTAATAGGCCTCCTCCATTGCATCGGACCTCTGTGATTGTTTAGAACTTCGTGATCTAGACCCAGTGAACACATTAATCTATGGCGTTTTCTTCGAAAACAGACTGAAATAAAAATCATCCATCTTACCGCATCAATTCTTCCCACGTCCCACCACTTTTCAGCGGGCGAAGTTAAATTGATCATTCAAAACTCGGATAATAGGCACTAGAAACGTTTGGAGCGTGCCTTAGATCTTCAGGGGGGCCAATAAGACCCGGAATTCTTCTCCGCGATCGCTTCCAGAAAACTAGTTCTTTGCCTACAAATGATTGTGAACTTTTAGTATCACTGTTGAAATTTCCTTTAGTAAGTACCGTTTCTATTTCGTTTTTTTGTCGTTCAAGAGCTCTAGTATAATGTTAGGGCCATTATTGTAGCGATAAGTTCTTAGAATTGCTTTTTGTTTCATTTCCTTTAAAGGAAATGGGAGGGAAGGGACGTTTATTAAAAATTGTTAGCGAAATGAAGAGGCGAATTACCAAGAGAAAATTACAAACTATTTTTTCATCATAGCCAGTCGTGCATGAAGGACTGCAAATTCATTATAAAGTGCTGATTTGACCGAGATAGAAGGTAGGTGAATCTCTAACACCATAACTAAAACTACGCATATCGCATGAGTAACTGTCTTACCCAAAACGTAGCACCACATCAGAAGTCCTGTTCAAATATTCCATATACTTCGATAGGCGAAGACAGCAAGCGTTGACATACGAATATTAATCAGGCCACATTTTGCAAAGTAACGCTTTCAAGTTTATTTAGGATGCTATGGACCCACATTTTTTGCTGAATACTGATCCTGGGACCTCGGACGTGCTGAAAATAGTTGGGTTGATTGGATTTCGACGTCCGCGCCCGATATATGAAATCGGGAGATTTGTTCTGTGTGTAAACTCTGGTTTATTTCGATGTGTTAGATACTGTTTGTGTAGGTTTTATTCCAGCTTTGCTCTAAAAGATTCCTTCCTTCATTGATATTAGAAAGGATTTTTGTAATACAAAATGTGATAGAAAAATGTAGGGCCATCCATAGCTATATATAGATAGTGGACCCAGTAAAGCAAATCGAAACTCACGATGTTGTTATCTCTAGCATTCTCTGAAGAAATAATTTTAAAAGAACCAACCAAGTATTAAAAATCACTTAAGCTGCATGAAAACATGTAAGCTGAGCATAGCATCTCATTTATTTTCTCATTAAAAATCTAGACGCCGAGATAAGTTCAATTGTAATTGGAATAGAATTTACAATCTAAATGCGAGTGCACAAAAAGTTCAATTACTAAAGGCACGAGTGCATGATTGGACTACTGATTAGTTATCCTGTCTGTGCTGAATGAACGGATGAATGAACTATTTATTAGGATGCTCAGGTCTTTTGTCGGTCAGCTGGGGTTCTCTCGTATGACGATTATGTTTTGTTTCGTGATTCCAATCAGAAGAGTTATTCTCCTGACCTTTATTATCTTATGGTGTTTGGGTCTAATATGTTGACGTTGTTGAATAAAGCAAAATAAAACATAAATTTGTACAAGATTAGATACTCTTCGAATGTCAGGTTGATGGTATTGTATATGCGTACAGTGGCGGGCCTAGTGGCCAAAGATACGGCAAGCCCATAAGGCTAGGAGACTGTTCAGAAACCCTAACATCATTAAAAGTAGTTGGTTATAAGGATCATACAAGAGCAGATTATAGGCTTATATGAAAGTACCGCCACTATATGCGCCATATTAAGGTACGATACTAATTTAACAAACATGTTATTTCCACATCATTTTTTTTTAAATATCATAGATGCATGATGCAGGATTGATGCGACCTTTATCGTATTATACAGTTCAAGTACGTTACTACAGTGCTTAGATAGGTATAATTCAGGGTTCAATTCAACCTCACCATCAAATATCGACCAGCCGTAATCATTTGAAACAGGAAAATTGAAATACATCAATTAATCAGACACACTGTTTATTCAGGCAATGTTTTTCTTTTTAATGAAAACAAGCTAACGATATCGAGTGCTATACAAGTAAAGAGAATTTAACGTGTAACACGTACGTACCAGATTTGCATAGGTTATTAATCCTCTGTGCGGATACAATAGGCTTTCGTTGAACAGATTTTTTCTTTTTTTCACGAGATTTAATTCCATTTTGTTTTATTCCAATTGTTTTCCTTTCATTTTTTTGGGGTTTATGGGTTTTTTCGAGGTTTGTAGGGACTTAATTTTGTGAAACCACATTGCTTTTAATGCGTATTTAATCTTGGTTACTGCTGAAGTATAGATAAACGATAAACAGAATTTATAAGACCATGGTCTACTACTACGACTATGGACTAGGCCTATGGTCGATCTATTTTACCAAATGAAGGTAATGATGACATTCTGTCGTAGATAGTTACGGTGGCCCAGTATAAACACTCTTACGAGTTGTGTGTTGTGTTGATCGCAGATTCGAACCCAGACAGGTTCTTTACTTAATGTTAATTATTTCGTCACCAGCTCTCAGAATTGAAGAAAATACCGTGTGGAAACCACTAGAAGATATGGGGATATATGACAACCCATTCTCTCATGCAGAGGAGAATTGTGTCCCAGATGTCAGAACATTACAATGCTGATTACGCACTCATTTCAGCAAGTGAGACTGCGCTATCACCACATTTCCAACCAACAAGATCAAACATAAAAATGACGAACAACAAATTAAGTCAACATTTAAGACAAATTCATAACTCTCCACCCAAATTGAGTCATAAACGAAATTGAGATGCCATAATAAAAAGTGTCGGAACTTTGCGTCGACGAGTCACCGAGAAAAGAGAATATTCGTAAAAGCACAGACTTTATGGTAATGTGTAACCTTGGAAGTTCAACCGACACTCACCGGCGAGAAACCGTCGTAAAACCGGTCCGACATAAGGGTACCGTCCGGTTTTTTAACTTATGGACGGAAACGCGTTCGTTTGGGTTTTCTTTGCATTGAAGTTGTTATGGCACTCGCTCTGTTAGAGAACATTTGGTTGCGAGATATTTTTTGTGATCTTACGAAAATAGTTGTTCAAATATTTTTGTGTTTTGTTTGCTATTACTCAAATATAAAACTTTTAGGAGTAGCAGGCGAGAGTGTTACCTACTCAGGCTTACAAATAGCACACGATCTTTGGGTTTAAAGGTAAGCAAGTTATGACTAGGGTTCTTATGAAGCTGAGAAGCCTGTTACCAGTGTTTGTAAAAATAAACTTGGGCTTCAGCTTATCGAGAGCGATCAGCAAATTAATTAGTCGTCTACATTAAACTAAAATAAAACAATCCAATTTTATATGTTACCGACGAAGTTTTGCGTTAGAAATATACTTTAAACTTAAAGCGCGGTCTAGTACACACAAAGCTAAAAGCTTACGACCGAATATTTAGAACTTTACGCAAAGTTATAAAAGGTTTATGTATTAATTAACTGTACAACAGTTTGCGTACAACTTAAACTGAAACTGGATGCAAAATTCGTGTAGTAACACTATAAGCCTGGATTTCACTGCGCCCGAAACAGTTATAAAACTATACAATGTACTGAAATATTACTGTTATTACGACGCGGCTTTCCGTCTAATCTAAGGTTAAGTAAGTTAGGAGACGCAGCTCAAAATTTACACTTTAATAGCTAAAAGTTTGCAACACTCCGCCAATCCGGCCAGCCGGAGTTTCTAATAACAGTGCGGCTTCCCGTATCCGCGTCGCGTCGGTTCGGATACGGTTGCGCGGATATCCGAAACCACGGCTAGTAATAGATAATTTTAACGTAGTTTGATTTTTGTTTATATGCATGTGTATATTGACCTAATTATATTGTTACGGTAATGGGAAGGGTAGCCCTGTAATTTGAGAATTTTGAAACTAATTTGAGCGTTGTTCGACCCTTTGCAAAGTTAAATTAAAGTCCTTGTTACACAAATAGAACTATTGACATTTATATAGGAGTGTGATCTTTAGAATAACGGTGTGAGGATCCAAAAATAAATGCTTTTGCCAAGATTAAAGTCCATAATTTTATCATTATTCTAACACATTACTGTAATGGTCGCAATCTTGGTTGGATCTGAGACAGCCAGAGTTAATGGAATTTTTCTATCTAGATGTTATCAGAGGTAGCCCGAGCTATTTAATTGTGTCTGGTGAATTCAATTACAAGACCGATTACTGTCACTAGCGAATTGCTATTTTGCTTTCATTAAAAAACATTCACGTTTATCCGCATGCGGATATCAAAGCGGCGGATACGAAGCCCAGCTCGTCGACCCCCGAAAGGTCATTCCCAGCTTATTCCAGTCGGATACAGCACAACTCTTAGTTAAGAACCCTCAATTGAGATTTTCAACTTTCTTGAACAAAAAAAATACCATTAAAATCTATAGAATTTCTTCTCCAAACTTTTTCGAGCGAGATCCGATAATGAAAAGGGGAAAACTTTTTTTATTTGTTAGGTTCTCATAATATTTGAATATTGGGATTACTAAAGGTCATATTCGGGCGGTCACGCTTGACGGCTTTGGTTTTGAGTTCAATTAAATTTGTGGAAATACCTACTGTTGGTAAATTTCTATTGAGCGTTTTCTCGGTACTAGCTTTGATGCTGAAAGTCTAGTTCGGAGAAATATGTAATGAATTTATTTGAAATAAAATTTGTGTTAAAATGAGAGTGGATGAACCTAACATTTCTGATAAAAAATCTATAATAGACGGTACCAAAATCATAACGTCTAGCAAAGCACCAAACGAAATAAACCAAATATACGAATGCTGTCTTCTTCCTTTTACATAGCAACAAAGTTAATAAAACTGAAGTAACATAACTCTAATTCCCCCACGCTTACCCTTCACTTTTCCTTATTGTGACATATATATTTCCGCGTTCAGCTATCGCATCAGCTGCCAATACATCCACATCCATCCCAAGATTGAAATCGTTAGACTGTACTTGCATAGGCTGTGCGAAAAGTGTCCACAAAGGCTGGAGTGAGCTCACACATTCTGCACGGAATCATAGATACGTTTCAGAATGAACAAGTTCAGTTTGAAATGAAATGAAATTTATTTTGTGTCATCATCTGCCTAGCCTTTTCCCAACTATGTTGGGGTCGACTTCCAGTTGTACCGAATTCAGCTGAATACCAGTATTTAACATGGAGCGATTGCCTATCTGACCTCCAGAATCCAATTAGTACTGGGTAATACGATACCCCTTGGTTAGACTGGTTGTTAGACCTTCGAGTCACTGACTAGGTACCTGTAAAGACTGTTAAAAATCTACAAATGACAACCGGGACCTACGGCTTAACGTGCTTTCCGAGCCAGGAAGGAAACTCAGAATGTAATTCCACCCATCCACAGACCAACCTAGGCAAGCACGGCTTAACCTGCAGATCGACCCGAGCGGCTGCTATTATTTAGCCGCGAGCTCTTACGAAATTTATTTGCTATGTACGTTATTAAAACAGTTTTACACGTAAATTTTTGCAAAATTGTAGAAGTCACTGTTTCCTGTCTAACTACGGAAGGAAGTATTCCGTATGAGTTACCAACTAAAAATGACATGTAAACGAAACAGAAACGTCGCCATCTTTTCTTCTTGGTGTGGTCTATCCAAATTGAACCGGCCCAGCATTTGGCGACAGGAACGAGGCGACGATTTTCTAAGGCGCATCGAACGATGTAAATCTTCCATTCATCCATATTGTGGACAGGCCACAGCTGTTTGTAACTTTCGCTCGTCATTCTTTTTTATCGAAGCCTGGTTGCTATAGTTACTAGTCATCGCCTGCGTATGAGATGATGCAGCGTTTGTAACGACCAACTTGTAACAGGAGACGGTAGGTTAGGATATGTTTTACAAAATAATTTTGATTCCGAGCATGTGAAAATGGTGGCATCGTAGCAATCGGATGTGTGTGTGCCTCGCCGGTCTAGCAAGCACTGCGAATAAATGAAATGCACGTGCTCAGATATGAGGAGAAGCTGATGGGTCCTATTCCCAGTCCGGGGACAGTGTTCATGGGTTTTGACATCAGGATTTTCTAGGAAGTAATGAGGGGCTCGTGGCAAAATAATAACAGCCGCTCAGATCGATCTTTAGGTTAAGCCGTGCTTGCTAGGTTGGTCTGTGGATGGGTGACCACCCATTACATACCGAGTTTCCTCCGTGCCTCGGAAAGCACGTTAAGCCGTTGGTCCCGGCTGTCATTTGTAGATCTTTGACAGTCGTTACAGGGAGTCAGTACCCCAAAACGTCTGACAACCAGTCTTACCAAGTGTTATCGTATTACCTAGTACTCACTGGGTTGTGGAGGTCAGATAGGCAGTCGCTCCATGTAAAATACTGGTATTCAGCTGCATCCGGTTAGACTGGAAGCCGACCCCAACAAGGTTGGGAAAAGGCTAGGCAGATGATGATGATTTTCTAGGAAGTAATAAAAGCTGGTGGTGAAGGTTCCGGGGATCCGCAGGATGCGACACGGGACCGGTCACTGTGGCGACACATAGAGGAGGCCCATGTCCAGCAGTGGTCGTCTTTCGGCTGAAACGATGATGATGAATGATGAAATTAAAGCTGGGAGAACGAATGGGGGCAGATATAAAGATAGAAGTTCCAAGAACCGTAAGCATGTTAGTTTGATGTATTGCGTGAAAAATTGTAGCCCACCGGTATCGGGAACAGGGTCCAAGCTACCGGCAGTCAGGGCTCCAGAGAGAGGAACCTCCTAACAATACGAGCCGTGTCCAGAAGTACCACTTTCTGAATCAAGCCCTTGATCCAGCTGCCTAACGAGAGCCTCCTGAGATACTACAATTAAGCCATGGGCTGATACGACTATCGGCACAATGATCGCTGAGTCCACATCCCACATGTCGACAACCTCGCGAGCCAAGTCAAGATACTTGATTTGCTTATCTTTCTCGGCTTTCACGAGGTTCTCGTCATGCGGGACCGTAATGTCAACAATCATTGCGCGCCGCTCTGATCGATCCACCACCACTATATTAGGCTTATTAAGGGTAACTGAAATGTATGGAAGATGCTGCAATGACACCGAAAAACATTCAGCATAGGCGTAAATGCCATATTTCGTCTATGCTCTCTCCGCCATGTTATTTAAACGTATCGGATGAGTCAGCGCTTTTGAACTCTCAAATGTAGCCAGTCATTTGTTTTTCTTGACATCAGCTATGTGGAAATGCGTTTCCACTTTTCACGAACATGTTTGGTAAACGAATGTTTTTCAAACTTGTGACACTTGGTTGATTGACACTTTAATTTGTAACGTTATGTGTATGACTCGTTGACCTAGTACCTACTCTATACGAGGGTTTTATTCTCGGGACTGGCAAAGTGTTAGTACTATGAGGAATTTCACTGAAGCGCGGAGTGTAGATTTGTGCCCGGTTGATGGCAATAGGCTTGCTTCTTAATACATAGGACCTAAAACATAACTGGGCAAATGTCGGTGGACACACCAATGATGATGGTGATTTTTTATGTAGCGGTATGTTTTAAATAAATACCTTCTTGGCAACCTTTGGTTTCCTAATCATAATACCAGTGCTACTTCTCAGCGTGCAGCTACAATCAAGCAAACTAAAACAAATCCAAGTATATCTATCTATCTACACGTAGATCCACAAAGCTGTTCAACTATATTTGCTTCCAAGAGGTTGTTCGCCGAATACCACGATATTATTGTGTATTCAGTCTTCATAGATCAAACGGGGTTAGCAAATACATTACCCAGGCAATACATTGCCCTGTGCCCCCGAGCAATAGACCACATACACATCCGATCGGTATTCTAAGAGACGATTATCGAGGTTGTTATCCTATGCTGTACTATGAAATAAGTAATATTTGTATATAATATTTGTAATCACGTTCTCGAAAACGGCTAAATTCAGACTCCGTGACTGCTGCTGAAAAATTTCTGATGGGAGAACCCAAAAACACTTTTCCTGTCCCGGGAATCGAACCCAGGACCTCATGCTCGGCAGTCGCACTTGCGACCACTAGATCAAATTAAGTTTTTAATAAATTTAAATTAATTTTCTCGAAGGCTTAGGCACTTCTATCATTATTCATAATTGCGTAATAGAAGAGCAACACTCGCCAATCCCTCTTAACTTAACCCAACTTCAAGTTTTCTCTCACTACCCTCCAACGCTATAGAATACAAGTTACCGACACATCGTTCTAACATTACAGACTACTGAACAAGTTGCTTCCGATGCTTTACTAGCAGCGTCTCTAATATATTTGTCGTTTCGGATAGCTATTCAACAACAGCCTTGTATTTCAAAGTTTGGTACGTCGTGGTTTTGCTGTCTGCGCTACAAGTGATTAAAGACTTGGAGCTTTCTAGTAATTAAGGTAAGGCAAGATCACTAGCAGAAATCTATAAAGCCATATTATCTAACTATCATCAGGCTCCTGGCTATTTATATGTCCATTCATATGCAGACACAGCATGTTTCCTTCTTCGATATATCGCTATCAGCTATCATCTAGGCACACAACCCAATTACAGCCAAATAATCTGTCATAATACCATATATTCCTCAACTAGATAAGCCGATTTGCTCCCACTACGATTTACGCAAAACTATCCTAGAATATATTTTACCTAAACCAGACTTAAACTTAGTTAAAATTTAGTGGTACTACTATTGCGCACGAAATTAAGACTACCAGTCCAGTCCAGGTAAATAAAAATGTCAGCCCCGGATTTTATGATCTAAATAAACAGACGTCGTAAATCAAGACAAAATTATGTACAATTAGCAAACCGACTAGCTGGCGTAATTGTCGGAGGAAAATATGCTAAATTTAGACAGGCAGCCTTCCCGTCAACGTTATTACTGCATCCTTATTCTGAGGGACGATCAAACACGCCCTTTTCCCATGGGTAGGTGGTAAATACAGAGCATCTCGTGGCTAAATAATAACAGCCGCTCGGTTTGATCTTCAGGTTAAGCCGCGCCCATTACATACGGAGTTCACTCCGGGCCTGGGAAAACTCTAAGCCGTTGGTCCCAGCTGTCAATTGTAGATCTTTGACAGTCGTTACAGGTAGTCAGTGGCCCGAAATTCTGACAACCAGTCTTACCAAGGGGTATTGTAATATAACCGTAATATAACTAGGTCGTGGAGATCAGATAGGCAGTCGTTCCTTGTAAAATACTAGTATTCAGCTGCATCCGGTTAGACTGGAAGCCGACCCCAACTTTGGGAAAAGTCTTGGTAGATGTTGAGCTGGAAAATACAGAATGCGACTCGCAACGATCTTCCATACACCTCTGGTGTAGTACGCCGGTTGTGACTTGTGAGTAAGCTCCTGACCTTTCTGAAGAATTTCACCAATAAGATCAATCTATGCTCTTTATGGTTACTGGCAATACGATGGCAAACGTCTAAGGGGTCGTAGTCCACTTAAATGTTTTGTGTCTAAAACTCTGCAAGCTTCACAATACCAGGGATAGCCACAGTCGAAGAAACATCGTCAAACAGAAGATGACTTCGATTTAAAAGTGGAAGCGCCGGAGTAACCCGCGAAATTCAAATCTTTTAATTCCATTGAATGACTTTTTCATGATAAAAAACATGATGATGATGGTTTTTTTTTTGTTGATTTAATGGGATTAAATGAACTTAGAGGGTTGTATTCACGCCGTGATGGCTCTCGGCCACCGTAGGCGCGGGCCTGTGGACGGTGAGTAATGGGCTAGCTCGCCGTCCGTCCGTCGTATGACGACGGGCAGGCCGTGTCGACGGCGCGTTCGTGTTCCACGCGCGCCTCAAAGAGTTGTCAGCAAACGGGAGGGGCCCGCAAGGGCCGGTGCCTGCCAGGGCTGCGGGACTGTTCGAAAGAGATACCGCGGCCCTGGAACATAAAGGGCCAATGAAGGAACATGGGTGGTTTTTAGTCAGTAAGAGTCTGACACTCCCTTCCGCTCCGCCCAGAGCGGGAGGAGCCATTTGATGATTTCCCACCGTCCAAAAAAAAAAAAAAAAAAAAAAGAGGGTTGTATTGATGATTTTAATAATTATAACTCGTTAAACCCTTACTTGTTATGATCGCAAATCATATTTTAATCGACATACAACCTGACACTGATCTGCAAATTGCAAGAAACGTAAGGAAATTTGAATTTCGCAGACTAACCTGGCGCTTCCACCCAACTCCACCTTAATGAGGAATACGACGTGAGGAGAGGATTCTAGGAAGTTGCCACAGAAAACATCAAACAAGTTTGATAAAGAGATTACGAAATCTTTTTACTGTAATATTGAGTTTCAATAGCAACGCTTTCCTTTGAAAGGTTTTTAAGTGATCTGCTTTCAAACGTCTTATTTTAAAAAGCTCTTCATTAAATAAGATGTTTGGATTTTCGAGGTCGAGTGGGGCACGTATGAGGAATGTTTTTCTTTTCACTGTTATTGAAGGACTAGTGTTGTATTGTATGCTCTATCTTATGTCACGTATTATCTGTATTGCATGCCTATGTTTTGATATGCAGTAGCAATGTTTTGTTAAAAATTTGAGTAATGTATGGTCGGTGGGCTTAACGGGTGGGTGTCTTAGTGGGTCTTCGCCTTGCATAGGTTTTGTGGTAAAGTGGATTCCAAATCTTGTCGATGGACTGTACCTCCGACATTTTTAAGTCGAGACAAATCAACAACGGTGCACTACACTTATAGGAAGCTGTCCGACACCAGTACCAACGCCATCGATGTGCTAGAGATCTCGTCTATGTTAAATTGACTTAAATTATGATAATAGATCTTAAATGAGAATGAACTGCCTCGTTGGTCTAGTGGTGCTGAGCGACTGCTGAGCTTGAGGTCCTGGGTTCGATTCCCAGGTCGGACAAAATGTTTTTGGGTTTTTCCATCAGAAATATCTGACGGAGGTTGGATTTATGCCCGGTTGATGGCAATAGGCTCGCCTATTACATGGGACTTTAACATATCTGGCGAAATGTGGTTATACTATTAGGTACACCTCTGCTAAACCCTTCGGGGATTACAGGCGTCATGTTTTGTTAGAAATGAGAATCAGTGACACGAAGAAGCAGAAGAACAGCGGTTACATAGTTTCAACATCGTAAAACCTTCGTATCTCAAGATCTCCCCCTACAATTACACAAGATTAGCCCCATCAGTTGTACGGATTACTACAACGATTACAGTGAGTTAAGGATAAACTCGCGAACGGTGTTAACGACTACTATTAAGTTTTTAGTAAGCTGCATAGTTTGCATTAAGTGGTGTCAGAGTTATTATCACATTATCAGTAGTTGTAAAGTTTTTATGCTTTTTGTATCTTTAGCTTTAAGTAGATTTTGTGAGTGTGTTTACTGTTTGCATAATGGTGAGGTTTTGCAAAAATGATAACGAATTGTCCATAACTCACATGCTATTTCATAAATTTTATTTTGGGGGGTAGTATAATGAGCTTGCGAGTGCGAGGACGTGGCAATAATTCACCAAGTGGGCCCAAAGCGGATGTCATAATATGTCTTAGAGAATATCAAGTGCGAGTCGGACTCGCGCACGGAGGGTTCCGTACCATTATCTATAAAAACGGCAAAAAAATCATGTCTGTTGTATGGGAGCCCCGCTTAAATTTTTGTTTTTCTGTTTTTAGTATTTGTTGGTATAGTGACAACAGAAATATAATCATCTGTGAAAATTGCAACTGTTTAACTATCACGGTTCATGAGATACAGCCCGGTGACATACAGTCAGACAGATAGACAGCGGAGTCTTACTAATAGGGTCCCGTTTTACCCTATGGGTACGGAACCTTAAAAATGTACGTTCGAGGACATATTAGTTTCCTCATGATGATTTTCTTATCGGTTTGAGAGCAATGCTGATGAATTGAATTAATTGAAAAAAACTACTCTTTGAATACTCAACCTACGATGCCACTGGGCTGACGCTACTCCTGTTTTGTGAAGTAACTTCTTTAAAATGATGAAAGGTTACACAGTTAAGCACCCCGAGTGCCTATCTGAAGGAGCGTTGACACTCATGGACACCAGCAACATCAAAGACATTTTTGTACCTCCAACTTTCTTACTTTTCATGTTTACCAAAACATGTCTTTACCAATCTCTCATTACTTTATTCAAATACTTTATGTATTTGTATATAATTAACGAAATGACGAGTACGTTCACAAGTAAATAAAGTGCGCGATGTATCCAAAACTTCAGAAGTAAAGTGACTAATTAACTTCGCTCCCAAAGCTCAGAGACGTGAAAAGGGTAATTAATTAGAGTCCGAATATAGTGAAAATGTGTTCTAAATTTCCGTCGTGTGTTTATTTACTTATTTGGATGATCGTTTAGACTGAGTCTCGTAAATCGGGGCGTGAAACGACGAAAATTATGCTTATTAGAGTGTAAACTTTGAGTGATAATAATATCAAGTTTGTAATTTTCTCTAAACATATATTAATACGAGTAGAGGAAGAGGAAGTCTAAAGAAAAGACGGATGTATTGTATGAGGAATGATACTCATATGTAAGTAGGAGGAATAAAAAGATATTCAAATGTTTTCGAGCGATAGACGGGAAAAGACAACTAAAATCGTAATCTAGTGCTTGTTACTACTTAGTAACAAATCGATCTGTCTAATGTCATACGTCCGCTTGTCAGGTAACATACGTGCGGCAGGACTGCGGGACTGTTCGAAAGAGTTACCGCGGCCCTGGAACATAAAGGGCCAAAGAAGGAACATGGGTGGTTTTTAGTCAGTAAGAGTCTGACACTCCCTTCCGCTCCGCTCAGAGCGGGAAGCGTCATTTGATGATTCCCCACCCTCCAAAAAAAAAAAAGAAAAGGTAACATACGTGTGTCAAAATCGAAGATGTTCGGGATCAAAATTTTTGTGTAAAAATATTCTCAATGTCCGCTCTATGAGTCTTTTAAATCTCTTTGGATGATGATTATGTGGACAGGGGAGAATGGAAGAAAAAAATACGTGTAGCGCCGATCCCAAGCAGTTCAAGAACATGATGATTATAATTATTAGGTACTAGTGGAGTGGAGAACTGGCCATAAGAGCTTAGGCAGGTCATGAACTAGGTGGACCGACTTGGTAATAAAAGTAGGCAAGAGTTGAATGTGGAAGGCCTATGACCGGAGTCTCGTGCAATGGAGGATACATAATACGGGTGGAAGAATACTAGGGAGTACCCATGCTTTGCGCGGTTGTAATCTACTGGAGAGGCGAAATATCGAGATTTCTATCATCATCTGCCTAGCCTTTTCCCAACTATGTTGTGGTCGGCTTCCAGTCTAACCGGATGCAGCTGAATACCAGTATTTTACATGGAGCGACTGCCTGTCGGACCTCCACAACCCAGTTAGTGCTAGGTAATACGATACTCCTTGGTAAGACTGGTTGTCAGACTTCCGGGCCACTGACTACCTGTAACGACTGTCAAAGATCTACAAATGACAGCCGGGACCAACGGCTTAACGTGCTTTCCGAGGCACGGAGGAAACTCGGTATGTAATGGGTGGTCACCCATCCACGGACCAACCTAGGTAAGCACGGCTTAACGAGAAATATCGAGATTTCTATGCTATATTTAATTTGATCATCATCTTCATTCTCTTGCCCCCAACCGAATTAAATTGTATTCGACACAGCATGTCTTTTCCTCCCATACTTCTCTGTTATTCGACATCTCATGACTCACCTCCTTTCTAACCATATCATGTGCTTAGTTACCCTTATCAAATTCAAAAGAACAATCGAAATAGCAGATATATCTTCCACTCGCTACAAATTATAGAGCACATAGATATAAGTTAGTTTTCCACGGACAGATTACCGATGTTCTAGTTCTCGTGTTTCGCTACGAACACCGGGAATTGCGGTGTCAATCTGTCTCGGCTACGCTACGTCCAGTCTTTAAACCGGTTAAATCCGGACAGATAACGGGTTTGGGCTCTAGTTTTGTAGAGGGCGGAGCGGATTTGATATATAAAATGAATCTACCTGCAGTTATTTCACTGTTTTATATAGCCTAATATCTAATAAATTAAAAAGGGCCATTTATAAATGGTGGTCTATTTCGTTAACAGTTTTATATCATTTACCCTGCTTGTTTTTTTTTTAGATAAAAACGTTGTTTCACACTAGGAATTTCTCTTGTATCGTGGGTGATTTAAACTCACTTACACAAATAGTAAAAAAAAACCGGCCAAGTGCGAGTCGGACTCGCGCACGAAGGGTTCCGTACCATTATCTATAAAAACGGCAAAAAAATCATATCTGTTGTATGGGAGCACCCCTTAATATTTTTTTTTTTTAATTTTTAGTATTTGTTGTTATAGCGGCAATAGTATAATACATCATTTTGTGAAAATTTCAGCTTTCTAGTTATCACGGTTTATGAGATACAGCCTGGAGACAGACAGACAGCGAAGTCTTAGTAATAGGGTCCCGTTTTACCCTTTGGGTACGGAACCCTAAAAAAGGAAAAGGAGGTATTATTTCGATGTTAGGATTTATTTGCTAATTAGCTTAAAAATGTTTCTATGAACTAGTAGTACCAGTGTTTTTATGTATTTTCGTCACCACCTTGTATACAGCCAGGTATATCCTTATTTATGTTCGGAAGAATAAATATCATATCATAAGGGTTCATTAAGAAATTGAACATGTTTGCGAAAAGGTTTATATGTTCTTTCAAACGAAAATAATCTGCTTTTCTTGGAAAATAACGTGAAACAGAGAGGGTGGGATTTTCCACGGCGGCATAATTATATTTCTCGGACTTTCGATTCTATTCATAGCTTCTGGACAGAATTTTCTGACCAGAATGTATGGAATATTACCTTGTTTATCACACATAGTCTTACGCATTGATATATAAAACCCGTCTTACGCGTATTTTTATTCTGATTAAGTAAGTGTAAGAATCGATAAACATCGTTCCCTCTGCTGGGATCATCGTTCCCACACCAGAGCCACATGTTTTCAAATTTAGGACATGACAGTTTCCAGACGATATTTTCCTTCACCGTTTTTAGAGCGTTGGCGACTTTTACACAGTAAAGTATCTGTTCATACCCTTAAATCGCTCGGCTTACAACCTGACCAATGCCTTACCCCACAATTCTGCTCTGCTTCACTTTCATATATTACAAGTGTTATAGTCTTCAATTGCCAAATCACATGGTCCTAAACCAACCTAGGCTATTCCGTAGACTGTAATACAGGGTGAGGTTATGAAATAGGGAATACGGATGAAAATGTGATTCAAGGAATTTTAGGCTGGATTTCGGAGACAGTAAAACTGATTTCAGTTTGATGAAAAAAACTTCGATTTCTGGTTAACCCAAAGCTTGAACTAAACATATTCGGAGCTCAATCTTTAAATAAATAACCTGAATGCACAGTGTCGGCGTAAGGGGGAAGATATTGTGGCGCCCACTTGAGGGAAGCAATATCAAGTGTTAGGTTTTTTGCTGATCCCAAGTAAAATTATATTAAGAATTTCATCTTTCCTTTAGCGTTACCCAGAGCTAACGACCTCAAACCACAAACCCTCAAAAAATCCATCTAAAAAAAATCTCAATAAAAATATGCATATCACAGAGCGTAGAGTACAGTTTTAAGGGTTTGCACCAGGGCAGGCCAGAGACTCCAACTCCAGACCTTGGCGCCCCCCAGAATTTGTCGCCCTGGGCCGTCGCCCCATCGCGCCCCCCCCTCACATGCATCTTCTTGCTATTATAAACGCGAAAGTTTGTGCGGATCGATGGAAAGATATCGTGTACAAAAATAAATTTATGCAGATATTTAGCAGGCGAAGCCGCGGACAGAAGTCAGTCTTCTAAATGGAAAATGCATTGTTAAAAAATCCTGTTTTCAGAACATTCGTACAGCCTTTTCGCAACAAGATTTTTCTATTGCAGAAGACTGCCTTAAATAGCCTTTTATCCTATTAAAACGCTGCCAAATATTAACAGTTTAGATGTAAAGATATTTTTGATGTCTCCAGTTACGTTTCAAATGGTACAATTGCAAGGAATAAAAAAGACAACAGCTATTTTTTGGGCAACCCAGCTAGTTGGATTTTATAAAATTGTTTCGGAAAATTGTCTAGGATATCGCGTTCTCTCTTGTATGTGAATGGAATTGAACAATGAACAAAAATGATAAAGAATAAAAATATGAGTGAGTATGCATAAAACGTTGTTATAAAACCCTTCTATTTTTGTAGAAACTGCCGATGAACTTACGGAAAGTTTGAATCTGAAAAAAAATTAAGCCAGACGGGCATTTATTTTATATGAACTATTATTTATTATTAACTTGCGACCCACCCCGGCTTCGCACGGGTGCATGTATTATACATATAAACCTTCCTCTTGAATCACTCTATCTATTAAAATAAACCGCATCAAAATCCTTTGCTGAGTTTTAAAGATTTAAGCATACATAGGGATATAGGGACAGAGAAAGCGACTTTGTTTTATACTATGTAGTGATAGTGATTAATTATTATTAATTTTATATTGTTTATACTAAGCGACATCCACTAACACTAACAGACATCTAAATGAATATCTAAATGTTATTAGCATAATCAGCCTATAATGTTCCCACTGTTGGAACACATACCTCCTTTCTATGAGAGGGAAAATGCTAAATGTAATTGCACTGTTAAAATGACCAATCTCGGAGCTGAGCTGAGGGTTGAAAATCCAACAAAGCGGTTTTCGCGCATTCGTTTAGGTACACGCGCATCTAATATTAGTACAAGGCATAACATACAATATACTTAGACATTATATACCTGTATTCCTCGAAGTGGGTATGCAAATTTGAGGTGTATATTACTCAGAATAGAGGAGAAACCCTGTTTGTATTACCGACTAATTCATAGAATATCCATCGATATGCATTTAAACGGCAAAAATATATTCTCTACTCTCAATTTCACATTTCCAGCATTCAACAAACTACTGAAATGAACACCTAAAGCAGCTGGCAAACAAGCAACAAAGCGCTAACCCTCTTACAGATCCAGCGACAAAAGCGCTATATTACTTAAAACATTCCTCCATACACCCAGTTTGCATAAGGGGCGTCTTAACACAATTGCAAGAATAGGTCTTCTACAAACTTATGCGCTGAATAAAGCGCTCGGGGGGAAAGTTGTCAGCAGTCAGGGCAAAGTTGTGTAACGGCCTTAAGTGAAGTCGTGAAAGAAATCAAAGGTAGTAGAGATGCTTCCGACAACTATTTGTGAAGTAAGAATGTTCGTAGTGCAGGCTAACTTGAGAAGCGAGCTTTAGGTGCAGTTGATTTTACTTTTGATGTTTATTGGAAATGTTTGGGACTAAAGTAGGAGTATGCACGGATGGAACCTGCTGTTGAGGTATGTATTAACTGTCGATACAATTTCGGAGTCAATTTTGTATTTAAAATTCACGTAGCTCACAGAATAAGTAAGCTGAAGTGGCAATACTACCCATCGATGACTGTTGCAGACGTGTTCTTGAGTGAAGACCGCGAATCGGCAAGCGTAAGGTGGGACGCCCTCAGGCTGGGTAGAGCGACGATCTCCTCAGTGTGGCTGGTAGCACTGGATGAGAGTTTTCGAGAATCGAGTTAAGTAGCGTGAAATTGAAGAGGCCTATGTCCAGCTGTGGACTGCTGTAAGCTGATGTTGATATATCTGTAATTTTGTTTGTGAACATTAAAAAGAGTATTCGTTCTACCTACTCTTCTATTTAGTAGTAAACAAGAATGGGTGGTCCTCCAGGTGTTACGAGGATGGAGACACGGACATTCGACAAATATCGTGGACTGTATATTAAGAGTTGAAGAAAAGGGAAACAAACGGTGAACTAAATTTGAAAAGGCGAGAATTAAAAGTAATGTATCGCTCGGTGGACGATGACGCAGTGCTGGGTCGGCTAGTGCACGCTCGCAGCCCGAGCGCCCCCTCAGCTCCCCGCCCGAGGTTGCCCGACGGCGGCTGCGCGGCGTGATATTCTCGACAGTAGTTTTGTTGTTATTAGCAAATAGGAAGGCTTTCCTCTTGACGTAACGTCAAACGCACCCGTGTTAACAATCTGATCTTGACAGAGCCTTCATCTTACGGTTTTAGTAGTTCAAGCTTTAGGCTATGTAAACACGGACAGGTGACAGGTGACATAAATTAGTATTTTACTATAATTTAGTAATTCTGTAGGAATAAATACTTTCATATATTTTGTATTCAGTAAAAAGCTTCTTCTTTCGCTCAACGCGTTTTCTTCTTCCATTCTCCCCTGTCAGACGTCACGGCATCATTTACTCCTTTCTCTTTCATATCAGTCTTCACAAAAGCCATCCATCTTTTCTTTAGCCTTCCTCTCCCTCTCCATCCATCAACATTCATGTCCATCACTCTTTTAGTCACATGCGTTTCATCCCTCCTTATTACATGTCCATACCAAGACAAACGACTTCCTTTCAATGTTTCTGTAACAGGCGCCACTTTCAAACTTCCTCTAATATACTCATTCCTTAATTTATCCATTCTTGTAAATAAAAAGTTATTATTTTGAAATTAAAAACAGACACTTCAATTGTATTAATTAATTATTTGTAAGTCGTGTTATTTATAAATGTAGTCTTTTTCCATCAAAGCACCGTTAATAACGACACGACAATTGACGACACGGTTGGCGCAGTGGTCAAGCGATTGACTGCAGCGCTGCATGTCGCGGGTTCGATTCCCGTACGGGACAAATATTTGTATGACCTACAAGTAGTTGTTCCGGGTCTGGGTGTTTTTCTATCTATAATATGTATGTATTTACAAAAAAAAAATATATATATATATGTAGTTTATCAGCCATCTAGCTACCATAACACAAGCATTAAGTTGCTTAGCTTGAGGCTAGATGGTGCTGTGTGAAAATGTCCAGGGATATTTATTTATTTATTTATTAATAAGGTGTACATAAAATGGTTTATTCATAAATAATCACTGGTTTTAGTCAACTCACAATTAACTTCTGCTCAAACATATATTTATTGACGTTTAAACGTCTATTCACTTTGATCAGGGTTAGTGAATAAACACCTTAATTGCCAAAGATTTTCCATGTGAACGAACTCTAACTAAAATTAAAATTTTCATTTCAGAAATTAAAGGGAAATCATACGTGTAATGAAGAACAACTGTTTTAATTTGTCTTCTAACTATGCTAAAACTAGGTTCACCTTCACGTTTATATTAGGGAATGCTATTATTGTTGTTATTAGAAAATTCCTTGATGTTAGGAGCTCATGAACAAGGAATTTAAATTAACATTATTTTAGTTTCATTAATGTTCCTGGAGTAGTGTCTTAAATGTTATAATCATTTATTAACCTTTGATTAAATCTAGATGAAAATAGACTAGAATGTGTTTTAGGTTTCTAGATAATATAACAAAACATAACATCACGCTTGTAATCCCCGAAGGGTTAGGCGGAGGTGTACCTTATAGTACACCCACATTTCGACAGTTGTTTTTAAGTACCATGTAATAGAGGGCGAGTCTATTGGCATCAACCGAAAATTTCTTAATGGATAAACTAAATATCACTGCCCGATCTGGAAATCGAATCCAGGACCTCATGCTCAGCGCGCCTCAAAGAGATGTCAGCAAACAGGAGGGGCCCGCAAGGGCCGATGCCTGCCAGGGCTGCGGGACTGTTCGAAAGAGATACCGTGGCCCTGGAACACAAAGGGCAAAAGAAGGAACATGGATGGGTTTTAGTCAGTAAAAGTCTGATATTTCCTTCCGTTCCGCCCAGAGCGGGAGGAGCCATATTATGATGATTTCCCATCCCAAAAAAAGGAGGTCCTTTTTTTTTTGCTCAGCGCAGCAGTCGCACTTGCGACCACACGACCATCGAGGCTGTCAAAAATAATTAAAATAATTTTATACATCTTCTTTAATCTAGAAATTGCTGTGAATTCAGCAGTGAGCATTGAGCCATCATCATAGTCTGACAGTATATATAGCCTAGGAGTACTTGTTGAGTTGGAAACACAAGATTACACAAGAATCTAGGTTATAGTAGGTATTATAAAGGTCAGATAGGTAGTCCCTCCATGAAAAATTCTGAAATCCATCTGCTGCCGGAGTCTGGATACCGACCCCAACATATTTGAGAAAAGGCTAGGCAGATGAGCAATTACCATAGTTTATGACGATGCCATTGAAAAAGAAAAGTAACAACACAGTGAGCTATAAATTGCGTCCTTCTTTCGCTATCTCAAAAAACGCAGCCCGAGGTCATTTTTCATTTCGCGAATGAAAATTAAAATGCGAACAAGGTCTTTTTAGTGACAAATTATTATGTTTGTTCTACCAATGATGTACGAGAACCAACCTACCAAGTACATAGGAGGGTAGGCAGATAATGCTGCGTCAGCTGTTTATTATTACACCTCGTAAAAATTAATGGCGATATGATAATGGCTATGGTGCACATTAGAAATGGATAGCTTGGAAATGCATACTTGAATAGATCGTAAACTGTTTATTACGAGCTGACAGAAATTATTGAACATAATAATATACTCCCTCCGGATTGATGTTATGGCAAGTATACTTTTTTTTTATACTTTGCCCCACACTAGGAATTTCTCCAGTAACGTGGTTGCGTTTATAAACAATTAAAATCTGAAAAAATAAAAAAAAGCCGAAAACTCACTGTGTCCGCTCGCGAACTTCGCGAGCGGACACAGTGAGTTTCGTGTGTCGGGAACAGAATCGAGTTGCGAGTGACAGTGGTAGCGGTACTGAGTGCAAAAAACGAACAAGAAAGAGGGTAGGCCGATTAGTCTGCTCATAAACATCCACCCGCAGTAACTTCAGTTTATCGTGATCGTGACATGACGTGTCATGGTGTTTGCAACAGCGCCGAAATATCGGGGACTCAAGACAAACAGTGGACATGGTAAATATCCCGTTTCTAGTGTTAATTATAATTAAAATCACATACACAAACAGCCAGACTTGGAACAGCTACCCGTAGGAAATACAAATACTCGAACTCGCGACACGTAGCGCAGCAGCCAATCGCTCAGCCACTGCGCCAAACGTGCTGTCAACATTGTTGTACCTCTGAATTTTAAATAGGTTGTTACTTGACTTCGGTGTTTTATTAAAAAAGAAGGCCACAGTATGTTATTAGTTTATTTACGGTGTTCTATTTCAATATTTTAGGTGATATTACGCTGAGCTGCGGGACTGTTCGAAAGAGATACCGCGGCCCTGGAACACAAAGGGCAAAAGAAGGAACATGGTCGGGTTTTAGTCAGTAAAAGTCTGACACTCACTTCCGCTCTGCCCAGAGCGGGAGGGGTCATTTGATGATTTCCCATCACCAAAAAAAAGGTGATATTACGCTAACCTAAACAATCTTTAAGGTGGGTCACTTTCCACTTTTTTGAATTCAGACTGTAATGCAGTCTTGGTCATTTAAATGGTGGAATTCTTTACCACGTCTTTCATTTTGCTCATTCAACAACAAAACAAAACAAAGAAAACCATTTCCAGCTTCAATAATCAACGAACAAACAACGCCTTCACAATCAGCCGATTGATAATAATAAAATTTATTTTTAGGGTTCCGTACCCGAAGGGACCAACGGAAACGGGAACCTACGGGACCCATTACTAAGCCTCCGCTGTCCGTCCGTCTGTCTGTCAGCGGGTTGTATCTCATGATCCATAGGTAGATGTCTATGCGAGTCACAGAATGTGTCTGTGAAAATTTGCGACTGTCGGCCGCTATAACAACAAATAAATTAAAGGGACCTCCCCTACTACGATGGTACGGAACTCTTCATGCGCGAGTCCTACTCGCACTTGGCCTGTTTTTAGGGTTCCGTACCCAAAGGGTAAAACGGGACCCTATTACTAAGACTTCGCTGTCTGTCTGTATGTCTGTCTGTCTGTCTGTCTCTAGGCTGTATCTCATAAACAGTGATAGCTAGAAAGCTGAAATTTTCACAAATGATGTATTACTATTGCCGCTATAACAACAAATATTAATAATTAAAAAAAATATATATTAAGGGGGGCTCCCATACAACAGATATGACTTTTTTTGCCGTTTTTATAGATAATGGTACGGAACCCTTCGTGCGCGAGTCCGACTCGCACTTGGCCTGTTTTTTAAATAATAAAATACACGTATTTCCCGAGGAGTTCCGTTCCTCATTCCGCGGAGGCACGGTCAATTGATTCCTTTGTCCTTCGTATACTGTCGAAGCTGAATTTTCCGACCCATTGACAGTTTGTTTCTACAATGTTGTGGATAATGAACCTTTATTATCGTATTGACATTCTACAGGAGACTGGAAAAGGTCTTTTGGAGTTCGTTTGTAAAAGAAAAAGTAAGAAAAGTCTTTTGTTTGCACTACTTGTGACGCAAAATGCTAAGGCCTATTTCAGAGCCTACTGTATATTGTAGGTAATTGCAACTAAGGAAATATATAGACATGATGTAAGAGTGCAGACGGTATGGTTAAAATTCCTTCGCTAAATTCACAGATAACAAAGAGCAGTGGAAAGAGTATGAAGATCATTTTCTTTACCTCTCAGGAACGTAATTAATAATTTAATAACACAAAACAGTGTTAATTAAAACGGGAGTATTAATCATGGTCTATAAATGGCAAAAGATAGAAGAAAGAACCCTTTTCATGGGAATTACAGCCATCGGTGGTCAGACAGTTATTCTCGAATTTTAGAAATCATGATCATTAGAGTATTTCGATAATTACTGTCAAAATTATCTTATTCTCAATCCCTAATTAATGGCAACGTTATAAAGGTGAAGCAATTCGGTACCAAAACATCCTTTAAACTCATCGGTTCAATGGTTACAAATCCGGGAAGATGACACAGATACGCGGAAGTAAATATTGTAAAATTAACCTTATTACTTGACTTAATAAATTACACAATTGTACGAGGTCGGATAAAATTAACTTTTAAAACTTCACAGACCTTCTACCCGACTGCCAAGGATTTGTATATTTGTGTATTGTATAATGCTGCCTACTTTCTTTTGTGTCATGTTTCCTTGGTCTATACGAGTCACATTCAGGTCTTTCCTACGAAGGAAGTCCCACATCTTTTGTTCCAATAATTCATATAGTATATACAACTTCATAATAATTAAAAAAAATATGTCGCCTAGATTTTCTCCAATACAGATTACATACATTTTGTTCTAAAAGCACAATAAAAGACATACAATAAATATTACCTACTTATTACTATTCTTGATCACACTCAGTTGTACGTATTACTGCGAATGTACTTAGCATCTGCATTACACAGCTGGTAATGGAATCTAATGACAAACTACACGTGTAGGATTTGTACGAGAGAACTCTGTTTGATTTATGAGAGCCTAGTACTCCATTATCGAAGTGACGCATTGCATGTCTTCGTTGAGTGTTTATATAATTGTGTTAATAAACTCTCTTAATTACAAGTTTAATTAGTAAATTAATATGATCGATGTTCTTGTTGATTTAGTTTATTTTTAGTTTTTGAGGGTTAAATTGGATTTGACAGGTATTTTATTCTCAAGTTATAAAGTCCTTTGATCGTCAGATGAACCATTGCAATAAGAGGTCAAAGATCATCCGCCTTTGTACATAAGCTATCTGTAATTTTGTGTTATATCTTTTAATTTTGTTTGCAATTAAGAATAAGAATCATTCCACGAGTATCTATTAATTCTGCAGTCAATGCACCGGTAGACATGTTTGGCTTATTATATACATTTTAACGAACGCTACACAATCAGCCTATGAAGTTTACACTAGTAGGACAGGCCTCTTTGTGAGCGCGGGCCTGTGGACGGTGAGTAATGGGCTAGCTCGCCGTCCAACCGTCTTATGACGACAGGCCGTGTAGATGGCGCTTTCGTGTTCCACGCGCGCCTCAAAGAAATGTCAGCAAACATGAGGGGCCCACAAGGGCCGATGCCTGCCAGGGCTTCGGGAATGTTCGAAAGAGATACCGCGGCCCTGGAACATAAAGGGCAAAAGCAGGAACATGGGTGGTTTTTAGTCAGTAAAAGTCTGACACTCCCTTCCGCTCCGTTCAGAGCGGGAGGAGTCATTTGCATCGCACAAAAAAGGCCTCTTTGTAAGGGGAGACTAACACGAGGCGCCATCAAAATTGAAGCCTTTCTCTCATTTAGCTGAGCACTAGTTCCCAGTTTGGGCCAAGATTTATTGGATATTTCCATAATATATTTGTCGGTAGCAGCTACAGAGTCTGGGGTTGTGCCTGGGCCGGTAGTCTCGACATAGATACCGACACTTTCGCAAACTTTCAATCGCTTTATTATAACGAACAAATTCGGTTGCAATAACAATACTTGCGGGAAACGCATCTTGGATGTACAGACTTACATTTCTCACAAGCAACCGATTTTTTTCTGTTATTATTAAGCGATCGAAAGTTTGCGACATTGTCGGTATCTATGTCGAGACTGCCGGCCCTGGTTGATTGCAATAAGCTCACCTCCTTTTACATGAGACTTAAACATAACTGGCAAAATGTGGGTGTTCTATAATGTACACGGCTGCCTCACCCTTCGTTGATTATAAGGCATGATGGTATGTATAATACGTAGCCTATGAAAGGTTTCCACTGCTGGGACAGCAGACCTCCTTTCTGTGATAAAGAGGCTAACACAAGGCGACATCTAAATGGATGCCTCTCTTCATTTTTTTTTCCTTACACTTTTTACGAGAACTGAGTCATACAAAGGAGCTAAAACCTCTTCAGTAACTATCTGTGCCGTAACAATGTAATTTAAAGCCTTTGAAGAGCTCTCCCGTACGGAAGATTAGATCAACCGTGTTGGAACGTATGCTATAGGTGATTGAATATCGTGTTGATCATATTTTAAAAAATGATTTTTTTATGATTATACTTTTACAGAATGCCAGATTTCAGAGTTTTTAGTAGGTTTTCATGGCTAACCTGTACCCTAAGCTTATTTATTTTAGTAGAACATCAGCTTCCAGTTTGTTTGTCTTGTGATATGGTTATTCTATTCCATTCAAGTGGCGAAACGTAGCGCATCAGCAAATTGGTCGGCGCAAGATTTTACATAAAGACAATCTCTTTGATTATTCTAGATTTGAATATTTCCTTCTTTTTAAAAACGTTGTCCCTCATGTTTCTCCTATATCGTGGGTGAGGTTACAAACATTGAAACTCACACACACAAACAGTCAGACCCGGAACAACTAGGTACCTGTAGGCCATACAAATATTTGTTCTGTGTAGGAATCGAACCCGCGACACGCAGCGCAGCAGCCAGTCGCTCAGCCACAGCGCCAAACGTGCTGAATGTTTGATTATAGACTACTAAAACTCTTACTATGGTGTTTCCTTTAATTTGTAATGTAACACTCCAAATTCTTTAAAATTTAAGTACGAGTAAGCTCTAAACTTCATTTACTCAATTCAGAAATCGGCAATAACTCAGTTCGTTTTGTTTACTTTATTATTGTATATGTCTACTATCTAAACAAATTTGTAATATCATTCTACCGTATCCGCTCGACCAAGCAATCCAAATTCTGAAACAATAAAAAAACACTCAAATCCAAATGAGAAAGCTTCAATAAATAATATTAATAAAGCAAATGTCGACCGAACCGATCAGTCTGATCAACTCAATATCCAATTATAATACAGGAGGGTAGTATTGTATCCATGCGCGCGTAATGTCACCGAATGAACGGAAATTACCGACGATGGCCGAATGCCGCCGAATCGTTTTATAAATGGATTTTGTGGACTTGTTGAGTGTAGTTTGGCATGCAGTAATTTATTTTTCACTAGCTTATGTCCGCGGCTTCGCCCACGTGGAGTTCAATAATTGTTCCAGGGGATCATACTACTGGGATAAAAATTATCCTATGTGTTAATCCAGCTTATAAACTATCTGTTCATACTTTAACAACTATACACTTACCGTTTAATTGAGACGGTGCTTCAGGTAGCCGCGTTATCACGGTAGGATACCGTTCAACGAAGGAAACTTGCAAATCCAGAAATATTCTGAGAAATAAACATATTTAGCCTTTTATGTTTCCACTGCTGGGGACAGACTGTCTCTCTGTAAAAAGGAACGCGGGCCCAGTAGGGGTGGGATTCTGAGAAATATCTTCTCGATATTTCAGTTCAATTATACTCAGAAGTACCTGTATATTGGGCCAATTCCCTATGGTTTTCATAGGTCATTACACGGTCGGCTAACTTTTTAGGGTTCCGTAGCCGAGTGGCAAAAAACAAATCCCTAGAGATTCTTCATGTCTGTCTGTCTGTCCGTTCGTATGTCACAGCCACTTTATTCAGAACCTATTAGGACTACACAGTTGAAACTTGGTATTCAGTGAACCGAAAAATAAAAGATTAAGGAGGGCTCCCCATACATGGAAATGAAACTAAAAAAAATGTTTTCATCAAACCTATATGTACAGGGTGTAATGACATTGAGATTCCTAAAACCGTTTTTTCTCAAAGTCAATCTTTTGAAAGATAGACACTTAAAAAGTGGTAAAATGTGTCCCTCTAATTTCTAAAGGAAGAGGAAAATTCTGAAAAAAATTAGGATTGTAGAACGTAAAAAAACATTCAAAGAAAATTGGTTTGAATAAGATTTGATGTTTATTTCTGAGATATGGGACTATTTCATTAAACTGCAGCAGTAACTTTGTTTTTTTATTAAAATATCTATTAAGAGAAACAAATTTAGTTTTGCTGTTAAATGTAATACAATACAACACATAAATGAGCCTTCAAAATATTTTTATTAAATTGTTTGGTGCTACGGAACCCTGCGTACGTGTGAGTACGACTCGCACTTGACCGGTTTTATGATTATGATTCCCTTGAGGTTGATACTCGTATTAAAATCAATATATTCAATCAGCACGACCTTCTGTCCGGGGGGTAGTGTGATTAAGGAAAATTATGAAAGTTGACCGAAGCTGGCCTTGGTACCTGAAATCATTGCCCTGATAATCGTTGGACCAAATTGTAGGAAAACACAGTCTTTACAAAAAAATATAGGGTGGAAGGGATACCGACGCGAAAACGGTAATAAAAGAAAATCCCCGCTGGAGTGTCTAAATTACATTTTCGGTGCATTCATGGCAACAAATGGTGCATCGCTGTTCCTACACCATGTATATTGTTTGTAAACTAGTATTTATTTAAAATCTCAGCACTAGCAAGGTAAAACTGATTGTTTGTGATGTCGTCTAACCTTCTGACATTCAACATTCATCATCATCTGCCTAGCTTAGCCTTTTCCCAGCTATGTTGGGGTCGGCTTCCAGTCTAATCGAATGCAGCTGAGTACTAGTTTTTTATATGGAGCAACTGCCTATCTGACCTCCACAACCCAGTTAGTACTGGGTAATACGATATCCCTTGGTAAGACTGGTTGTCAGACTTTTGGGCGACTAACTTCCTGTAACGACTGTCAAAGATCTACAAATGACAGCCGGGACCAACCACCGGCCGGCTTAACTTGCTTTCCAAGGCACGTAGGAAACTCGGTATGTAATGGGTGGCCACCCATCCGAAGACCAACCTAGGCAAGCACGGCTTAACCTCAAGATCGACCCGAGCGGCTGTTATTATTTAGCCACGAGCTTCTGACATTCAACATTATTAAAGGTCAAGTGAAATTCCGCACTCGTCAAAATCTAAACACAATAATACCAAAAACAAACAAATTGATGAATTCATTGATTTTATAAAAGAACAGACAAAAACCTTTCCTTTTATCAGCAGATAATAGACCATAAGTACATCCATTTTTTACCGTGGAAGTTGTACGTAGCTATGTACGTAATCGTAAAATAAATAGTCCGTGATGTTTAATGGAGGCTGTAGTTTATTCTGGAATCTCTGATGGATTACCATGATCTATATGTGTGTACCTACTGCTTTTATAAAATGTATTTTGAATTCGAATTGATTGAAAAACAATAAATAGAAATGAAAGGAAACTGGTTTCATTTGTATTTATTGTTTGTATTTCAGGAATGCCATAACGCATGGAGAACCTATTAGGTTTTAGAAACGATTTTAATATCTAAATATTTTGAAACTTGACTAAAGACTTCGTGGCAGACCTCGTAGAAGATGGCGATGAATCACTATGTGGCGCCCTGAGTCAGCTAGAAGATGTTCTAGCTGACTCAGGGCGCTACATGGTGTATAGAGGCCCAAAGCTCATAGGGAATGCGGCAGACTTGCCCAGTACCACTTCAGCTTGGTAGCAAAATCAGCAACGTCAGTAATGTGTTTAAAAACAAAAAGTAATATTTGATCTTACTGAAAAGTTATTGTTATAATAGAGCATCTTCAGTAATAGACATTAGTTTAGTTTTACGTTCTGTGCACCCGTAGTTGTTAGTTTGGCATTTATTGTACCACAGACTGTCGATGTCGTCGATGCAATTTTTCACCAGTAATAAAAAAAAATGCTATTTCTTTCAAAAATAGAATATCTACGCGGTCAAAATGTAAAGAACAGGTGTTTTTTTTTTAAATTACCTATGAATAGTTCCTATGCCATATAGGGAAGGTCTGGAATGATGTAGGTACTGAACACGTAGTAATCATTTGTACGTCGATGTCCCTTTCACCCTGTATAAGAGGGACCTTAAATAATAATTATGCTGTCATGTGTTATGGGTATAAAAAGACCTGAAGATATAAATTTAAATAATATTATCCCTCTCAAACTCCTTCAATTTCAAAAGAAAATTCACAACAAATTACATATGTCGACAAGTATTTGATATCTCAGCACATGTTTATAAAAGAAACTTGTGTTACGTTCGCTTCACAAGTTTTTGTTGAGCTCGACATGTTTCAACAAAATGGAAACTTTGGGAGCCTTCACAAACTGTAACTTGCTGGCGTCTGTTGATCAATTTGTCAACATCTGAGACCTTGTGAAATAAAAATAAACGAGGTCTTTTTATTTTTAGTCTAGCTTTTGCCTTCGGCTTCGACACCGTGGGATCATGAAAAATATGAAACGTTTGGACATAGCATACTACCCAGGTCGAGGTGTACCCATAATTATGTCAAATTTCATCCAAATTCGTTAAAAATATAACACACTTCAAGACAGATCAACAGACAGAGATCTTTCGCATTTTAACAAGATGTGTGTGGTGTGTGTGTGTGGATGTAAGATCTCGCACGAGGTCTATGATAGACATAAATAAAATTGGGGTGTCATGGGAGGTAAAGGGAAGGTCCACCATACAGTTACATTCTCTTCACTGTCTCTCCACGACTCCCCCGACAGGAGCCTGTAATGGAAGTAAGAATTACTTAAAACAAAGATCACTCACTAAAAAAACTATTGTTCCTAAATCACTATGAAATTTGATAAGATGCTAGGCCTAAGTTAAAAACAATTAGACGGGAGCTAGACTGAGTTATAATTCTAGGCTCTACAAAAATATGAGCTTGTTGAACTAAAGAAAGAACAAAGGAATTATAATACGAAACTTATTTTTAGCGTAAAAGTTAATAAAACACTAGTTACAGAGACGTTCAATAAAACTTGGTATCTAGCTAATTTAGGCCGGGATTACACTCATAAGTTTGGCGAAATTTCTAACATTCTAACTGTTATAACAAAAAAGATCCTTAACTAAAGATATATTAAATTTTAAGGCTCTTACAAAGAGACTAGAACAAAGTTGTCTAATATAAAAGCAATTTGTCAGTTGCGAACAAAAAATATATCTTTTTCTATGGAATAATATTAAAATTCTCGCCGAACTAAGTAATTCCTAGTACCTAAGTAAGGAGATATACGGGAGAGTAATATCCCGATCATGAAGTTGAAGACTCGCCAAGCTTCTATTTACGTACCAGTTTTTTTTTGAAGCAAAGAGAAGTCTATACCCAACAGTGAGTGAAGTTAGACTGTTGATAAGAACTTTTTCAATATCAGAGATTTCCTAGAAGAAATTACCGCTAGGCTAGCTTCCGATAACTTTATTAGATAGGTATATAATAGAGAAAATCTGTGTCCTAGCTGATATCTTACTTAGGGTAGCGTCTGATCTCCTGTTACCCTGCAAAAGCACACACATTAGGAAAACAAAAAAAAAATTACGTCATCACAATGATTTAAGAACTAATCAAAATCTTATTTGTGTAAGTTCAACACAATATCACCGCGTATAACACCAAGATCCGCCCCTAAAACTTCACAGATTCATCGTAATTTCGTGTGGAACAACCCGACTGTCATCAAACTCTGTTTAGGATAAAGACAGGTGGAATTACAGGCATTACCAGGCCTAGAACTTTGCGGTAGGTCGAATGTTTCCTCCAATAGGGAGCCAGCGATCATAGAGAACGATTATGAGTATTACGAAGTGGGATATGGCTTTTTAAATAGTTTTGTAAAACCTTAAATCAAAGCAGATGTATGAACGTGTACGAGGCTAAAGGAGTACGTAAGATTCGTAGTAGGTAGCGTTCTATTGTTTCTGCCTACCCTCATGAGAAAAAGCTGATAATTTATAAAAAACTTCACGCCTGTAATCCCCGAAAGGTAAGGCAGAGGCGTACCTCACAGTACAACCACACTTCGCCAGTGGGGCTCGCCCCATAAAGTCCCATGTCAAAGGGGGCGAGCCTATTTCCATCAACCGGGCACAAAGCCAGACTCCGTGGCTGCTACTGAGAAATTCCTGATGGAAAAAACCAACAACAAATTGCCCGACCCGGGAATCGAACCCAGGACCTCATGCTCAGCAGTTGCGCTTGCGACCACTAGACCAACGAGGTAGTGCAGCCAGTGCTTATGTCTTACCAGCTTCGGAAATAATTTTTAAACCTTGTTTTCAGGTTATAATGATTGGCATTTTTCATAATGCCTTATCGCCCGTGTATTGAGAAATCACTGTAAAAATACAACATTCAAACATAGTATACTTTCTCAGTAGAAAATAAACAAAAAATTATTTAACCCTTTTTTTTCTGATGGGAAAATCATCAAATTACCCGCTCTGGGCGGAGCGGAAGGGAGTGTCAGACTTTTACTGACTAAAACCCATCCATGTTCCTTCTTTTGCCCTTTGTGTTCCAGGGCCGCGGTATCTCTTTCGAACAGTCCGCAGCTCTGGCAGACATCGGCCCTCAATTTGAAATTCGAAGAATTTCGTATAGCTATAATCCGTTTAAAACATTTTCGTCGAAAACAGAACGAATGTTTGTTGCTCGAAAATTCGAAATACATTTACAAATGCATGGTTTCAGCGATAGCGATGTATCATTTGAAATCCGTGTTAGTTTCTGCTAACAAATAGTTCAAGATTTCGGACACCCCACCACCGGCGCCGGTATACCGAAACATTAGTCAGGGAACCAAAGTTCCTATGTGTTGTTCCTTGGTGTAACAAGGCCACTCTGTTTTAGAATAACGACGCTAGACAGTTTCAATCTGGATTTTGAACTAGATTATACAATATTGTCTACGTGGAGGAACAACCGGTGATGAACGTTGGAAGAACTGCTTGATTAAAACTAGCTCTTCGTTTTGGGTTGAATAAAATGACAAAATATTTTCAAAATATGAAAAAGTGTTTAGGTTTTTTCATCTAAATAGCGAAGAAGACGCTTATTTCTATGATCCCTACTATTATTAATATTATAAATGCGAAAGTAACTCTGTCTGTCTGTCTGTCTGTTACGCTTTCACGTCTAAACCATTGAACTGATTTTAATGAAATTTGGTACAGAGATAGAGTTGACCTTGAGAAAGAACATAGGATAGTTTTTATCCCGGACTTTTGAAGAGTTCTCTTGGAAACGCGATATAACTGAAACCGACGCGGGCGAAGCCGCGGGCGGAAAACTAGTAGTTCATAATTATGTATGTGGTAGCTGATGTTACTTTTCCAATTCCGGGTTGGTTATAATTATAGTAAACGTTTTTGTTAGTAGAGTACAATGACCCCGTTTCGGGTGTTCAGTTATTTCACATCTTGCATTAATAATAATATCTTATTTGCAGTCTTTTCTCAGCCTTCAAAGGCAAAACCTCTCGTTAGAGGCTTTCATTCATTTAAGCTCCACGACCGCTCCGTCCACCGCACACTATACCGTAGCGTCTACGGAGGCGCCCCGTAACATCAGTCAGGCGCTAAATTGTATGTAGCTCCTGATTTATGCCCCTTTCACGTCCTTAGGCGATGCGACTTGTGTCACTTGTTACCTTCGCGTGAACATTGTCGTGAATTGAAATAAAATCTATACCTAATCTAATCTCAATCGAGGAATGCTCTGTTGCGGACTGCGGACTTTGACAAATAATGTGTGATGTCCTAAAACGGTTTAGAAATTTCGTGGGGTCTTCTCGTCGCGTATTTCACAGAGCTTTAAGACTAAGGTCTTTAATCAGTGTGTCCTGCCTGTTATGATTTACGGGGCCATAACGTGGACACGATACGGTTGGTCCCTGCATTCAAGGTCGCTTAGCGAGCTATGGAACGGGCTATGCTGGGAGTCTCTCCGGAACGAGGTGATCCGAGAGAGAACCAAAATTATCGACAATGCTCACATAATAAGTACGCTGAAGTGGCAGTGGGCTGTCCATATTAGCCGTAGAACCGATGACCGTTGGGGTAGACGTGTTCTTGAGTAGAGACCGCGAATCGGAAAGCGTAAGGTGGGACGCCCTCAGACTTGATGGAGCGACGATCTCCGCAGGGTGGCTAGTAGCAACTGAATGAGAGTTGCCGAGAATCGAGTAGACTGGCGTGCGATTACACAGGCCTATGTTCAGCAGTGGACTGGTGTAGGCTGATGATGATGATGTACTAAACCATCCGTCAAAGTCTGTTGTCCGCAGCCAGTTCGCTGTCCGGTTTGCTCTGTTTGACCGCGCGTTTAGCAACACTCTTCTTTTATTTGTATCGTGTAAGGCTATCCCAAGATGCCCGACTAGCCACTACTTACCGAATAAATTAAAAAATGGAACAGGATTTGTGAGGGGCTTATCCCAGGATGCCCGAATAGCCACTACTTACCGAATAAATTCAAAAATGGAACAGGATTTGTATGAAATTATCTGCCAAGTAAGTTAACGGGAACTTAATCATAGACCGTGTTGAAACAGGCCCAATAGTCGCAAAACGCGTGTCGTTAGAGCGTGAATCTCATGGCTAAGCCGTAACATCAGTCTGCCGCTACGTTACATGTTGCTCGAGATTTAATGAGATCAAGTTTAATTAAGGTATTTAATTTAATTAGAAACTGTGGTATGGATATTGTGATGTTATAGTTTGGCTGTAGGTGATTAATATATAAATGTCAGTAATCTGTACTATGGGAACTTATAGTTTGACGGTATAAGATTAATTAATTAATTCTCCTGTCAAGAAGCTTAGTAATAGTAGTAAATGAATGATTTATTTATTTATGTACACACAATACACATATACAGGACACAACAGACAAAAGAGCATACTGACTAAAAACCACCCATGTTCCTTCTTTGGCCCTTTATGTTCCAGGGCCGCGGTATCTCTTTCGAACAGTCCCGCAGCCCTGGCAGGCACCGGCCCTTGCGGGCCCCTCCCGTTTGCTGACAAGTGGTAGTAATATACTGGGTGGAAGGGATACCGACGCGAAAACAGTTACCACGTATTCAGTACATCATTCTGAGCCCCCCCAACATAGAATTTTTTTATCGGTAATTTAAAAAAAAAACAGCTGTTCTATACATTTTGACCGTGTAGGTATTTTGTAGGAAACAGTTGTTTTTTTTTAATAACCGATGAAAAATACATGGTAACCGTTTTCGCGTCGGTGTCCCATCCACCCGGTATAATTACTGCTTAATTAGCAGTGAATTTCATAATTTTATAGTAATTGCTTGAAAAATACTATTTAATTGGGATGTCAAGAAAAACAGGAAAAGCTATGTTAATTGCCTCATAGAATCCAAAATATTTTCAGAGCAAAATGAAAATTGTTCTACAAAATATTCGTAGCAGGAAAATGTCTTAAATTCCTTCGCACCCTTGAAAAATACAGCCCCAGTAAAATCCGAAAAAAAAATCCTTAACCAACGAAATTCAAATTGGCAATCTACATCTCGTGTGCCATAAAATATAAGAAAAACTATGTAAACGTTCACAAACAAGGGTCGGGCACACCGCACCGACTATTGGACGAAAAATATCGCTAGTTACTTATCAGATTTATTGTATTTCGGCTATCATCGGGAAATATCGGGAGGGGTATAAAACAAGAATTGGCGGCCCAGACGAAACCCATAAAATTTATAGGAATCATAACAAAGTAACAACGCCCCGAGGTACGTTATATTTTGCGCAGTTATTTTATGAGTCTCTATATATTAGAATGTTTTAGATTTGTAAGTGACTGTAGATAGTTGATGATTTCGTTGTGATTGTGTGTGAGATTTAACATTTTTGTCTGTGACGGATCTAAACACGTCTGTACTTTTAGGTGGTTTGTATTCATAACTTTTTTTATGAAAATTAGCTACAGCAGTAATACCTTTGTCCTAGCTCCATTTTGGACCTGTACCTAGGACTTTATTGTAGGGGTGTCGTCGTAACTTTTCCTGTTTCTTTTTTTTTCCTAAAGTATTTCAGCAACTATCCCTCCCACCCACCTCACCTCAGCACCCCTTAATTGACGCCACATCGCTGACTTAATTTTGCGACTTCGCCCGTATAAAATTCACACCTTCTTAACTTTGCAATATAGCAGCTTTCCACCTGTGAAAGAAGTTTGGAAATTAGGTGAGCAGTTTCATAGATTACCTCCTACATTCAAACTGACAGCAATAAAAAACACTTTTCTCTTTATTTATTGTTCGTAACGTGACGATGACAATTCAAATTGAGTCAGTCCAAAATTTGGCACTTTCAGTAACGTCCATCAGCTCTTGTGATGTGCAAACAACAGGATAGGAAGGACACGATAATAATATTAGTATTAGTTGGTCCCGGCTGTCATTTGTAGATCTTTGACAGTCGTTACAGTCAGTGGCCCGAAAATCTGACAACCAGTCCTACCAAAGGGTATCGTATTACCCAGAACTAACTGGGTTGTGGAGGTCACATAGGCAGTCGCTCCGCGTAAAATACTGGTAATCAGCTGCATCCGGTAAGACTGGAAGCCGACCCCAAAATAGTTGGGAAGAGGCTAGGCAGATGATGATGATATCGATAAATACCAATAAATTACTTGGAAAAGCTTCTAAAAACGTGGGGTGGGATATCTCCAATCATCAAATGGGTATCGATATCTCGTGGCGATAAAAATTAAAAAACAAAACAAAATTTTCTAATCCGTGTAGGTTGTTGTAAAAGTCTATAATCTTTTTGTTATGAACATTTGCCGATGGAATTGACCTGAGCTCTGTTCATTTGCGAGCGTGATTGTTTCATCAGAACAATATTTGTATAGCCCAGAAATATCGTTTCGCGTTTCCAATACCACATGAATCTAGTGCCTGCAAACTTTTATTTATCGACATAACTAGCTTTATAACGCTATTTCAAACATAAAATCTGTTGGATTCTCTCAACATTTTTAGATATATTCACAGATACTAAAAAAAAATGATGCATACGGTGTCGGCAGCCATACTAGATATTTGAAGCGGAAAATCCCGGTAAATAAAAACACAACATCGCGTCTGTATTTCCCCGAAAAGTTAGTCAGTGGTGTACATTTACCGTTGTACACCCACATTTCAACAGTTATGTTTAAGTTCCATGTAATAGGGGCAAGCAACAACCAACATCCAACCAACAACTGGGCATAGATCCAGACACCAGAAATTCCTGGTAGAACAAACGAATATTATTTTGCTCGACCTGGTAATCGCAACCAGGACCTCATGCTATGTCGCGATAAAAAATACTTTCTAATTTTTAACCGACTTCAAAAAAGGAGGAGGAGGTATATTGTTAACAACGTAACATAAATGAATAGCAAATATTTGTATAGGATTACATATTACAACTAAAAAAAGAAAAATAAAAATAAAACTTTTTTGCAAAAATTAAAACTTAAATCACAAAAAAGTGAAATATAACTTTAGCTTCAGAAGTCGGTGACTTTTGTTTGTTTAATTCAGATTTATTGTCTCACCGACTTTTAGATGGTTTTCTTTTTTGGAAAATTATTTTTGTGGTTAAACGTTTTCTAACTCGAATCCAAGACGGCATGTTCAACAGTAATTCTTGCGACCACTGGACCAACGAGGCCCGGTGATGAGGTAAATCCGGTAACAAACAAAATGGCATCAACACCCTTCGCTTTTGAGTGTCCATGGAGTCTCTTGCCCATTCTTCTCCATAGAGATCTACGATTTGGAATGTGCAACTACAGTACTTTCGCAAGTTATTATGCCTTGTGACTGTGACTGCAGCTTAGCTTTTTTTTTGACTTTCAAAAGTGCCTGTAATGGTCTAGTTGAAATAAACGCTTTGAGTTTGAGTTTGAGACTTTTTATAAATGAAAAATGTCGCAAGCAGCCATAATTTTTACTACGGTAGTAAAATATGAAAACTTTAGGAATCATAAAATAATGCATGCAGCCATGTCTATAAAAATTAGTAAAGTATTGAACTATTTTATCGAGTTTTATTTAAAAATACTTTAAATTTATTTTTAATTGGATACCATTTAGAACAACAAGAAAAAAAATACAGTTGAAAGCCATATAACATCGCATCGGCGAAAACGACTTAATACTTGAATTTTCATATACTTTCGTTAGTCAGTTTAGTGGTCGCAAGCGCGACTGCTGAGCATGAGGTCCTGGGTTCGATTCCCGGGTCGGGCAAAGTGTTATTGGGTTTTTCCATCAGGAATTTTCTCAGTAGCAGCCACGGACTCTGGATTTGTGCCCGGTTGACGACAATAGGCTCGCCCCCTATTACATGGGACTTAAACTTAACTGGCGAAATTTGGGCACTATTAGGTACACCTCTGCCTAACCCTTCGGGGATTACAGGCGTGATGTTAAGTTATGTCCTTGGTAATTTTCAATATTAAGGAACACTTGTACCAAATATTGACTAGACCTGTGCGTTGTAATATGTCGGTGAATTTCAGACTTATTTGCTTTCACTTCACTGATCATTCCAATTAATTGTTATAGGTAAATAGACTCCAACATAATATTGAGCAAAATTGCGAAAAATTTGCCTTTGACATAATTGATAAAAAAACCCGTTTAACCCTTAACTGCTCGCATGGGGTCATCACATTTTCGCGCGTCGAAAAAATGCACTTGCAACGGTCGGAACACCCCCTCGCGCCCGCTAGCCTCCTAATATACGCTAAAGAACATATTTTAGTACCGTTTAGACCGCTGCAGGTGCAGGCCGCTGCCGCTCTCTTGAGCCGTGACCCCGTGCGAGTATTTACGTAAAGTAAAGTATTTACGAAAATTGACCACAAAATGCAGTAAATGCAAAAAGTTTTTATGTAATGAGCACTTCATTGTCTACTGCCTAACCTGCAATAACGACGATTCCCTTAGTTCCTAAGAATTCATGAAATTTTAAACATGATCTCATATTGTGCCAAAATGTTCCCTATTGTAGAAGTTTATATTTTAGTTATTTTGATGTCTTAGAAGATTTTATTTTTAGTTGTGGTTTTCATGTCTTATAGTTTAAATAAAGTACTTTCATAATTACTATTGGCGTGTTTCATTAAAAATATGAAATCATCAAATTTCATCCATACAAATTGGGGTCACCACGGACCCCGTGCGAGCAGTTAAGTGATTTTCTTCGTGCGAGTAGTTAAGGGTTAACGCCAATTTTCCTTATTTCGTCCAATCAGTCTTGAGGAAATTCCTTCAAAAAGCTTTCTACCAGCTATCTAAATTCTAAGAGCCCAGTACAACACCGGGTGTAACGAGCGGGTTGTCTCAATACCAACTACATTTGTGAATGTCAGTCTAAAAAATAGCCTTGCTAACGTTCTCTATTCAAATTAGTGAGGAGTAGACACCATTGTTGTTCGAGGAATAAAACCTTTTTTCATTGTTTTTTTAAAGAAAAGAAGAAAAGGGTCGCCCGCGCGGAAAGAGTTAGCGAAAGGTAATTAACGAAAAAGAGTTTGTGTTGAATGGAAGTGGAGGGGGGATCAAGGAATCGTAAATGTGAGGGAAAGATATTACAGAAATACGGGATGGAAGGAACACCGACGCGAAAACGGTTATTACGTATTCAGTACATCATTCTGAGGTCCCCACATAGAAATTTGTCAACGGTTATTTAAAAAAAAATCAGCTGCTCCATACATTTTGACCATGTAGGTATTGTGGTGTGTGGTTTGTGGTTTGTGCGTTGTTGTGTTTAAGATGTGTATGTATGATTTTACTAACAAATTGGATTGTATTATGTGGATAATAAATGATTTGATTTTGATTTGATTTTTTGATTGTACTTTTGTAGGAAACAGCTGTTTTTTTAAATAACTGATGAAAAATTTCTATGGCTCAGAATGATCCACTGAATACGTGGTAGCCGTTTTCGCGTCGGTGTCCCTTCCACCCAGTATATACAATATCATTAACACTAAAAACGGAATGTTTAGCATGTTTGCTATTGTTTTGTTTCCGTTTATCCGTGATCGTGGTGCTAGGAACAGCGCCGAAATATCGGGAACTTGAAATAAATTGTAAACATGGTAAATATCCCGTTTTTAGTGTGTATGATAGTGTTCGTGACCATGCAAGTTTGTAAGCTCATACATACAATGTTGGTAATTTTCCAAATTATTAATGTCGATGGAAAAAGTAATGTTCCAGGAAAAAGAAATAAGTAAGATGTTTTACGCAATTTTAATAAAAAATGTAATTAAAACTACAGTATTTTAAAAAGTCCTTTCATCTTGTTACTTGATGACTTTTTAATGTTTTCTTAATATTATTCGAAAACGCAGCGAAAAAGCAATTTAATGAACCAACATCCTGAAAAATGTAGGTAGGCAGGCGGTCGCGAGTGTCGAGAACCAGTCGTTGTACCTTTCGGTCTCTTAGTAGACTGCAGAAGGATTAGTTGATAAGTCGCAGCTTCTGAAACTTGTCCATTTCATCCGCATACAGTTTTGAATATGAATGTGGATGGTTATAAGAGTAGAGGAAGACCAAATAAACAATGAATGGACTGTGTGAAGGATGATAATATTGCTAGAAAGAAGGTGACTGTTAAGATGACGAGTAATAGAGAAGTATGGAAGAAGAGACCCCAAATAAATTGAGATAAGGGCAAGAGAATGATGATGAGGATGATCATAAGCATTCAGCGACAAATAATACATTTTTAAGGTAATCTGATGTTTCCGCAATAGGTTCAGTGAAATCAAAGTTTCGCGTTAATAAGCTCAATTTCAGCTGTTCAAGCTAATTCTAAGTTAACTAATTCGTAGCAGCGATTAAGCTATAAATGCATAAGTGGTTGAATGTAGTCTACTAATGGTTTTAGTTCAGCTGGTAGTTGTAACTTTAACAATGACTGCGCTAGTGTTGTTTGTTTTAATTTTCATGCGATTAACGCTTTTCTGAGTGTTGTGAAGTGTGAATATGTGTACTCGTACATACACTACGCTACTGGTACTGGTAAATAGACATATATGTCTAGTTTTTCAAGGACTTCTTGAGGTGACACCAAAATCAAAACTAATCGCCATCTTGTTTTTCCAATTAATTTTACTAGATAAATATACAATACGTTGGAAATTATCCCACGAGAAAATTTCAATTACCAATAGCACTCGGGGATAATGCAGCTTCACATCAGTGAAAGTGTAGCGGCACTACAAAAAGTACTACAGCAACATTGAACAAAAAGTACTACAGCGCCATCTATGACGCAGAGGACAAACTAAACATCTAAATCCTGCATCGCGCAAGTAAAGATATTCGCGACTTAAGACTATATAGAAGAACCCGACAACAACTGTCGGGCAGTAGCCCACCAGACAATAACACCCGTCTGGTCGGAGGATCCTCCCTTTTCTACGGGGGTTGAAGAGCTTTACACCCTGTTCTTCATACCCCTAAAAAAGAATTTTCGGAATCGAATAGGGTACATGCACTGCCCCTAGTTTAAACCCACAAGCTCTTGCACTCGTTCATTAACCTCAGGACCTTAACCGCATTCTGTACCATTCTTTGCTGTAGGTCCAACGGCCAGGATAGCAAAAGAAAATGACAAGCAAAAATAACTTTTGTAATTAAATTATTTCTTTTATCAACTCGACTAACGATACTCCTGGGAAAAATACCAAAGAACAAAACTGGGTCAGTAATTCGCTGATAGAGAACAGATATGTTTTTCTTTTATGTCCTTTCGTGCAATGAATTCCTGACGTTGCATGTTTGCAGTGTCTGACTGGTCTGCAATTGATGGCTTGGCTTGCAGATTTTATTTGAAACTGTGGTGAGTGAACGGACTGTTAAGCTGCAAACTGACAAACTAAAATTGTTCTTTTTCATGCATTTGCTAGTTAGAAATCAGTTATATTGCACCACGATCAAATAGGGTTAGGTTACGATGGAACAGTGAACAACACGCGAGTTGAGCGTGCGCTATATCCAAGATGGTTGCAGTTTCGAGGCAAGGGCCATATCACAAAAATATGTATATAGTATTTTCTAGAAAACCATCATCGTAATCAGGGTTGTTGCGAACAACAGCATCAGCATCCGCTGAACTTCAGCATCATTTTCAACATCAGCTTCAGCATCAGCATCCGCATTGATCGATGCTGATAATTCATGCTGAAGTTCGAGTCATGACATGACCGCAGAGGTGGTGGGGCTTATATCACGTGTAGTTTTTGCTTGCGAGTTTTGAGCAATCAAATTGCAAACAAACACAAAGTCTCATTACGTTATAATTCGTCTACTAGTCTAGTAGTACAAATTATTACTAAACTACTATGTTTGATTATATTTTTATTAAAATTCTCAAAATTATTGGAACAATCTTTTATTTCAGCACCAAGGAAAATTTTGCAATTTTTAGATGTATTTTACAATGGTAAATACTTTTTCGCTGTTTTTTTAAGAAAATAATTAGAATCAGCATCAGCATCAGCATCCGCTGATGTCAATGATAAAAGATCAGCAACAGCATCAGCATCCGCTGATGTGAAAAAAATGTGCATCAGCAACAACCCTGATCGTAATTATTTGACAAAAGACTTTCAAATATTTATTACTAGCTTTTGCTCGCGGCTTCTAGAATTTGGCAATCAATTCTGGTTGTACTCTGCTTGTAATAATATAATTCAATTATGATTCGAAAGACAAGTGGCGTCATCTATTATCATAAGAACGTTATTGTTGTTTTCCTCGGGAATAGTACTTTTTTTCAGGATGAAAGGTATTCTGTACACTTGACAACGCATATACAAAATTCCAGGATGATCGCTTCAGGCGTGGAAAGGTTACAAACAAACAAACAAACTTACTTTGGCATTTATAACATTAGTTAGGATTAAGATGAACATCTCAATTTGTGTGTCTTAAAAATAAAAAAGTAGTCGACGATCTTACTTTCCAAAGAAACCGTTCTTACAACACTAAAGGCCACACAAACATATCTACGAATAACAAAAAGAATAAAAAAGATTTACAAGCAATATGTAGGCTGCTTATGATGCGGACACAAAATTAATGGACGATACATAATATTCGAATGAATTGTGTCCGTACTAAGAGCATTATGTCTATAAAGTGTCCCCAGGATATTTCCTTAGAGGGTAGGTTGTAAGCTTAATCGAGTGTCAGGAATCGTGGTGAGGAGTTGGCACTTTGTGTACTCGTAATAATGTAATACATCCTTTGGGTTTATGTTGCCCTGGTAATTTAGGACTGAATACCTGGACAGGTGGGGTAAAGTGTCTCCTTGGGGCTCATAATATCATTTGTTTTTATGTGTGTGAGTGAAATAGAGAATAGAGTGTAGCTTTCTCATATAAGAGCAACGCATTGTCTACATTTTTTTAAATGTTGAGTCCTTGCTGGTTTCTTATGAGAGTACGTATTTAATGAAATCACATCCATGTTCTTCAAATAACGTTACAGTAATTTATTTTTGGATTTAGAGATCTTAATAGTAGATTTTAACAGACACTGAAAAAGAAAAACGTTACTTCGTGAAGTATAAATTCGTAATTGGATGTTTAAGTAATGTTAAATTTTAAATCCCCAATTCGATACTGAATAAAGATTATGGAAATTGCCTACTTCAATTTGTAGCTTAGGTAAAAGTTTATCTTAACTACACGAAAATAAATACGAATGAAATTGGAAAAAAAACTTGGTAATAAACTAATATTTTTTACTAAGTCGCCCATTCAACCGTTATTTGTTTCGACGGGCATGTCAAAGCACCATGATATATGGATTTAAAGCTCCTATGATTAACTGCCTACGGAGCAAAACAAATATATTTTTTGACATAAAATGGATTTTGCACGACAATATATTTGCATGATAAATGTGACAAATTGTTAACTAAAATGTCATATTTATTTTTGGTTTTATTTGATTAAGCTCGAGTAAATACTTATGCAGAGGATCTTGCTCAATAACCTGCATAATAAAGATGAAAAATTGACTATATGTCGTATCCGGTGATTGGTACGGACTTAAAACGAATCGATAGTGACATCACGCGGGCACGCCACGATGGTGGCGATAAGTCCCCTCTTTGAGGAGTGGCTAGAGAGGCGCCACGGTGCCCTCACCTTCCGCCTGACGCAGGTCCTCACCGGACACGGTTGTTTCGAGAGGTATCTGCACCGAATCGGGCGGGAGGAAACGCCCGGGTGCTATCATTGTGAGGATCGCCCGGATGACACGGTGGAGCACACCGTGGAGGTCTGCTCTGCTTGGGCGGAGCACCGCCGTGTCCTCGTAGCGGCGATTGGCGGCGGCGACCTCTCGCGTCCGGCCCTAGTTCAAGCCATGATCCGAGTGGAGAGGAAATGGGAAGCCGTAACCTCCTTCTGCGAAGCAGTCATGCTAGCGAAGGAGGTGGTGGAACGTGAGAGGGAGAGAACTTCACGTCCCAGCCGCCGCGGGAGAAGCACCGAGCGTCGGGGGCCACGTGGTGGCTCTCGGCCACCGTAGGTGCGGGCCTGTGGACGGTGAGTAATGGGCTAGCTCGCCGTCCGTCCATCTTATGACGACAGGCCGTGTCGACGGCGCGTTCGTGTTCTACGCGCGCCTCAAAGAGATGTCAGCAAACATGAGGGGCCCGCAAGGGCCGATGCCTGCCAGTGCTGCGGGACTGTTCGAATGAGATACCGCGGCCCTGGAACACAAAGGGCAAAAGAAGGAACATGGATGGGTTTTAGTCAGTACAAGTCTGGCACTCCCTTCCGCTCCGCCAAGAGTAGGAGTCATTTGATGATTTCCCATGCCAAAAAACACGCGACATCACGCGCCTACCTCTGCGTGCTTCGACAGAGCCCTGATGTTCAGATCGGAGCGAAGTTGAGACGTCCTGGAACTGTTCCCCTATTCATTGTGCCCAGTGGTATTGTGTTGAGTTGTAATCTCAAGTGATTTGTTAGTTTAAATAGAAACAATGTATCGCACCCAGTGTATTTTCATTGCGCGAAACCCATCTGCTGCCCACATGATGTACGTGCCTAACGGAATAAATCCTGACAATCCGACATATATTTCTATCAAATGAGAATTTTGAGTGGCATAGATTATGTGTGTTTTGTGTGTGTGTTTTTGTGTACAATAAAGAATAAGAATAAGAATGTGTTCGAGTGTTGCCATGAATACTTAAATACATACATAAACTTATTTTGTCTTTGCACATATGGTTGGCCAGAAACTACAGAACACCACCTGCTACGATCCTTACATCTCGTGTACATAAATATGTGTGAAAGGACCCCTAACGAAGCTGAAAGGCACTGACTTGTTCTCTCCGTCATTGCGATATTTTTTTGTTATGGAGCATACCTGGGAACAGTGGGAATCTTCTAGTTGCGGAGATATTGGAGTACAAGTATTTTTTTTTAATACTAGTTGTTAATGTTATAACTACTTAAAATATCTCCATAGTCCATAGTTATCCCCTTTACCACCTGTATTGTTTAATGCATTCACCATCAGAATGTTTTGTGTGCAAATAATGATTTTTCACCCCAAAAAAAGTTGTTTCCCAGCAATATTTTTTGCGTAGATAAGAATAGAACTAAGTTATATTGTACTTAGTAGATAATTTTTAATTGTCTGTATACCTAGTTAAAACAATAGATTAAGTAAATAAATAAAAAAAAACATAATAAGTATGTAAGTTTTTATTTTATTTTATTATGTGGGAGGTGTAGTGTGTGTGTTATAGATCTATGCCTATGTCTGTAAGTGTAAGTAGCCTAAGTCTATATAATGAATGGTTAGCTAATAAAGGGCGGCATTATACATCAATTCGTCTATTCAATTACACCTATCCCTACATGGATGTGACTTAGTTTGAGTACAGAATGCTTGGTTGACGGCTTCGTGGAAGGTCCGTTTACACCTTTGTATATTTGACATGTATAACCAACTCAACCCAAGTAGGCAACCAATTTGCAACAACATTCAGTAATACTCAGAGAACCGTATAACTATTCATATTATTTCATATTATAAGAGTTCTCATTTGACCCATTTACCACCAAAACCTATTCTGCACGTACTCTGCTGAATGCTAATTTTTTTGAAACCGCGTAGTGCTTTATTTTTCTTTTTTTTCCCCGTGTCATTAATGTCTAACCATACTATATTATTATACACTTGAAACCTCAAGTGTATAATAATGTAGTCATTATTGTATCTTATTTTATTTTATATCGTGCTTGTTAACTAGTGATCCTAAGATTTCTAATACCTTTTCTGTGTTTACTCGTGGGAACCTGTAATTGGTTCTGTGTTGCTTATACAATTGTTACAGCGGTTGGTTCTCCTATTTATAAATAAATAAAGATTGAAAAAAAAAAACTAAGCTATTCATAACCTATGCGGTTGCAACTGCAAAAACGATAAAGAAATGTTCAATCTTCTAAAACACTGTTTCACTGAATAATAAAATGGACAACGCAGACATATTTATTTGCAAACTTCAAACTATTCTGTGACATATTTGTGCTCAGACGTTCCAGACCAACTCTATAATGATTGGTCGACGTTTTACTTTTTCATATTCAGTTTTTCATTTCTTAGAAACTTCTACATCAAAGAAATTGTTAAAGCCAAGGGACAGACACAAAGATACGTTTAGTAGGGAGGGAGTGAGATTTATAATAATGTTCTCTTACTGCAGACTAGGGGATGATTACTTTATACTTTATTTCTTTCTCCCTCATAGGGAAAGTCGTCTAGAAGAAATACGCCCAAAATTGGGTGAATGAATATTATCTTTTGACAGGTATCTTTATCCTTATGGCCGATCGGAACGACCGATGGTGTTGGAATCCTGATTATTGTAGGACTTCGTTAACCGACAAACATGTTTTTCTATTCTTGAAATACAATTCTAATATAAAATAGTTTGTCCCGAAAGGGTGACGTAGCATTTTGTAGAACGCAAAAACTGTGTTATTAATTGCACATTAATAAAAAAATATTCATAATTTTTAATGATTTGTAAATATGTATCACAGAGCACAGGATCACCTCATTCCCCAGCTTCTATGGTTAAAGTAACCATGTATTGTTATAATTCTTGGCATAGAAAGTGTTTTGGGCCTACAAATTCTGTCATGGTCGTTCTTCAGAGTCACCAAGAAAATAGAAAGAAAGAGAATCCATTTATTTGGCACATGCTACAGTTCACACAATAGAAACAAAAATAACCAGTTTCTATGCGCCATTTATCTCATTGTGCGAATAAACTGGGACATGTTTAGTTTCTATGGAAGTTGGCAATGGCGCGTCTAGAATCGGTCAATATGGCGTCCCCGTGCTCTGCTGTCGGTGAGAAGAATCAGTATATGCTTGTCATATTCTTATGTTGAAATGTCACCATCTGCCTAGCCTTTTCCCAATTTATGTTGGGGTCGGCTTCCAGTCTAACCGGATGCAACTGACTACCAGCATTTTACATGGAGCGACTGCCTATCTGACCTCCACAACCTAGTTAGCGCTAGGTAATACAATACCCCTTGGTAAGAGTGGTTGTCAGACTTTCGGGTCACTGACTACCTGTAATGACTGTCAAAGATCTACAAATGACAGCCGGGACCAACGGCTTAACGTGCTTTCCGAGGCACGGAGGAAACTCGGTATGTAATGGGTGGCCATCCACGGACCAACCTAGGTAAGCACGGCTTAACCTAAAGATCGACCCGAGCGGCTGTTCTTATTTAACCACGAACTCCACACTTATTTTTTACATTTTTTATTTTTTACATCTTATGTTGAAATCTATAAATGTGAAATTAATTAGCAAGTAGGTATTATGACTAAGCGATTTTTTAGTTGACAAGATGTAATCGCGGGGTAGAAACGGGAACATGTATAAGTCAAAGGAGATAGCTCCAAGAGCGAAGCTGTAAGAACCGTTGCGGCAAGGCTCCTGTGGAGCCCAACGTACAATTGCGCGCCGCGAAACCGAACACCCCGGTGTACATCACACGCCTTCATTACACCTCTGAGTCAGAGGACTTTGAGGAGTACATGCGCCAAAGAATGAAGTACACATCAAGAGTGCAGCTGCTGGAGTCGCGACGCAACGTCAATTTCAAGGCGTTTGTGGTACGCATACGAACTAGTTTGCTCCAATTGGTGTTGGAAGAAAGTTTTGATAGCAGGATGTGGTGTTCCGCCCTTTCCGCGGACAAATTCCACACGAACGCACCAAAACATCGGGCAAGTGAAGTGTTGCTAACATAGTTTTAAGCTTCGTACCGCGGCCCTGGAACATAAAGGGCAAAAGAAGGAAAATGGGTGGTTTTTAGTCAGTAAGAGTCTGACACTCCCTTCCGCTCCGCCCAGAGCGGGAGGAGTCATTTGATGATTTCCCACCCGAAACAAAAAAAAGCTTCGTATACTAACACAAATTTTATATATTGGTATGTGTACTCAGGTTAAGGTTTTTATCTATGGGTCTTTGTAACCTGAAAATTAATGGATTATTATACATATTAAGTCAAAGCACATGGAAATCTCGGCCTTGAAATTAAAAAAAAAACTTTCCGAGCAATCTTTCATTTTCAAAAGTAAGGTTACCCACAAGAGACTATTAAGAGTACTTGATTCATAGAAGATGATTCTAAAAAGGGATGTTCTCCAGACGAACGTTCGCGGGCAATTTAGTCTAGACAAGAGCTATTTGAAGGACATTGCCATGAGTCTCGCTTGTCGATGATTGTAATGGATTGAAGACCCAGCTAATTGGGATACACGAAAAATTAAGTAAGAATCTGAATCGTGGAGCTATTTTGAGCCTGTTTGCTTGAAAGATTTTAACGAGGTTTGAATTTAAAAGTTTTATTGGGAAACAATTGGTTGTGGGTAATTGGAATGGACTTTGCTACTGATGCAAAGTGTTTAGGTTAGGTTTTATTTATTTATTTAATTATGGCACTCCAACGACTTATTCACTAATACATTCTCTGGGGTTATGTACCTAACCATTAATCTTAAAATCTAGAGTGAATTTATTACTTACAGGTGTGCACAGCACTTACATAGGTATTTCAAGTTTTATAATATTACATAGAATACATAAAGGCTAAATTGAACTATATTTAAAAGATAATTAAATTATTTACAAACTACAAAACTATAATAGTAATAAATATGTACAAGTGGAAAAGGGTTACAGGGCGTCCAAAACTTCGTCCACATTGCTGTCAACAGGAAATGTGCCCAGAAGGCTGGCAGCATCACGTTGGATGGCAATGCTGATTCTTTGGCCAAAAAATAGGCCCGCCCTCTGGTCTCGTGAAGAGTCGACGAACCGCTTGGCGATTTCCCGAATGGCCATGGCCCTAGTGTTTCAACCCTAAACGGCTCAAACACATAACTACCAATTAAATTATTGTATTTACGCCGTTTGAGGTTTTCAGCACCTGCAGCAGCCGCCCTAGCGCAGCCCTTTGTGCTAGGAAGATGAGATGGCGCAAGGGTGTCGACGCAAGTTGCGTCCCACACCAAAGGCCTACCCAACTTCCATGGCATTATGGTCATACCATCTGGTCTCTTCCCATCGACGCGTGCCAAGCTATTGGGTTCTAAGACAGCTGGCACGAGCACGACGGATGAGGCTACATAAAAAAAAAACAAAAACATGAAAACAGAAATATAAATTTAAAATTTAAAATGTTTATTGAATGATTTAAACGATAATCAACAAATGAGGTTCTGCTTTTAAAAATGATTGATTATCTAGATAAGTAAAGAATCAAGCGTGAAACTAAAATCGATTGTTATTGTTAGAACCAAAAAGATTTAAAATACAATAATACCCTCTCGGGTATCAGAATAAATGTCTTAAAACACATTTTCGTACTCTCGTATTCCATGTAAATCGACCAGTTATCAAGGCCAATCCGTGTACAGTACATACATTTAGATGCTGGCGAATACATGAATTCTCCTTTTTTAAGAGACGGTTAAAAACAGGTGTAAAACAGATTTTTAACCTCTGTCTATCTCAAAAGTACATCTGGCTACTAGAGGAAGGTACTTGATAAGAGCTTAGCAACCCTACTGATCTGTTTCAAGCACACTAGTTCACAGCAGAGGATTGGAACACAGTGTAAGTTTCAGTATTACGCAGTACTTAGTTAGTTCTGTAGTTTTGATACTCCAACTTGCAGGTAGTAAGACCTCCTTAGAGTATTATTAAACTTTTCTTTATTATTAATCTGTGGTATTCCTTCAAAGAAGATTCTTTCATAAAGTTTTAAATTAAATTTGTAACAATTCTTTGTTCTTTTGCGCTTCTTTATTTGAATGGGGTCTAGTACCGAGACTGTAACGTCTATAACTTACCTAGGTGTAACAAAAACGTATTAAAGGGTCTTCAAAATTCAATTGGGTAATAGTGTCAATTAAAACAACGAAATTATGTTTTATCCAATGAAGGACTGGCAAGGTTAAAAAATAACAATAAAGTAAAAAAAAACCACTCAATCTTTATTTTTCTTGTAACAGAATTTTCAGGCACTCAAGAACATAAGCTACAACAGGAGATGATTGATTGTTAAGTAAAAATAAACCCGCTTTAAGTAACTAAAAGAAGAAAAACTAGAATTTAATAAAATAAGCTAGAATTAATCAAGTCGAACTTCACCAGTAAACTAATATTTAGATTTCAACTCTCAACTTAGTCAGAGAGCTAGTAAACACAATATTATTCCTCCAAGATCAAGCTAATCATACTGATTGCCTTGTTAACACTACAGACTCACTTAATCTTTCTAATCTAGTCATTATCCCAAAGCAATAGAGGTGATAATTGATGAGCATAGCAAACTTCTGGAAGCAAGTTTCCTAGAAGTTAGACAGGGACGCAAAGTGGAAATCGTTTTTCATTTTAAGAAATGGAGCGCTTTTTATTAGAAAACTTTTCGTCGCCTTTCAATATTTTAATGTCTGCGTCCCACGCTTATTGGATTCCCCTGGCAACGTTCGACGAGTACGTTTTTCAAAAGATGACAGCAATATCATGTATCGGGTCGGTATCGGAAACTGGACTTTGAAGTTTTTGTCTGTCTGTCGAGGGGTTTCGTTATTAGAAATGTCAGATTGAAAAATTGGTAGTATGTGATACTGCATATATGTTTTTATGTTCTTTTGAAGCTAGCTGTAGGTATAGATGTCACCGTACCTAATTGCTTTTTCACTTTTCACGACAATTCAAACTAAATTGTTACTAGCAATATGTCAAATTGGCAACTATAGAGGGTGACAAACGCTTACTACGTATTTAATACATTATTCTGAGCGGGCAGCATAAAAATATTTCACCGGTAATTCTTTTTTTAAATCAGCTTTTCTATACATTTTGACCGTGTAGGTATTGTATTGGTATTTTTGCTGGAAACAGCAGACTTTTTTTTTAAATACCGGTGTAAAATGTCTATTTGGGGGTTCTGATTATGTACGTTTATCCGTTTGTTCGATGCCCCCCTTCCACCGTGTAAAGTTCGTTGGTTTATGTCAGACACGTGCCATTCAATCTTTACCTGATAAAGAGGTCTAGTCGACCTCGTAACTACGTTGTCACCCAAAGTCACTAAGTAAAACCAGACAAAAGATAACTTACAAATTACATCATAATTGTAACTGAAATAAACTTAAGAGCAACTCGAGAAACACAATTAAGTTAATTAAAATAATTATCCAGCGTTGGTAAAGTATTTATTTAACACCATTTATTCTTATTGTTTAAGTCATAATAATGTCTAGCGACCCTGAGAGGGGAGGAGGGATGGCCGTCATTTAAATTAAAACTGTAATTAAAATAGTGTCCGCATCTTAAAAGTAAAATTCAATTAATGAACAATAGAAGTAATTACACCAGACGGAGTATTTAATAATTGATTTTACGATTTGTTGAAGCTTTGTGTTAATATATATGATTTTTTAATTTCGAAAAAACATTTTTTGTCCAAATGAGTTCTAGAAAATGTAAAAATGTGAGATCGTTTTGATTTCTTAAGTAATAAATAATTTGACTTTTGTAAAATCGAATGTAAATGGGCTGTTACTACAATCTGTCAACTTTCTTTAATAGATTTTCAACTTTAACGCTAAAGCGTTAGGTTTAAGGTTGATTGGGAAAATTTGACAGTTTCGAGTAGCTTGATGAACTGGCGTCTGTACCTTATTATAAAGTCTACTGCAAAAACAGTTTTATTCAAAAATATTTTATTTCGCTATTAATTTGTTTTATTGCCAAAATTAAACTGCAAAGTACGGTAATCATGGTATTAAAACACAGAACACGAATAAAACGGCGATAAAGACGGTATTTAAATGTTTTTTAAAGTTCTCCGAGGAATAAAAACACCTTTTTTAATTATGTAAATGTAATTAACCGAACAAGTTTCTTTATTTTCATCTCGAAATTGAAGAAAAATATTAGATTGAAACTAGTAAGAGATTACATTCTGAAAGCTGATTAGTGGAGTGAATTTCGTTGGTATTTTTTCACGCACTAACGCTCTTAATAATAAATGTAAAGGTCTTCATTGTCTTGCCCTTGTCCCAATTCATTTGGGGTCCGCGCAGCATGTCTCCTTCTTCCATACTTCTCTAATACTCGTCATCTCATCAGACACCTCCTTTCGTGCCATATCCTTCACACAGTTCATCCATCGTTTCTTTTGTCTACCTCAACTTTTATACCCACCCACAGTCATATTTAAAACTTTCCTCACTACATTTTCCCCATTCCTCTGCATCACATGCCCATACCACGACAACCGATTACCACACATCTTTTGAGGGTAAAGAAATATAAATTATAAAATTGACAAAATACCGTATGCAAGGAAAACATTTATGAAAAAAAAAAGAATGTTATCTCCAATGTAAACTTTAGTTTCACTTCAATTTTAGAGGTTTAAGTTTGGAAGAACTTTTCTCCGCCTTTAGATAATAGTGGTTAGAATTTGTGGTTATTCAGGCATCATTCTGAATTTAAACCCGGCTCTGGATCAACTAGGTATCAATTTGAAAATTCCCATTGCAGGGTGCCTCCTCTCTATGAGAGGACGTGGGTCTTTATCCGCTACGCTGGTTCTATCCAGTTTGATAAGTTGTCTAAAGACAATGACAATTTGGATTAATTGGAATCGAAACTACTTAGTTACTCCTTGGTTTGGATATAAATCGCCCAGTTTCATTGTTTAAATTGTTGGCAACTTAGTTGATAAATCCATGAAGACTGAAAAAAAAAATGGAAAAAACTCAGCTTACATTATTTTATTTCCACTTATTTAGGTATATCCTTTGCACAGAAACCTACACTGTTTGACATAAGAGTTCATCGAACTTGGATACTATTATTCAGATCTGAAAATAAAATCCAGTATCTACAATATAAGTTTGTAAGTAAATATACAAAATTCTTATGTTTTGGTAAGCCAGCTACTATCCAACTCTCATTTACATTCAATTGAGAGCAATGATCTTTAAAATATTACTATACCTACCTACTTGTGTACGCAAGCTCTTCATATTTATTCAGGAGATGTCAATGCACTTACTCCTCAGTTTATGTAGCTTCAGACATTTGCTGACTGCTAGAGAAAAACCAGCATCAAATTAGTTTAAAATCAGCCAAGTGTGAGTCGGAATCGTACACTATGTGTTCCGTTATCCGTACCATTAAATAAAAAAACTCGGCTGCGTAAAAAATAACTAACTAATAACTTTAAATAAAAATTGAAAAGAAAAAAAAACAAGTTCAGTCAAGAAGTGTAAAAAGTAATTTAATTACTACATATAAATAATTTCATAATTAATACACACATGAAATAAAACAAATAATAAATTATAATACGGAACATATTGATTGCAACAACCCATTAAATAATCTAGTCTAAAATCATTCTATCCAATATGGGTCCCGACTATTGCAGTCAATATGTCCGTTATTTTTTATGCAGCCGGGTTTTTTAATAATATTTTTTTTTATTTTACAATTTTTGATTACGATTATTTAAATTAAAATAAGGTCATTGTTTACCATTTTAATAAAAAAATCTCATGATGAGCTCTTTAATTTGATAGCCATATTGCAGTATCAAAAAGTAAATAAATTGTTTTTACTTAAACTAAAGCATCTCAGAGTCGTCATGTTGGTTTTTTTTCGCGTCACCTATCTAAAAACACTTGGGTTACCAAGACGAATCTAACGATATGTTAATTAAATAAATCCGTGCAGCGGTTAGGAAGATATGAGGTAATAAAGAATATTACATGTATACAAGATACGCGCGAAAAACATAATCCTTCCTTGCCAGTCGGGTAAAAATAGAGCAAGTAAATGCAAAAAATATTTAAAAAAAAAAGTTTTTTTTTGTTTGTTGTGTTGGGGTTTTAAGCATTGTTTCCATGACTGCTTTACTAAAGCTACACGCACCTAGTCGGTGCAAATCAAATATTAAGAAGTTATAAAAAGAGGCATCCATGCGACTGACCTCTAAACGGCCGAGGCTCTATAATAGGACCCCGTTGGCACTTCTCAAGGATCTTACGCATCTCTGAAGTTACAACAGAAGATACGTCTAAAATGCAAACTTCAACATCTCGCTTCAATAACTTACTCACAACATTATTCCTTGAGGTGAGTCTTCTAAGTCCTATTAAGTCCTTAATAAGTTGAATAGCAAATAAATCACGGTGGTAATAAAATAATTTATAGCCACTGACACCAACACGGTTCACCTCAAAAACTTTGCTAATGAGTTTACTTCTTATTGGCATTTACCGGTTCAAGCAAGGAACTCCCCGTTTCAATTTCTGTTGAAGTTCTACAGTTCATGCTGTGTTTGATACCTGCTGTTAAGATAGTAGATTTCATGAGGAAACCAGCTATCGACGACAAAAAGAAATTCATGTCGTTTCTTTAAATTTTTCTTCAAATAATGGGTGTAAAAATATGTGTAATAAATAGTACGCAATGACGGGGAGAACAAGTGTGTTTTCCCCGTCATTGCGATCATTTTTTTGTTCTAGAACATAACTGAGAACCTTCTAATTCAGGAGATATTGGGGGTCAAAACTCCAACTTTTTCACAAGTTATTTTTTTTTAATAAAAGTTTCTAATGTTTTAAGTTTACTTTAAATGCCTCCACGACACGTAGGTACTATTCAATGCATCAATTAACACAATGTTTGGAGTGCGTTACATTGAGTTCTACCATAAAATGTATTTTTTCACCCCCAAAAAAGACTCGTTTCCCAGTAATAATTTTCGCGTAGAGTTACTTAGTTTTAAGTACAGAATGCTTGGTTAACGGCTTCGTGAAGGGTCGGTTTACACTTGGGAATATCAACTGAATGTGATGTGGTCTCATTAACCTTTCGTTTTAAATAAATTATTAAACATTCACTTCAACTTTTACGTTTTATTTATAACACAACCCTTGAAGTGCTTGAAAACAAAACGAGTAAAGTATTTTAGCTTCGTATAATTATAACCGCACTTTTTTTAACAAAGAAATAAACAACGAGACGTTGAATTAAAAGGCAACTGTTTTAAAAAATTGCATTCGTTTTAGATCTATATAGCTGTATCTAGGTCTACCTACTACACTAAGCAGAACAGGATTACACCAGAGAAAACTTCGAAATTTTACTCTGATGGATGCAAAGTCTTTTTAGTGTTCCAAACTAATGGGACCTTATTACTAAGCCTCCGCTGTCCGTCCACCAACAAATAATAAAAATAAATTAAAAATTAAAGAGGGATCCCCTACTACGATGGTACGGAACCCTTAATGCGCGAGTCCGACTCACATTTGGCTGGTTTTCTTTTAATGATCATGTTTTACGTATGTGAAAGACGAATATTGCATGAAACTTCACATTTCGTGTTCGTTTACAGAAAACTATTGAATTATGTGTGACGAAAAGCAGGGATCGAATTAATATTATCGAGTTGAATCGAGAAAAATTTCTATATTCAGAATGATGTACTGAATAAGTGGTAACCGTTTTCGCGTCAGAGTCCCTTTAATCTCGCATAAGGCGTGCTTAAATATAACGTCAGTACTTCAGTAGATGTAATGTACAGTCAGCCCCAAAAATATGTGAACACGGACAAGGAACCATTTCATTGTCGACAACCATTAAATCCATATTCTTTATAAGATAATTATGTGTTTCTAATTTAAGCTTTTGTTGTCCTGTTTTTCTTTTGTGGGAAGTGATGTGTTGTTCACACATTCACCAGTCTGTTTTTTATAAGTGAAGACTTGTAATTGGCTGCCAGTTTCACTTACTATTTTTATTCTGTTATAATTTATCTGTAATTCTTCCATAGTTCATAAATAAATGAAATAAAAATTAAGAGGAAAGGCGGCGCTTAGACTATACAAATGAATTAACCTGTTTTCTTCTAAGAAAATAAAAATTCTTGCAATATTTTTTAAATATTGCAACAATTTTTATTTTTTAAAATGTTTTTAAAATATTATTTATTTTTAAATAAATATTTATTAAATATTAGTTTTCCGCCCGCGGCTTCGCCCGCGTCGAGTTCGGTTATATCGCGTTTCCAAGAGAACTCTTCAAAAGTCCGGGATAAAAACTATCCTATGTTCTTTTTCAAGGTCAACTCTATCTCTGTACCAAATTTCATTAAAATCTGTTCAGTGGTTTAGACGTGAAAGCGTAACAGGCAGACAGACAGAGTTAGTTTCGCATTTATAATATTATATAATAATATATTATATAGTAGGGATTTACATTATTAATGCTTTTTAAATATTTACATATGCTTCGATTTTTTTTATATTTTATTGTCAATAATAATAAATTTCGGCTTATCTCGAATTATTCCCTGTATTATGGATATACCTACATCACGACTATTCAATAGGCTATTTGAAAAAAAAAAATAAAAAAAACATTTAGTCCGTCAGTTAGATCACCAAAAAATGTTGTCACATAATCGAAAAATGACGACGATACAGTGCATCAAAGTTCAAGAGGTAAAAAGTAAAAGAAATTTTGACGTCACGCGAGTTTTCAACGCGCTGTGTCGTGGTCACTTTTCGTTTAAATGAAAAAATAAAAAAATACGTGTCCAATATTTTTTGATAATCTAACTGACGTATTAAATAGATTTTTTTAACGAAAAATGCCCTAATAGTATTTAGCACCAGACTGCAATATTGTAGTTTTATTGAAGACCAAACAATAATACAGCACTCGACATAAAATCGTGTTTCTTCATCAAGAACTAATTCTTTACAGCTATTCTTGAAATCTATTCATCTTTCTTAAGCGTTAACAGGTAAATTAACTCATTAAACGTTACCGAATTCCACAATTACACTTAAATATCATTATAATACCGACTTAGAAACAGCCAACAATCGTTTAAATTGTCAATTGCCCGTTATTTTTAAAGCGCCTTAAAAATGATCCGGAAAAAAAAAGATAAAAGAAGATTGTATGGCACAATTGAAGGGGATTGGGCAAAGATCAGGCTCAATGGGATAAAGCAGAAAATTTAATTAACACTGTTCTTTTGAAACAAATTATTAAGGCTCAATTTACATTGACACGGAATGAAATGGAAGGGAATGGAAAAAAGCTGAACAAAACATTATAATATGTATAACATCATGTCTTGTAAACCTTGAAGCGTTAGGCAGAGGTTTACCTAACAATGCCATGTAATACGGGTAAGCCTATTGCCATCAACCGGGCACAAATACAAACCCAGATTCCTTAATAAGACATGTAAGATAAAGCGGTGTGTATACTTAATTACTGCTGCTACTCATAAAATCCTGATGGAAAAACCCAATAACACTTAGTCTGACAAAGGAATCGAACCCAAGACCTCATGCTCAGTAATCGCGCTTTTCGACCACTAGACCAACGAAGCAGTGCATAATGAACTTTATGATAATTATGTAACGTACAGACTAGATAATAGCTAAAAACCTGCTCGCGTGTCTTTCGGAGAAACGAGCATTCTCGGGAATTCTCGCAGTTAGCAGCTCATAACTAGTTTTTTTTTATCGTACAAAAGAGTGTCCATTGGGTTTTGTCTATTGTTCTCGATGAGATCTACGATTTTGAAAAAGGAAACTTCAGTCCATTCGCAGTTATTATGCCTGTGGCTGGACTGTAGATAGCTTATTTTTGACTATCCAAAAGTGCCTGTAACGGGTCTATCCTACTTCGTACTGATAACCTACTTTAATAATATGATGCGAAAGTTTGTGAGGATGAATGGATGTTTGTTACTCTTTCACGCAAAAACTGCTAAACTGATTTGGATGAAATTCAGTACACAGATAGTTTATAACCTGGATTAACACATAGGATACTTTTTATCCCGGTAGTATGATCCCGTGGAACAATTTTCGAACTCCACGCGGGCGAATCCACAGGCAATTTGTATAAAGTTTATTATGCTTTGTAAAATTAAAAAAAAATACTTCCATTCCATTCTGCCCCAATGTAAATGGCGCGTTAGAATATCAAAGAAATCTTAAGACGCTGGAGTATCTCATTAAAATGATAGAACGGTATTTATCGTGCTAAAGATCGCAGTTTTTATGTACTTTGTTGGGAATAGGCAAACCGCAAACCTTTCCATAAAATAATTATGTTGTGTCTAGCCTGTTATTTCTTGGTGTAAATTCTCATTTTCCGAAGTAATTTGCTTGTTATTATTTTTCCTTGTTATGTTCATTAGGAGTTATGTTCATAACCTGTTTATTGGTTAAAATATGAATGGGGAACATTTTTTTATGTGCTTGAAATTTATTGTCGTTGTAATGATCCTTAATAAGATTACATTATGAAAGCACCGATGGTTTTGGCAGAGGTGTAGTACCTGCTTGTGGTATCATCTATGCCATAGATTCTATGGTAAACCCACCATGTTTGAGTCCCATATAATTGCGAGCATATACATTATATTGCCCTCAACTGTGCACAAACTCCAATAGCTCTTTGCTCAACCTGAAACATCAAACCCAAGACCTCGTGTTAAGTAGGAGCGATTGTGATCACTAAACCAACGAAGCATACACTAGGTATGGTATTACCTTTAAAAAAACACTAATAATTTCTCCTGTATCGTGTGTGCGTTCATAAACATTTACAATATTTACAACACATATACAAACAGCCAGACCGGGAACAACAACCTGTAGGCCATACAAATATTTATTCCGTGCAGAAATCGAACCCGCGACATACAGCACTGTAGTCAATCGCTCAGCCGCTGCGCCAACCTTGCCGTCATACGTATTTTTTTATACCCTCACGTTGTAACTAATAGACAATTGCTCCGAAGTTTTCTACAATCATTTCCTTTGTTAAACAGTTATGAGGCCAATATAAGATTCAGTTTAAGACAAATATTATATTATGTTATATTCTTTCTTTCAAACAAACACCTTTATCAGTGCGACAAGGGCCAATACACCCTTTTTATTACAATAAAGGAACGCGTTCAACATACCCCACTGGGTAATACGTCAGTTCAATAGACATGAGGTTTTATTCGATTGCGTGACCATTCGATCTAGTCAATGTCCCGCTCTGCCAATAAGGTCGATTATGACCCTTATCATAGGCTAGATAACTCCCTTAGGGTAGCGTCATAGAATAAAAATGTGGAGAAGCGATAAGTAGCGTATATTCCCACTGTAGGGACACAGAAGGGCTCTCTATGTCAGAGAGTGGGCTGTAATCCACCGCGTGGTCTCAGTGCGGTTTGAGAGAGGTCACATTATAAAAAAAAGTTGTTCTACGTCATGCCGGTTTTTTATCAATGTTTACCTTCACTGTTGAGAGGTATCAACGAAGAGGCCGTGGTCGATCTTAGTTGGTCCGTGTCTGGTAACCATCTATTGGGTAGACAGCAAGACTTCTTCGTCCCGTGACGGAGAAGTCTTGTTGTTTTGTGTCTTGTTGTGTGTTGTTTGTTGGATTTAAACGTGCCATTCGATGGCACGTTTATATTCGTTTCTTCATTTGTAGATCTCTGATAGTGGTTACGGGAAGCTCGAAAGTCTGACAGTCAGTCTCACCAAGTTTTGCAAAATTCTTTAGATATTCGCAAAAAAAAACTGCGAGAAAGGCAAACGTTCAGTTTCTCATCTATGCGGTTTTCATATTCTAGGGCACCACTGACGTCTAGAATAGCAATTGATTTGAAAATTGACTAACTGCCCACACCGATCTACGTGGTGGGAGTTGTTTAAAGTAATATTATTTTAGGTTTAGATATTGAGGTTAATAAAATGTACACGACGTAGGCATAATATTTCGTTGAACAGTAATGAAATCTGAACTGTACAGGTATCTTTTCGGTCTAAAATTTTTAGTTAATTCAGTTACGGTAATGTGATGAGGAGGGATGAAACGCATGTGACTAAAAGAGTGATGGATATGTATGTTGATGGATGGAGAGGGAGAGGAAGGCCAAAGAAAAGATTGTGTTAGGACTGATATGAAAGAGAAATGATGCCGTGACAGGGGAGAATTGCAGAAGAAAACGTGTTGTGCCGACCGACCCCAAGTAGAATGGGAACAGCAGGAACATGATGATGATGAGTTATTTTGATGATAACATTGGTGAAGGAAAACATCGAGAGGAAGCCGACATTGCAAAAAAAATTGCAAGATATGCGACATCTACCAACCCGCGCTGGACAAGCGTGTTTGATTATAGCCCATTCCTACTCAAAGAGATAAGACCATTTTCTTTTCGGATTGGAAATCATCAAATGACTCCTCCCGCTCTGGGCGGAGCGGAAGGGAGTGTCAGACTTTTACTGACTAAAAACCATCCATGTTCCTTCTTTTACCCTTTATGTTCCAGGGCCACGGTATCTCTTTCGAACAGTCCCGCAGCCCTGGCAGGCAGTCAGATAAGACCTGTGACATAGAAGTGGGCACAATATAGTTTTATTATATTACTATGCTTGTGCTACAGTTACTTTGCATTTAAAACAGGAAAGGCACTCACAATGCGGCGCGGTTGGATGTGGACATCAAAATAACAAAAGCAATATATAGGCTTGCATTTGGCAGTTCAGTTATATCTGTCTTACCACGAGGGAAAAAGGTATGAAGTTAAGTAAAATATTAATGTAAATGTTTCTGACGTTTCCTTGTGGGATCAGCAGGAATATTCGTATTTCCTTTTACATATTTACAAAGTTTTACCAATCAATCAAATCATATCGTATCTGTTGGGCGTAAGCCTGGGGGTCTACTCTCTAAGCACGAAACCCGTAGTTTCGGCCGAAATTACGGGCGTTTCCTACTCCCTAGCACCGACGGACGGACGATTAGTTCGAGCCCGAACGAAGAATGAATGACAACTCGATTTGACAGTTGTCCCTACTCCCGATGTGTTTTTGCCCGTCCGAAAAGTTGAGTTTGGCACTTCTTAGGACGGATCGTTATGTCAGTTGATACGACATCAAAATAGTTATCGTGCTGTCGACGAAAGTTTAAGTTTTTTAGAAAATCAATACAATGGCTGCTTTTTTAATGCTTGAAGAAGCTCTACAAGAAGAGCGGAGGCGACGCCCATTCTACTCGCGCCAAAACTTCCGCTTGGCGCTTATTCCTGACATGGGGTTGCAAGGGCTCACACGGGAATTATCTGAAGATATGTCTTGCCTCTTTTGCCTAAACAAGCGACGAAATGGTTTTGATCCAAGAATTAAGGTAGGTAATAGTTTGATTCAAAATTTAAGGACTTAGGCTAACGATATACATTTTGAAGATTCTGAAAATTATTGAGTTGTATTACTACTAATCGATCTTATCTATTGTTACTGTTGTATTTGTATACTTTCAGATACTTGATGCTCTCAATTTTTATGCCCGGGGGATCCATCAAGGTGCAGTGGGCCTTAGCAGTGACAGGACATAATGGGCGTTGGGACAGGCGGAAGATTGCGATAAAGTAAAGAACAATAAAATCATTTTTTTTAACAGAGTATTTTTTCATTTATTTGGCACCAATCGATTTGAAAAAAATATAAATACATTCAACAATACATTATTACAATCAAAACATATGAGAAGTTCAGATAGAATTCGCAAATAAGGCCAAAAACCTGGGGGTGATAAGATAATGGACTCTTACTTATCGTAGACTTCCCAGGTAGCTGAAGTAAGTCGCAAAGTGCACTCCAGAGCTACTTGCCTTTGAAGACCAAAACCTCCCTCGCGCAAACTCTCATCCAGCCCATCAAAGACTACGCCGATGCGTGTTATTTGGATGCCACCGAGAAGCTTTTAAATAAACTTGAGCGTTTATAAAATATCTTTATTCGTTTTGTTTTTAACCTTAAAAAGTATGACCGTTTCCAACTTTCGCAATATACTCAGATGGCTCCCAATCCGACTTCGCAGGAACTCTCGAATATTGTGTCTGCTTTTTAACATCCTTCATAACCCTAAAACACCAGCCTATCTGCGGGAACGCTTTTCTTACACCCGTTTCTCTGATGCACCTTGCAGGTCGCATCTTAGGAACCTCCTTAAATTCCCTCCCCACGCTACTGACTTCTACTCCTACTCCTTTACTGTACACGCTTTGCTGTTGTGGTATTTATTCTCTTTCGCCTGATATAAGGGACTGCCAAACTGTTGCAGTTTTCAAAAGAAGAGTGAAAGAACTATATATTTCCAACTTGCCATAGTTGCATAAGTATTTATACATATATGATACGTAATATATTGGAGAGGAGCTCGTGGCTACATAATAACTGCTGCTCGGCCCGATCTTTAGGTTGAACTGCGCTTGCCTAGGTTGGTCCGTGGATGGGTGACCACCCATTATATACCGAGTTTCCTCCTTGCCTCGGAAAGCACGTTAAGCCGTTGGTCCCGGCTGTCATTTGTAGATCTTTGACAGTCGTTACAGGTAGTCAGTGGCCCGAAAGTCTGACAACCAGTCTTACGAAAGGGATTACCCAGAACTAACTGATTTCTGGAGATCAGATAGGCAGTCGCTCCCAGTAAAATACTGGTATTCAGCTGCATCCGCTTAGACTGGAAGCCGACCCCAACATAGTTGGGAAAAGGCTAGGCAGATGATGATGATTCTTATACATATTATATGTTATATTTAAACTTGTCATTTCCTTTATGTTTTTATGTATTCTATTTCCTCTTCTTCTTTTACACACTACGTCTACATCTCCTTTTACTACTCTCCTTTCGCAGGTATGCTGGAAGAGATTTCTTTAGAAATAAGCATCACCTTTGTACCTATTTTTTCTGTTCCTTTCTTCTTCCTATACTTAAATAAACTGTTAAATAAAATAAAACACATACTTCCTTTTATTTATCTATAGTCGTTTTATATTAAACTAAGTTCGTAGTAATAAGTAACTTTCAATAGATCAATCACTTTTATTTTCAGGCATCGAAGATACACTACACAAAATACTCTTAGAAGTACAATAAACTAAAACATATTGAACACTTTTACGAAAAACTATTAACTATGTTTGGTCGGCCATATAATTATTGCACTGAGTCGAGGTGTCATGTAGACTTCCGCGAATACACGAGACCCAAAATCCCTGCAGCCAAAATTCCGTCATAAAAGTCTCGAGATGGTGTTGGGACCCGCATCACAAAAGATAATCTTGTGGCGCGAACAACCTAAAACCTGTCCATTCTAAGGGTGAACTTGGTCTTGTTTCTTATATACTCCACGACCTCCTCTGGCATCGTGATGTGATGTAGATGTGTATGTACAGCTGCGTCGATGGAATAGCGGGATGCAGCAATATGTTCGGACCTGTCAATTCGGAACCGCACTGATTGCGTTTAGGCTTCTTCTTTTCCACACGAATGCCTTCTTCATCAGCTTGTCCTCGGCTTGTTACTGGTGGCAACGAGCTTCGAACTCGCCTGGGCACCACGGTATTGTGGTTGCCGCTGGTGTTTTGCAACTCGTTCTCACTCATAAAATATTGAGGAGTGTGTCTATTTGCGCCCGTGAGTTGCTGCTAGAACGGTTGAGGCCATTTTACCATTTATTACGGAGTTCCCGCGTCGTATTAATAATACGAATTACGTATATTGTAGCTCCTAATATTTGAATGTATTTAATAAAATTGTAAATAAAAAACTGACATTTCATTTGAGACTTGCCGTCAAAAGAAAGAAAAGCAAAGGTATTAACAGGATAAAGCCACAAGTCGGGCAAAAATAGCAAAAATAGTTCAATTCTATAATAATAAAATGTATATTGTTAAAATGAGGTAATTTTTTTAAGAATAACTATTATATTTTTTGTTTAAAAACTTTAAGATCATAAAGTTAGTAAACCGGTAATCGACCAGTAAAATAGCGCAACTCTATCGCCATGCGTCATTCGTTCACGAATATTGTCTATGACTCCGTTCGAAAATCATGAATCCGTAATCAATAGGGAGTAGGGTTTGTCCGTAGTAACGGACTACGGTCGGACGAGCCCGTCCGTCCGTCCGTCCGTCGTTGACGGACTTAGAGAGTAGACCTCCTGTTCCGTGCAGCTCTAGAGACCTTTTATTTTGTATAGTTTTTTTTTTTTAGAATTTTCGTAATGTGGAGGCGTTTCAGTTAAGTTTTTACCGCCTTACATTTATTATTGGACCATTCAGGTTTTAGTTATAATTAATAAACAGAATATATGTGTACGTTACCTACTTTCAGGTGTAAACAGATTTTATTTGGATTTAATCCCAATAATCAGATTTATCCTGCAATACTCCGTTTAAGTATGGAAGAAGTAGACATGCGGCGCCAACCCGAAATGGATTGGGATATGGGCAGGAGAATTATGGAGATGACTCATCTACGTTAACAGCTGACAATAATTTCGGTTGACAGGTTTCCACCAACCCAAGATTTAAAATATTACTCTCTTTACCACCCCACAACAGTATTAACAATTCCCTATTTTATTGTTTCATATAAAATTCTTCGCTAAGTTTTAAAACAACAAAAAGTTTGTAAACTTTCTCATTTGTTTTTATTACAAAATGCTGTGTTATTCATAATGTTGGTTTGAATAATAAGGTGTGTTGTTGATACTGTTTTTGTAACTTGTTCAACGGTTAATTAAAGTTGTGTAACTTTGTATTATGCTGCGTTGGGACAAAGCTTTTATGCTGCGCTTACACTAGTCCAAGATTTTAGTTACATTGCACAAAGCGAATTCATTCATAAAGGACTCTTTTCGTCTGTCTTTATAACTGTATGTTGGCTGTGGCAGATTAATAACAAAACCAGACGGTCTATAAAAGTAACAATCGCTTTCTACGCGTTTCGCATTTCTAATTTTCAACAGGACTGATATAAACTTTTCGTCGATCGTATGTCAATTCAGTATATTTTTGATGCTTCTTTCATCTTGATTGCTGATAGAATGTATCCCACACTTGGAATTTTTCCTGTACCATGGGTGCGTTAATAAATATTTAAACTCACAAACAGCCAGACCCTGATCAACTACCTGTAAGTTATACAAATAAACCGTCCGTCGTCCGTCCGTTCGATCCGTGCGAGGATCGAACCCGCGACACGCAGCGCAGTAGCCAAACGCTTAGCCACTGCGCCAACCGTGCCGTCAAAATGCCTTTTCGTTTGTATGACATGTTATGTTGTTGCTAACTGTTGGATTACTGCTCTGTTAATCTCGTGGACGACTGCTGAGCTTATGGTCCTGGGTTCGATTTCCAGGTCAGGCAAAAAGTAGTATTGGGTTGTTCAATTAGGAATTTTTCAGTAGTAGCCCGGAGTTGGGACGTTGACGGTATGATACCCCCTGCCTCGGAAAGCACGTTAATTTTTTTATTGAATACAAGTTTTAATGAGGAGATCGTGGTTTAATAATAACAGGCGCTTGGGGTCGATCTTTAGGGTAAGCCGTGCTTGCCTAGGTTGGCCTGTGGATGGGTCACCGTATTACATACCGAGTTTCCTCCGTGCCTCAGAAAGCACGTTAAGCCGTTGGTCTCGGCTGTCATTTGTAGATCTTTGGCAGTCGTTACAGGTAGTCAGTGGCCCGAAAGTCTGACAACCAGTCTTACCTTGGGATATCGTATTACCCAGTGTGTTGTGGAGGTCAGAGAGGCAGTCGCTCTATGTAAAATATTGGTATTCAGCTGCATCTGGTTAGACTGGGAGCCGACCAAAAGATAGTTGGGAAAAGGCTAGGCAAATGATGATGATGACAAGTTTTTCATGTTGTAACCTTACTTTAAATACCTCCATTTATTCTTTGGATGGGAAATCACCAAATTACCTCTCCCGCTCTGGGCGGAGCGGAAGGGAGTGTCAGACTTGTACTGATAAACCCATCCATGTTCATTCTTTGCCCTTTGTGTTCCAGGGCCGCGGTATATCTTTCGAACAGTCTCGCACCCGGCAGGCGTCGGCCCTTGCGGGACCCCTCCTGTTTGCTGACATCTACCTCCATGCCTCCTGTACTACTCATTGAGTCCTACCGTAAAACGTGATATTTCACCCAAAACGTCGTTCGTTACCCAGCAATCATTTTTGCGTAGAGGTACTCAGTTTGATGTACAGAATGCTTGGTTGATAGTTTCGTGAAGGGCCGTTAACACCTTGTACCTATATTCTATTTTGCACGCCCTTTTAATGCCTTTCGATTATTATCTCAATCTAAATTCACAATCAACCCCATTCACCTTCATCTCACCTGTCCCGTACATTCACTTAATAACAAACTTATTGGTCGCTGTCCAGACGCAATCGAATATTAACGACATCGGGGACTAACTAACTAACCCTAAAATTGTATTAACCAACGAAAATTATGTTTATTTCATAAGTTATTCTTAGATCGGGATTTATTAAAGTATCGTACGTAATTTATAGAAAAGACAGTTGTAATAGAATTAACAGAGGTTGGTGTCATTGATTAGTCTAAGCAAAAAAAGCAAATAAATAAAATGATATTTAGCCTATTAGGATTAAACATGTTTACGATAATTTCTAATCTTTGTGATTTTGTTGGATATTAAATTACTTCTCAGTGAAATTAACTATTCAAATTACTTAAATATATTAGGTTAATGTGACATAATAACACACGGTGACCGAAAAATGTGATATTTCAATAATTTATCATGGAGGTCGCAGACCGCTATCTTGTAAAAGTTAAAACAAAATGGCGACAGTGATAATTCATGAAAGGTTTTTTTTACAGATTTTAGATACTACACTGTCAGTCGCATGGAACTAATTTATGAACTACGAAACGTAAGCGAATGACACGTCAGTGGCAATCCCGCATGCGTTGCGTCCGCGCACCAAATAGTAATATCCTTCGTCTCCCCAGTCGGTGCCCCACGAGTTCTTTATAATCCAATACGGGGTTTGTTTGCCGGACTTGTTTGGTGCTGAAAGAAATAAAAGTCACGTAATTGATAAAATTGAAATGATTACAGTAACAACAACCAACTGCTTGGTTATTCAGTCTATTAATGTTCAGGACACAGGCAGAGATAGGCTTGCTCTCTTTAAAAATAAATAGCTGCGCCTCGCGGTTTCACCCGCGTAAGTTTTTAATCTTTATTTTTTTAAATAATATTTAAACTATATACTTCCTGATAATTTAGCTATCTATTGGTGAAAAAATGGTAAACATCGGTCCAGTAGTTTAGAAGCTTAAGCGGTACAAACAAACAAACAAAAAAAATATTTCCTCTTTATAATATTATAGTATAGATCAGGGGTTCCCAAACTTTTTCAGTTCGCGGCGCACTAACAGGTTTAATATTTTGCCTCGGCGCCCTAGCTAGTCGAAAAAGCAGAGTTTTTATAATAGTGTTGAAAATCCGGCTTCACATAAATAAGATGTTGCAAGGGGAATGAGAATTTTTAGAGGTTTTGAACTTTAAGTTTGATATTCATTTTGGACCAATATCCAAAACTCCACCAAATCGGAACACGTTAACCTTATTTCAAGGCTGCTGTCGCAAGAGATCAAGGAGACTATCTTCTTCTTGTGCATGGCAAGGATTATGGATTCACGAAAAAATTTCAAGATCGTCTTCGGCAAAGTATTTTAAAAACCATTAAGTGAGCTTCGAAAGATGTTCCGTGAAAATGGGCATTGACTCCTGTGAGACAACAAGCTCATTAGACTTTAATGGAGAATTACGGAGAATAGTGAACAGAAGTGCCTCACGGCGCGCGGCGCCCCTCTTTGCTCTCTACGGCGCACCAGGGCGCCGCGGCGCACAGTTTGGGAACCCCTGGTATAGATAATAAGTTATTTTTTCTCTAAATGCTTTGTGATATATCCAGGGTGTTGTTGCCCAATTAGCATCATTTAGATGTCAATCTTCAAGATTGCGGCTTAAGTTTTTATGTCGGAAAATTGCTGACAGAAAATGGACTTGCCCAAGATTCGATGACTTGAGTTGCTAGCGAATAAACAATGAAGGCTGGAACTATATATTTTTGTATTGATTATGATTACGTATACTATGCCTCACTGTAAATGTCTGTGAACAGAATATAAATGGATACAAACCATAGAGACCATAACCGACGATCAAAACAGCGTGGTCCAATTCCTTAGGACTGCAGTCCTCATCCGATGGTTCGTCTATGTAATTTCCTTTGTATTTGTCCATGGATGCCGAATTTATTGCTAAAGAAATCATACTATGATTATTTAAACATTTTGCATAAAACTTCTAAAAAGTTTCTTAAAGAGTGTGGTAATACAGCTCGAAACGCAACGATGAACGCAATCGAAGCAATAGTAATTTGAAAGATCGTCGTCGATAATACCCAGAAATTGTCATTTTTTTACGTGGATGTACCATTTTTTTTAATAACCTTTATTGTCCCACTGCTGGGCAAAGGTCTGTCCCAATTCCTTCCATGTGCTCTTTTTCCGTTAATTAAAATTCACAAAGTAAAATCTTCAAGTTTCAAACATTTTGTTTCACTTTTCATTTCCACAAAATCAGCAATGAATCATTTGTTTTTTGTTCTCGCTAATGTATGTTGTTAAACGCAATAATTTAGGAATGCAATTATTATGATCAGCATTGAGTGAAATTATGTATAGCTTGTTATTTTTATTTGATCTTTATAAAGGGTGTAACAAGACCCTTAACGAAGCCGAAAGGCACTTGTTCTCCCCGTCATTGCGATCATTTTTTTGTTTCAGACCATACCTGGGAACTTTCTACTTATGGAAATATTGGGGGTCGAAGTTCCAATTTTTTTAAAAGTTTTTTTTTTAAATACATGTTTTTAATGTAATAACTTTATTTTAAACACCTCCACGATGTTTTGAATGCGTTACATTGAGTACTACCGTAAAAAGTGATTTTTCATCCCAAAAAAAAATTTCTTACACTTACCAGAAGACAGCGGACCATACTGATAGACGTATCTAACCATATTTTCTTCGTCAGCGCGCACCCTTTGGAACCCAATTACAGGTACTGGTTGAGGGTTTCCAGGTATGTCAGGTTTCCACCTGCATTCCCTAATATGTTCAACATATGGACCGTAATCTTCGGTACGGAGAACTCCACCAAATTCCGTCACTATGTGCCTGAAATAAAACTAAAGGATCAGGTTCGTCGAATCTAAGCTCTTTAAATTTTTGAGTACTGAGATATTCAAGCTCTGAATGGCTCCACTCAAATCTGTGTGGCTCTTTCCTCAAACACCATCTCAGACGTTAACGTGCATGCTCCTCACATGATCTAACCAAGACAATGTCTGAAATTTAAATGAGACAGTTGCCACTGAGTTTGTTTCTATGTTCTCAGAGTAGTCAGATATGAAACAAAGACGACGTTATCTAGTTAAAGGGTACTGGCAGTGCCTTCAAGGTACTAACGTGAAAGCGCGAGGGTAGCCCGCAAAATTCCATCATATTTTGTTCAACATAAAACCTGACACTGGCCAGCAAATTGCAAAAAACGTAAGAAAATTTGAGTTTCACGGGCCACCCTGATGTTCCACATTAAGGTGTGGTATTGTTATGTGTGTTAATAAATACTTGTAGCAGTTAAGGGGAACGCTCCAACCAGCCCGCGAAATTCAAAATTTCTTGAGTTTTTTGCAATTTGCAGGCCAGTGCTAGGTTGTATGTTAATTAAAATATTATTCGAGGCTGTAAGACATATGTAGTTACAGAATTATAATCATCAAAATCATCAATAAAACGCTCAAGTTCATAAAGCTGTAGGAATGACTTTTTCTGTTTTTTTTTTGTTCCTACGCCTTTATGAACTTGGAGGGTTGTATTGGTGATTTTGATGATTATAATTCTGTAACTATATACGTCTTACAGCCGCGAATAATATTTTAATCAACATACAACCTAGCACTGGCCTGCAAATTGCAAAAAACGCAAGAAATTTTGAATTTCGCGGGCTGGTTGGAGCATTCACCTTAAGTCAACTCACGCAAATGTTTCGATGAGGGATGCGGGACCACACCCCATTTGGGCTTCATCACAATCAATTAGAAACTGCTCCGACAAATCTTCTGTCACACCTCGGTATATCAGCAGGTGACTTTCAATATTTGCTGCCACATAAAAAGTTTAAACAATCGTTTTTTTTTGCAGTTTAAATAAAGTCTGATACCCAACAAAGAAACTAGGATGAAAGAAACTAAAATCATCATCATCTGCCTAGCCTTTACGTTTACCCAACTATGTTGGGACTTCCAGTCTAAGAGGATGTGGCCAGTAATTTACATGGAGCAACTGCCTATCTGACCTCTACAACCCAGTTAGTACTAGGTAAGACTGGTTGTCAGACTTCGGGCCCCTGACTACCTGTAACGATTGTCAAAGATCTACAAATGGTAGACGAGACCAACGGCATAACAAGTTTTGCGAGGCACGCAGGAAACTCGGTATGTAATGGATGGTCATCCATCGACCGACCTTAGGAGCGGTGCTTAACCTTAAAGATCGACCCATGCGATTAAAACTAACTAAAATCTAATTGAAATAGCACTAACTGTTAGTAATGTTTCAATAGATAAAGTTAGGCATTTTGTTTTCCCTATCGGCGTCAGCGTAGTTTGTTACGCTGACGACACGCTGGTGCTGGCGCAGGGGATGTCGCACGAGGCGGCGGCCAAATTAATGACACGCGGGGTTACGATGGTCGTGGAGAGGATCCGGCAATTGGGTCTCGAGGTGGCCTTGCACAAGTCCAGGCCATGTGCTTTTATGGGCCTCGGAATGCGCCGTGGCCGATGCCTGCCAGGGCTGCAGGACTGTTCGAAAGAGATACCGCGGCCCTGGAACATAAAAGGCAAACGAAGGAACATGGATGGTTTTTAGTCAGTAAAAGTCTGACGCTCCCTTCCGCTCCGCCCAGAGCGGGAGGAGTCATTCGATGATTTCCCATCGGAAAAAAAGGCATTTTGTTTGAAAAGGAATAAGTTATATACCGTTAACACTGAACGCCCAGCAAGCAGCACATTGGTCTTGGTTTTTCACAGGCGTAACCATCTTGGTTGCCCTCCAATCAAAGTACTTAGGAGGTTTCCCACTATTTATGCCACTTCTTGAAAACGACGGATTTATTCCAAAAGTTCCATTGTTAGGAGGGAAATCTAGAGTCCCGTTATATGCAGGCAAAACAAGATAGCAACTACATTCTTTTAACAGGAACAAAAACAAAGCAGTTCTCTTCATTTTAATAGTCGCGGAATGGTACGCCAGTCAGAAATGTACGAGTACTTATAAATACTCAACACTTTTCCAAGCATCCCTGCTATTCGACGTTTTACAATGTTTTTTATTGCTTTCTTTAATTCTAGTGTCCTGCGTTTTTGACATCGCTTGAATGTTTCAAGTACCAGTCTACCTATTATAATTTGTTTGTCATTTTGCCGTTAAATTATTTTAGATCGTTAGATCATTTAAGTAGGTAACCTAACAAATAAAAAGTCTATTTAAATCATTTTGGTACAGAATTTATGTTTGATCACTATCTCTGAATCACCCAAAGTTTGACTGGTAAAAAATTACCACGGAATAAAACCTACTTCTAAATATTTGTTTGCTTGAAAAGATAAACAAATAAATATAATAATGTCAAGATGTAATGTTTAATAATAAATAAATTATCGATTATACAGGGTTAAATTAAATTAGCTAGCAAAACTCCGCTAACTTGATAGGTATCGATATCATTACACGATAAAACAAGCTAAAAGAAGGATTTGTTGATATTTTTGGGCCCAACAAAGGCTTGGAGTGAATTTACTTGAAGTATAAAAATCTATTTTCTCTCTGTGGAGTTTCTCTACCTTAATTTACTTTATTCAAGTGAATTATAATTACAAAATATTTAAAAATATTCTAAAATATATTACTATGTACAGTAGTTTGTGTAAAAACATAATACAAAACATTATTTACAACTACAGTGTAAAAATAAAATTAAAAAACCCTGATCTACAATACAATCGATGATCCATAGTTTCATTGGTCAGCAATAAATTCGACTTAAAAAAAATAGCAGGAGATAGTGCGATCATTTCAAACGACTTCAAAGTTATCTTTACGACGTTGCGCACAAGTTTTAATTGATCAATTTAACTTCAACTAGGTACTAGCATTTGCTCTGAGATCAGGGTTGTGCCTGCTGACTTTAAATCGTTAATTTATGTATTTGCATCGAAATTAGATAATTATGTGAAATTGTGTCGATAAATGGATTAAGTACCCTAATTTAATTTTGATTTGGTTGCATTTTAGGTATTGTGGAATAATATACTAAAAGTATTTTACATAAAATTATTCGATACTTTGTATTTCAGCATTCATCATCTTCTGCCTAGCCTTTTGCTACAACTATGTTGGGGTCGGCTTCCGGTCTAACCGGATGCAGCTGAATACCAGTACTTTACATGGAGCGACTGCCTATCTGATCTCCACAACCCAGTTAGTACTGGTATAAACGATAAGACTGGTTGTTAGACTTTCGGGCCATTGACTACTTTGTATTATAGCATTCCAAACAGGATTACGTTTTTAATAGATGTTCCTAGAAGGACCGATCCCATTTTTAAAGGAATTGGAAGTATCATTTGTTCTTTAATAATTTAAAAAAAAAACTTTAATTAATTTTATTTTCTAAGCACATAAATTTATTCTTAGGAGATATTTACGTCGTTGAAAAAAATCCATAAATAATTGCGTAGGTACTATTAGCGCCTCAAACAAAAAAGTTTTGTTGAATTTGAGGTCTCAATTTGCGAAATAAAGAAAATAATGACTGAAACTTAAGACAGGTTCTGTGGGTAAAAACTAGGATATGGCGGTTGGTCTTTCAAACACTCTGGATATTAGAAAGATTTTAATGTTGTTCTGAATTAAATAGGAAAAAAAAATCTTAATTGTCAAATAATTTGTTTCGCTGTAGTGTTCCGTTCCAGTCAGGCATTCATATTATTAAAAAATCCTTAGACAGCAGTAGCGAAGGGTCAATTTTTGTAAGAGGTAAGTCGGAGTACATATCTTTATGTGATTATATTATTTGTGTATAGAATACTGACTGTGCCATTTTTCAAAAGAAAGCCGGTAGGAATCGAGTTGTATGGAACATTCGCCAATGTTAGACAGCAAATCACAGCAATTTAACCTATGGTATTTATAATGAGAACAGTTGTAGGTACTTGTAGGTGCAACAAATATAAATAACTCATTTAATATGTAAAATCGTAGTCCATCAGTTATGTACTCACAGTTATTTACTATTGGTAAATGAAATGAAATGAAAAAATGACACGCGTCTATGTAAAGCCTAATTCAAACTGCCTTTCATTTGTATTACATTCCATTTGAAACGTTCAATAACGTACAACGAATATTTTTCCAATTATGTAGTACTATTTATCGCTCCATTTGAATATTTAGTCTGCAGTGTTACTTCTACGTAATTGACAGTTTTATATTCTCTCTATATTTTATTGGTCTATGTTTTAACATACGCATCGTGATCAAGTTACAGTGGTCTACTACTAAATATTTACAGGCAAAATGGTCATATTTTATGTTTACACCTTTTACTAGTGCATATTTCAGTAATGTCTCCAGATATGTGGGTGTACTGTGCACCTCTGCCTAACCCTTCGGGGATTACAGGCTTGATATTATGTTATCTCCGGATATAACATTGTCACGTCCATAGCTTGCCACTAAGTATCGTAAAATATTGTTTTCGCAGGATCAAAACTGTCAGCTGCCGGAAGGTCACACTTAAAAAGTAATCTGAAGACTTTGTGAAGGCTGCTTGATGGAACTTATGGCGAGATGATGATGAAGAGACTACTGTATAACTAACCATGACTTTCATTTTTAGGGTTCCGTATCCGAAGGGTAACGGGATCCTAATACTAATCCTCCGCTGTCCGTCCGTCATTCCATCCGTCTCTCTGTCAGCGGGCTGTATCTCATGATCCGTAATAGTTAGACAGTTGAAATTATTCACATAATGTGTACTTCGGTTGCCGCCATAACAACCAATAATAAAAATAAATTAAAATTTAAAGCCATACGGCCAAACGCAAACACGTTTGGCCGCAACTCGCGTGATATAAGGTGATGACACGGCCTAGGGTGGAGCACGCTTGCTTAGAAGAAATCGATTCACACGAACTTTGAAGAGATCTAGATTATGAGATCGGGAAACAGAACGCCGGCAGTGAATTCCACAGACGATCGCACAAGACATGTGGAAGCACAGCGCTTTGTTCAGGTTCGTGGAACTTCAACCATATAAAGGTGACGCTTCGCCGTATCTCTGCTCGTCCGATGATAGAACTCACTTACTACTTCTGGGTACTTCTTAACCTTTACACTATAAATTGAAACCGAAGGTTTAAGCTCCTATTTGACAATGACATACAGATGACCTCTCGTCCTGTGCAAAATCCACCAATACGATCATTTCATTTCCATACCATTTCTCTGTTCAACCCTAACATTGCATAACCGTTCAATCTTCAATCTTCGCCGAGGAGACCTCCACCTGTTATTGGTAATCAGAGCGCTTAGTGACCACAACTTTGTATCGAGGGGTTAAGTAAAAGCCAATTATCAAGCTTGATCCCCTGGCATTGCTGTTAGTACTTAGTTCTTAGTACTAACTGTACTAGTCTATCGGTTTTGGGAGCTAAAGGGAACGGGTTACACTGAAATTCAGTGATTTTGGTTTATCCGAGGTTGTTGGTTTAAGTTTCATTTGGTATTCGTGGAATATTCGTATTTAGTTGCAATATTTGATGCGAATAGTGAGGAGGTTGTAGCTAAATAATAACCGCCGCACGGGTCGATCTTCTAGGTTAAGAAGCGCTTGTCAAGGTCGGTCTGTGGATGCCTGACCATCATTACATACCGAGTTTCCTGTTTGCCTCGGAAATCACGTTAAGCAGTTGATCCCGGCTGTCATTTGTAGATCTTTGACAGTCGTTGCAGGTAGTCAGTGGTCCGAAAGTCTGACAAACAGTGTTACCAAGGGGTATCGTATTACCTAGTACCAACTGGGTTGTGGAGGTCAGATAGGCTCGCTCCATGTACAACACTGTTATTCAACTGCATCAAGAAAAGGCTAGGCAGGTGATGATTTTGATGCTAGTAATAATGAGAACTGCTGTATAGTCTTCAGCAAAATTCAACTAAATAAAACTTAAAAATGTTTTCAAGTTTGTGAAGATTTTGGATGTATCCAAACCATCCATCAAACGTTAACAACTGAACGGATTTTGATGATATTATTTTGCACACAGATAGCTCCTAATATCATTGATACTTTAATCCAAATTCAATCAATTTTTTTTGGAACGCTAGTGAAACTGCGGGCAAAAGTAGTTCATGTCTTTGATCTGTGAGATAATATTATGTGGGAAAAGAAATGTGTATTGATTTTGAGATATTCATTAACTTTCTTGCCAGGTCTACTTCAGAGGACAGTTCTTGGAACCGTGCAACTAAATCCTCAGATCCTCACTTTATAAAGAAAATGCCTTCGTGAAACAAAAAGTTTTAATCTTAAAACCGGCCTAATTACCGTTTTGGTTCTAATCTCCGTTTTTGTTAGCTTGTCAAGAACAACTAATTGGATACATTAATTCCAAAAAATCTAAACAGTATTTATGTTTTGGCAGAAATGTTTGATAAGGGACAGAAACAAACGTTGGACTGGATTTTGAACAACTTTTGACAATTTAATGAGGTCATCATGTTTTGGATTCCCAGTCAGTCAACGTGTAATTGGGTTTCAAACTAGGAGTTTCAAAGCAGCAAGCAGCACAGAATTTGGATTAGTGCTTTCTTGATGGCAATAGGCTCGCCCCTAGTATATGAGAATTAAAATTACTGGTGAAATATGAGGGTGTACCATAATAAATGCAAGACTTCTCGTGTGTCGTCTCAGACCATGTATATAATACACCTTGTATCAGTTTGTTCTCATGTGAGGCCACATGGTCACCTTCTCTGGCTGTGCAAGAGTACAGACCTCCATCTTCGACCCGCACTCGAGTGATGTTCAGTGATGATGCCACCGAGTTGGCTTAGGTCACTAATCAGCTTTTCCTAATACAGTAGTAGTAGCAGTACAGTATACCTATTACGTCACTAAGATTCCCTGTCAACATTCTTCTTCAAGGCAATATTAAACTTGCATTTCAGTGAACCAGATAAAAAGGGAGTAAGGAAGTTAATTAACTTTTTTTAACTAGCCCGAGAACAGAAATCGTGACCACTTGTTTAATTCTAAGCACGTAGCTACTATTGAACCGAATTAGATTGTCTTTTTATGGTTTCGAGCACACAAATGCACTGTATCGTAAGTCAACGTAAGGAATTATGGGACTGCCTCATTGGTCTAGTCACGAGCGCGACTGCTCAGTCATGAGGTCCTGGGTTCGATTCCCAGGTCGGACAAATTGTTCATGGGTTTTTCCATCAGTAATTTCTCAGTAGCAGCCACGGAGTCTGTGCCCGGTTGAAGGCAATAATCTCGCCCCTGTTAGGCGCGAATTATACAGAATAGACGTGGCGAGGACGCGGATAGTCAAAGAAACCTAAAATAATTAACCTTATAGTTATGTCGCATAGCATCGTTTTTGTCGATAAGATATTTGCGTCCGCGCTTCCAGGCGACGCGTGACGCGACGTCTCCGTCACCGGTGACTCGCCCTACAAAAACGACGCTATGCGACATAACTATTAGGTTCATTTTAGGTTTTTTTGATTATCCACGTCCTTGCCGTCGTCTCTTCTGTATAATTCGCGCCTTACATGGGACTTAAACATAACTGGCGAAATCTGGGTGTTCTATTAGGTACACCTCTGCCTAAACCCTTTTTTTTTTTTTTTTTTTTTTTTTGGGGGGTGAGAAATCATCAAATGACTCCTCCCGCTCTGGGCGGAGCGGAAGGGAGTGTCAGACTCTTACTGACTAAAAAACACCCATGTTCCTTCATTGGCCCTTTATGTTCCAGGGCCGCGGTATCTCTTTCGAACAGTCCCGCAGCCCTGGCAGGCACCGGCCCTTGCGGGCCCCTCCCGTTTGCTGACATCTCTTTGAGGCGCGCGTGGAACACGAACGCGCCGTCGACACGGCCTGCCCGTCGTCATACGACGGACGGACGGCGAGCTAGCCCATTACTCGCCGTCCACAGGCCCGCGCCTACGGTGGCCGAGAGCCATCACGGCGTGGCCCCCGACGCCCGGTGCTTCTCCCGCGGCGGCTGGGACGTGAGGAGGTTCTCTCCCTCTCACGTTCCGCCGCCTCCTTCGCTAGCATGACTGCTTCGCAGAAGGAGGCGACGGCTTCCCATTCCCTCTCGCCCCGGACCATGGCTTGAACCAGGGCCGGACGCGAGAGGTCGCCGCCGCCAATCGCCGCTACGAGGACACGGCGGTGCTCCGCCCAAGCAGAGCAGACCTCCACGGTGTGCTCCACCGTGTCCTCCGGTCGATCCTCGCAATTGTAGCACCCGGACGTTTCCTCCCGCCCGATTCGGTGCAGGTACCTCCCGAAGCACCCGTGTCCGGTGAGGACCTGCGTCAGGCGGAAGGTGAGGGCGCCGTGGCGCCTCCCTAGCCACTCCTCAAAGAGGGGACTTACCGCCACTATCGTGGCGTGCCCTACCTCTGCCTAAACCCTTAGGCGATGAATGAATGAATGAATTATAGAAATCCGTCAGATGCAAAGGGTCATAAATATATATATATATATATATATATAAGGGTGTAAATAAAATCTTAACAAAGTACAGGCACTTGTTCTTCCCGTCACTGTGATCATTTGGTTCTGGACCATATCTGGGAACCTTTTAGTTAAGGTAAGAGGATATTGGAGGTATAATATACTTCAATTAAATTATACAATAATAATCATGAAGAGAGTAAAGAACTACCTATATTTATTTACGTTTAAGGGGAGAGGTAGTAGGGAGAGAACCTCATGTCCCAGCCGCCGCGGGAGAAGCACCGGGCGTCGGGGGCCACGTGGACTGTGAGTAATGGGCTAGCTCGCCGTCCGTCCGTCTTATGACGACAGGCCGTGTCGACGGCGCGTGTCGACGGCGCGTTCGTGTTCCACGCGCGCCTCAAAGAGATGTCAGCAAACATGAGGGGCCCGCAAGGGCCGATGTCTGCCAGGGCTGCGGGACTGTTCGAAAAAGATACCGCGGCCCTGGAACATAAAGGGCAAAAGAACGAACATGGATGGTTTTTAGTCAGTAAAAGTCTGACACACACTTTCGCTCCGCCCAGAGCGGGAAGAGTCATTTGATAATTTCCCATCCAAAAAAAGAAAAAACAAGGGGAGAGGTAGTGCTTTTTGACCATAATTTTAAAGTGAACAAGGATTGACCGCGCCTCACTGACACGGGCAAGGTATTCCATAGCCCGGTTTTGTACCAGTGACGTGCGATCTAGGCATCCTATTAATAATGTTATAAATGTGACAGTTGTAAACAAACATCCAAACATACAACTGTCACATTTATAACAGACTGTCACATTTTATACAACCGCGCAAAAACGGCTGAACGCATTTTAACACACAGATAGTTTATAACCTGGATTATTACACTACATAGGATACCTACTTTTTATCCCTGTCTTCCCAGACGAAGTCGCGGACAGAATCTAGTTGTACATACTTGGAACAACGATCAAGTAAGTATTGTAAACCTTCCGACAACACATCCCACGTTTATCCAGCCACCCGGTACAAAAGTAAGCAAGCACAAAGCACATTGTACTTAAAGTGTTAACAATCTGTTTCGCCTAGAGCAAGTTCATAATTAATTTTAAAATATTTCACAGTGTTACGCGAAATTAATTGTAGGTACTTGTGTCGCTAGTGGGTGGACCATGATCGTTATTTTTTTGTGTGAAAATTATTTAATCGGTTCGTTTATTGCCAAAAAAAATGTCAAGTACGCACAACGGCCAATCAAGCTATACAAAAGCGATGCGAAGCCATGTTACTTGCAGATTTCCAGTAGGAAATGTATGGCTTGATTGTGTGACCGTGTGTACTGTAATTTTCATTTCTAGTCTGACATAATGGTTTGTTAAAGAGGTAGCTAGGTAGTTACTGTATATTTATCTAGTTAGTGAATTTAAATGTTTGGTAACGTAACCACGATACAAGAAAAATTTCTAGTGAAGAGCTGTTTTTTACAAAGAAGAGGAAGTTACAATTTAAGAAAAGGTATTAGAATACACTTACACACTCGTGAAGGCGATGGGTTCTTTGACGCCTAAGTGTCCTATTGTCGTCGTTGTATATACCTAATTATGTAGGTACTTAGTTTTAGTCTTGATTTAGTCCTTTTTTTGTAAATATTTGGCTTGAATATGACGTATTAGAGAATATATATTTGTGGGATCCGGTCATTGGTATGGGCTTAAAATGACTTGCCAGTACGCAGTGGTGACATCACAGATGATGTCTAGCCCACACCACAGCGTGCTTCTACAAAGCCCGGTTGTTTACAGCTCGAGGCGGGACGATATTCAATGTCTAATCGCAGTGGAGTTGAGACGTCTTGGAACTGTACCCGATTCATTGTGCCCCGCGTTATTGTGTGAAATTGTAATGTCAAGTAATTTGTTAGTTTAATAGGAACAGTGTATCGCAGTCAGTGTGTTTTCATTGCACGAAACCCATCTTCTGCCCACCATGATGTACGAGCCTAACGAAATAAATCCTGACAATCCGACATATTAATAAAAGATCGTTAGATGACTTTTCAGCTGATATAAAAGTGTTTTTCTTAAAAAAGTTTTGACCAAGAATCCCGTGCAACTGGAAGAGAAGATAAGAAGAAGATTATTATTTTAGATATTTCTAGCATTTTAGGTATTGATTACCAGGGTCGAGCAGAAATTGGCTCATTCTAATTTATAAATTTCTATTAATGGCCACCATACGTGTATCTTAATTAATATATAATCTTCGTTGTATAATGGGTGTACAAGAACCCTTAACGAAGCCACGAACGGCACTTGTTTTCCCCGTCATTGCTATTATTTTTTTTGTACTAGACCATAATAGTTCCGGAGATATTGGGGGTTAAAGTTCCAACTTTTTCTCGAGTTTTTGTTGTAAATTCATTGTGTTTTATAACTTTACTTTGAAAACCTCCATGACCTCCGTACTATTCAACGCATCCATCAGCACAATGTGTTGAGTGCGTTACATTGATTCTTACTGTAAAACGTGATTTTGCACCCCAGAAAAAAAAGTCGATTCCGAGCAATAATTTTTGCGTAAAGTTACTTGGTTTCGGGGATCGGGCGGTGCGCCTCAAGTGGACCTGGGCAGGACATCTGGCTAGACGCGGTGATGGCCGATGGAGCAAGGCTTTGACCGAGTGGTGGCCAAGGTTAGGCCAAAGAAACCAGGGCCGTCCTAGGGCCCGTTGGGTTGACCTAGATAAGGGACGCACAGAACCGGGAAGTGTGGCAGAAGAAACTGCGCATAATAAACGATATAATTATGATTATGATGACTTGGTTTGATATAAAGAATGCTTGGTTTACGGTTTCGTGGAGAGTCCGTTTACACCCTGTAGGTGTATGTAGGTATCTACATAGTTTTAGTTTTGTTTCTAGTTTGTTTTTGTTTTAGTTTTGTTTTTTGGTTTTAGTCTTAATTTTTTTTTTTTGTAAACGTTTAGTAATTACTTTGGATAAAATCTATGTTTATTTTAAAATAAACGATGGAATATTTAAAATAAAAAATCACGCTTAAAACGTCGGACAAACTAGACACGTTAAACCATACCCATAATTCTTTCTACCCAAAAAGGACTAAGCCGTTATACAACGTCACTTCTAAATCCTGCCCATTAATAACCAGGACAGTTGCACATTTCATACATCATGGTCGCCCTGATCCGGTTTTAAATGAACTACAAGCGGGTAGTGAAATAAAATAGGTCTGGCTGGCTATTGTCTGAGTTAATGTAGTGTTTATACACCGAATAGTGTTGGGACTGGGGGTGTGACAGGAAAATCGGTTCATGAAACAACCGGATAATTTTATGTTGCTAGTTGTTAGTGGGTATTAGTGTTTTGTCATTTATTTGTAATCTTTACAAATAAATAAAATTGGAGTAAATTGAAGGGTCTGTTTGGAATTTCAAAATAACAGCTTTTTAGGGTTCTGTACCCAAAGGGTAAAACGGGACCCTATTACTAAGACTTCGCTGTCTGTCTGTCTCCAGGCTGTATCTCATAAACCGTGATAGCTAGAAAGCTGAAATTTTCACAAATTAATTATGTATTACTATTGCCGCTATAACAACAAAAATACTAAAAATTAAAAAAAAAATATTAAGGGGGCTCCCATACAACAGATATGATTTTTTTGCCGTTTTTATAGATAATGGTACGGAACCCTTCGTGCGCGAGTCCGACTCGCACTTAGCCGGTTTTTTTACTACATACGGTACTTGTAACAAAACATTTTTTTTAAATTTTTGTCCGTCAGTCTGTCTGTTTGTTCCGACTAATCTCGGAAACGGCTAGACCGATGTTGACGGAACTTTTACTGGCAGATAACTGATGCTATAAGAAGGATGAGGCTTAGGATCCTTTAATTTTAGAAAAAAAAAACGTTCCGTGCAAAAAAATAAAAGTCATGAAATCTTTAACTAAATCAGATTCAAATAGGGAAGTAATATTTTTATTGTAACTTCGACGAAGTTCTGCCAGTAAAAGACCCGCCAACATCGGTCTAGTTTTATTTTATTAATGGTTTTTTTTAAATCGTAAATGGTTCGCATTTGATGTCCGCTAATACAAAATTCGGATCCCAAGACTTAATAATACAATCGTTTTGTCGTATTGAATTTAAATCAACTTATAATGACAATTAAACTGGATTTTCAAAATTTGTTAAGCGTACAAAAAATCCAAGTACCAATGTACTGCATCATCTATATAAGCATTTAAAGTGAAATTTAAAACCATTTACAAGTTCAAGATTAAGGAATAAATAACCATAGACAAATTAGTCAGATTTTTTCCACCGTCGTTGTACAGACGCCAGCACATCAAGCTACCCAAAACTGTCAAATTTTCCCAATCAACCTTGAACCTAATGCTTTAGCGATAAAGTTGAGAATCTATTATTAAAGAAGTTTGGCAGATTGTAGTAGCTTTATGTGCTGGCGTATCTAAGGTATTCTGAATTCTTAAGAGGGATCGAGGTAAGTATTCAAAATCTTAAAATCCGATTAACAATACTCCAATCCTCAATCCAGAGTACTGAATGTTTAACTTCAAACTTCGAGTTCGTTTTAAAAAAGCTTTCAAAGTTTTACGTCGGGCGAAAAGAGTCTGGTTATTTTTTAATGAAAGGCCGATATCCGTTCTTAGTCTTGTTTTTGTTAACCAAAGTGTTTTATTTTGTGATAGAATTTTAGATTAGATATGCCATTTTCTGGAATTAAAGTATTTTTTTTGTTTCAAAATAATTGCAATCTGAAATTATATTAAAAGGGTTGTCACATAAAATAATTTTTTACACACGTTTACAGTGACTCCTGAAGGCACGGCTGCAATTATCAACAACTAGCTCATGCCCGCGGCTTCACCCGCGTAAGTTCGGTAATTGTCCCACAGGATCGTACTACCGGGATAAAAAGTATCCTATATGTTAATCCAGGTTATAAACTATCTGTGTGCCAAATTTCATCCAAATCCGGTCAGTAGTTTTTGCGTGAAAGAGTAACAAACATCCATCCATCCATACTCACAAACTTTCGCATTTATAATATTAGTAGGATTATAATATTAGTAGGATTCTTCATAAAAAATATTTACAAAAAAATCTTTAATAAGCCATAAACAAAAAGAGTCCGCACAATGCAAAAAACGGAAACGTTCGTAATTTGAAAAAGGCTAATTATACTTACTTTTTCTTTCATCACCGCCCAGTCTGCGGTTTTTTAATTTTTCACCGGAGAATAGAGAATGCAACTTCGAAACAATTGCTTGTAGTCAGGGATTCTTGCAGATAGAATAATTAGCGGACCGGAGGTTATCTCTGATGAAAAAGAAACTTTACTCCAACGGAAATGGCAAAAGTTTGAAGAGGTGCAATAATAATTGTGGTATATTTCCAACTGACTTTATGGGCATTTCCCTCTTTGAATTTTCCTTTGTGAATATTTTATTTTTCGTTAAAAACGAGCTCTGTAAAAATATCTGAGTAGGTATTCAAGCTCGTCGGGCGTATCATGGGCAATCAACAAAAACATGTTTTTGTAATAAATTAAATCAAATTATTTCTTTGCAACATGGGTAACGGTAAATAGATGTTCTCATATATAATATAGTTATCTATAATCTACCGTCGCATGGTCATGCAATTATTATTCAATTGTAAAGTACATAGAAAAAAAAACAAAAACAAGTCAGACTAACAATAGTTTTTACAATAAAATTAATTTAAAAAAAAACAATCTTTTATCTCAATAGCTTAGCATCAGTTACCAATGTCTCCACCAATGGCAAAACGTGGGTGTAGCATGAGATAGGTACACCTCTGCTTTACCCTTCGGAGATTATAGGCGTGATGTCATAATGTGTTATGTTATTTAATTCTAAAATACTGGCATAAGATTTTTTAACATTAGAAACACAACTACTGACAACACCCCTACGCCTAAACAAACTAGGTATTTCGATTACCTAATTTTTAACCCACCACAAATTCAAACTTGACATTGGCTAAATGCACAAAATGTACGAAGCCAGAAGAACAAAAAAAAAACTTCCACAAACTCCGGCCCACTTATTAAAAAAAAATACAAAAGATAGATTCTCAAATGGCAAAAGTGACATCATAACAACTATTTATTTAAAAAAATAACCCTAAAAGGTTCAGGGGCCGATACTGGCCAGCCACCGTTCGGCTGGCCCATTCTCTCCTAGGCACACTCGACAACAAGGTATTAAGCGCAAATCCCTTTATCTCAACGTCCACTCGCGTCGCTCATGCGTGGCATTGCTTTCCTGCGTTGTGGGTGTGAGATGAGCGGGCTGGGAATTGAATCGGGAGTGAAGTTACCTCCAATTTCGTCGAGTATATCATAGATTAGTTGGGGCGGTTCAGAATTTATAGCTTGAGGAGTCAGTTGAGGCTTCATTGGCTGTGTGAGTCGTTGATTTCACAAATGTGGAATACTAGTTCATCAGCTAGGTATGCAGATAGTTAAGTCGGATTGGGTGTTTGCTTAAAAACAGGTTGAGTATCTTTTTGCTGTTATATTTTACATTGATGAAGTGTGTAACAAACATTTTTAAATAATGAATATCATTCACATAAAAGATTTTGTGATGCCGCCCTAAGACAACTAGATGACGCTGTCTCATGACGTCATTTTCCTGAATGGCGGTGTTAAGATTCTCCGCTAATTAATGACCTCTGCTAGAACATTCGACTTCTGTGAGTGTGAGTTTCGAATCTGGGACTGCGTTCGTGAACTACATACTTCGAATAATTACACGAGTCTTTGCTATAAAAAGGACCTTGTGTCATTTTTGTAAAGAGGACCTCATCTGCCCTCCTTCGTCCCTCCTGGGAAAAGGCTGCGTGGAATTAATTTTACTTTAAAACTGCATGTTTGGAGAATGAAATCTTTGCCAAAAAACAAGACGTCTCTCAAATGTCATTGTAGGTAAGATCGTCGAACGTGGTCTCCAAACTCGTAAATCAGGTTGCCTAGCCTTTTCTCTACTATGTTGGAGTTCCAGCCTAACCAGATGGAGCTGGATACAGTATTTTATTTAAAGCGGCTGCCTGAAAGTCAAATCTATTCATCATCTACATAGCTTTTTTCGTACTATATTAGGGTCGTCTTCTAGACTTACCGGATGCGGCTGAATACCAGTATTTTACATGGAGTGATTGCCTATTTGACCTCCACAACCCAGTTACTCTTATTGGGTAATATCCCCCCCCCCCCTTGGTACGAGTAAGACTGGTTGTGATGAAATTCTAAACAAATAATTCTTTATCGTGTGGTTAGTGCCTGAGCTTTTTTTTTTTGGCATGGGAAATCATCAACTAAAAACCATCCTTCTTTTGCCCTTTATGTTCCAGGGCCGCGGTATCTCTTTCTAACAGTCCCGCAGGTTAGTGTCTGACCTGGTGTCAGAGTTTTTTATGCCGCCCATGGGCCTCTGACTTGGCTTTACGTGCCGTCAAGAAATATCTCTCAGGCATGCTGATTTCCTCATGATGTTTTCCAAAGTGATAATTAGTTATAAAATATGCACATGAATCCGAAAAATCAGAGGTGGTGCACCTTGGGTTTGAACTCGAAACCTATGACTTGGCAGTCCGACGGTTACACCACTAAACTGTGTGTACTCTGTCAAAAATGAAACAATTAATGAAGATTTCTTTTTTTTTATATGTATCATCAATCCTCGCAGTTTTAATGTCCCCACTGTGTTGGGTCCGTGGTCGGTGTATAAACTTACACCAGCTTACTGTATCGTGTGTTGGTATTAACGACATTCTGCTATAAGAATCTTCACCATTATGATCTGAGCAACGTTTTTACTACGTAGAGGCCTATTGTAGTTCGAGGTTCATAAATAAAGTAATATGACCCACAGTGTTTTGTGAACGTAAGTTATGTTGGCTTGGCTATCAGTGGGTTCAATCGTGCGGTAGGCTAGGCCTAGACTATGATAAATGGCCATATTGGCCATAGGCGTAAATGATTGCAATTTCACCAAGAAATGTATGCGAAAAATAAGCTTAAATATTATGTTGGCTACTATATCGTTTATATGATATTTTTGTTTTTAGTTTAGTGTTAAAACTTAGGAAGAAAGTACATTATGAATTAAAGAAGTCTCATTGCTACTTCCTATCCACAACCACGTGCTGACAAGCGAGGCTTAAACTACTGGGCCATTATAACATCTACAAAAGTTTAGTTTTATTTCCTGCGGAGGGAAGTTTCTTTCTTTCTTTCTGTCAGTCAGTCTCGAAAGTTCATTCGAAAAGTATATGCTGTCCTGGTTTTGAAAAAGCATTAAGTCTTTGCGCCTTGCCCCAGTAAGTAAAGTCTAGAACTGCTATTTCTATGAAAAATCTATTTTATATCAGCCTCATTGGTATAAATAGGCCTTAACTGCCAAATTACTGAATAATGACAACTTGCCTATTGGGGTCGGCTGCTTGCAGCCAAGCTGGATAAAGTGTAATACAATTTGTATTCTACACGGAACGACAGTCTATAAAATATGACCTCCACAGAGTAACTTTTCGGGGTGAATGAAACTAGATGTGTCCTCTCCTATAAGCGCCGACAAAGGTTAAGTAGGGGACGATGGCACTACTCTACCTATCTAACCTTATGTAGGGGCAGAGGCATAGAGATGGTTGGCAAGACAATACTGGGTAACACGACACTCCTTGGTAGGACTGGTCCTATACAACCGGATTTTATGTAACCACTATTCATTAATAACTTGCCTTTCCTTATTCAATACAGTATCTTTTTGTTAGCCACATATTATATTTATCACAATCAAAAAGGGAAAGCTTTTGTCCTAAACAGCAACTTAGCGTGGGTCTTACCGAACTTGACCCAAACAACATAATGCCATTAGAAGGGACTGCTACACTATAACTTTAACTAGAGTTAAGAGCGTCTGACTAATGATTGTGGAATTGGCCCGCCGTGTGTTTGTTAGGCTGTGGACAAACAGGTACTGAGATTGTTTTTCTTACACTTAAAAAACTGCTGGAGATAGAAGCAAACAATTTGATACAGAGTTCCTTCAATAAAAAAGGAAGATTACGCCTTAGGCTTATTTCAGAGTGAGACCGGCGCCGGTTGCGAGCGCCGGTCGCGTGTTTCGAAATCCATAGGCTTGTATGATAGCGTTCGCTCTTCAACGCACGCCCATCGTTGAAATCGCAAGTTGGACGCTACCATACAAGTCTATGGATTTCGAAACGCGCGACCGGCGCGGGCGCACGCAACCGGCGCGCGCCGGTCTCGCTCCGAAATAGGCCTAAGGAAGAAAATTGAATTGCCAAAAAGGTTTCACCTACTGAAAGTTTGTACTGAGGTTGAAAATTTTAATAAAAGCAAGCGTTTCATTCAAAGCCTTCTTCTACTTCTCTGTCAGAAAAGATCATTGTCTATTTTGACAAATTTCAATAAAGGCTCGTCTAAATGTTATATTATATAGTGTTTAGTGATTGTAGCTAGACTAGACGGACGAGTATTGGCCTGCTGGCTCTTGCAATCAGAAAAGGATTTTGTTCGCGGTGTACCGTGTTTGTTATTTACCTTTAGATGGTTCTTTAAAAAATGTTTGTTTCTATTTTGTCCATTCTCGTTTTGTAGCTAAAACTGCAAACATTTTTGTTCCAATATAATATAAGAGAAAGCTTGCTTACGTAAGCATACCTACGGACAGACTTACGTCGGCACATGACGTATAACATAGTTGAAGGAAATTCAAACAAAACGCATTATGTAGGAACATTTTCGACAAACTTCTGTGAACTGTATTCATACTTGTTTGCTTGTGGGCGGAAGGCCAAATACTACAGTGGGATTAAAACTATACGGGTTAAGACTCAAGTTGCGTTGTGAGGCTGACATGGGAAGATTTTTTCAGCATATGGGTACGAAACGTCTGCAAAGTAGAAGTACCTATCCTTTATGCAAGTTATTTCTATACCTATTTAAGATCAACACGACATAGAACCCTATAAATAACAATATTTTCATGTTTTTGCTTCTACTTAACTGGCGGAATGTAGGTGTAGGTACTATTAGGTACACCTCTGCCTTACCCTTCTGGAATTACAGGTGTGATGTTATTTCACGTTATTTTCATAACAGAAAGCAACAGAAAATTATGAGATTCATAATTTTCTTCTTTTTTTGTAACAATGCCCCAATTATTGCTTCCTCTGTACCTCGGGGACCGTTTTATAGATTAAAAATCAGAGGAAAACGTATAAACGTACAAAATAATTACGCAGCACCATCTATCTCAATGCATTTGTAGGAGACGTGTGCATCGCACTGTGAAAACCAACGCTTTCAAGAGTTTATTGTGTCTCCAAACCTACCTTTCATCTCCACGGTTTACTATCGTCTGAATACAGCTAAGCTACACTACAAAAAATACCTGTTCACGGAAGATAATTATCCCGTAAGTGACAGTATAAGTTTAGTTTTAAACCGTGAAAGCATAAAGTAGTGTTTAATAAAAGCGCGTTAAAAACAAGATGGCGCCATAGCTACCGATTAAAACCATGTACTAAAAGAACCCTGCTGCATTAAACTTGAAGGATATCGGGATTGTTCGTGCGCTTTCGTCAGTTTTCGGACAACCGAATTTTTGTACCACACATGCAAAGTGAGCGCAGCCTTATTCCCTCAGTTGTTAATGTCATAAGCCATAGGGCCACTTGTTACTTAGGCTTATTAGTAAACCGGCTCTAAGTCAGCAGTTTATTAGGTATGCCCTCTCTGAATAGGGACGGCATAGATATTAGGGCTTAGCCAAACTATTGAGTTTTGTTTCGGCTAAGCGGATTAGCTTGCCAGGCAGGCGGCATATCATTTGCGGCTATTTATAACGATACATAATCACGTATTCGTGGTCGATAATCGTACAATGATCGTCGAGTAAGCGAAGGATTTTACAAAGGTGAATGTATCCACATTGTGTTAACGGGCTTTTCACGAAGCCTCAGTCAAGAATTCTGTAGATCAAACTAAGTAAATTTAAAGCAAAAATTGTTGCTGGAGGACGACTGATTTTTTGAGGTTAGTAAGCACGGTTTTCGGTAGTAAGTAAAGTTATAACATTAAAAAACTTTTATTTTAAAAAACTTGTGAAATAGTTGGGGGTTTGACCTCCAATATCTCCGTAACTAGAAGGTTAATAGGTAGCGACGTTTAATTTTCGGTGTGGTTTAAAATCCTAAACAGCGTAAGGAAATCGGCATGTCCTAGAACCAAAAAAATCGAAGACATGTGACATCTAGCAACCCGCACTGGTCCCGCGTGGTGGATTATAGCCCATTCCCTCTCATAGAGAGGAGGCCTAACATACCGGCTGATTATTCTATGCTTATGTTTAAAATAATTTATATGGTAAACCGCACGTCAGTGTTAATAAAACCAGTTTAAACTAGTTATTTTATTTCATTGAAACTCTGTAACTACTACTACTACGTCATGAGTTCATAAAAGTTTTAACAAATATCACTGATGTGTGGCAAAATTTGAGCGATCTAAGAGCTGCTTTTTCTCAGTTTCGAATCTAGAAAACGTATGTAATGCTTCCGAATTACATAGGTACAGACATACATAAACTCAAGCCACATTCCCATGGGGGTAGGCAAGCGACAGACCATTTGTTTTGATCACGCTCATACATCTGGTGATACACGTATGTCGGTTGCTAGTACCACGAACCTGACTCTGAAGAACATTACCAATATGGTCAGTGTATATCCTTTTAGGGCTTCCCTTCCCGGCGCTACCAATCACACTTGCTTGCGTATACAGTTTTTCTACCCATTTTACTGATTAAAATATATATGTATATGTGGTTTTTCATCCCATTGTCACCAGCGACTTTGAGATCTGAACTTTAAATCAAATTCCACGATTTGATTTAAAGTTCTGATAAACTTCTGCCTTTATAACCACACTTGATTTAGAATATTGAAATGTAAATTCAATGCTGAATCTGATTGTGAGATTGAAGGTGATTCTTTTTAAAATAAAAATGGAGATATTTGTATGTAGATTTAGTGCAATAAGGGCTTTTGAGCACAAATAATCAATCATTGATTTTTCCTAAGGTTTAGGACACGATCCAAGATTAGGAGAGGCTGAAGAAGCGATTAATGTACTGTGTGTCAGATCATAATGGCCAAAAAGATGACTACTCAGACGACACGCTGCGCCGACCGCAAATAAATTATGAAAATGGTTAAATTAAATCGACTTTGTTTCTACTTTCAAAAAGATACATGGAAGAAAAATACGTGCTCCATTGACTCCAAGGAAACATAACATAACAATCACGCCTGTTGACCCCGAAGGGTAAGGCAGAGGTGTAACTAAGTACACCCACATTTCGCCAGTCATGTTTAAGTCTCATGTAACAGGGGGCGAGATTATTGCCAACAACCGGGCCAAATCCAGACTCCGTGGCTGCTACTGAGAAATTCCAGATGGGAAAACTAACAATTTGCCCGACCCGGGAATCGAGTCCAGGACCTCATGTTTAGCCATCGCGATTGTGACTACTAGATCATCAAGGTTGTAAAAACAAAAATTTCAATCCAAATAAATCAGATGAATATTTTTATAAGCTAACTTAACCCCATACTACTCGTACCGACACAAGGGAAGAAGAATCATTCACGTTTACGGGTTGATACGATAAAACATTTCAAGGTTATACGGGTCATTACCCTCCTATATTCCGATAATTTTTCACCCTAAATCTTCATCCTCACCAATAACTCATAACTCCGACACAATCACTGTTATACCCCATTTGTTTTCATAAATAAGAAAAATGCTCAGAATCAACTGAGTCAGGGTAAATAGGGCGTTTGTCCCACCGTGCACCGTAGACGAGGAAGTGACTTGCTATCGACTATTTTTGGCTCAAAAAACAACACTATGATAAATTAACGTCTCGTCGCAGTAAAAGATACATTTATTAATAATTGACTAATCATAACTAATAATAAATGAGCGAACATGGCCAGATATCGCACAGGACGTAAAGGTTTGGAAGAAGAAGGGGGTGCCCTTTGCCCAGTAGTGGGACACTCAAACAGGCTAACGAAAAAAAATATAACTCATAAACATATCATCGCAAGCGTGACTGCTGAGCACGAGGGCCTGGTTCCGATTCCCAGGTCAGGCAAATTGTTATTGAGTTTTTCAGGAATTTGTCAGTAGCAGCCACGAAGTCTGTTTGTGTTACATGGGACTTAAACATAACTGTGTACTAATTGGGTACACCTCTGCCTAAGCCTCCGGGTATTACAGGCGTAATGTTATGATGTTAATCATAACTATCAGCGGGACTTCTCTTTCTCCACTAGTTCGTTGCAGCGACAAGAGCCATAAAATGTAAATATTCGCTCAGGTGCGCTGGCTCAGCACTACAAACGCATACTATTTAGCAACTTGGCGCCAATAATCGTCCGTCGCACTCGCTTATAGCCCAGTAACGCTAATATCCAAACTATCCACACTAGCTTTTTGTTGCTTGCCAACTTGTTTCTAGTCGCTAGCTCTACCTGGTTTTCGCCACACGACATGGAGGAGACTAGTTAGCGATTAAATTCTCTCGCAAACACGTGTTATAGATTGTACGTGAATCGCTGACTGTTAACACCACCGTTGAGAACTCTGTCAAACTAACAACTCTTTTCTAGTTGCTAGCTATTGCTAGAACGTCCTAAGTGTCCATACAACTGCACTTTCGAAGAATTATAGTGGACGCCTCTGATGTTGCTATTTATATGGCCATCTCAGCTGGACCCAACTGGCTCGTGATTAAATAATTACAGCCGCATGGGTCGAGCTCCGTTAACCTGCGCTTGCCAAGGTCGGTCTGTGGATGGGTGACCATCCATTACTGCATACCAAGTTTCCTCCATGCCTCAGAAAACACGTTGAGCCGTTGGTCTTGGCTGTCATTTGTAAATCTTTGACAGTCGTTACAGATAGTTAGTGACCCGAAAGTATGACGACCGGTCATACCAAGGGGTACCTAATTACCATACTATCTAGGTTGTGGAGGTCAGTAAGGCAGCCGCTCCGAGTAAAATACCGTATTCAGCTGCATCCGGTTAGGCTGAAAGCCGACCCCAATGAAGTTGTTAAAAAGGCTAGGCAGAGGTTGACCTAGGTATTAGGTACTTGGGGTGCTAGGTCAGAAAACCTCCTCGTGGGCCCAGTGGCTGCCGGTCCTTCTCGATACGTCTGGAGGGAACAGCAGCTGCTGAGGACGGTGCACCCTGGGCGCGGCAGTATCCGTCCCCGATGAATGGGAAGAGATTCTTATTCCTCGGGGAACGTTACTGTCGTGGCCGATATTCTGACACGGTGGGGCGACTCCACGCGGCCCTCTGGGACGCAGAGGGCGCAGTGGAGGAGCCAGGGCGGGCTCGGTGTGCCGCCGGGCGTTGGGCGCGCTCGGTCCGGTCTTGCGGAGGGCTGGGCCGGGCGCATCCGGCTTCCGGCGGCGCACCGAACCCGCCGGTGGGTGGACCGGGCCCTCGCTTCCCGGCGTGGTCAACGCCGTGCTGGGGGGCGGGCAGGCCTGGTCAGCGGTCGCCTCCTTTTGCGAGTTCGTCTCGCAAAGGGAGGAGGCGGAGCGCGCGCGGGGGGGGCGACCCTCTCGTTGCGCCGCTCCGCAGCGGAGGAGCCAGGGTGGGCTCGGTGTGCCGCCGGGCGTTGGGCGCGCTCGGTCCGGTCTTGCGGGGCCGGGCCGGGCGCGTCCGGCTTCCGGTGGCGCACCGAGCCCGCCGGTGGTTGGACCGGGCCCTCGCTTCCCCGCGTGGTCGGCACCGTGCTGGGGGGCGGGGAGGCCTGGTCGGCGGTCGCCTCCTTTTGCGAGTTCGCTCGCAAAGGGAGGAGGCGGAGCGCGCGCGGGGGGGGCGACCCTCTCGCTGCGCCGCTCCGCAGCGGAGGGGGGAGAGGGCGTTGTGCCCTCCCTCCTCATGGTGACGGCGGGCGGCAGGCACGGGGGTGCCTTCGCCCGCATTGCACACGTCACCTTTGCGGTCATTCCGGCCCCCCACACCCGCGAGGGTGTGAGGGGTCGCCTTGCGGGGCAATCGTCGGCGGAGGACTGGTCGTTAAGGCTATGCCGGTTTCCCAGTCCCCCGCCACTCTGACGAAGCGGGAATGCGCTGGGTCGTTTTAGTGGGTATACCGGGTCCGCCCGGGGAGTCCCACATACCCCTCCTGTCCCCCGATGGGAGGGTATGCGTAATGCATTTTTTCCCAGCGTTAACAAAAAAAAAAAAAAAAAAAAAAAAAAAAAAGGTATTAGGTACTTTCTGTTCTGAGGTGGACCATCGAATCTAAAAAAAAGAAAACTTCCCAGTTCTACCCGCTTGTCGCTAATCGCCCGTGGTAGGACGGGCGCCTCATATGCGACGGATTAGGAACAATGCTCAACCTAATAAACGGGACAAATAATATAGGACGTAAATCATGGCGGTCGGTTGGATCTGTCACATTCGTGCTGGTCGGTAGACGGGGCAATTAATACGGTTCTCATAAACCTGTTAGTTCAGATGCCGGATACATTTGTTGTCTGATTGCGTACCGGTAGTTGAATTGTTGTAATATGTATTGATAGTTTGTGTTAAGATGTTGGTGGACCCAAAATGGTTGTAAGCCAGTAGCCAGTACCGTATTGCGTAATTCAGTTAAAAAACCAATGAATTTTGAGGGAAATTCCTAATATATATGTTTGAAAATTTCGTCTGCGCGGCAGCAAAATAATACAATTATGAATGTTGATTGTAATTGTGTTTTATGCAACTACCCTTTTTACGTTTGGAAAACCTCTATGGATGTCTACCGTACGCGACTACCCTGCCTTTATGCTATTTGAACATTTTGAAGTTTGTTCTTTGATGTGTCAAATTTGAATTATTATTCGAGTAGTTTGGCATCAAAATTGTCGTGCTACATCTTCGCGCATACCAACTTCATTATCATCATTTCAGCCGAAATGTTGGTCAGAGACATACCCCATGCGAGACATAATTATTTGATTATTTATTTTATTTTGAATAACTCATTGGTCTAGTAGTCGCAACCGGGAATGCTGCGCACGAGGTCCTGGGTAAGATTCCCGGGTCGGGCAAATTGTTACTGGGTTTTTCCATAAAGAATTTCTCAATAGCAGCCACGGGGTCTGGATTTGATGGCCATAGGCCCCTATTACATGTGACTTAAATGTAACAGTCGAAATGGGGGTGTACTGTTAGGAACACCCCTGCCTTACCCTTCGGGGATTACAGGCGTGATGTTATGAATGTTTTTATTTTATTTCAATAAGTTAGACTAAAAGTATATTTAGATACGCTTGAATAAAGAAGAGAATATAGGAAGCCGTACTGCTACTCATTAAGTAATAAGTACAAAGTCCTTTTACACCAACTATTGCTCAACTCCTTTTCTGTGTTACTCTATTTGTCTGCTCACTAGAAGTAACCATTCATCTGTTCTTGATAGGTAGTCCTGTTGGCTTCACCTCCATTCAACGTGGTTATTTGTACACCAAAAGTCTGAAACGAGTCCCGTTATCGCATCAACGTCACAACTTTCGGAATCTTGAGTGAAATGTTGACAATGTGTCCTAAATATTGAGGTAGGTTTTGGGAGACTGGGAAAGGGTACATGTCACTGAAAAGGATTGAACAGATTTAGTATTGGTAAGTTTAAAGCCCAAATATAATTGACTAACTTATGACTGCGGCTTCGTTCGCGTGGAATTCGGTAATCTCCTACACTCCCACGGAATCGTACTACCGGGATAAAAAGTATCCTATAAAAAAAAAAAAAAAAAAACCTACCCACCTACCTTCCTATGTGTTAATCCAGGTTATAAACTATCTATGTGCCAAAATCTTGTCAGTCGTTTTTGCGCGAAAGAGTAACAAACAAAATTAGTAGGACTAGCATTCAGACCACAGATAAAGACATATATACCTAGATCACGCAAGAGCACCTACTCCGCGTACCCGGCTTAAGCATTTTATGCTTAACGTGGCTACTGTCGCAGCAAGCTAATTTGATTTAAACAACAACGTTACAACTCAAGAACTTAATTCTAGGCATTTAAAGTACAAAAATGTAGTCTATTTATCCTCATATGGCCATGATTATTAAGAGACCTCTGGCTTCTGACCTCTGAGTTTATTTCGAAGATTCTTCCCAGAGGAGTTAGATGGGCAACACGACCCAAGTACCATTTCAAATGGAAAATCAGGCTACTACGATTTTACGCTTTACGTAATTAATTTTCTTGATTGTTACATACATTAATTTAGGAGCTCCGTTAGATAAAATAAAAACGCTTTCGAGTGCCTTTTTTCGTTCCTAGTTAAAAGTTTTTAGGTGTTCAAATCACAACCACGAAACAAAACGGTAATCCAATTTATGCAAACACCGCAAGAACTCTTAAATCAGCCCCTAATTTTAAAGTTAATTAAGAAGACATCCCACGCCCTATCAAACCTTTGATAAATCGCAATTACTAAAATCAAAATTACCTATTCTTGTCGGTCCATTGAACAATATTTCAAAAACAATTTCTGCTGTCGGAAATAGGAATGGCGGGAAAACAGTGGGCCGATTAATGATAGCTTTGTTCCAGTTTACAAACTACGGTCACAGAATAGATAGGTGCCTTCAGAAGGTTAGCTTTAAACAACGTTTGAAAACGCACGCACACAGACACGGCTTACGTACTAACAGCGAGTGCAAGCGCACTCGCGACTGGAATTCGTTTGAGACATTTTGAGATTTCAAACCTCTGTAAGTATACAGGTGCTCTATTTTGCCGTTAAAAATCCTCAAGGATACCTTACCTTACATACATTTACTGACTAAAAGCACACGGTGTTCTACAACTACCTTTGACGGGAGTGCTGTCATACTTTCGCAGTTCGTCACGCTTTCCCTTTTGGCCAGGTGTTGACTCTCAGTTCCATGCGAACCCCGTCACACTCTGCGGCCTTAATTTTACAGCTCAAGCTTTAAGGTGGCACGTGCTGAACAAGGAGACTCGCCTCTTTTCACTCCTTGTGAAGACCTGTCCTTCTGTATGTATCTATTCTGTGGTTGTGCTTCTGTATTTCAAGTTCTTATTAATGGACTTAAAACTTCAGGTGGACGTCGCGGTTCATGCTCTAGTAGAAAGCACCTTGGGGGACTGCATAAAGACTTATATTTCACAGAAGATTTATTTTATATTCTACTTGAAACTATTCTTTTGAGTGAAGAAAGTAATGGCGCAAAGAATTGTTGTGCGATAGTTTGTCGAGTTTGTTGTAATGCACTCTTGGCGACTCTTTTTTGTTACACAATTTATGTAACTTTTGTATTATTCCACTAAGAAGAGATCAAAAACATCCCTCTCCCTGTTCATAATATATATGTCGGAAACGCGCCTAGGTTCCGCGACAGAACCAGCATCAGGGAGGTTGCCCGTTTCAGGCTCTGACATGGCGTAGGTGCTCGAGCAAGAAAACCACACACACTCAATCAATATTGTATTGCGTTGATTAAATCACAAGTGTACAAAATACGTTAATTCGGAAGTAGGTGAAGAGACAGTTTCAGAGTGGTGCTCTCACTTCGACGGTTCGTCCAAGACTGTCCGTCCGAAATGGCCTCCACCCCACTATGACTCTGTCCACGTGATCTAACCACGTGCTTCACCAACTACCGTTTTAATTCAAAATAACAACTTTTAATCAAAAATCAACCGGATATCCGACATATATTATGAATTTTCTTTTAATGCAGGGTAGGCCTTTCATTAGAGGCCAAGCACATCCCCTATCTTCATTTTGATCTGCCGTGGCTTAGCAGCCATTCCCTATTTACCAGGTTTAAAAAGCGTATTTATTGCATTAATTCCTGCATATCTAGTTGTAAAGATAAGGCACTTACATAAAAAACCGGACAAATGCGAGTTTGATTCGCATGGAGAGGGTTCCGTACGTTAATTATCTAAATTCCGTAAGTTGTTTTAAGTCTAAGATGTCTTTGGGTTTTCCTGTATTATATAGGCAAAGAACTATTTTTTATATATTATAAGGAAAGACTGACATAAGGTTTTGAAACCACTATAAAAGGCGTGAGCGCACCGCCACCGGCTCATTTGTCGGGTGTCACTCGGAGCAGCAACATCGTTCAAGGGCAGTGAGATATATTTTATTTTATTATTCATCGTTTTGTTTCTCGAAGTAATTAAATTGAGTTATTGTGATTATCAATTAATATAAACGTGATTTGTGAACAGTGTTGTTTTTTTTTTAATAATAACCAATCCTGGTTCCTAAAATCAGAAGTGGGATAAAGGACCTAAAAGCTCACTCTTTTTTGGTAAACAATCGAGAAACAAAATAACCTAACCTATAAGTATTGTCGTGCTTAGTGTTGACGTGTTTTTATTGTGTTTTTGTTGTGTTATACTGTGCGTGTGTCGGGGCTGAATATGCCTAGACAATCTCATGACCGTAGATCGCGAAGTAGGTCACGTAATCGTTCGCGAAGCCCACGAGGTAGGTCTACAAGTAATGAGTCCATGCGTAAGTCACGTCAAGCTCGTAGACCGCATCGAAGTTCTCGCCGCGAACGTAGTGATTCTAAGGATAGCTCGTTCTATCGTCATCATAACACTCGTAGCCGTCGCCGTTCAGCTTCTCGGTCAGGATCGACACATTCACATGGAACTCCCCCGCGCCCTAGGCGCCTATCTGGGTTTCCTAACAATAACAACACGTTGCAAAACACTTTGAGTGACATCATGACGAGACTTAGCGCTATCGAACGCTCAAATACTCCTGATAATTCGTTACAAATTGATAATCGAACCACGGTAAATACCGAAAACTTGATTTATGAGGTCACCCCGCGTCCCAATAGCCTAGTAGACTTGAACGATGTTTCGCAACGAGCTCACACGGACAATTCCGAGGGCTTTCCAACGACCAATCACACCCCTGATCCAATCGCTCGCGGTTCAGAGGTCCCGTCTACTGTAACCATGCTCGCGGATGCCATCAAATCCTTGCAACCTATTAGGTCACGTAACTACTACGTTTCAAATTTCGATCCAAGCATACACGACATTGACATGTGGTGTGAGGAAGTGGATCGGGCAGTGTCCGCGAACGGTTGGAGCGATTACGAGTGCCTTTCGAGGGTAGCCTCTTGCCTTAAAGGTGACGCTAAAGTATGGTTGAACGAGTGGGTCACTAACGACCGCACTTGGTCTACTTTTAAGACCGAGTTTAAGCCTCTCTGCCCTCGGAAGTTGGACTACGCAAATATCCTTTTCGAAACGATGAATACGACATCCGACAAATACACAACGTACGCCGAATATGCTCGGCGTACCCTGTTACGTTTACGCATAGTTAAAGGTTTAACCGATGAGTTGCGCACCCTCATAGTTATACGTGGCATCGATAACCCACAAGTTAGGGCCGCGGCGGCAAATGCAAATCTGATAGTGGAAGACCTAGTTTCGTTTCTTTCGATATACGTCAAACCCAAACGCGCTAAACCTGAGCTTAGCGACAGTTCATCCAAGAAACGCACACCTCCGGGCTCTTCTTCCGATCAGGGGCCTAAGTGTTTCGTCTGTGGAAAGCGTGGTCATATGAGTCGTAGATGTAACAAAAGACCTCGCTCGGACCCTACCACTGAGACCCCTGCTAAAACCGAAACACGGACTTCCACTGCCAAGTCCGATGCACAGACCTCTAACACTAAGGGACCCGGGACCCAGTGCACATTTTGCAAAAAGAAAGGTCACACCGAAGAGACTTGCTTTGCCAAAAATCGTTCGGACCCTAGAAATCAGCGGAATGTTAACTTGTGCACAAATAACCAAACTGAAAGTAGAGATGTAGTTACAGCTGTGGTCCAAGGTATCCCTATGGATGCGCTTATAGATAGTGGGGCCCAAAACGTATCGTTGATATCTTCCGATGTACTAAAGCACCTCTCTTGCGAGGTAAAACCCACTCACTGCGTCCTAAGGGGTATAAGTGAACGGGAAATTACAGCTACCACGTTCATAACAGTAACCATTGAGCTAAGCGATATATCGTTAGAAGCCGATTTAGTCGTGATACCCAAGTCGTGCATGAACACCTCGATTATAATTGGAACTGACATCCTCAACCGCGAGGGCGTCATGTATGTGCGTACAAAAGACAAGCAATATATAACTCGAACTAGCGCTCGCGCTTGTGCCAACGTAGTTCAGACTCTTGATCAGACACTAGTTAACACCCCATTACATGAGCCTTACGCGATTCTCTGATGTCCGTTGTTCAATCTTTTTCGGATTTTCTTATTTCCGGTACTGCTACAAGTACGGTCACCACTGGCGAGATGGTAATCAAACTCACCAGTACCACTCCCGTGGTATATCGCCCGTACAAGCTTTCTTTTGACGAGAAGCTTAAGGTTCGTGAGATAATCAAGGACCTATTGGACAAAGACATCATCAGAGAGTCGCGCTCGGAGTATGCCAGCCCCATAATTCTCGTCAAAAAGAAAGATGGATCTGACCGAATGTGTGTCGACTACCGGGCGTTAAACCGCATCACCGAAAAAGAGAGATACCCTCTCCCCTTAATTGACGACCACATTGACCGACTAGGACATTTCACCTACTTCACAAGTTTGGATATGGCTACCGGCTTCCACCAGATTAGGATTAGTGAGGGCTCAGTGCACGTGACGGGATTCGTGACACCGGAAGGCCACTATGAGTATCTCAAGATGCCATATGGTTTGACGAATTCCCCGATCGTGTACCAGCGCATAATTAACCAAACTCTTCGTAAGCTCATTGACGCAGGGAACGTCCTCGTATACATAGATGACGTCCTTCTATTAAGTAATACCATTGAAGACGGTCTCTCTTTGCTCAGGAGTGTATTGCAAACACTCACAGAGGCAGGTTTCTCAATAAATTTAAAGAAATGCTCATTTTTAACCACCGAAGTTGAATATTTGGGTAGGGTGGTGAGTTTTGGTCAGGTAAGGCCGAGTTCACGTAAGGTTGAAGCACTTAAAAATTCTCCGGTGCCAGGGAACGTCAGACAGGTCCGACAGTTATTAGGACTTGCCGGATATTTCCGGAGGTACATTAAAGACTACGCGACAAGAACCGCGTGCATTGCCCATTTGACTAGAAAAGGTGTTGAATTTCGGTGGGGCCCGGAACAGGAACAAGTTCGCCTAGACCTGATACAATGCTTAACTAGTGAACCCGTTCTCGCAATATTTAAGCCAGAACTTCCCACCGAGATTCATACCGATGCAAGCTGTGCTGGGTATGGCGCTGTGCTCTTGCAAGCTCATGCTGATGGTGCAAGGCATGTGGTGAATACTTTAGCAAGGTTACGCAGGGAGCAGAAAGTAAATACCACAGCTACGAGCTGGAGACATTGGCGGTCGTAAAGGCCTTGCAGCACTTCCGCCACTTTCTAATAGGCCGGCATTTTAAGGTCATTACTGACTGCAATGCTCTTAAATCTACCGAGCGAAAAAAAGATCTGCTTCCTCGCGTGGCCCGTTGGTGGATCTACTTACAGGATTTCCACTTTTCCATTGAGTACAGAAAAGGTGTTATGCTGCCGCATGCCGACTACCTCAGCCGTAACCCAGTTGTCTCGGTTAATCAAATTTCGAGACCCCGAAACTGGGCACAGATAGCACAGGCTGCAGATAATGAAACGAGAGAACTGGTTCAGAAACTCTCTGAGGGGCAACTCGATTCTAACCGTTACATTGTGAAAAATGATCTATTGTTTTATAAATACACGCCTGTTGGTGAAGAAGCACGACTACTTTGCTTTATACCTAAGGGTCATCGTCTGAGTTTACTCAGAATTTTCGACGATGAACATGAGCATATTGGCTCCGATAAAACTATAGATCTTATTCTAAAGCATTTTTGGTTTCCGGGCTTACGCCAGTTTGTCTGCAAATACATTTCCCATTGTCTAGTGTGTATTTCCAAAAAACGTGTTCCTCGAGCCCCATTGCAGAACATCTCATCTTGGCCCAAACCCAATATTCCATTTGACACGGTGCACGTAGATGCCTTGGGACCATTACCCGAATCAGAGGGTTATAAATTCGTCCTTGTATTGGTTGACGCCTTTACCAAGTTTTGCCTCCTCTATCCAATTTACCGCCAAGACACTAGTGAATTAAAGCGGGTAATGACCACCGCAATCTCCTTATTCGGCGTCCCTAAGATGCTAGTTACCGACAGAGGTAGAATGTTCGAGTCCACTGACTTTGTTCAGTGGATAACCGAACTCGGTTCTGAATTACATTACATCACCCCTGAAATGCACGGCTCGAATGGCCAAGTGGAGCGCTACATAAGGACTGTACTCAATATGCTCCGCATCGAAGTGGGACATAAAAACGCCTCATGGTCAAACGCGCTCTGGAAACTGCAGTTGGTGCTAAACATCACCAAACAGAAGACCACACAAACTTCAGCCATCAACTTGATGATTGGTACTGACGCCACCACTCCAATCATAAGCTCATTGGTTCGAGATCTCGCCGTGAGCGCACCAGAGAGCAACAGAGAAGCCCTACGAGAGATCAGTAGAAGCCGCGCTAGTGAACTATTAAAAAAGAACCAGACCCAACAGGACGAATCAGTCAACCGGTCCAGACGTACACCACGTTCATATAAAGCCGGTGACCTAGCCTTCGTCATAAAATACTCGCAATCAACGGGTAAATTAGACCCAGGAATGCGAGGACCTTACAGGGTTACCAAGGTTCTGCCTAACGGCAGATACGAACTGAAGTTACTCAGCGGAGGTTGCGGGAAGACTACCCAAGCAGCCTCCCAACACATGGTGCCATGGAAGGGAGAATGGTGCCCTGAAACTTGTGCAGTTTTCTTCGAGAGTGAGTAACACTGCAGTTCTAATAAAACATTCTGTTTCAGATATGCGCTAATGCATGCGTGTATCGTCAGTCAGAGAGGTGTGTCCTCTGGCATGTACAGCCTTATGGCGAGGTGTGTCCTCCATCCACGGCGTTAGTCGCCCAACAATGAGGTGTGTCCTCCATCTATGGCGTTAGTCGCCCAACAATGAGGTGTGTCCTCCATCCATGGCGTTAGTCGCCCAACAATGAGGTGTGTCCTCCATCCATGGCGTTAGTCGCCCAACAATGAGGTGTGTCCTCCATCTATGGCGTTAGTCGCCCAACAATGAGGTGTGTCCTCCATCTATGGCGTTAGTCGCCCAACAATGAGGTGTGTCCTCCATCCATGGCGTTAGTCGTCCAACAATGAGGTGTGTCCTCCATCTATGGTGTTAGTCGCCCAACACTGGCGTAAACCGCCTCCAACGGTATCCGCCTTTGTGGTTAAGTATGCAGCAAAAGTATAGGATTGTTGGGACGCCAGCGATGTTATATTTTTAGTTATCTATCACACTGTTAGCCCATGACCCTGTACACGTGTAAGTTGTGAAATAATCAAAATCTTTCAGATGATGAAACCGATTACATGGACGGCGATTCAGGTCAACCCGGCAGTAACGTGCGTCAGTTGGACTGTCCATGCCTGATCGTGACGAAGCAGAGATCGTGGGACACCAGGACCATCCAAGCGAAGGCGAACCACAAAATATACCGGTCGAGGACGACTCGGCATCAGGAGAGGCCGTATAAGGAAAGACTGACATAAGGTTTTGAAACCACTATAAAAGGCGTGAGCGCACCGCCACCGGCTCATTTGTCGGGTGTCACTCGGAGCAGCAACATCGTTCAAGGGCAGTGAGATATATTTTATTTTATTATTCATCGTTAAATTTGAATTAGAAGTGTCCTATTTTATTTCAATTAATGTTATTTTGTTTCTCGAAGTAATTAAATTGAGTTATTGTGATTATCAATTAATATAAACGTGATTTGTGAACAGTGTTGTTTTTTTTTTAATAATAACCAATCCTGGTTCCTAAAAATATATATTTTTTAATTTTCAGCCTTGTAGTTCCGGAGTTAAGGGGGTTTCCTTGTTGACTACGGAACTCTGAAAATAACACGACCTTAATCAACCGATTTTGTTCCATTTTCAAACCAAATAATAAGGTCAAGTAAATATTTACCAACGTTGTTTTCCGAAGAATATCTATCGAATTTCCGTTTGCTGGGTTAGTTAATTGCGCGAAATATTTTAACATTACTGAAATGTTGGAGGAATTTTGGTTTAAATACAGAACGCTCTTTTTGCTTCGGTCGCGTTCATACATGTTATACTTTTTTACATACATATGAATAGGCAGAAACTGCAGAACGCTCCTTATAATATTCGTTTTGCTTCGTAAATGTTCATAAATCTGAGGGCTTATAGCACGAGCACGGTGTAAAAGTAACGAAAATAAGTCGTACATATAATATTATCACAATTTTAAGAAATTGTTCATATCCGGAGAGCAGCGGTGGCCCAGTGGTGGCGGCCCCGACTTACGAGTCGTGGGTACGAACCTATGTAGGCGCATTACTTTGTGTAATTTATTTCATCACCACTGCTCTCAAAACGGTAAAGGAAAAAACTAAATGTTCTAAAACCAAATCATTCGAAGACAGTCATGTGACATCTACTAACCTGCACTGGGCCCGCATGGAGGATATATAGGGCTATACCCTCATACAGAGGTGGCCAGTGTCCCAGCATTGGGAACATTCAAGGCTGATTACGCTATGCTTATGCTATTCATATTTATGGATGTTACTGATTCTACTTGTTGCAAACTATTTCACTAAAATGCTACAGGATAATTATATTTTCCATTCAAAAATGTGTGCCAGGGAGTGATACACGTACGCTTGCTACGCACTACCTATTTATGAACACAGAATTTTGGATTACTTACTATAAATTACAATTTTTCTAAAGTTTGCGGATTATACATTTCTAATAACTTTTCTGAATTTAACCAGTCAGGTCATGAAAACAAAAGCAAATCTTTAATTATAATTAGGTATTAGGTCTAAGTCTAAATTAATTGAAAACTTAAAGTACCTTTGTTAAAAGCGGCTCTATAGTTCTGACGCAAAACAATAAAATGGAGGCCATTCTAATATTGCGAATAATATTTTCTATCAATCAAAGAAGACGGTGAATCTAAGGATATTTCGTTAAAGAAATGAATGTGTTTCTCCTCGTAATAACATCAACTTAGCAAAGTGAAGCTGGCTGGGCTATTAGAGGCTAAGTTGATTGATGAATTGATATTGTTATATAAGTAAGACTTACACAAACACTAGTAATAGTAAGAATTGGGCCATCCATCACCAGACAGATAAACTGACTGATCTACGAGTATCGACACTAATATTGTAAATGCGGAATTATTTAACCTAGGAGTTCGTGACTAAATTGAAACTGCCTCACGGGTCTATCTTCAAGGCTAAGCTGCACTTTCCAAGGTCGGTCCGAGGATGTGTCCATACATTTGATACCGAGTTTCCGCCGTACCTCGGAAAATTGTTCAGTCGTTCATCCCGGCTGTCATTTGTAGGTAGATCTTTGACAGTCGGTAAAGGTAGTCAGTGGCCCGAAAATTTGATAACCAGTCTTACCAAAAGGTATCGTATTACCCAGTACTTAACTGGTTTGTGGAGGTTAGATAGGCAGTCACTTCATGGCAAACACTGGTTTTGAGTTACATCTAGTTAGACTGGAAGCAGACCCCAACATAGTTGAGTAAAGGCTGGCATATGATGGACGTAACTAATTCTGTTTGTCTGTCGGCTACCTTTTCACGTCTGAACCACAAAACTGATCATTACAGATGATAGCCTGGGCTAGCGTCGATAGTTTAGCTAGTGGGTGCAATACTGAGAAAGTATTATAGGGTATTTCTGAGTAGGGGTCTTAGTTTGCTCGGTCGATGGGCATAGGATTACCCCCTATTTCATGAGACTTTAACATTAATGGCAAAATGTGGTTACGCTTTAGGTCTGCCTTAACCTTCGGAGTTTACAGGCGTGATGTTAGGTATATGCTGAGTGTAGCCTGACCCTGAAGAAGGACGTAAGCCTTCCATTCCAGATCGCAGACGAAGTCGCAGGCTACTTCTAGTCTAAAATATGAAAGCCTTGACAATATTTGTCCAGAATTTAACGAGGAAATCCTTATTAATATTTTACTTAATAAATAAACCAAACTAAGCATTATTAGTAACCGCCGGGAAAATGATTTGCCGGCACAAGGGAAACTGGTATATCTTAGAGAGAATTATCTGTAATATAATGAATCATATTACGAGGACCATGGAACAAAGAAAGACAGATATACCGAGAAAGTAAAACCTTTTTGGTTCATAGAAAAACTTCGTTTAGTCAAGAATAAAGTTCTTCTGTCTTCATGGTGTATGGCATATTGTGATACAAACGTTTTCTATGGGTTATGGATTTAATACATGACTTGTAAAGTTTAGAATCTCGGCACCTAGCTCTTTCTAAATTATTTCGCTGCTCTATACACTTGGACCGTGTAATAGGTATTGCACTTTTGTATGAAACCGAAGCAGATTCATTATTTAAAATAACTGAAGGTGGAATGTAGATAAAAAACAAAAGATTGGTAAATTGTACCTACAGATAAGTGTGGTATCAAAATCAAAAGAATTTATTTATTTATTTATTATTTGGCTTCTCAACAATGAGTACACTGTTACAAGTTATAATTTGTACATTGCTAACTTAAGTCTAAGCGCCTCATCACTTACAGAAAAGCACAGCATGCACTACTTTATGCACAAATAATTCCACCATGAAACAATTAAAACAAGAAATACACAATTAAAAAAAATAAAACTATTATAGTAAACTAAATTGATTACACTGAATTAAATTAAATAACATAGATTAAATTGAGAATTGTCTACACTGGCAACCAAAACACTACAACACACTTTGGCGGCAGAAGTTAGGATGGTGATATTACTTCTCCTACGGCTGAAGCCTCCAAAACACTGGCATGTGTAGTAAGTTGTAAAAAAGCTGTAGATAACCACTTCCCAGCTCTTTTGTTAACTGTATATGCTCACAGCACTTCAAAATATTTACATAAGTAAGTTATATTTTCACATTAAGATGTAAGCGATTCAGAGAAGCACTCCACGATAGCAGTACGCGATGATTATGATTGACATAACATTACTCGGTGTTTGGGTACCTCGAAATAGAACGCTAACGTGTTTAATAAATCTACATTTCCTCAGAAACGCTATAAGTTAAATGTAATATAAACTAAGCACTAAGGAAGCTTCTGAGAATTTCCCAAAGTAAAACCAAGTCATCCATGTACGCTCATATTTCAAATGCGAAAGTAACTCTATCTGTGTGTCTGTTTGTTACCTTTTCACACCTAAACCACTGGGCCGATTGAAATGAAATTTTACAGATAGGTCGCCTGGGACCTGGAGAAGGACGCTACCTTTTATTGCATTGCTACTTTTTATTTTTTGTTGTATTGTTTGTTTTTATGTGCTTACTAACTTAGTCGTAAGTTTTTTACTAATAGTTTTTTGAGTCATGGATACTCGATTAAAGAGAAATTCTATTCTATTCTATTCTATTTATCCGATGTAGATTGCAGACGAACAGTCGCAGCTAGTTTTATTAGAAGTAAATGTTATCCCTTCATTAAGAACAGGAAATTATGTTTGTTCTTAATACTTCGCTGTTCTTTTGAACCATCTAAGACAGTTGAATCATTTCACCGGGACTCGTCGAGTTTTCTTCCTCCATTGCCTTTTCTGGTAGTAACCGCTATTGATTTTGCCTTTCAGAAGTTGCAGTAGCAGGAAATAGTGTTGCGGGCTTGTCCAAACAAAAAAAAAAACCCTATCCTCTCATTTCTAAGATCCAAGTCGAAGATGAATCGCTCAGAGCCACGAACATTTTGACCAGAGATACTTGTCAGTAAGCATTATTAATTATGTTTTAAGGAAAAAACCGTCGTTTTTACATCATTATGCATATTATGTCGCCGGTCGTTATTCATTGAAATGTGATGGGCGAGGATTTGGAAGCGTGACTTTCTTTATAATCTTCTGTAATTAAGGTTTATTTTTTGTTAAGATTTGGGTACCGGGGTGGCAAAAACTCGTAACGAGCGTGGCGTGGTGCTGTATGAAATTGTAAACTTTCTGTGATGGGCAGGATACGGCCGTGGGGATATTACAGCTTTCTGTGAAGAACCTCGTCCGGAGAAGTATCTACTAAATAATTATGTACATACTTATTTCTGTCTCATTACAACGTTGTTTTTTCCGGTTTGAAAAGTATGGTTGTCGGTAAAGTTACTGGTAAAAAAAAGTTATAGCATGGAAACGCGTCTTTGATGCCGTACGTATTGCAAGCCTATAAACAGTAGTCTGTACTTGAATGTACTCAATATCAGGGGGGCCGTCGGGTGGATTGCCATTCAATAACATAAGGAAAATGGTCTACCAAACGATAGACTTTTAGCGTGTGATCTTGGGTGTAGATTTAATGAAAGACTGGCAACGACTAACTCGTGTATTGTTTCTTCCTAAACTACCAGTACAAAGAGCCAAGAGCCTCTAGCCCATACTGCACAATGCTTATATACTAAGTACGAAATACAAACTTAGCTTACGCTACACAGGATACACATTTAGTATACGCTATGCCGTTACACTACTCCCCCCCTTTTTAAAAGAAACACTGCTTTGACAAAATAACCCGGAAAAGAAAATAAAATTTTGAAACCATCACTTAACACAATATTACAGCTAAAATTGATACAATACATTTATTATTAAGTACACATTCGTTTCACAGTGGTTGGAAATTAGGTAGGTTTTACACAAATACACTCACTTATATCACTATTAGACCTTGACTTTAAACATCTTCATTATGGGAAGTTTCGACCGATTGCTTCCGTCTAAAACTTTTACGAGCCGCTTCGAAAGCGGTCGACTGCAGAGATTGCATCTGCTTGGTCAACCAACTTTTCCATGTACCGATGCATCGACGGAACAATAGACATAAACACACTATGCCTATGAGTGCCAAAATTGAAGACCAACCAATGAAGGTTATTAAATTTGCGTCGTAGCCTTTGACTGTCTGGGGGGCGATAGCGGCTGAGGATTTGACCTCGTCCTTCACTACGTAGTTTCCCATTTTATTTTTTAATTCTCTATATTTTTCAATGGAGATTCGTATTTGATCGTTATGCAAGTTAATATGTGAACAATACTTATAATTATGTATGATACGTTATATCTGACAGAAATCAGAAATTACATTAACTTATTACAATAAACTTACTTATAAATTGAAACGTACGGGTCTTTTGCTGACTCGGCCGCTGCGCGTTTTATGTAAAGGTGCGGTTTCATTAGCGGGCGCGGAGCGATCCTCGCTAATCGCTGTTCTCGGACCCGGACTTACGTCTATTTCCTTATCATCTAACTTATTGCTACTACTTACTACATTGCTCGAACACGATTCTTTACACAAATATGCGGGTTTGAGTCGATCAATCGATATGTACGCCGTCCGACCCGCAAAATCTATCAAATACGTCTTATCTTTCCTGTTTAGGACTCTAAAGGGACCATCATAAGGCGGTTCCAAAGGTCTCCTAACCTTATCATTTCGTACAAATACGTGTGTGCATTTATCTAAATCTGCATAAACGAATAATGTGCGAGCGTCCTTATGTCGCAACGGCTTCGGTTTCAAGTTCGTAATAATGTTACGTAATTTTTCCACATATTGACAATGATCTAATATTTTAGAGTTCGAGTCGCTACAAAAATCACCAGGTAAACGTAATGCCGTAGCGTATGTTAATTCTGCAGCACTAACACCAGTATCATCTCGAATGGCGGCACGTAAACCTAACAAAACTATTGGTAGCTCGTCTACCCAAGTAGTTGAGTTTAGCCTTGCCATTAGAGCTGCTTTTAAAGTACGGTGCCAACGCTCTATTTTCCCGTTCGACTGAGGGTGATACGGTGTAGTCCTCTTTTTATCAATGCCTAAATATCGCATAAGTTCCTTAAAAATACTACTCTCAAATTGTCTGCCCTGGTCGCTTGTCAGCTTAACAGGGCATCCAAAACGTGCGATCCACCCCTCTAATATCACTTTAGCTACAGTTTCTGCTGTGATATCCTTCGTAGGATACGCTTCAGGCCAACCCGTTTGGCGATCTATTATCGTAACTAGATATCTATAATCGTGTATAGAAGTGGGCAAGGGGCCGACGATATCGACATGAATATGAGAAAATCGCTCCGCTAATGGAAAAAGTCCTAACTCAGTCTTCACATGCCTGGATACTTTTGCACGCTGGCATTTAACACAATTTTGTGTCCATTTGCCTATATCACTATTCATCCCGTCCCAGAAAAATCTTTCTTTGACTAATTTTCGCGAAGTACGAATTCCTGGGTGACTTAGGTTATGTACTGATTCGAACGCTTGTCTCCTAAAGCTTAGTGGTATATACGGGCGAACCTTATCTGTTGACGTTTCACACGTTACCGGTAGGTCGCTTCCAGGTATCGCTATGTCTTTGAATATTAAATTACATTTGTTATTGTTATGTTGATTGCGCATTAAGCCCAGGTTCGCATCGTTTGCTTGAGCTTGGGCGATCGCAGCGTAATCTAATATTGTAGCACATGTTATTGTCTCTAACCGCGATAACGCATCTGCTACAACGTTCTTGTCACCATCTATATGCCTTATGTCAGTAGAGTATTCACTTATATAGAGAATTTGCCTAACGCGACGCGGTAATTCATTATCAGAATTGGTTTTTTTGAACATGAATGTTAATGGTTTATGATCCGTATAAATAATCAAATGTCGTCCTTCTACCATGTTCTGAAAATATTTAATGGCCAAATAAATTGCTAGTAGTTCCCTATCGAAAGTACTGTATTTAGTTTGCGGAATTGACATTTTCTTTGAAAAGTAGCCTAAAGGTATCCATTTATTGTTTACGAATTGTTGGAGAACGGCTCCCACGCAGGTGTTCGATGCATCAGTCATGAGCGCGAATGGGGTATCGGGTTGCGGATACGATAACGTCACTGCGCTTTGTAGCGCTGCCTTACACCGTGAGAATGCCTCGTTTGCACATTCTGTCCATTCTATTTTTGTTCTATCTTTTTTCTTTGACTTAACTAAGTATTGATTTAAATGACCTTGATATTCTACTGCATTAGGTAAATGTAAACGGTAGAAATTAACCATCCCTAAAAATCGTCTGAGCTGTTCGATAGTTACTGGTTTAGGGTAATTATTTATGGCATCCATTTTCTCCTGTAGGGGTCGAATGCCTTGCGTGGAAACTTCATAACCTAAAAAATTTATCTTTGTTTTACCAAATTCACATTTTTCTAAATTAATAGTTAAGCCAAATTTACTTAAACGACTAAAAACTTCTCGTAAATGCTGCTCATGTTGAATTTTACTTTTACTAAATATCGCGACGTCATCGATATAGCAGTAAACGTAATCTAAACCAGAGAGAACTGTGTGGTTCATAAACCGTTGAAAAGTTTGTGCAGCGTTCCTTAGACCGAATGTCATTCGGGGAAATTCAAATAGGCCGAAAGGCGTGATAATGGCAGTCTTTTCCACATCGGCAGGATTTACTGAAATAAAATGATATGCACGGCAAATATCAATACGTGAAAATATTTTTGCGTTAGCTAGTGAGTACGTAAAATCATGTAATCGCGGGATCGGATAACGATCGGCCTTGGTTATTGCGTTAAGCGCTCTATAGTCACCACACGGACGTAACTGCCCATTTTTCTTTAAGACGATGTGTAAAGGACTTGCCCACGCACTTTTCGACGGTCTACAAATCCCCAACTCTTGCATTATTCTAAATTCTTCCCTTACCTTAGCGTAGCGATGAGGCGGCAACGGTCTGCATCGCGCGTGTACCGGCGGGCCGCTGGTTTCTATGTAATGTAATACCGAATGTTTCGGTGGCTCTTTAAAAGAAACAGGTTTGGTAATATCCGGGAATTCAGCGAGCAGATCATGATAAGGATGACTTACATCGACGGTTTTGATTGACGACTCGTTACTACTTACAACGGAAGCTACAACTTTCAATTTTGTGACTTCGTCAATTAATCTACGAGCACTTATATCCACTAAAAGCTTATAGTTCGCTAAAAAATCAGCACCTAATATGGGCTGATGCACGTCGGCTATCACAAATGTCCACCGTAATGCACGACGTAAACCTAGATCAAGCACTAAACCTTTGACACCATAAGTCTTTATTTTAGTCCCATTGGCAGCGAATAGGCAATAGTCTTGACACTCACTATTTTGATTGTTTTTTAACACTAACTTACTGGGTAGCACTGAAATATTAGCACCGGTGTCCACTAGAAAACGTAAGCCGCTGTTGCGATCCGTGACTCGAAGGCGGTGACAAGGGGCGATGGTACAAACCTCCGCCGCAGTTGGTACCTGGACTAGTTTTCCGAGGACGATTTCCAGGAACAGGGCTCAGTGCATTTCTTTGCCCTTGCTCTGAACCGATGATGATAGAAGCACAACCAATCTGGGCTTTCAGGAGTTCTACGCGGTGCAGATCGTGCTCGGCTGCCGGCTCTGGATGCTGATCTTGAACGGTTCCAATTCCGTTGCTGCGGCCTCGATCTAGTGTTCGACCTTTCCAATTGCTCGACCTTCAGGGTAAGTTTCGCTATTTCGGCCATGATGAGGTCTGTCTCCTTGGAAGTGCTTGGCTGCTGCTGGCTTACTTCGCTCACATGGGCTGCGCGCGTGGACTCTAACACATTATCTGCTACGACGGCCAAGTTATCGAGATCTTTCGAATCCGTGACCGCCAAAACTGCTCGTACCGGAGAAGGCAGATGACCTTGCCAAAGCATCCTTAAAGTGTCGTCAGGAATTTTCTCTTTGGCTAATTCTCGCATGCGACGCAAAAGCTGCGAAGGCTTTTGGTCTCCCAGGTCCATCTCGCTAATCAACTTTTGTAGTTGTCGGTTTTTCGATTCTTCATAAATAGCGAGAAGTCGTGTCTTCAGTGCTTCAAATTTTCTTTCTTCTGGTGGATTCATTAGAAGGTCTGTGACCTGTTGAATGGCCTCCTTAGACAGCTTCGACACGACAATGTCGAAACGCGATTCATCCGATAATTTTTGCGGCGCCAGCATGGCCTCTATTCGGTAGAACCAAACGCGGGGCGAGTCGACCCAAAATTCGGGGATTTTCGATGTAAGTGTAATTGCCGCAAGGTCCGGTGATGGTTCCGATGTACTTTTAGCCATTTTTACACACTATCTACACTATCACTACTGCAAAAAATGAATCACGTCGGGGTCACCAATTTAGCGTGTGATCTTGGGTGTAGATTTAATGAAAGACTGGCAACGACTAACTCGTGTATTGTTTCTTCCTAAACTACCAGTACAAAGAGCCAAGAGCCTCTAGCCCATACTGCACAATGCTTATATACTAAGTACGAAATACAAACTTAGCTTACGCTACACAGGATACACATTTAGTATACGCTATGCCGTTACAGACTCTATCATCACTATGCTGGAATCAAAAAATTAACATAATCAACCACTGCTCAAGAGATATCATCATCTGGCCTACCCTTTTCGTTACTATGTTGGGGTCGGCTTCCAGTCTAACTGCATGCAGCTGAATGCTAGTATAAATTACATACATGTAATTTTAAATTACATACATGTAATTTAAAATTACATACATGTAATTTAAAATTACATACATATAATTTTTACTACCGACTGCGTATTCGATCTCCACAACCCAGTTAGTAACTGAATAATATGATACCCCTTGATAAGATTGGTTGTCATACTACAGCACGCGTAGCATGGCCACCGTAGAAACGGGTTTTGCCGACGGAAGAATCGAAAAAATGACAAAGCAACAAAAGAAATCTGTCATTTTGTTGATGGTATGCTACGCGTGCTGGGGGCCATTGATTACCTGTAACAATTCGACTATCAAAGATCTACAAATTCAACCCGTTTGGCTGTTTATACACGAGAGATGATTATTTAGACACGAGCTTCTTGAAAAAGCTTCTCAAAAGATAAAATTACGCATAACGTAGCAAACATTGATCTAGCCGTTATTTGTTATATGAAATGGGCTCGTTGGTCAATATGTATCATGTGTCTGAAAACTTTTAATGCAAAAGGATCGTCCGATAGATGTGTACCGAGATGATTGAAGTTTTATTCAATAATCGGTTTAACGATGATTCGATTGTAATGTTTGCATTCTAAACAATAAAAGCCTGAAATTATTGATTTTGTTCCAAAGTTTGGAAATAAATACGAAATACTTATAACTAGTCTATCAATCTTCATTATATTTTAGCTCCGAGGTTGAGAGAATGCATTCAATTTATCAAAACGCAGCAAATATTGATAAAGATACTGTGAAATCTGGAACTATGGGTAAATAATAAGATTGTTCAGTCTAAATTAAGATTGAAAAAATTTCAAACTATTGTGATAACCGTTTATTTTACTAGCAAGGTCAATCTTAGGTTTTATGTATTTCCGAGATGAGACATGGCTAATGTTATGAAGGAATATAAAAGTGATATAAAAGAACCATTGGTTTAGCTAACGTACCTAGGTATTATTCTTTAGCATTTGTTCTTTTCAAAGCAGCAAAAATTTAAATCTCCGTACTACCCATCTATGTCACCTCACTCAGTCGTTTTACTATTCGATCTAATGCCACACACAGTATCGAAGCCTGTTAAAACGTCCTCTGTCTCGCTAGTTCTGTGTTCCCTGTTTGAGCGATGATATTTCGCATTGCTTTGCATCACATTCCTGAAACACACACTCATTCCTGAAGAATGGGAAGCCGTCACTTCCTTCTGCGAAGCAGTCATGCTAGCGAAGGAGGTGGCAGAACGTGAGAGGGAGAGAACCTCACGTCCCAGCCGCCGCAGGAGACGCCCCGGGTAACGGGGGCCACGTGGTGGCTCTCGGCCACAGTAGGCGCGGGCCTGTGCACGGGGAGTAATGGGCTAGTTCGCCATCCATCTTATGACGACAGGCCGTGTCGACGGCACGTTCGTGTTCCACGCGCGCCTCAAAGAGATGTCAGCAAACAGGAGGGGCCCGCAGGGGCCGATGCCTGCCAGGGCTGCGGGACTGTTCGAAAGAGATACCGCGGCCCTGGAACACAAAGGGCAAAAGAAGGAACATGGATGGGTTTTAGTCAGTAGAAGTCTGACACACCCTTCCGCTCCGCCCAGAGCGGGAAATCACCTAATGACTCCTTCATTTAGTGATTTCCCATCCCAAAAAAAGGCATTATTCTTTAGCATTTGTTCTTTTCAAAGCAGCAAAAATTTAAATCTCCGTACTACCCATCTATGTCACCTCACTCAGTCGTTTTACTATTCGATCTAATGCTACACACAGTACCGAAGCCTGTTAAAACGTCCTCTGTGTCGCTAGCTCTGTGTTCCCTGTTTGAGCGATGTTATTTCGCATTGCTATGCATCACATTCCTGATTGTTTCCGTGAGACGCCTCAGTGCAAGGCTGGGTGCGAAGTAATGGAATATACCTAGCTACGACAAGTGTACTAGCTATAAAATAGTTTGGAACATAACACCACGCCTAAAAGCCCCGAAGGATTAGGCAGAGATGCACCTCATAGTACACCCACATATCAACAGTTTTTTAAGTCCCATGTAATAGAGGGCGAGCCTATTACAATTGACCTGCCACAAATACAGACTTTGTGTGAAAATTCTGGTGAAGGAACCTAATAACACATTACCCGACCTGGTAATCGAGCCCAGGACTTGATACTCAACAGCCTAAAATTATGATTGCTAGCATTTAATCTGTTGTTTCACTTCAGCTGACGAAACTATGTTAGATACTTATAAGCAATCATCTTTATATTTGACTACCTTCTGTTCACAACTTCGTATGTAAAACTATGACCTATCTCTTTCAGTAATAGTGTACTGTGTACCTTTGTGTTCAAGGTTCAATGGGAAAGGCTGGTCTAAGCTGATTGTAGATGGCGTGTAAGCTTAGTCTCAATCTGACCAACGAGGTCAAGTAATCTATACAAATAAATAAAATTGAAGCGTCTGTTTGTAATATCAAAATAACAGCTTTTTAATGAAAAATAAATTATTTACAAACTACAAAACTATATATAATAGTAATAAATATGTACAAGTAGAAAAGGGTTACAGGGCGTCCAAAAATTTATCCGCATCGCTGTCAACAGGAAAAGTGCCCAGAAGGCTGGCAGCATTGCCACGTTGGATGGCAATGCTGATTCTTTCGCCAAAAATAGGCCCGCCCTCTGGTAATGTGAAGAGTAGACCAACCGCTTGGCGATTTCCCGAAATACTAGGTGGGCACTCGGATCCCATGGCCCTAGTGTTTCAACCCCAAACGGCTCAAAACCATAACTACCGATTAAATGATTGTATTTACGCTGTTTGAGGTTTTCAGCACCTGCAGCAGCCGCCCCAGCGCAGCCCACTGTGCTAGGAAGATGGGATGACTTTTTAATTAACGCATAATTATGGAAATATGTACGGCACTTATAACAAATCACATTTTTTTCAATTTTTGTCTGTCTGTTTGTTCCGGCTTATCTCCGAAACGGCTGAACCCATTTTGACGGGACTTTTGCTGGCAGATAGCTGATGTTATAAGGTTGACTTTTATTTTAGAAAAAAAATTAGAGTTCCGTGCAAAAAAATTTAAACCCTTGAAATTCTTAAGAAAATTCGATTAAAAAAGGGTAATATCTTTACAATAATTTCTCGCGAACGAAGGTCGCGAGCAACAGCTAGTTTTTAAATATAAAATGAATGACAGATTTCAACTAATGACGATGCTTGGTACATGCTATGCTGGCGTCATTAGATAATATACAGTAGCCTTTCCCATTGGATGACTAGTTTTAGAGATTACCTCCTGCATCCAAACTTAGAAACTTTACCTCTTAATAGTATTAGAGTAGTTGTACACTTTGACAATGTTATGTGAACCGAACGTGTGGCTAGTCAGCTCGGACGATCAAAGTTTTGGGTGCTGTTAAACTAATATGCAGTAGGCACTTATCACCTTGTTAGTAATAGAGCTCAGTGGCTTACTGAATTTAGGGTTTAGAATTAGCTCTTAAAGTTGTTTTGTGTCAAGAGGCATGACTGAACGTTAGGTAAATTCGAACGGTATTTTAACCCGAGAAATGCCGTATGAACTGGCGAAAATATAATCCTTTAAACCGTGGAGCTCTTTCAAGGAGAGGGTAGACCTTATCCACATTCGTTTGGGGTCGGCGCAGCTTGTCTTCTTCTTCCATACTTCTCTATTACTCGTCATCTCATCCTTAACACAGTCCATCCATCGTTTCATTGGTCTTCCTCTACTACCCATCCACATTCATACACATACAACATTTTCCTCATTCCTCCGCATCACATCGACAACCGATTACTACACTACTTTTCAGTCACCGGCGCGGTGGCGCAACATAATATGTAGGTACTCATTTCTTATTTTATCCATTCGCGTAATACCACACATCCCCCTTAGCATTCTCATCTCAGCCACATGCAAATGCCTTTCATTCATCCCTTTCAGTGACCCAAAATTATGATCCATACAACACATAGTCAACATAGTCTAACCATTGTTTTATAAATCTTCCCCTTAAGTTAAAGAGGAAAGCGGTAGTCGCAAATTTTTCCCTCTGGACAATGACAATAAACTTCATCTAAAGATAGTAAAAATTTCAAAAATTAAGTTAGTATTATGTGAGAAACTAGTGTTTTTTAGGGTTCCGTACCCAAAGGGTAAAACGGAACCCTATTACTAAGACTTCGCTGTCTGTCTGTCTGTCTGTCTCCAGGCTGTATCTCATAAACCGTGATAGCTAGAAAGCTGAAATTTTCACAAATGATGTATTACTATTGCCGCTATAACAACAAATACTAAAAATTAAAAAAAAAATTATGGGGGGCTTAAGCGGCTCCTGCCCAACCTGAGGGGGCCAAACGCCTCCTGCCGGAGGCTCTATGCGGGGATCTTGCGGTCCATGGCCCTTTACGGGGCCCCGGTGTGGGCGCGTTCGTTGAGGTTGCGTGCCAAGCACTACCTGAACGCGCCCCAAAAGGTGGTAGCCGTAAGGCTAATCCGTGGGTACCGCACGATCTCCCGCGAGGCGGCGAGCCTCCTTGCCGGATTGCCGCCATGGGATCTGGAGGCCATAGTCCTTGCGCGCCTGCATGAGTGGCGCACGGAGGCACAACGCCGGGGGGTAACTCCGCTGCCACGGCAAATTGTCGCGCAGCGGACAGACCTCCGCCGTGATCTCATGGCGACATGGAGAGAGCGACTATCGCAACCCCGTGCAGGGCACGCCACGATAGTGGCGATAAGTCCCCTCTTTGAGGAGTGGCTTGAGAGGCGCCACGGCGCCCTCACCTTCCGCCTGACGCAGGTCCTCACCGGACACGGATGTTTCGGGAGGTACCTGCACCGAATCGGGCGGGAGGAAACGCCCGGGTGCTACTATTGCGAGGATCGCCCGGAGGACACGGTGGAGCACACCGTCGAGGTCTGCTCCGCTTGGGAGGAGCACCGCCGTGTCCTCGTAGCGGCGATTGGCGGCGGCGACCTCTCGTGCCCGGCTCTGGTTCAAGCCATGGTCCGGGGCGAGAGGGAATGGGAAGCCGTCGCTTCCTTCTGCGAAGCAGTCATGCTAGCGAAGGAGGCGGCGGAACGTGAGAGGGAGAGAGCCTCACGTCCCAGCCGCCGCGGGAGGAGAAGCACCGGGCGTCGGGGGCCACGCCGTGATGGCTCTCGGCCACCGTAGGCGCGGGCCTGTGGACGGTGAGTAATGGGCTAGCTCGCCGTCCGTCCGTCGTATGACGACGGGCAGGTCGTGTCGACGGCGCGTTCGTGTTCCACGCGCGCCTCAAAGAGATGTCAGCAAACATGAGGGGCCCGCAAGGGCCGATGCCTGCCAGGGCTGCGGGACTGTTCGAAAGAGATACCGCGGCCCTGGAACATAAAGGGCTAAAGAAGGAACATGGGTGGTTTTTACACGACTGCCCAAAAAAAGGAGTGTTATGTTTTTAGTCAGTAAGAGTCTGACACTCCCTTCCGCTCCGCCCAGAGCGGGCGGGGTCATTTGATGATTTCCCACCCACAAAAAAAAGGGGGGCTCCCATACAACAGATATGATTTTTTTGCCGTTTTTATAGATAATGGTACGGAACCCTTCGTGCGCGAGTCCGACTCGCACTTGGCCGGTTTTTTTAAATTAAAATCGTTCGTTATTATCTTACGACTCCGCGCGATTGTGCTAAGCCCAAACTGCTGTAGATATATTAAATGGTATTTTCTAAAAATAATTCGTTTCCTAAGAACCCAGTGAAACGACTACCAGAGCTTCTATATAATATATTTTAACCGACTTCTAAAAAAAGGAGGAGGCCATGTATTCGGCGCGTACCAATCGTCAATAGCAAAAGCTATTGACGATTGGTTGAGTACCGCAGTGTAAAGGAGAGGTGTAGTTAGGCTTACAATCTAGCCTAGGGCGAAGTGTGGGTTATTTACCTACCCTGTTACTACACGATGCTCAAAGGCTTTCCTGGGCAGTAAAGGCTTCAAGCTTCGATTCAGTTACCCAAAGGGTAAAACGGGACCCTATTACTAAGACTCCGCTGTCTGTCTGTCCGTCTGTCACCAGGCTGTATGTCATGAACCGTGATAGTTAGACAGTTGAAATTTTCGCAGATGATTTATTTCTGTTGCCACTAAAACAAAAAATATAAAAAAAAAAAACAGAAAAAAAATAAGCACAAACAAATACAAATACATAAGACATACAAAAGACGTTTTTTTATTGAAAAAAAAAATACAATGAAATTGAAATAAAATTGAAATTCTTAACAAAATCCGATTCAAATAGGGAAGTAATATTCGGTCGCGGGCAATAACTAGTAATGAATTACGTTTGTGAACCTCTGTAGCTTAGCTTTGGAATAATTTAAAGAGATTTGTATAGTAACAGAGAGAGATTTGAGAGTTTGAATGTGTTTAAGTTTGTTTTTTGAGAGTGAGATTTGTAACTTAGGTATAAGGTAAGTAAGTTCCAAATTAAACAACGTTAAAGAGAATTGATGGTCTGTACCACACCCTATACTATAGCGTGTGGTAGCGTTGTCATACTATAGGGCCTATAGTAAGACAACGCTTTTCTGATACACGTTGTATATTTTGTATAGTATCATGTCGCTTATTGGCCTTGAATTCAAAACGCCATAAAATAAGCCAAAACGGCTAGAAAATCCAGCTATACTGCAAACCAAGTGCCAATAAAGTGTTTAATGCTGAGCATCAATTTTGTAAGTATCCTATTATGAGTTGGTAGCCACTGCCAAATTCGCCAGCGATTTGCGGCTTTACATGGCCCACATTTATGGCAAATGCCAAATATTGGACTAGGCAAACTGGCTAGAGTGGTTTGAAATTTATTTAGCGCTAAATATTTCATGTTGGAATAGATTGTTGGTTGAAAGTTGGCGTGCGTTTGAGGAATGTTTGTAATGTTGATGAGATTGTTGTGTTGACTGCCACGTAGGTCTATTGGTTGCAAGCGCGACTGCTGAGCACGAGGTCCTGGGTCCGATTCCCAGGTCGGGCAAAGTGTTATTGGTTTTTCCTTCAGAAATTTCTCAGAAGCAGCCACGGAGTCTGGATTTATGACCGGTTGATGGCAATAGGCTCGCCCCCTATTACCTACATGGGACTTAAACATAACTGGCGAGGCGTGGGTGTACTAAGGTGATGTTATGATATGAATTTATGATGTTGCGTGTAGGTTTCGGTGTCCTATAAAGTTTAACGTTATAGTTTAACTTAAATATGACTGATATGATTGACACATCACAAGTTAGTCAGATCAGAAGACATCAGAATTTCGAACAAGAAGATAAGATGATTTCGTAGCACGATGCCTACTTTCGCACTATGACTAAAAGATTACGCGACAGGAAATGGGATTCCAAAGACAAGCATGCACGACTACTGGCCTGAATGTTCATAGATGGTAGAAGGTATTCCGTTGATATCGTTTTCAACTTTAGACAGATTTTCCCAACCAACCTTGAACCTAATGCTTTAGAGATAAAGTTGAAAATTTATTATAGAAATTTGACAGATAAGGGACGCTCAGAACCGGGAAGTGTGGCAGAAGAAAGGGGAGGCCTATACCCAGCAGTGGGTGATTCCGGGCTGATATGATGATGATGATGATAGATTTTAGTAGCTTGATGTGCTGGCGTCTATACATAGCAAAAAAAAAAATCATTCTAGTTTTTTGCAAGAAGTCTATAAGGCCATACAAAATTATGTACAGTCGCCAGAACATCAAGCTACTACAATCTGTGATATTTCTTTAATAGATTTTCAACTTTATTGCTGAAGTAAATAGGTTCAATGTTGATTTGGAAAACTTGCTAGTTTCGGGTAGCTTGAGGTGCTGGCGTCTGTACCTGAGGGTCTAGATAAGAGCAAATAGTTTTAGCTTAAAGAGTTTAATATTTCTGCAATAAGTTCCAACAGGAGTTTTCTTAGCTTTTCGACTGATTAAGTAAATCCAAAACATTTTTGAGTTTTTCATCTCGCATTAAGAATGTGACTTTGCTTAGGCTCTCTGATCTTTTAATACTGGAACATACAGCATTCGTAGTGCGGTGTGATAATCGGTTCGTAATTAATGCTGATCTAAATTGGACGCTAATGCAAGCAGTGTCCTTTAGCCAATCGAGTCCGTACTCTGAATCTATGTTAATCTCTGGCTTGAATAAAATTACTCTCTGTTCTCATGTAGTTTTAGGATCTGTTCTGTCTTATTTCTCTAGGAATTAAGGTCAGAATGGCTTGATTTTTATAACATCGATGACTTGTTTAGCTGGTCTTTTGTCAGAATAAGAAGAGGATTTTTTTTTTGCAAACTACTTACGAAGGAAATTTCAAGAAATCCTTACACATTAAAGTATCAGGTGTGGTGTAATAAATACATGTATTTACCTATAATGTGTAAATAAGATCTAATTTCGATTGATTATAATCGTAATTCTATATTATTTCAAAATATCATGAAAACGGTACCTACCTTCCACAGCAAAGGTGTAAGTTTACCTCCTGGCTCAATAGATGACGTTTACCTTTTTCTGAATCGCGCTGAGGTTTCGTTACATGCGTTTAATGACCTCTACATTGTGTAGGAACTCAACCTCAACTTAGAAATTAAACGACTATAGTAAATATTCTTCTATTTAATCTTCATAGCTAAAAATATCAACGTTCGTTCGACAGTTTAAAATCAAGTGACAAGCAAAACGAACCAAAGTCAAAACTATCACCCTTCAAAAATGATCGTGGCAAAAGTCTCAACTCTATACAGCCAAAAACAATGTTATTCTAAATTAGTCGGTTACTACGTAAGTGACGGGTATCTGTCCATTTTACTAGACGAAAAAATATAAGACTGTTTACGTGTCTATGACAGCTGACAGATACCTGTCACTTTTACAAATAATAACAATTGGACAACACAAATCGTGAATATAATAAATAAAGCTGTTAGTCTTACAGCTCGGCCATCCTTTAATAAGTGAGTCCCCTCACTTTAAGAAATAAATATTCGAAAACAAACTTTAGTACATATACTATAATAAATCTATGTATTAATTGTTTTAATTATGTAATAATTAAAATTACTCTCTTACTATTAATAATTATATCATTCTTTCTAATACAATCATCGTTTCATGTTACCAAATAGTTTTTTTTTTTTTTTGCCTAAAGCTCTCTTCTCGCATGATCCACTATGATACGCAATCATCTGTGCGATATCTGTACTTGATATCATTCGTTTCTGCACTAATTGCTCTCTATGCTCATAATTAAGCTATCTTAAACACGCACATCTCGCACGGTCTGCTACGGTCTACAATCATCTGTACGATACCAATTAGTTGATACCATTCGTTTCTGTACTGATTGTTCATAGCCTGTGCTCATATTACTATTCTATTCTATTCTATGATCACAATCTGTGCGGAACTATGTCACAGTTCCATTCATTGTCTGCACGAATCGTTTCAAGTCTCAAACTCAATCAATTTCATATCGAAAATCAAATAGATATTACAATGCACAATTATACAAAATACAGTCAATCATCTTAATAATTCAAACATTATTTCCTATCCTAACATTGTAATAACAATAGTAACCTAATAAGTAATTAAACAATACTTCAAGAATAATCAATAATCAATCAATCAATCAATAAAATAATCAATCTTCAATCTTAATACTTCCTAAATTTATCTCATTAGTCATTATCAGTTTCACTGTCATCATTATCATTTTCGTTGCCATCGTCACTAGAATAATCATTAAAATTCAGCCAAGGATGAATTTTATCAATTGCTATTATGTTTTCGTATCGCTTGTTTCCTTTTCTAGTTAGTGGGGTGTCCTCTACTAAGAACCTGTCGTTGGGTAAAGTTTTTACGATTCGGTACGGGCCCTGAAGTTTTGGTATAAGTTTTTTAGATTTACCGAGATGCTCTTTATCAATGACTGTCCTCTCGATTCTAATAAGATCTCCTACATTGTATGATTTTGGTTTTTTTCTGTTCTTGTCAAACTTGGCCTTCGCGTTTTCCTGATCCTTATCGATTTTCTCTTTAGCATCGGACCTCAGTTGCATTAGGTCGTCGCCCCTAACTAATTGAGTTGTTTCAGAAATCGCGTCTCCCAATATATTTTCCGATGTCGAAATTAATTTGAACCCGAATAACAATTCTGAGGGACTCTTGCCTGTCGCTTTACTCACAGTTGTGTTTATACCTAATTGAATATCTCCTACATAATCATCCCATGTATTTTCATTGTTACCATGACATTTAGTCCTCAACTCATCAGATATAGTTCTATTGAACCTCTCGACCTGCCCGTTCGCTCTAGGAGTGGCTACCGCATTCAATATGTGTTTTATGTTCAGTTTTTCTGTAAACTCTCTGAACTTCCCACTAGTAAAACATGAACCTCGGTCTGTAATTAGTCTGGAGGGAGCACCAAAGTAACTAAAGTACTCATGAAATATTTTAATTGCAGTTGACGTTTTTGTATCCTTCACGGCACGTATATTGACAAATTTTGTGAATGCATCAACAATTACCAAAATATACGTATTGCCTCTCCTAGAACGAACAAACGGACCGAGATGATCCGCATGCAATGTATGGAATGGGATTTCTATTTTTGGTATAGGGTGTAATAACCCTTCCTTTTGGCCTGATGGTGCTTTATGATGTGCACATTTTAAGCATGATGATACGTATTTTTTTGTGAATCGACGCATTTTCGGGAACCAAAATGTTGCTTTTAACCTACTCAGCGTTTTATCAAAGCCAAAATGCCCGACCTGGTCGTGGTTCATGCGCAAAACTTGCCACCTAACACCCCTCGGTACCACCCAACGAATTCCATCATCTTAAGATACGATATACGTAGCCACCCTTTAGTTGATAATTTTTTCGTACATCGGCAACGAATTTCGTTTCATCGTCGAGAAGAATTTCTCTAATTCGTTTTATCTCTTCATCGTTACTCTGTACGGTCGCAATCCAATCGGTTGTCTCTGCCTGTAGTACGTCAATTACATGTGTATTAGTAGCGTCAGTGTGTTCAACCACTGGAGCACGACTCAGGGCGTCAACATGAGCCATACGCGATCCTGGCCTATATTCGATGGTACAGTCGTACTCCTGTAGCTGTACCCACCATCGCGCGATCCTGGGTATGAGGTCACGCTTCGTCAAAGTCGTCCTCAAGGCATTGCAATCAGTTACTATTTTAAATTGTAGTCCCAACAAATAAACACGGAACCAACTGAGGCGACGACCACCAACGTCTCCAGATCAAACGAGTGGAGTTTTTGCTCATCTTCTGAATTTTTCCGACTGTAGTAGGCTACAGCCCTTAACTCGCTGTCACTACCTCGCTGCATAAGAATGCCTGCGATGCCTATCTTGGATGCATCGGTATGTAACTCAGTCTCTAATCGCGCATCAAACAAGGCTATTATAGGTCGTTCTATGAGTTTCTCTTTAAGCGTATCAAACGCAGATGTACATTCTGCGGTCCATTTCCACTAAAATTTGGATTTTAAAAGATTTGTTAATGGACATGCTATAATTGCAAAGTTTTTGACGAATCTACGAAAAAAACTTGCAAGTCCTATAAAACGTCTTACATCGTGTACGTTTTTGGGTACTAGAAAACTGGAAATTGCAATTGTTTTACGCGATCCGGGACGTATGCCATCTCCTGACACACAAAACCCTAAAAAATCTATCTCCTTTTGGAAGAAATGGCATTTCTTCAATTTGAGAGTTAGCCCTGCATTGGCCAAATGCTGGAGAACTTCCTCTAAACGTCTTAAACCCTCATTAAATGTACTAGCGGGAATCACGATGTCATCCATGTAAATAACAACGTATTTCAAGTCAGAGAGTACTTTATTCATTACCCTTAGGAAAATTGAAGGGGCATTCGCTAACCCAAAAGGCATTCTTTTATACTGGTATTGACCGTCGGGTGTTACAAAAGCTGTGAGCTCTTGTGAACGCTCTGATATTGGTATCTGGTAGTACCCAGATGCAAGGTCAAGACTAATGAAAAGAGAATTGCCTGACAACCTATCCAATTGGTCGTCGATCAGCGGTAAAGGATAGTGCTCTTTACGAGTCTTGTTATTTAGGGCTCTGTAATCGACGCAGAGCCTCTTTTCACCCGTTTTCTTCTTTACAAGAAGGATAGGACTCGCATACGGTGAGTTAGACTCACAAACAATATCGGCGTCGATCATTTCCTTTACCATTGTTCGAACCAATTCACGTTCCGGATATGAGATTCTATAAGGTCGGTAGACCACCGGCTTCGCGTCGTTCAATTCTATCTCCATCTGTACTATGTTAGTATACCCTAAATCAGCTAAACAAAAGGAAAAACAACCCTCGTACCTCTTTAGTAGAGACTTCAATCTAAATATCTCATCATCAGATAAGTGACTGCCATAATTCAGATCAGAACACGTATCATGGTTGCTAAAATCTAACATGTTGATTTCAAAACCTTTTTCAGTTCTGTTAACTCGACTAACCAATGTATCTTTATTTAGTAAAAGTAAATGATCGCTAAAATTTTGGACTAGAAGTCCTCCCAAACTATTTTCAAGGTAGTACTCGCCCGGCAATAAGTAAAATTCCTTACCAGGCTGACCTCTTAATGAACCCCTGACATATACAGACCCAGAGTAGCTTTGATCGGAAAAAACAGGAATCATAGTCATTTGTTTTGGTTGAATTTCAACATCCGCCTTAAGGAATAACCGCAATTTATTAATCTCTTCCTTGCTAAAGATCAAGGAATTAGTGGTTTTTGTAATAATGATTCCGGGTTTTTCTGTAAAACTATGACCAACTAACACGGGATATTTAATTATGACATCTTCAACTACATAGACATCAACCAACTCTATGATGTTATTAATATCTATTTTTACACGCGCCACTCCTATTGGTACAACAATATTATTACCTAATCCTCTCATAACGGGTAATTCACCTACTGACCAACTAACTCCTAACGATTTTGCTACGCTATATTTTATCAATGTGCATTGACTGCCCGTCTACATACCCTTTAACCAGAATATCGTTAACCTTTAGCGAGATTATATACTTCTCATTACTAGTATCATCAACATCGACTTTCATAACTTTCTTTTCTGTACTAGAAGTATCTTTACTATTTTCGCCGGACAGCTGCGGGCAATCAATCGTTACATGTCCAAGCTTTTTACAAATATTACATCTCAGCAACTTTTTTGTACACTTATTACTAAAATGACCTACTTCTTTACAATTGAAACAAGTAATAGATGCACTAGATCGTGGTTTATTCAACTTTGAATCATCCACATTGGACTGCTTAGTATTCGAATTCGTATTGCTTAATGGCAAAGTCTTTTTATCTTGGCTAATCTTAGACTTGTCAAAATCGCGACTTTGTTTAATAGACTGAAAGTAATTAAGAACCTCTTCAGGCTCTTGACACTTGGCTGCTTTAGCACCAAGTCTTAAGGAACGATCCTCGATACCGTAGAGCAGGCAATCAACGGCACGCTTCCCGAAAATCTCGCATCGATTCAACAGATTTAATTTTTCATAATAATATAATTCTAAGGATTCATTGTATTTCACACGTTTATTTAACATTTCGGTAAGTAATTCCGCATAATCGTCACTACTAGGGAAGGAATCAATCAATTTAATTTTCCACTCAGGCCACGAAAATGACATTGAAGGTAAGGCCTGGTACCATGTACGAGCAACACCCGCAACTCTGGGCAGTGCGTAGTGTATAACCTGATCATCACCCCAACGGTACAGCTTCGCACATTCGTCGACCTTATTAAGCCACATGTGGACCGTCTGGCCCTTGACCATGGGGTCAAATTCAGGAATAACGTTGCCTAGCATTGGAAATTTATTGCCTTCTGGCTTCGCATCCGACAAAGATTTAATTAACTCGTTCAAAAATAACTGAGTCTCACTATTAGCAAATATGGATTTCTTCACCTGAATGTTTCCGCGTGGTCTGTCACTTACTGCGGTGTTTGATGAGCTGCTTCGGTCAGACAGCCGCCTGCGGCGTCTGGTATGCCACTGCTCACTCCGCTTCCTCGTCAGGCTTCGGCGCGAGCGATGCTGATCTTCGCGGCTACGTTTCCGACTTCGTCGACGCCGCCCATCAGTCCGTGTTCGAGGTCGACTCCTCTCGTCCTGGTCCCTCGAATCGCTAAGCGTACTTGTATGCCGCCTGCGACTTTTCTTCTCACGGAAGCGATTTTCACTGGCTTCATTATCGCGGCGACGCTTACGTTCCATACTCTCGATGGCTGGAGTAAAACGGGACCGGCTCCTATGCGATCGGTTCCTGTTATCGTCCATTTTAACTGATATTTTCCAAAACTTGTGGGTGTGTTGTATTAATGCCACTTCTGAGTTGTAGGAACTCAACCTCAACTTAGAAATTAAACGACGATAGTAATTTTTTTTTTTTTTTTTTTTTTTGGGGGGTGAGAAATCATCAAATGACTCCTCCCGCTCTGGGCGGAGCGGAAGGGAGTGTCAGACTCTTACTGACTAAAAAACACCCATGTTCCTTCATTGGCCCTTTATGTTCCAGGGCTGCGGTATCTCTTTCGAACAGTCCCGCAGCCCTGGCAGGCACCGGCCCTTGCGGGCCCCTCCCGTTTGCTGACATCTCTTTGAGGCGCGCGTGGAACACGAACGCGCCGTCGACACGGCCTGCCCGTCGTCATACGACGGACGGACGGCGAGCTAGCCCATTACTCGCCGTCCACAGGCCCGCGCCTACGGTGGCCGAGAGCCATCACGGCGTGGCCCCCGACGCCCGGTGCTTCTCCCGCGGCGGCTGGGACGTGAGGAGGTTCTCTCCCTCTCACGTTCCGCCGCCTCCTTCGCTAGCATGACTGCTTCGCAGAAGGAGGCGACGGCTTCCCATTCCCTCTCGCCCCGGACCATGGCTTGAACCAGGGCCGGACGCGAGAGGTCGCCGCCGCCAATCGCCGCTACGAGGACACGGCGGTGCTCCGCCCAAGTAGAAACTATCACCCTTCAAAAATGATCGTGGCAAAAGTCTCAACTCTATACAGCCAAAAACAATGTTATTCTAAATTAGTCGGTTACTACGTAAGTGACGGGTATCTGTCCATTTTACTAGACGAAAAATATAAGACTGTTTACGTGTCTATGACAGCTGACAGATACCTGTCACTTTTACAAATAATAACAATTGGAAAACACAAATCGTGAATATAATAAATAAAGCTGTTAGTCTTACAATTGAGAAAATTTCGTTCACTTTTAATTTGGGCGTCTTAATTTAATCTTAATTTTTTTTAATAGAATTTCTGGAAGTTTTCGGTGATTCTTATAAAACTTTAGAATTACCGCCGTGCATTTTTGCCGTGCGTTTTTAAAACGTTTCTGCCATATGTACCTATTTTTGGAATCAAATATAAAAGCAGCTCACAATTTAGGACCCATTAATGATAATATTTATCCATGGTGCTAGGCAACTGGGCTTTTCCCAGTTGTAAACGTCCCTTTGTGCCTATTGGCCTTTTTTGTTCTGTCTCTCACGCTATAGTTTTCTGATTAATTTCAAAGCTGGATCTAAGACAGTTAAATTGTTTCTCTGGGACTTCGTTGAGTTTCATTGTCTCGGCGCTTTTCTGGCGGTTGCCACAGTTGATTCTGGCTTTCAGGAGTTGCAGAGGTTTGGGAATAGTGTGGCGGACTTGTCCAAAACTGTAGAATAAAATATAATGTAGATGATTGTTGAAAACATACATTTCTTTATGCACAATACACACTGCCTGCTTTATGTGCGCCACAGGGACCGAGCGCGGGACGGGCGCGGGTCGGGTGATGCGCGGGAGCCACGCCTACGCCTACGCATAAAAAAATATAAGTTTTTTTTATCTTAAAGAAATTAAAGAATTTACTCGTAAACAGACTTGTTTTTTCGAGCCTATTGACAAAAACTATGAAAATGCAGTTCAGAATATAGTTGCAAAATGCTAGTTCGCCGTAGCAACAGCTGCCACTATCAAGTAGGCCATGCTCGATCCGCTGCCGACATGCGCCCGCGTTGTGTGTGAAAGCAATATGCACCGTGCGTCTCAAGCTGCTGGTTAAGTTCAAAATTGAATGAGCAAAATTTGACAGTTTTTTATATTAAATGGGCCTACTCTTGACCTTAATCTAGTCCTGAGGACAGAGATGAGGTCGACGATGGAACGAGCTAACCCATAAGAAGCCTATTAACTCGCGACTTAAATAGATTGGGGTCATATGAACAGGGAATTCCACTCCTTGGCTGTGCGCATGATAAACGATGTAGCAAAGCGCTTCGTGCGAATGGAACAGCGACAAGGAATGGGTGATAACCTGCAGTACGTCTGGACTCCCGATGGAAGAAGGGAGATGGTGGAATGAGATCGTGGAGCTCTTGGGCACACTCACCGAAAAACAGTCGGGTTGTGGTAACTTTATGTGCTGGCGTCTATACCCACACTATAAATTGACAGCTCGTTTCATATTTCGAAAACCTATCAACTCTCAAAAGCGTTCCAGTTACGATATTATGCAAAACCCAACGAAGCATAAAAATTAAACATAAACCTAGTCACAATACACGAACAATTATGTCCCTATTTCACGAGGTGTGAGCTAGCCAAACGTGTCCCATATGCATATGCAAGCGTATGGTAATCCTGGTCTGACCACAAGCTATGAAACAGTGTAGAAACAGATTTTGTTTTTATGGTTTTACGGTTTTAAACTGCACTAGTATTGTCTTTTATGAGACAGGTATGTGAACTCGATTCCCAGGTCGGGAAAAGTTGTTCTTGGGGTGTTTTTTTTTCATCAGATAAGCAAAAAGGTCGCCCTCCATTACATGGGACTAGGAGTCTCTTACAAGATGGACCGATAAGCTGGTGGCAAGGCACTGGAAGCAAGAACCACAGGCCCAGGGACGCCGATGCGGTGACACTTAGGAGAGGTCTAAGTCACACAGCCCAAGTCCACGAAGAGACGATTGAAAAATTTTATGCAACATTTTTGAGACAGTTGGTAAGTAAACATGATGACATATCGTGACATTATACCAATCTGGTCTAGTTTGTCTCAAACTTTTGTACAAAATGTCGTCATATTGGCTTAAGTGACACCTTCATGACACAATTGTATACCGATTTCATTATACCTACGCCATCATCATTCTCCTGTCCTTATACCAATTTATTCGGAATGCGTGCAGCATGTTTTCTTCTTCCACCATGCATACAAAGTAAGCCTCCCAATGAAGAACTTCCCCGTTTTAAAAGTAGTTCAAAAACACGTTCCCACACGTAATCAGTTTTTGCTAAAGTGTTGTTTACACTCGCAGACCAACATGTTGATGCAACAGAGTATAAAAACAAAAGTTTACGGTGAACAACTAACTTTACATTAAACCGCGTTGCCGGCCGCGTTTCGAATAGTGTGTATTTAAAAAGAATTCATTTACGTTCGGAATTCAAAGAATGCTTTTCATTTGTTTTTGATGTCAAATGTCGCGTGGTTCCCGTGTTTTTGGTTGAGGTAACACCAGGTCGATTGTTTAAAATGTGAGCTAGAATTTTAGAATGCAGATATTTTTTTTAGAAATTAAACCATGAATATCCTTAATATCTGATAGAACTTGTATTCCTGTATTTGTGCCGTCAACTAAAATGTCGTTGCAAAATGGACATAAATTTATAGTCGAAATAAACGTTTTCAACACATAAGTCTCATTAAAACAACAATATCCCTGACCTACCTGACAACCTTGAGCTTCTTGGTACGAAGTTGAGTGCGAATCTCAACTTCGGTGCCTACATTGAGTCGAAAGCTCAAACAGCGGCAAAAAAGCTGGGTATCCTAAATAAGGTTAAGCGTTACTTCAAGCCAGGACAGCTTTTAGTCCTGTATAAAGCTCAAGTTCGGTCCGGCATGGAGTACTGCTGTCACCTTTGGGATGGCTCAGCCAAATACCAATTAGCCACACTCGACTCTGTTGAGCGCAGAGCCAAGAGGCTCATTGGTGACGTTGAGCTGGTGGGTACCAAGCTTCATAGTTTGGCCCACCGGCGCAGGGTTGCATGTCTGTCGGTCTTTTACAGGCTGTACTTCGGTGATTGTGCACAAGAGCTCCACGAGATCATTCCACCATCTCCCTTCTTCCATCGGGAGTCCAGACGTACTGCGGGTTATCACCCATTCCTTGTCGATGTTCCACACATTCGCACGAAGCGCTTCGCGATATCGTTTATTATGCGCACAGCCAAGGAGTGGAATTCCCTGCCTTCGTCAGTGTTCCCAAGTTCATATAACCCCAATCTTTTTAAGTCGCGAGTTAATAGGCTTCTTCTGGGTAAGCTCGTTCCATCGTCGACCTCATCTCTGTCCTCAGGACTAGATTGAGGTCAAGAGTAGACCCATTTAATATAAAAAAAACCTCATTTTTTAGTCTTTAACCGAATACCTAAATTTAGAAAGATAACGTGCAGACTAGCACATCAAGCTACCCGAAAATGTCATAATATATCTGTGCATAATGTACCTTTTTTACACTCGAATGAAATAATTCACAAACATTAACAATACAAAAAAAAATAACAAGAAAGCAAAAGACAGGTACTTTAAAAATAACTTTAGTAGTTGAAATATAGGGTATTCAGATCATAGTATTCAGATCATAGATCCGAATACCCTGATCTGAATACCCTATATTTCACAGTTCGACCATTCGAGTATCCCTATATTTCACTATTCAAAATGAAGGTTGCATTCAGAATTCTCTATTCAAAATGAATGTTGCATTCAGAATTCTCAATTCAAATTGAATGTTGCATTCAGATCGAAATGAGACTCTATTCAAGATCGTCTATTTAGAATACTCCAATGATAGATTTCTTACATTTCTAATTATTTACATTTTTCACTGAACTAAGTAATAGAATACAGGTAAATTTATAGCTTAGACATTCACACTTCGATTCATAAGTAGGTTTAACATTCTATTATCATTAATATCTACTAGGATCGTTCGTATCTTATCTTACTGACAAAACACTTTATTTTCTTCACACCATTTATTTAGGCAAAACACATTTTTTAAGGCACATACATATGATGCATACAACTTATGAACTAATACACTAAAGGAACATCCCTTCCAGTTTTCTTTTACAAGGATTGATAAAAAGTATTATTCAAATATGGTAGCAAGTCTTTGACACGTGAGTATATGTTATCATTGTGAATATCCTTCACAATATGCTGAACACATATTTCCGCACTGCACTGGCACATAGAATTACTTTGAAATTGGTTCGCATCGTAGATTTCGATCCGTATAACTTTAGCACCACCGATGGAAAATGTTTTGTAAAAACTCATTAACTCTTTCTTGTTTTCATTAGTTGTATTTAGTGTAGGTGGGGTTCTGCGTCGTTCATCCATATCCAAATAATTGATGGCTCTATCAACCATATCAGGATCTATCATTAATGGAGGTGAAATTGGTGAATAAACCCAGCTTGGTGTCTGAAACAGAACACATTATCGTTGCAGTACTGGTATTATTAAGGCCATAACATAATTCAGAGTATTTATTTTTTAAACTTGGACACTTACCGACATTGTAGAATTAGTAGCACACTAAAAGAAATAAAGAACTAAAGTGAAACTGTATCTTTTTATTTTTTATTTTATACTTATATGAAAATTTGTTGTAGCTGATCCAACCCAGTCAGGACTCAGGTGCAGAAATTGAATGATCGATTTTATTTTATTTTTTCCATTTATATATCTTTTAATTTTTATCAATAGAGTTCAAAGTCGTACGTTTTCTTTTTTGCTAGATTTTGATATCCTCGGACAAAATGGTATGGTGAAATTGAAACCTCAAGACATCTCGGCGCCAAACATTTTATTGTTTACCGTAAAGTTATATTGATAAAATAAATACTACTGTACGTTTGTTATTAGTATTATTTCATACATTTTATTTAGAAAATTCAGCAGGCAAAATCATCGTATGTTAGTAGTATGTCATTGATGATGACTTTGCAAAATTGTAATTATTTATATGGAGATGGATCAAAACAAAATAGCAAATCGACATACTATCGTTACTCCTGGTTTTGCCTACTATTATTATGTCGTTATTCAAACTTATATTTTTTAAAGTCACCTAAAATTAACTTAAAATTAACTACTGGTAGATATCCCGATACAGAATTGTTTGTATACTATAAATATTGCTTTTATTATTACAGCAAGACTGTAAAACTGTTTAAAAATCTATCAGTAGATCTTGAGTCAAAACAATAGTGATCATAGAAATGTTCGCTTAAAATAAAGGTTGATAAACACATCACAAAATTATAAGATAAAAAAGAAGCTTACTCTTATACCGAAATCTGAGATTCTGACTCGTCATATTTCCACTCCTCAACGTGTCTAGGAGTTACATGCGAGCGTGCAAACCGCAGCGTTTGTACCGCCGGCGTGGAAAATATTCAGCAAAAACAACAACCTACGAACTTTTTTCTAAGTACCTAAGTATGAAATTCCCCTATTTTTGATTTAAGTAAGTACCTACATAAGATTCAAAATCGCTTAACATTCGTCTTATAAAAAACGCTGTAAACTTAAAACCATAACCGCTACGATTTGTACGCTCGTGTACCCGTGTACACAATTGACAATTTTTGCAAGTATGCAGTTTTACAAATTTGGATTGAATGACGTGATTTTAGGGCTATAAAAACGCTTCACAAATGAGCCTCCGGTACAATTCCTCTCTGGAACGAATCCACTCTGCAAGGAATCAACGCTCCGAGCTCCCTAATCAAGCTAAGCATCAATCAAGTCTAAGCATCAATCAAGAATGTAAGTACCTATTCATAATCCTAGCTAACTATTGAATGGTTAGAGTAATGTATTAATTGATGTATTCGGTACACGCTTAGCTCAGAGACTGAGTGTTGCTTTTCTATGCTGCAGGTTCGATTCCTGCACATATAGAATGGTATGTATATTCATCTAATAAAAATTGTTTTTTAACACAGTCAGCGCAGAGGCTGACTGATCGATGTTTGTAAGCATTTGTGTCCTGGATTCGATTCCTGCACAAATCAAACGATATTACTATGTGTCAATTATTTATCTTCGTCATGATCACTTTTTTTTTTTTTCAAAATGTAGGAATTAGGAAGGAAACGGATTGATTGTAATGCACTATTTTTTTTTTTGTTCACAGGTCGGAACTACTCAACAACGACCTTTTCCTCTCCAGCGATGACTCTGATCAAGAAGTGAAGTCGAAGAGGAAGACAGAGGAAAGAAAAACGAAGCGAGAAAGGTCCAGCAAGTCGAGTGAAGATCAGCCATCAAGACCAAAAAAATCGAAAACGATCATTTCGCCAGTAACACTGCCAGCTCGAGTTACAGCTAAGGAATTATTCGGTGAAGACAGCGGTAATGAAGAAAGCGTCACCCCCACACCGAGATCCTGCAAAACTGGTAATATACCACCACTTTACTCATATTTTACAAGAAGGATGGCGAAGGGATATTCTCGACAGATAAGCGAGACTAAAGAGGGAAAATATTATGTAGAGGTGAAAATTTACAATACAGAAGAAATTAAAAAAATATTGCCTATAAATAGATGGCGCTCGGCCATAACTACCATCAAGACGAAACTAGATGATAGTAAAGAATCTTGGGTCCACTTAAAGGAGTTTGTTAAATCAACTCAAAATGATTTTAAAAACTGTGCCATCACCCACATGGGTGCCTATGATGTTTAACGTGTGTTTTTATTTGATTTTTTGTCTGTGAATATTTGCTTTTAATCTTTCTTTACATTGTATCTTCTTTTTAGTTGTTTTTTTAAATAATAATATGTCTTATTAATAATTGTTTTATATTTTATAAGTATGATGTTGTAGTATAAATAAATATTGTATTAGTAATTTCGTCATTGGATTTCTTTTTTTACAGTTACACACCTCAACAGCAAATCGAGATCTAGAAAGTCAATAACCTGTCATAAATGTAAAATTGAAATACCAAAAAATCAGTATTCCTATCATATGAGAACGAATATACACAAAGCAAATTGTTTATTGAATACCAAGTTCACAGATATTCATATTATTGCAACAGCATTCAAAAACAGATTAATGACATACAGATTGAATGTTACTCAGGAAGACGAGTACCTCGGTTTAGAGGCGTTCCTGGGTGATCATCTCATGAATATAACAGAATTGATAAATATGTCACTTAATGAACACAATTGCATAAAATTGAGTTTTGAATTGTTTGCCTTTTTTATGTTATCAAAATCAGACGAACAACAATTAAAGTCGTTTAATACCAAATATGAAATTATATATAAGAGCACTGATTTGAATGAATTATTAACCAGAGTAATAAATAAACTAAATAATAAATTAACCGAGTTCCAGCACTGTCAATCTGGTTGGACATTTGTTTCTATGAGTCATCTCGAAATTAATATAAACAAGTATTCCCCTATGAGAGGTGGGTCTTATATAGAACTGCCCTCAGATATTAAGCACTCGAAAAGTTGTATAAATATTAAAAATAATGATAATTGTTGTTTATTATGGAGTATAGTTGCTGGATTATACCCAGCTAAACATAATGTATGCAGAACAAGTTCATACCCTCATTATACCTCTGTTTTAAATATTGAGGGAATGTCATTTCCTCCTACGATAAATGATATTAAAACGTTAGAAAAAAATAATTCCAACATCAGTTTAAATATATATGGTATACAAAATAATATTGTGACTGGACCTCTTTATGTAACACAAAATAAAAGAAAAAATCATTTTAATTTACTTTATATCGAAAAAAAAATCTATCGCACACTACTGTCTAATTAAAGATTTAATACGTCTAGTGCGACGTCAAGTGACTCGTTCTAAAGGAAAACTTTATTTATGTGATGCATGTCTACAACTATTTAGTAACGAAAATAGACACAAGACTCATAACTGCTCTAAGATTTTGACTATATTACCAGAAAATAAATCTGTACTAAAGTTCAAACATTATGAGAGGAAGCAAAAAATTAATTTCATAATTTATGCTGATTTTGAATGTATGTTAATAGACTGTAATGAAAGTAATTTAAATACTTTGAATACTCAGAAACTAAAAACACACCAACCTTCATGTTTCGCTTATTATATTTGTTGCGCACATAATGATCAATTAAACAAGTATGTTACGTATCGAGGTACAGATTGTGTGGAAATATTTGTTAAATATTTACTAGAAGACGTTAAATATATACATAAGATTTTAAGTAGTAAAAAGCCAATGACCCCATTATCAGCAGAACAAGAGATGGATTATCAAAATTCGAAGACATGTCACATATGCAAAAAATTATTATTGAATGATAAAGTCCGAGATCATGATCATATTACATCTGAGTATCGTGGAGCAGCGCACTCCCATTGTAATTTGATGTATAGAGTTTGTTCATTCATTCCCGTTGTCTTTCATAATTTGTCTGGATATGACTCACATTTATTCATTGAAGAGTTAGCAAAGTATGAAGGCTCTATTAATATAATCCCAAAAACTAAAGAAAAATACCTTTCAATAATAAAAGTTATAAATACAGAAAAAAACAATCACCCTATACAAATCAAATTTATTGATTCCTTTCAGTTTCTTAGTTCTAGTCTAGATGCACTAAGTAAAAGTTTATCAGAAGACGATTTTTCAAACTTATCAAGAGAGTTTACTGATAAAAAACAATTTGATTTAATGCGGAAAAAAGGTGTTTATCCATATGATTATATTGATTCGTGGTCTAAATTTGACGAGACGAAACTTCCCTTAAAGTATAATTTTTATAACAGTCTGTGCGAAAAACATATAACTAATGAAGAATATTTACACGCTCAAACAGTTTGGAATATTTTCAAAATAAAATCTCTTGGTGAATATACAGATTTATACATAAAATGTGATGTTCTTTTACTATGTGATATATTTGAAAAATTTAGAAAAACAAGCTTACATTACTATAAGTTGGATCCGGCTTATTATGTAACGTCTCCAAGCTTAAGTTGGGATGCAATGCTTTTATATACCGACACTGAACTTGAGTTGATAAGTGATTTACAAATGTACGAGTTATTAGAAAAAGGAATTCGTGGTGGACTAGCACAGTGTTCTCTACGTCATGCTGTAGCAAACAATAAATATTTACCACATTTTAATGAGTTTGAACCAAGTAGTTATCTAATATATCTTGATTGTAATAATCTATATGGCTATGCTATGATGAAGAAACTTCCTATTAAAGAATTTAAGTTCTTGAGTCTGAAAGAAATTAGCAAGTTTGATGTAAATGATGTGTCAGATGACAATGATTATGGATATATTTTGGAAGTAGATTTAAATTATCCAAATTATTTACATTCCAAGCATAAAGACTTACCTTTCGCAGTTGAAAAAATAGTACCTCCTTATGGAAAATCAGTAAAATTGGTTGCAAATCTCTATGATAAGCAAAATTATGTAATTCATTATGTTCACTTGAAAGAATGTTTGAAAAAAGGTCTGGTTTTAAAAAAGATTCATCGTATACTAAGCTTCAGACAAGAATGCTTTCTCAAAAAATATATTGATCTGAATACTAGTCTTCGTCAAAATTCCAAAACTGCGTTCGAGAAGGACTTTTTTAAATTATTGAATAATGCCATATTCGGAAAAACTATCGAAAATAAACGCAAGCAAGCCGATGTAAAATTAGTAACGAAATGGACAGATAACAGAAATAAAACAAATAAGCATCTTGACGCTGAGAAATTGATATGTAAACCAAATTTAAAAAGTATATCAATTTTTTCAGAAAATTTCGTAGCTGTGGAATTGTACCGTGAAAAGGTCGTTTTAGATAGACCTATTTATATTGGATTTACCGTTTTGGAATATTCGAAGCAACATTTATACCAATTTCATTATGACGTTATTAAAAATAAATACGGAAACAATGCTGAGCTGTGCTATACAGATACTGATAGCCTATTATATTTAATTTATACAGATGATTTTTATCATGATATGCATGATGATCTTACCAAGTTTGATACCAGTAATTTTGGAATAAATAATCCATATCACATACCGCAACTTAATGCTAAAATTCCTGGATTATGGAAACATAAGGTTGGTGACGATTTAATTACAGAATTTACTGGTTTAAGAGCTAAATTATATTTTATAAACAGTTTGAAGACTGAAATTAAAAAAGCCAAAGGTGTTTCTAAGTCTGTAACTTGTAACCTAGAATTGAATGATTACAACAATGCACTGCTGACAAATAAAGCGCATAGATGTAAAATGAATATGATCAAATCAATTAAACATGTTTTATACACTCAGCAAGTAGATAAACAAGTTTTAGAAAGAAACGATGACAAAGTTCAAGTATTACAGGACCAAATTCATACATTACCCTGGGGGCATTGTGATTCTATGTTTGTAGATTATTCCAGTGATGTGTAATCTGTAAATGTGTATTATTTTGATTACCAATAGTAAACAATTTTACGCTGTTTGCACACAAATTAGATTTAAACATTTACTTTGTTGTAAGTACCTACTAATATAAAATTACTGTTTAATAAATGTCTAATGTGTAATAACCATGTACGTTTTATTTTAATTTCCATTTACACAATATTCCTCAAGTTTTACTTACAAGTTCAGAATTAATTAATATAAAAATAAAACATACCGCCTTTTAGTCAAGAAGTATATATACTCAGGTCATTTATTATTACCTCACATTTCACAATGAAGTTCGTCAAGCAATCACAGACTTTAAAAGTCAATAATATAAAATTAGAAAACCATTCACAAAAAGTGAGACACAGCACACTCTTGCCTAACACTATCAGATGTATTATATGTGGTCCATCTAACTGCGGAAAAACTAACATAATGCTTAATTTACTATTACATGAAAATGGAGTAAAATTCAAGAATATTTATTTATACTCGAAGACAGTTTTCCAGCCGAAATATTGTTTTTTAAAACAAGTCATCCGTTGCATACCCAATGCAAACTTATTTATCTTCCATGATAATAAAGAAGTTCTACATCCTAATGATGCCTTAACCAATTCAATTATGATTTTCGATGACGTCACATGTGAAAATCAAATAAATATTCGTAACTACTTCGCAATGGGGAGACACAAACAGATAGATTGTTTTTACTTATCACAAACCTATTCCAAAATACCTAAGCAACTAATACGAGATAATGTTAATCTTTTGTTAATCTTTAAACAAGACGACATAAACTTAAAACATATATACAATGAACATGTAAATACGGATATGGAGTGGCTTCAATTTAAAAAACTTTGTTCTACTATATGGCAAGATCGGTTTGATTTTTTATTAATAAATAAAGATTGTTCTCTAAATGAAGGTAGATATAGACGAGGGTTTGACATATTCGTAACTTTTGAAAATACGTAATATAAACCATATTACTGTAAAAAAATGTTCAATCTTAGTCTACTACCTCTATATAACGGTTGGATATTGTCGGGAATCATTATGGAGGTCAATATAAAAGAACAATTGATAAAATCGGTAGATAGTATAAAAAATAAAATTAAAACAATACAAAATGCAGAAGATGTCGATAATTTAAAATTTAAGAAACTTTTCAAGCCAATAACAGATCCTCTAGAGACCTTAATTAAAGTTAATGATAAGAATAGAACCATATTGGGTACGCGTAAAGGTGACGATAATACAATGAGAAGATGTAGCTCATCCATAGATTTTGAAAATTTTAAAGAATTTATAGAGAAATATTCAAACGATGATTCTGAATCCTATAACTGCACAGGTAATGATAGCGAGAACGATACATTTATGTCACTTAATAAAGAAGATATGATTGAAATCTATGATAATAACATGAATGTACCATTTGGAATTCGAAGTGAAAACAAAAATTTGATGATGGGGAACTCTAAAGTATCATTTTCTTTTACAAACAATGTTAACGATTCCCTCAAATCAATTATAGCCACAGTGAATGACAAACATTATGAAATAACTCCTGGACTAAAAGAACTTTTACTACGTAATAGACCTGACCTCAGTCTGGTAACTGAAACTGATAAAATGGTTTACAAAGATATGCTCAGTAATACAAATGCTCACAAACGCGATTTTAATCCAAACGGTCAATTAAAAGGTGACAAAGGTTTGAAATACCGTCAAATCATTAAACCATTATTTTCTGAAAAAAATTACGTTCAACATGCAGAACAAGTCATTCAGTCAAAAAGTGGTGGCTACTTACCTAAATTGAAAAAGAAGTATAAGAGTAATACAGATTATGTTTATTGGGATGACCCTAATGAATTAATCGATAGATTACGACTGTTAATTGCTTCAAAAAACGCCGGTAATACTAATCATGACAATGAAATTATATCAATTGTTGAAGAGTTAAAAGAAGCTGGTGTTATAAAAGAATAAAAAGCATTGTAGCTTATTTTATACTTAGTTATTTAAAGCGTGTAGACCATGAAGGTTCATACAAAACAAACATCGGTGTCTCTTAACGAAATAAGCTCAATCATTGAGAACATAGACAAATCAACCGAAACCGAATGTTGCAAAAATACTAGTAAATTCAAAATTGAAATATTAATGAAAATAGAACAATTAAACACTAACAATATTAATACAACTGTTAACAGCCTGCCAACCGCATGTAATAGTTCGACATCGAGAGCAGTTCATAGAGCAGTTCATACTGAACAGCTTGTTATAATGAGCAGTTCATATTGAACTGCTCTGTTTATTTACACACACGAACGTATGTAGTTGATGAGTATGCTACACTACTACTATACAGGATTTTAATTAAAAAAAAAATGTTTTTGAATAGGCAACTCTAGAATATTGTTACTAGACCATTTTAAGACTTGACGAAGAAAGGATGGTTACAAGTGGCTTGGATTGAAAGTACGAGGTATAAACTGAAATGAGCATTTTGAATAATTATTAAATAAAGAGGTTACAGAGGAATAAACTGAAATGATTTACTGGAATAATCTTATAAATCGAAGTGTGAATGTCTAAGCTATAAACTGACCTGTATTCTATTACTTAGTTCAGTGAAAAATGAAAATAATTAGAAATGTAAGAAATCTATCATTGAGTATTCTAAATAGACAATTATGAAAAGATGTCTCATTTCGATCTGAATGCAGCATTCATTTTGAATAGTGAAATATAGGGATACTCGAATGGTCGAACTGTGAAATATAGGGTATTCAGATCAGGGTATTCGGATCTATGATCTGAATACTATGATCTGAATACCCTATATTTCAACTACTAACTTTGATGTAGTTCGAGTATCGAAGCACTTCATCGCGATTCACTAGTTCAAAAACCGTTGCTAATGGTCGTAAACAGTGCTGAAGCTTTGCATATTTTACCCGCTTGGTTTTCCATCACGGAATGATTTTCTGTGGAAAAACAAACAATCGCTACTGTTTTGTTACTTGGGATTAAAAATGCATTGACAAACATTCGAGTTAGTTTCGCATGTAATAACATTAGGGGCTTTTGTTTTTTTTCTTTTTTTTTTTGGAGGGTGGGAAATCATCAAATGACTCCTCCCGCTCTGGGCGGAGCGGAAGGGAGTGTCAGACTCTTACTGACTAAAAACCACCCATGTTCCTTCATTGGCCCTTTATGTTCCAGGGCCGCGGTATCTCTTTCGAACAGTCCCGCAGCAGGCCGTCGACACGGCCTGCCCGTCGTCATACGACGGACGGACGGCGAGCTAGCCCATTACTCGCCGTCCACAGGCCCGCGCCTACGGTGGCCGAGAGCCATCACGGCGTGGCCCCCGACGCCCGGTGCTTCTCCCGCGGCGGCTGGGACGTGAGGAGGTTCTCTCCCTCTCACGTTCCGCCGCCTCCTTCGCTAGCATGACTGCTTCGCAGAAGGAGGCGACGGCTTCCCATTCCCTCTCGCCCCGGACCATGGCTTGAACCAGGGCCGGACGCGAGAGGTCGCCGCCGCCAATCGCCGCTACGAGGACACGGCGGTGCTCCGCCCAAGCAGAGCAGACCTCCACGGTGTGCTCCACCGTGTCGTCCGGGCGATCCTCGCAGTGATAGCATCCGCGCGTTTCCTCCCCCCCGATTCGGTGCAGGTACCTCCCGAAGCATCCGTGTCCAGTGAGGACCTGCGTCAGGCGGAAGGTGAGGGCACCGTGGCGCCTCCCTAGCCACTCCTCAAAGAGGGGACTTACCGCCACTATCGTGGCGTGCCCTGCACGGGGTTGCGATAGTCGCTCTCTCCATGTCGCCATGAGATCACGGCGGAGGTCTGTCCGCCGCGCGACAATATGCCGCGGCAGCGGAGTTACCCCTCGGCTCTGTACCTCCGCGCGCCACTCGTGCAGGCGCGCGAGGACAATGGCCTCCAGATCCCATGGCGGCAATCCGGCAAGGAGGCTCGCCGCCTCGCGGGAGATCGTGCGGTATCCACGGATCAGCCTTACGGCTACCACCTTTTGGGGCGCGTTCAGGTAGTGCTTGGCACGCTGCCTCAACGAACGCGCCCACACCGGGGCCCCGTAAAGGGCCATGGACCGCAAGATCCCCGCGTGGAGCCTCCGGCAGGAGGCGTTTGGCCCCCTCAGGTTGGGCAGGAGCCGCTTGAAAGCAGCCCCGGCCTTTTCCAGTCTGGGAGCCAAACGTCGGAAATTCTCCACGAAGTTCCATCGGCTGTCGAGGACGAGTCCGAGGTACCTCAACGTCGACTCGACGCCGACGGGAACCCCTCCTACCGTGAGTATGGATCCCGACGGTGGCGCGTACCGAGGCCCATGAAAGCACATGGCCTCGGACTTGTGCAATGCCACCTCGAGACCTCTCAACGACGATCGCAACCCCGCGTGTCATCAGTTCGGCCGCCGCCTCGTGCGACCTCCCCTGCGCCAGCACCAGCGTGTCGTCAGCGTAGCAAACTACGCTGACGCCGCTAGGGAAGTCGGCGCGCAGCACCCAGTCGTAACCGATGTTCCACAAGGGCGGCCCCAGAACCGATTCCTGTGGAACACCGCACGACATCTCTCACCGGTTCCATTCTCCGCTGTGACCAGGATAGATGACGGACCTGTCCGTCAAGTAGTCCCCGACCACACGACGGAGGTAGGTCGGCACCCGGTGATACCGGAGTGCCTCCCTAATGCAGCTCCAGGGCATGGAGTTGAACGCGTTGGCGATGTCGAGAGACTCCGCCAAGACGACCCCACCCCTGGACACCGCATCCCCCGTCGTGAGGGCTCTCACGCGCATGATGGCGTCCACCGTCGAGCGCCCCTTGCGGAAACCAAACTGGTTGTCCGCAAGATCCGGCCCCATCCCCGCAAGGTGCCCGGCGAGGCGGTTTGCAATTACTCTTTCGAAGAGCTTGCCCACCTCGTCGAGCACCACAATGGGCCGGAATGCGGACGGAGAGCCCGCATGGCGCCCCAGCTTCCGGATGAGGACCAGCTTCCCTGTCTTCCAACGAAGCGGGAACTGGCCTCTCTCCAAGCATGCGCTTAGGATGGAGACGGCCCCTTAGTTAGTATCAATTGCCAAAACAAATAAGCTAATATGAGGAACTCGTGGCTAAAGAAAAAAGCCGCTCGGGTCGATGTTGAGGTTAAGCCACGCTTGCCTAGGTTGGTCCGTGGATGGGTGACCACCCATTACATACCGAGTTTCCTCCGTGCCTCGGAAAGCACGTTAAGTCGTTGGTCCCGGCTGTCATTTGTAGATCTTTGACCGTCGTTACAGGTAGTCAGTGGCCCGAAAGTCTGAAAACCAGTCAATCGCATTACACAGCACTAACTGGGTTGTGGTGGTCAGATAGGCAGACGCTCCGTATATAATACTGGTATTCAGCTGCATACGGTTAGAGTGGAAGCCGATCCCAACATAGTTGGGAAAAGGCTAGGCAGATGATGAACTGCCAAACAAAATAATGACTCAATTTAATCCTAAATGTAATATCTCTCTCCACAATCTTAGCTTTCCGTTGCATAAGCTAAATCATTGCTTTACAATACAAATTGCCTATTAACTCTATCCCTCGGGACTGCTCTAAGACTGGCTTAGAGAAGCAACAATTGCATCGTCCTTGTGTCTCACAAGGATCGTCATCTGGGATTCCTTTGTTGTGCTCAAACAGGTGGCGTTGATGCGGAAGACTTACATTGTTGCGACGGTGTTGGGCGCATGATAATGATTGGGGAGCTGTAGTGTAGCTGACAGAAAACCGCATGTATTAAATGCTGCCATTTTTAAACGATTTCTAATATAGGAGGCGGTTATATGTATTCGACCAGCATCTTTTTTCATGCGAATATTTACACCGATTTGTCCTTGATTACTAGTCTGATTTCAGTGATTCTTCATTCATTTGGTAGGAGATGCTAGCGCGGTAGCGCGGTGATCCCTTATTGATTTTATAAACTTTGCTTGAGTTGTCCTCTATAACATGCAGTTTTTCTTCTACGTCTATGTGCATGATGTGCTAAAAACTTCTAGTTAAATGTCAAATTGATATTTGGCAATAATTTGCGTGAGAAACCACAACTCAAAACTTACTGTACTTTAGGAAGTCGGTGTCAAAAAAGTAAATGAAACAATAAAAAAGTCATCGACTTCCGAAAGTAAAGTTATTTACCACTTTTTAATGTTTTTTTGGAAGTCGGTTAATTTTTTTGCAAAAAGTTTTTTAAGATAAGAACACCGAAATTATAATAGAAATGTTTTTCCAAGTTCGTATCAGCCAGTTACATTCAATGAAAGTTTGAAGTGATGTCTTCATTATCCGACAGACATATTGTATCTGGACACCTGCAGAACTGCTGTTAATTCTATCTTGATAACTGTGCGAGTATTTGGAGCAACAACAAGCAAGCGCAATGTTATAATCCCCTTCTTTCCTAACTAAAACGAAAAACATCTCGTATCTAAACATATTAAAAAATTTGTTTAGAAACGAGAGTTGAACTGTAAATCAGGCATTAAACGTCTGCGATCTTGGTTGTAAAGAATTGATTCTATACAACCAAGATCACAGACTTATGTATATAATATAGCACTAAAAACAAAATATAAGCACAATAAATACCTAACGGCCCAGTAAATAACTGGATCCATTTTTCACAATAACGTACTCGTATGTGTAATTATTTGAGTGTGTTTCCCTCGATATGGTATCGCGGTAAATCGTCGTCAGTCGCTCGTGAAATTAACAGTCCATTAAAAATCACGGCTTGCTGTTATGCGAACGGAGTTTCCAGATGATAAGAACGAATTTCGCCAGTGTAACTGAACACGGTCAGCACATCTGAACCGGGTTCAAGAGTTGTCGGTGTCGTAATTGCTACGGAATATTGACACAGATAGCTTTTGAACGCCGTTTTGATGTGCAGTTTCATTGGTGAACATTGACACGATTATCATCACGGCTGTGATCCACGAAGTGTTTGGCAGAGGGGTACCATAGTAAGGGCCGATGCCTGCCAGGGATGCGGAACTGTTCGAAAGAGATACCGCGGCCCTGGAACACAAAGGGCAAAAGAAGGAACATGGATAAGTTTTAGTCAGTAAAAGTCTGACACTCCCTTCCGCTCCACCCAGAGCGGGAGGAGTCATTTGTGTTTCATAGTACAACTACATTCCGCCAGTTATGTTTAAGTCCCTTGTAATAAGGAAAGAGCCTATTGCTTCCAACCGGGCACGAATCCAAACACCGGTTTGTTACTGAGAGATTCCTGGTAGAAAAACCCAATAACACTTAACCCGACCCAGTAATCGAACCTAGGATCTAATGATCAGTAGCGCTTGCAACCACTAGACCAACAAGACAGATAATAAGTAGCAAATATTCCGATGTACTTTTACATTTACGAAAATACTTTCAGGAAAAATAACCTGACCTAATTTATAAACCATGAAGTTTTAAGCTCTTGAAAACATTTTCTTAAAACGCCTGGCGTAGGTAAGCTAAAATCAAGGCTTCGGGGATAAATCCATCATCGCCTATAATCGATTGTTCGCTCAAGGATGAATAATCGAGAAACAACATCGGGTCGGTGTTTAATATCGATACTGGTTACAACGTTGTTTGTCGTGGCTTTAAAAAAATAAGCGTTCAGAAATTTCAGTGAACAATAGAATATCTTTAGTACATACAATTTTTTTAGGGTTCCGTACCCAAATGGGACTCTATTACTAAGACCCTGCTGCCTGTCCGTCTGTCACAGCGCTGCATCGTTTATACTGTAATAGGTAGACAGAGTCATTATTTTCACACAGTCATCATTCTCCTGCCCTTATACTAATTTATTTGGGGTCAGTTGCGCTTGTCTTCTTTTTTCATACTTCTCTATTACTCATCATCTCAACACTCATAACCTTTTAACGATATCTTCCTTCACACAGTACATGCATCGTTTCTTTGATCTCCCTCTCCTCTTATACCCATCCACTTTCATACTTTTTATTACACGACGATTTCCCATTCTTCCGCATCACGTGCCTTAGGCAAATTTTCCTAGAATATTATAGTCGCTGTTACAACAAATAGTAAAAAGTATAAATTAAACAATGAAAAGGGTTCCCCATACTAGGAACGATCTTTATAATGGCAATACCTACAAACGTCTAACTAGAAGAACTATACATGCATACTCTTAAGTAAGGGGTACATCCGGAACCCTTCGTGTGCGAGTCCAACTCGAACTAGGCCGTTTTTTTATGGAAATAGACTTTTTCTTTTGACTGCGTTCATCCTCACAATGCCAGGAGTTATTAGATATTTCGAAGTTGCTTTTTTAGGAGTCCGTCTTTCGCGACAGGTGGCCCAGAAAAGTGGAGAAAGGATATTGTAGGAATTCCAATATTGTTTCCAATAAGTACAGAGAAATATTGAGATTTATTTCAAGTGGTTGAGTTGTTTGATCTTTGATCTATTAAACATTTTGCCGAACTTTTGGTGTATTGAATCGGTGAAGTCTGATGAGTATGTCGGTAACATTTTTATTTGTGGCAACCAATGTGTTGATATTTAAAAATATTGGTTAAGATTTTGGTTGTATTAACAGCTATTAGTGGTCACTATCATTATTATCTGCCATATCCACAATATAATCATTTAGCTTTAATAGCTTTTTCTCAACTAGTCGGTTTCCAGTCTAAGTTTTAGCTGAGCTGAGGTATTTTAAGGGTAGTATAGACTATAAATAAGTAGTTTAAAAATTTCCAGGATTAGAGCTCAAACTCTTGAGATTCTGTAACCTATGATTACTGAGAGGTCTACTTAAGAACATTTAAATAAGCCATCAGAGCAGAGACATCTTACATTCATTAAAATTCTAGCTTAAACCCAACTAAGATAAAGAAAATCATACTTAAGAACATTCTGCCAACATTTTACAAAGCCCAATTTTCCCTGAAAATACTTGGGACTTGCTATCTAACCCATCGTACGGTAGACGGGACCTGAAATTCGTCAAAGTTGGTTAAACATGTTGAGTTGCTCTCGGCGACAAAATGGCTGCCAAATGATGACGTCACAGGCCTCTCATAACTGTAAGGGGTGCTACACACATCATGTTTCGGCACAGTCGGGCGGGCTAATCGAATATAAAAATAGACAAGTCCGCCACACTATCCCAGCCACTGCAACTTCTGAAAACCAAAATCAAGAGTGGTGTGGTGTAGTAGCACAAAGACGCCGAGGCAATGTAGCTTGACGAGGCCCTAAGAAACGAATCAACAGTCTTTGGTCGAGCAACGACAATAATCAGAAAAATAACGGCTGGAGAAGGTCTTCTTCTTCTACCGTATTGATGGTACGACTTACGGGCACGTTAATTACGGCGTCTGTGGCGTTATTAAGTCCTCTAAAGTCCAAATATAGGGAGATTTTGGACACTCCAACAAGTGGGCCATCGTTTGGTGCGCAATCGGTTAATTGCTTCCCATATAAGTCACTGTAGATGCCCGGAAGGGAGTAAGGTAACACAAGTTTAAGAGTACACGTTCCGGGAAAAGCCGCTCGGCTTAGTTCCAATTGAGCCATGCCGACCCGAACTTCATTCAGTGTTGCCGATCGGCCTGAGTCGTGTAATAGTAATTAATTCGAGTCGGCCTAGTTGAACAGCGAAATTTGAATAGTTCCCATTCGGCATTCGTTGACCCGATCATGTCTGTAGGACCCCTATCAGCGAAGGGTACAACTTCGCAAAAGTAAATAATATTTGAACTGTGAAGGATATTGTAGTTATTCGTAATAATAATATTTGGATACTTTCTGCTGTTTTTTTGAATGGTCGTGTCGGAGTTGTTTTTTAACCACCGGTAGCTTGGACCTTGTAAATAACTATTTTTATTTTATTTTAATGTTTTTTATATCATTTTCTATAAGATTATATAAAAAACCGGCCAAGTGCGAGTCGGACTCGCGCTCGAAGGGTTCCGTACCATTATCTATAAAAACGGCAAAAAAATCATACCTATCTGTTATATGGGAGCCCCCCTTAATATTTTATTTTTTATTTTTAGTATTTGTTGATATAGCGGCAATAGTAATACATCATTTGTGAAAATTTCAGCTTTCTAGCTATCACGGTTTATGAGACACAGCCTGGAGACAGACAGACAGTGAAGTCTTAGTAATAGGGTCCCGTTTTACCCTTTGGGTACGGAACCCTAAAAATGTAAAATTATGTGAGAAAAATGAATGAACGAAAATAAATTTTGTCCGTACCTATTTGTCTTTTACCATATGCTGGCAAAATCGACATTCGTTTACAACCTACATGAGAATAAAATGACCATGAACAGAGAAATTCTAGGCTGAAAAGTGGTTTTCGAACAGCTGAAGTTAAACTAAGTTTTACGTTCGTAGACTCTCAGTGAGGTAGTAAAGTTAAGTATTTGATTCTGTTTAATCCGATTTTGAGATTTACTGATTCGTATTTGATTAATCGGCTTCTAGAAGTTTAGAATTATTTAGGAATAATACTATAGTTTGCTTTAAATTAAGTTAAAGGTTACTTACTCGGTAGATAGGCCTAGTAACTTACTTTATCCACATGAATAATTATATTAGAGACTAGGTTCGTTCGAGTGAAATTATTATAAAAAATATTACTTCCCTTCTTGAATCGAATTTTCCAAGCTACCAAATACCAATTTCAAGGGTTTTAATTTTGGGCTACGGGACTGTTCGAAAGAGATACCGCGGCCCTGGAACATAAAGGGCCAATGAAGGAACATGGGTGTTTTTTAGTCAGTAAGAGTCTGACACTCCCTTCCGCTCCGCCCAGAGCGGGAGGAGTCATTTGATGATTTCTCACCCTCCAAAAAAAAAAAAAAAAGGGTTTTAATTTTAGTACGGAACCCTAATTCTTATTCTAAAATAAAAGCCTTAACTTTAGTTATTCCTTATGACATCAGCTATCTGCCAGTAAAAGTTCCGTCAAAATTGGTCCAACAGTTTAGCCGTTTGAATCGGATTTTGTTAATAATTTCAAAGGTTTTAATTTTTTTGCTTGTAACCCTTATTAAAAAAAGTAAGTTAAACCTTAAGTTAGACCTTATAACATCAGCTATATACCAGTAAAAGTCCCGTCAAAATCGGTGCAGCCATTTCGGAGATTAGCTGGAACAAACAGACAGACAGACAGACAAAATTTTAAAACAATGTTTTTTGGTCTTTCATATGCATTCAGTACAAAACTGTTATTTTGATATTATTATTATTATTTAGTAAGAAATATTGACTGCCTCGTTGGTCGAGTGGTCACAGGCGCGACTGCTGGACATGAGGTCCTGGTTTAGATTCCCGGGTCGGGCAAAGTGTTATTGTGGCCATCCCGTCAGGAATTTCTCCGTAGCAGCCACAGAGGATTCGTGGATCTGGATTTGTGGGTATATAATAGGTGAAAATGTGAGTGTACTGTTAGATAGACCTCTGCCTAACCCTTCAGTGATTACAGGCGTGATGCTATGTTAATATAAATATGCACTGGCAGGACTTAATCGTTATCTTTGGATATTTACTTCTTCTACCGCTCGCAGTTGCTGATCTCCGAAATATTCTGACAAAATCCGCATTCTATTTGACAAGTTGTGTTCGAGCGGCCGTCACTACCAGTTCTCTCATCAAATCGAGTTTGCAACTCATAACAAGGGTTAGTTCTTCCCAAACTATGATTCCCATGGAAATACAAATTGATATTTGTTGGTCGTTCGTATTGAGTTGTAAATATATTGCTCAGCTCATTGAATATAATGGTATGACCGATATACTGAACTTCTATGAAAGTTGTTCCCATTTGTCAAAAGTTCTCTCAATAAAAATATTAGAGCAACAATTCTAGAGTTCGTTGTTTTTTTCTGTATAGAAGCTCGTGGCTAAATAATGACAGCGGCTCGGGTCGATCTTCAAGGTTAAGCAGAGCTTGCCAAGGTCGGTCCGTGGATGGGTGACCATCCATTACGTATCGAGCTTCTCCGTGCCTAGAAAAACACGTTAAGCGGTTGGTCCCGGCCACAGTCACGGCTGTCATTAGTAGATCTTAGAATCTTTGACAGTCGTTACCGAAGCCTCGAGAGATTTTCGGATGTCATTTTCAAGTTTCAGAATTCACATTTTTACTACAGTTTATCTGTTTTATGTTCTTCTTAAATATTAATGTTCTATTAGACAGTGCTTTAAACAGACTTATGCGATTTGAATTTGAACCACTCAGTCTAAAGTGGAACCTGGTTTAATGTGAGGATGACACACGTACACAAAATCTAGTAGCTAATTAGTATCTTTATATACCTAATTACCTAGCAATATATGTACTGACACACCTTAAATTTATTTTTCTGGGACTTATTTTTAAATGCACATCCAATAACTTAGCACCCTTTAATTTAAATATTTTAACATCAAAAATGATTGCACATTAAATTTACCAGAGCGTACAAAACGTAATACGTGCGAGTATTACATATAACAAAATATTTTTGCAACATGTTTTCATCGTAAGAAAGGGAATTACGGCAAGAACAACATAGGATGCAAGAGCGAGCGAAGCGAGCTCGGGTCCTGTGGCGGCTGTGGCACCCCCACTCGGACTTAAAAAAAAAAAACGTCGACTCAGTTTCACTTAAATAAATTGCCATATGCGTTAAAAAATAGAAGCTTTGTTTAAACAAAAATGAATTACAAAGCTTATTGTGCGCTAGTTATTTTTAGATAACCGTTCATGAAAAAGCTCAGCTTTTTAATTAATAGCGATATGTCACAAACTCAAATTGTTGCTAAAATAACATTATTTTTTTATTTTGCTGTGCAAGCGGTAACTATTTTGCTGTGAAATTAGTATTTTTGATTAGAATTGGTATCACCCATCCACGGACCAACCTAGGCAAGCGTGGCTTAATCAGAAGACCAACCTTAAAACAGCTGCTTAAAAACCTACGAGGATTCAATAGGTACTAACACTACAACAATACCTACAATATCAATATTGTTATAATCCTAGACAATGTTTGTGATTTCAGTTATTGAACCCATTCCTCTAAGTCAATTCATATATATTATTCGTCATGAGAAGCATTTTATTCACTCTGTTTTTCCTTCATTCCTTTATCAGCAGAAATAAATCAAATTGACGCAAAAATAAACAAATAGGGATAGGCCGGGAGCTAGCAACGAAATTAACACAGATGTAATTGGGTTATACTTTTATTATAACGAAAAAGAGAAATAAATTCGGTCGGTTTTTGTATAAATTATTAGCTACATACGCGTTTTCAATTGGGTCATATTTGGGTAATGTTCATTTTTCATAATTCACAAAAGCAAACAGTTTTTCAATGGTTTCACATTCCTGTTTCCATTTATTTTAGCAGAAAATGCTTTTCCAATATTTTCGTCCTAATTTCATTCATCCGGAAATGTATAGGAGATCATCCCGAAGGGGCCATTTTTCAAATACATCATATTCGCACTTTTATTTTGTGAGAGTGCCATGGGAAATGGATCCATTTCACAAAATAATTTTGCATTTTATCCATGTAGCTACGTTTACACTAGCGCAAATTGAATTTAGCTAGTTGTTATTTTGAAACGTACTGCTGTTGTAGCCAGATATATGAACGTATGTGAAGCAAAAGCAGTATGTAAGGATCAAAGAAGTGTCCCTGTGACACCCTATGACGTTGTTGTAGGTTTAAGTTTACAAAACCATAGCAATAAATTGTTTTTCGTGCTTCCGTGTTGGAAGTAAACGTGCGAGGAAGGAAGCAAAGGAATTAAGATAAGCCATCTGCTGATATCCGGCGGATTATGGCAACTTTCCCTCGGAACTCTATATCGTTGTAATATATGGAACTTATCATCAACGCTACAGAGAAACTTCTGACAAAGCATTCTTACATGGAATGTGAACATTCGACGCTAGCTCTCCACCTAGGCCTATTATTCGTAGTATAGCTTCTTCCCCTATTATGCGAGAAACAAGCTTGCATCCGTAATCTTGTAGTCAGTAGAAAAGTTATATTGTGCCGGAGGCAGCAACGAATTTAATTAAGAGCCCGAGATAGGAAATACTGTTACCAACACAATCCCGGCCAGCCGTAATTGGTATACTTACGAAAGTTTTTTCATTTTCACTACTAAGTTGGTTGTAATTTGTGGTCATTTTTCGTCGAAAATATAGTTTGGTATGATAACTTTGGTATAATATTTTGGTATAGTTCCACGGTACCCACTACTGGTGTACGTAAGCAATACGAATAAAATGATGAAAATAATTTCAGAGCTATATTAAAGTAACGAACCGTATTTTTCAAGTAAGTTTTTCAGACGACCAACTTGTTGTTAATAATGAGCCTCTCAATATTATTGATGATGACGAATTTTATCGAATGTCTGTTAAATGACCACGCTTATAGTTTGGGATATCTACTTGCCACACCACGCTTGGCAAGCCTCATCATCATCTGCCTAGCCTTTTACCAACTATTTTGGGGTCGGCTTCCAGTCTAACCGGATGCAGCTGAATACCAGTATTTTACGTGGAGCGACTGACTATCTGATCTCCACAACCCAGTTAGGTCTGGGTAATACGATACCCTTTGAAAAGACTTGTTGTCAGACTTTCGAGCCACTGACTACCTGTAACGACTGCCAAAGATCTACAAATGACAGCCGGGACGAACGGCTTAGTGTGCTCTCCGAGGCACGGAGGAAACTCGGTATGTAATGGGCGGTCACCCATCCACAGACCAACCTAGGCAAGCGCAGCTTAACCTAAAGATCGACCCGAGCAGCAGTTTTTATTTAGCCACGCTTGGCAAGCCTCCATTGGGAAAAAAGTTTTGAAACGTTATCGTAGCAACATATTTTTGTGTTACAGGAGTAGTGTATTACTGATAAACAAGAAGCTGAGTAACACATTACTTCCAGGTACTTGCGGAACACAATGCTGGCAATTGTTGCTTCACTTTTTTTATCCATGCGTATGAGGCTTAACTTTTTACACCTAAGCTCAGGAATTTGCACACATGAAAAAAATGACACTATAATTGATGGCATAGAATGCCTTGCATCATAATATTTTTATACCCATCACCCCTCTAAGGATACCTATACATACATACATCATATCCCACTTCCACACATCAACACGCAGGTTAGGATTACTACGTCACAACATAATATAGACAAGGAGCTATCGTTTATCATAATTTCATGATCCAATAACTGTGTAACGAACTCAATTCCGTATATTAGGATCATACACGGCGACACAAAGAATAAAAAACATTCCTTGCGATGACTTTAAGATAAAATATCAGTTTTCCCGTGTTATATGACGGGCTTTGAAGTAGGCTTTTATGATACGTAAATAAATAGAAATAAGATAGCAAATAGAGATGAAAAAAAAGCGAAGTATTTTTCTTACCATTTCCTTTTTATTATTGACATAGCGTTTGGCTACTGTGTTACTTGATGGTAACAAAATAAGTCTATTTTCAGACGAAATGATAATGATATCGTCATTGATTATAATAAGAAAACCAGAGGAGGGTTCGAATACAAATTGTGTCATAAAAACTCCAGAAAAATCTGTGTTTTCTCCAAAAAAAACCGGACAAGTGCGAGTTCGACTCGCGTGGAGAGGGTTCCGTACGTTAATTATTCAAATTCCGTAAGTTGTTTTAAATCAGAAATTTGTTACCATAGATTTCTATAGGTTATCCTGTAATTTATAGGCACAGCAACTATTTTTTGTACTTTTTTCAAAATTTTCGGCCCTGTAGTTTCGGAGTCAAAGGGCCTAATGGTTAATTTTCGCCGATTTTCTTAAATACCTTCAAAACAATTTATTTTAAAATTATAAACAAAAAATATAATTGAAATCTTATAATGAGAATAACACGATGTTTGCAAATTAATTTACCATCAAAAGTGGCCCCAAGGTTTAAAATTACGTTACACCTCCGTCTTTGGGTCACCAACATGTGTACCGAATTTCAACTCAATCGGTCCAGTAGTTTTTGAAATAAATTGATTGTGACAGACGGACAGACAGACAAACAGGCAGGCGAGTGATCCTATAAGGGTTCCGTTTTTTTCTTTTGAGGTACGGAACCCTAAATACTTAGTTGAAGATCAAAGCTAAAACCACCAATTACAAGACAGCAAAGCAGTGCATAACTCGACAATTCACACGCAGATTTAGCGGCTCCAAACTCCACTTACACTAGAGCAAGTGGTAACATTATACGTCAGGAAAATAGACTCCCATATCTGCATTAATTCTCACTACACCACCCCATCTACACTATCCTCCATTTTACTAACCCCCCTACGTAAGGCCCCCTTTCAGGGGGGAGGATACTCTTGACGAGGTACCTTTCTCTACTGATCAAATACAGGCAGCAAATATTTGGCTCGGGATTAATTTATTTGCATCGATGTCACCTTCCGAGCTTAGCCTCTTGCCTGTTAAGACTGTTTGTGTTAGGTTGATCGCAGACTGTGTAGGAATCTGTGTCCGATTTTGTGTACGACTGTACGAGTCATTTTAGGGTAAAACGACATTCGCATGCGCGGATCAGTGTTTTCGAGTATCTCTTTCTCATTCTGTCACGTAAAGTCGTCATTTGGTGGAGCGAGAAGTCCGGTCGCAAGCATCCACATTCATTCGCATCGGAAGCACTTCAACGTGCGATTGGACCTCTCACTGTAGTGAGTTGCAATTCTAAGTGACAGAAAGGGAAAAAGTTGCAAGAAAATGCTGGTCTCACCCTTAAGTACCTAATAGGAGGCCTCGTGGATAAATTACAAAAATTATCCATGACATACCGAGGCCCTGAAAAAACTTTTAACCAGTTGGTTCTGGTCTGTGGTTCTGGCTGTCATTCGAAGTTCTTTGACAGTCTGACAACCAATTTCACCAAAGGGTTGCGTCATGCGTGTTACCCAGTAATTGGATTTTGGAGTTGGATAGGCAGTCACTCCATATAAGATACTGATGTTTAGGAGCATCTGGTTAGACTGGGAACCGTACTGTGTAAATGACAATGTTCCTTAAAAATAAGTCTAAGACTAGTTTTGTGTGTCGGTACAAAGGAATACGACACGGGTGATGGCGGTTTGACGGCACTGTTGGCGCAGTGGCTGAGCGATTGGTTGCTGCGCTGCGTGTTGCGGTTTCGATTCCTTCACGGAGCAAATATTTGTGTGGCCTACAGGCAGTTATTCCGGGTCAGGCTGTTGTGTATGTGAGTATAAATGTTTGTAAACGCACGCACGAGAAATTCTTAGGATGGTAAAACTATAAAAAAAAAAAAATTGAAACCTGAATAAACTTTCTGCAAATTACACAAAAAACACATCCAATTCCGATCTACGGGAATCGCTCTTAACCTCGTGCACGAGCTTAATAGCAGAGAAAGGGGATCAAAATAAAATTGCGTGTTACTTATCCGTGAGAGTATCAGGTTAAGAGATTATATTAAAGACGTTTTAATTCATTAGTTTAATCAGTTCAAGCTTACAAAGGGGATTGTGAACTGTTTAATCTTAAGATAATCAGGAAGTTAGGTAAAGTTAGATGCACGATAACGTTGTCACGGTCGTTTACGAGTTTTTAGGAGATCATAGCAGATAACTCATCTCTCTAAGACCTGATGATGGACATTTTTTTCAAAGTTGGATTTTTTTATAATACTTGCGGCTCGAAGAAACTTTAAACCACTCACTCGCCCGGGTCACCCGCTCACGTCTCCGCCGTTCCGGACGTCAACTGAACATAAGTGTCGGGTCGCGCGCACTCGAAACGTAAACAAAAAAACTAGCACTCCGGGAGTGCCGGCAGAAGTGAAAACTTGATTATTAACGTTGAGCATGTTTGATATTTTGGAATGGTTAGGGAATAATTTTGCACCAATTGCTTTATCAGTATAAAAGTACTATCATTTATGGAAGTGCCCTTAGACTGCCTTAGTACGGGAACCAGTGTCGCCAAACTCATACACTTGCAAATTAAAATGAACATTCCAATACACAGAAAACGATAAAACATAGCAATGATGCAACTGTAATATTTTATTTATAAACAAATTACTGTCCTTGAAAAAGCACTAACTTATTATGTATAATTCTTATTTTCGATTGTGGTTCAAAACATTGTTTGGTACTATGGTGAATACGGGTTTCGAAGTAATGCATTGCGATTGATTTAATGAGGAGAGTTCTGTGATTCCCTATAAAAGGCTGACTGTCGAAATGGTCATTAATAAATATATTAATATTGGTACGTGTGCATTCCTTGTAACACGATAATATAAGTGTTGACATCACATTTTTCTCATTAAAAAATGAATTTCCTTTATGTGAACGCGCTCGAAATATCTTTTCTGCCAATTCACAGACTTTATTTAAGTCAGTAGAAGGATAAATAAGGCCTCCTTTGTCTCTTCTAACAATGATTCCGTGATACTTATCTGTGATCAAAGCCAAAAGACAATCCTCACATTTAATAACTTTCCTCAACTTTCTTGCAATAAAACCAGCAATATAGGTTATTATTTCTTTAGAATAAAGAGTAAGCCTAGAAGGATCTGTTAAATAATCATGATCTATGTTGATCATAGGATCACATCCTAAAGATTCATGCGGTAGCAGCAATCCACAAGTTTCTTATTTCGGGTTTATTCGGAAATCTGAAAATTTAATAAGATTTTTTATTATCTTTCATTTTTTGCGTCAGGTGAGTGCAGTTATACGAATTAAAATCGTATAATACGTGTGTTACTAACATAGATTTTAAGTAGTGCGTATTACTAATATCATATGAATCAAGGTCGGAAGAGTATTTTTTTATAGACATTGCATTATTCGGTATTACCCATATTAAAGGGTAAATTCCCCGTCAAAAAGTGGCAACACTGAATTTTGAGGTAAGATAATAAAATTATTGCAAAAATCACGATTTTACGAGATTTATCCATTAAACGAATTAGTTGGTACATTACTGCGACTATTTTATGAGAAATAATAGGACACAAAGCGATTGAATACTTAAAAAGATCTAATACTTACGAGTGAAAGGACAGTCCAGCAATCTTCATCAAACTATCACTTTTACAGTTTATTACACTGCACCTTACCATTTTGCACAGTTGCACAAATGTACTGTTGTCGAATTAAGCTCGAAAAGATCATATAATGTGTATAATTTCGATGCAATTGTTAATAAACAAATTGGATGTCAATCTGGTACCGCCACAAACGTCAAACTTGTTGTGCACAATGATGTGCTCAGCCGACACGCGATAAGGGACAGAAATATTTATACTCTGTCTCTTTTCTTTGCTTGTGACGTTTATATGTTCTTCTTTTTCTTGTGCGAATGCAAAGGAAGATATCCAGCAGTCTATAGAATACTCTGTCTACGGTTTTTTCTATTCCGTGTTTATCCCTAAAGCATTAGGTTCAAAGTTGATTGGAAACATTTAAAAATTTCTTTAAATGATTTTAAACCATAAAATGTTGAAGGTTAAGTTCAAAATCGTCTACTCTCCATCCGTCTTACGCTTTTTCCAAATTTCTTTAAATGATTTTAAACCATAAAATGTTGAAGGTTAAGTTCAAAATCGTCTACTCTCCATCCGTCTTACGCTTTTTCCAAATTTCTTTAAATGATTTTAAACCATAAAATGTTGAAGGTTAAGTTCAAAATCGTCTACTCTCCATCCGTCTTACGCTTTTTCCAAATTTCTTTAAATGATTTTAAACCATAAAATGTTGAAGGTTAAGTTCAAAATCGTCTACTCTCCATCCGTCTTACGCTTTGTCACGTGTCCTGACGCGAGTGTCCTGACGCGAGTTTAAGATTTTTATACCCATTACAGAACAATTTTTTTAAAGTGCTCAACGCCGCTAAAGAAGTTTTCACTTCAAAAAATTCTATGAAGTGATTGTAACTAATGACGGTTGTTTGAAGAGCGGGCACCACGCTATTTCTTACAAGTGTTTTGATAACTGTGGGTGACTTCGTTTTGTTTTTATAAGCCGGTAAAAATAGAACTTGGATTATTTCACAATCTAAAGCGGTGACCCTATATTTTTTTGAACCTAAATTATAGCCTAACTCAGTACGCATCAAATGACATCATAATAGTTATCACTCTTCAAACAAAGTTTTGATGTATTTCAAAACTTTGTTTGAAGAGTGATTTAATAACAACATCGTGTCGACAAAATTTCTAGTATTTTCTATACCTAAACTACGCGTCTCAATGTAAACAAATCATATCCTGACTTCGAAATCTTAACTAAATGGTATGTTTTTGCTACCAAATTGTTCGTAAATAAACACGCTTTCAGTTTAATACACAATTGCTTAAGTAAAAACAAGCAATTTAATAGATAAATCACGTTTTTATAAAATTATAGGTTCGTGTGAGAAAGCACTAACAACCATTACAAAAAAAAAAAAACTTAAATAAAACTTGTATTATTTCAAAATCTAAAGCGGTAACCCTATGTTTTTTTTAACCTAAGTTATAGCCTAACTCAGTATGCATCAAATGATATCATAATAGTTACTATGCTTCAAACAAAGTTTTTAATTAAAAATAATAGTAACTTCGCGCGGAATAAACGTTTAGTCAAAACAAGTGCTTAGCGGCCATGACGTAACGTAAATAAAAGATAACAGACCTCGGAAAGTTTAACTAAATGTTATGTTATTGGTATCAAAATGATCGTAAATAGTCACGCTATATAGTTAATCCACAATCCCTTATGTACAAACTAGCAATTTAGGAGCTTCATCACGTTTTCATAAATTTATAGATTTTTCGGACAGCATTCCGACCTTACAACATATAACTATTGATTTCATCATCCAATTTTTGATCGATTCGGAATTCACATATATCATTCGAAAGGTCGTTAAATCACGAGCAAAATGGTATGTAATATTACTTACCAAACAAATAAGAAACTCCAACAACAAACCATAACACAACCACAAACACAACCACGAAACTATTCCTCGGAACGCCACAGACTGTCGAAATTCAACTAATTCCACAGCTTATAAACTGTGTTAGTTAGCATTTTGGGAATAACGCCATCTGTTTAAAAGGACCGAAATTTCAATGGCTTTCTGTTAGTGCAAGAAAGAAAGATGTCGCTTTGTCAGAAAAATTCTAAAAAATAAAACAGAGAGCAGTCAAATAAAAAATTTTCAATGCCCAATAGAGGGCGTTGGTCAGTCAAGGCATGTGCGGCCCGCACACGATCTCGGGCGTTGGGCGAGTGAGTGGTGGGACTTGGACGTTTATTTAAAAATAAACTTCTGCAATAAATTGTGTGTGTGATCTTTTTTCGGTTCAAAAAAAGAAACCAGACATATGGCAACCCTACTTCTAGACGGTTATTTTTACTAAGTTTAAATAAAATTTTGTTTCAAACTCATTCAAACATTTCACAGAATCTGTTTTAAGACTCACTGGATGCTTGAAGCCTGGATTTTGTAGGTCTCTTAACGCATGCAGCATTAAGAGACCTGCATCATCATCATCATCATCTTCCTGCCCTTGTCCCATGTTATTTGGGGTCGGCGCAACACGTTTTTTTCTTCCATTCTCCTCAGTCAACCGTCATGCTATCATTTACTTCTTTATCTTTCATATCATTCCTCACACAATCCATCCATCGTTTCTTTGGTCTTCCTCTCCCTCTCCATCTATCAACGTTTATATTCATCACTCTGTTAGTCACATGCGATTCGTCCCTCCTCATCACATGTCCATACCAAGACAGTCGATTCCCTTTCAACTTTTCTGTGACTGGCGCAACTTTTAAACTTCCTCTAATATATTCGTTCCTTACTTTATCCATTCTTGTCACACCACACATCCACCTCAACATTCTCATCTCCGCTACATGCAATCTTTTTTCATCCATCTTCTTCACAGCCCAGCATTCCGATCCATACAGTACGACAGGTCTAATCACGGACTTGTATATTTTCCCCTTTAACTTGAGGGGCATCCGTGGGTCGCAAGTTGTTCCAGTGATCTGTCGCCATTTCATCCATCCTGAGTTGATCCGGTGTGTTACGTCTCGGTCTACTTCGCCATCCCCTTGGACAAGCGACCCGAGGTACCGAAAATCGGAACAGATCGGTATGGGCGTTCCGGCAAGAGTTATGGGCACAGGACTGGAGAGACCGCCGAAATCACAGAATAGGTATTCTGTTTTGGTCCTACTGACTTTCAGGCCAACATTCTCCAGTCTTTGCCACCACACCTCCAATCTGCTCTGGACCTCTAGGCCACTCTCGGCAACCAACACAATGTCGTCGGCAAACAGCATACACCAGGGAGCCTCTTCCTGTATGTCCGACGTTAGTGCGTCCATTATCACCAGGAAGAGGCATTAAGAGACCTGCAAAATATGTAAATTGAAACTAATACGTATTTCGAGCACTATGGAGCGGTGCCTTGAAAAGTGTCCAGTCGAAAACATGTTGACTCCAGGGAGCAGAATTAGAAGGCCTTGGATATTTATAAACCTAGTTGAGACTTTAGGTCTCTGAATATCCAAAGTCAAAAAATTAGGTTCCAATTAACCTAAAATTAAGATTTTATACGAGTGGTACAATTTTAGGTTGCTTGTGACCGTTTACAAAAGCGCTACACGACATGTAAACGAATTCGTAAATTTTAAGCAGTTATCTCAAAAAAAAAAAAACATTTCAGCAACCCCTGCAGCATAATGTTAGAACGTTAGCGGATTGCCTAACATGAGATTTGTATACAAGGTGTTTTTTTTATATCCCCCACTCTAGGGTATTCATACCCTAGACGCGACTGCTGATCATGCTGGGCTCGATTCTCAGACCGGGCAGTGTAATTGAGTTTTTCCACCAGGAATATCTTAGAAGCAGTCCGGAGCTCCGTTTTGTGTCTTCCATTACACGAAATTTTACCATAACTGATGAAATGTAGCTGTTCTATAGGTGAACCTCTACTTAACCCTTACGGGATCACAGTCGTGTGTTACGCTATCAATATTGAACTAAAGTTTTTAACGAAATAGCCGACAGTTTCTCTTAAAATCGATGTCCCGTCCAAAGGCCGGCTCGTGGCCACGATAATAGCCGATAAACGAGAAGTGAGAATCCTCCGGGCTCTATATTATTTGGACAATTAACAGCCCGTAATGGAAGCCGAGCAAGCCGGCTGAAGCTTCAAAAGCGGAGGTCGAAATTTCCAATTGTCTGTGAAATATGGAATTAAAATTTTATAGTATTTTAAAGCTTGATAAAACAGTTTGGATTAATAAATTTCTTTGCCTTTGAAAGGGAAATTGCCAAAAGGGTTTTGGATTATTGTAATTTTTTCACAATCTTCCGTGTCTCCTATAAATTATTTATCTACTAAAGAGTACCAAATAAGGATAATTCTGGCCAATAGCCATATCTGATTATTTGTAATTCAGTCATTATTACCAGGACTTTCTCGTTGGTCTAGTGGGTGCTAGCGCGACTGCTGAGCATGAAGACCTGAGTTCGATTCAACGAAAAAAAAAACAGTCTCGCTAGTCTTATTACATTGGACTTAAACCTAACTGGCGTGGGTGTACTAATTTGTGTTGATTTTTGATCCAAAACCAGGCCTTAGTGTTTTATTGACGCCTCACTATTTTTTTTTTGCATTACGTGTTTTCGTAAACAATATTAATTTATTTATATTTGTGAAATTGACACAGATTCTAGCCTAGACGACCTCTAACTCACAAAATTTATATTCATAAGAAAATGTGTCGAAAAAGTATGATTTGATTTGTGGGAGCTCAGTTTATTTTTGAATTAGTTCACCTTTGATAGTTTGTTAAGATATTTTCCAAGAAAGACATTTCCACTGCTAGAGCAGAAATACGAAATTCATTTGCTTAATTCCAGGTGATATTTTGAAGTAGCAGTTAAATGTAAATTAACAGCTGGGATATCTGGATTTAAACTAGATTTACACTAATTGGACACTTCGCTGAGATATAATAATAATATAATAATAATACCACACAAACCGAAAGTGTAACAATAATGTTGGAAAATGATGTTCAGATTCTAACAGATACTCATCAAATCCAGCTCACAGACACGCGTACCCGAGAAATTCACGATAAATTTAAGACAGCTCTCACTCAATACTCTGGCATGGACCCGGCAGCTCGACCAAAACTGCCCAAACTCAGGTACTCACCAAAACTTTGTCAGCTAGTTAATGTATTCAATCAAAATATCCTAAACCAATATGTTAATGAAGAAACACAACTTACAGACGTTCATACTCTTATATACTGCACAGCATTAGTAATTTCAGAAGAACTAAATTATAAAATCACAGAATTCGCAGGCAATAGAAGACCAAAAACTATTAACAAACCAGCATGGCAGCAGAGGCTTGAACAAGACATAGAAAAACTTAGAGCAGATTGCGGTAGACTTACCCAATATGTTAATAATAATAGGTCCAACAAAGTGGTTAAAAGAGTGGAAGTCATATTTAAAAACATGTCTACACACACCAGGCACGAAAGAGATAATAGGAAACCGGAAGAATTTCTGGATACTCTAAAACAGAAATTAGCTGTAAAAGTACATAGATTAAGAAGATACAAGAAAGCCCTAGAGCGCAAAAATGATAACTCCTTATTTGATATGAACGAAAAGAATTTCTATAGAAAGCTACAGACTAAACCACAAACTGACACAACATCCGAAAATAGTATAGAATTACCAACAGCGGAACAGCTTGAATCATTTTGGTCTGGAATATGGGAAGAGCAAGTGCAACATAATGATAAATCAGATTGGGTTACAGGCGAAAAATCAAAATGGATTTCATTAGAAGAAATGGACTTCGTCGAGTTAACCGAGTCTGACATAACTAGTATCACAGCGAGACTCCACAACTGGAAATCCCCTGGTATTGATAAAATCCACAATTACTGGTATAAAAAATTAGAATCATTACACAAAGTTTTAGCCAAAAATTTTACAGATATTATATTAGGGAAACAACATGTACCCGAATTTTTCGCTACAGGAATAACCTACATGTTGCCAAAAACGCAATACTCTCCACAGCCTTCTCAATACAGACCAATTACATGCCTACCTACTATATACAAGATTCTAACATCAGCAATCACCACAAAAATCAATAAACACGTAGAACATCACAACATAATTGCAGAGGAACAAAAGGGATGCAGGCGAGGCCACATGGGATGTAAGGAGCAACTAGTAATAGATTCGGTAATACACAAACATGCTGCCACAAAAAATAGAAATTTACACTGTACCTACATAGATTATAAAAAAGCTTTTGATAGCATTCCACATACCTGGCTTATCCAAATTTTACAGATATATAGAATTAACCCAAAAATAATTGACTTTTTGCAAAATATTATGTCCCGATGGAAAACTACCCTGCAGTTAAATTACCAAGATAACATTGTTACAACTAGACAGATAGCCATAAAAAAGGGTATTTATCAAGGAGATTCCTTGAATCCTTTATGGTTCTGTCTCGCTTTAAACCCTCTATCTCACTTACTGCAGCGTTGCCAGGCCGGATATTGTCTTAAACATGCAACAGAAGAAACCACTATTTCACATCTTATTTATATGGACGACATTAAATTATATTCAAAAACTGAAAAAGACATGAAAAAATTAATAGAAATCACGACCGAATTTAGCAAAGATATTAACATGCAGTTCGGACTAGACAAATGTAAAACAGTACATATAATCAGAGGCAAAGTTAAACCTGGTGACTATGCAATTAACACTAATGACACAATTACTGCTATGGAACCCACTGATTTATATAAATATTTAGGATACAGGCAGCTCAAAGGAATAGATCACACAACAATTAAACAAACACTGAACACAGAATACAACAGAAGAGTGGTCGCAGTATGTAAAACTCAGCTCTCCGGAAAACATTTAATAAAGGCGTTGAACACCTACGCGATCCCAATATTAACATACTCCTTTGGAGTGATCAAATGGTCAAAAACGGACATCCAGCAAATAGAGAGAACAACACGCACGACACTAACTAAACATAATAACCTACACCCTAAATCTGCAATAGAAAGGCTGACCATAAAACGGCAACACGGAGGGAGAGGCCTAATAGATGTCCAGCACCTCTGGCAGAAGCAAATAAGTAGATTGAAAACATTCTTTCACAGCAAATCTAACACAAGCAACATACATAAAGCCATAGTAATGAATGATATCAACTACACACCACTTCACCTAAACGAACAAACAGATACACAAGACACTAACAATGAAGACCCACAGAAGAAAAAGATAGAAGACTGGAAAAAGAAAGTATTGCACGGGCGACATCCCCATGATTTAGAACAGTCTCACATAGATAAAACAGCATCAAATAAATGGCTAATGATAGGTAGTTTATTCCCGGAAACCGAAGGATTCATTATTGCAATACAAGATCAAATTATAAACACTAAAAACTACAGAAAATATATTATTAAGGACCCCACAATAACAAACGATAAGTGCCGCAAATGTCACAGCCAACCGGAGACCATTCAGCACATCACTGGGGCATGCACAACACTCACACAAACAGACTACACCCATAGACACAATCAGGTTGCAAGCGTCATACACCAAAATCTAGCTCTCAAACATAAACTGATACAAGATACCAGTCCTTACTACAAATACATACCAGAAAGAGTTCTTGAAAATACTACACACAAACTCTACTACGACCGTGGTATTATGACCGACAGGACCATTCATTATAATAGACCAGACATAATACTTCAGGATAAAGCTAATAAAGTCACTTACCTTATAGACATAGCCGTCCCTAATACACATAACTTGCAAAAAACAATAGGTGAGAAAATTAGTAAATATGCAGAACTAAAAGAAGAAGTGACCAGAATATGGAGACAGGAAAAAGTTTACGTAGTACCGATAGTAGTCTCCACTACGGGTATTATACCCAATCACCTCCACCATAGCCTCAAATTAATAGACCTCAAGGACTCTATCTACATTACACTCCAAAAAGCCGCAATTTTAAACACCTGCAGAATAGTAAGGAAGTTCATGCAAATCGAGGAAAACGAAATTTCTCTCCACGACTCACACACACACACGCTACGTTGACTTGGTATAGGCCCGTCAACGTAGCTAAAACTAGCTAAAAAGCTAAGAAACAATATATGTTTTCCCAAAATAATAATAATAATCTGTGGCCCGGGTGTCAATGTGACACAACGTTTTTTTCAGCCGATTTTAATTTTGTAAAATTTTTGCCAATTTAATTGAAATATAATATGTGTTGGACAGTAAAAATAGAAGGAAAAAAAAGAAAAATTATATACAATAATCGGATCATCATGAAATAAATGTAAATATAATTCTATACCCACATCAATTTGAATGTCTTTGACATTTGAATGTCTTTGGCGAAACTATGCTGAAACTATGAAGAAACTATGCTGACAAGAAGCCGGGCCAAACTACGGGCACACCCACCATCTCCGGACTCGTCGCTCAGCTCCGCCTCGCAGCCGCCGGGACGCGCCTCAACCGTGAGTGCTGTGTCTTCGGTCGCTGCAGTTACGTCGAGCTCGAGCGACGAGTTTTTCTCCCCGCCGTCTTCACCACCACGACGACGAGGAAGAGGACGGCCACCAGCGGGCTTGGGACCTCGAGGCCAACCGGCCCCGAACAGGGTCCCCGCTGCCGGTGGAAATGTGTCGCGCATGCGATGGACTCAGTCCATTAATGAGAATGTCATGCGCGCATATTATGGGGCTACTGAGGGGGGAAGCAACTTGACTGCGTACCGTGGTCGGATGCTCTCTCTGTTTCAGGTGCTTGAGCCAGGTGTCAGCGTGTCGGCGCAACGACTGTCGGATCAGGTGCGGGTCATCCAGCGTAATCATATGTTGGATGACACCGTACTTGATCGACTACGCTCCGAATCACGGACTAACCTAGTTACGCCTGCTTCACCTATGATCGCGGTACAGCTGCAGAATGTTACCAGTGCTTCGCCGCGATCCGACCGCGGTGGTGAAGAGGATGATGATGAAGTTATATCCGTGAGTACCCAGTGCAACGCACAATTGAGGAGTGCTTTGGAGGGTGCATTCCGGGAGTACCGTTCCACACCGCCTGAACTTAGACCACGACTACCTCGTTTGCCTATGCACAAGAAGAACAAGGCGCTGGTGTGTGCTCTAGATTCGCAGCTGTCAAACTGCTTTGACAGCAGCAAAGATCTCGCCGATACTCACTCAATATTGTACTGTGGAGCTGTAGCGGCATGTCGTGTAGCTCACGTCAAATTTCCTAACAATGACAGAGCTACACGACCAAAATTAGCTGTTCCAGCTTGGCAGTGCAGGATTGAGCGGCGTATCGGTGAGGCTAGAGCACTCATCGGCAAGTTAATCTGCTTCAGGGAGGGCAATACTCGCCCTAGAGTGATGCGCTTTGTGAGGCGGGCGTTCTCGGGAACTGATATTCGTTTTCGGGACTACTTGGCCCGCGTCACGGAGCGTATCGACTTCCTGAAGCCGAAGATCTGTGCATGGGCAAGCCGTATTCGTCGGTACAAGCGGCGAGTGGAACGATACACTCAGAATCGCACATTCCAAAGCGATGAAAGGTGGGTATATAGGGCTTGGGAACGACCGGACCAAGGTGTGACTGACACGCGCCTGCCGGATGATGACGCCATGTGTTCATTTTGGCGCAGCATTTGGTCGGTGCCTGTCAGTCACACTGAGGGCGATTGGATCCGGGAGGTTGAACAAGCGTGTGATCCAATACCAGAAATGGGGGCAATTATCATCAGCCCCCAAGACGTAGCTCGTGCAGTCCGTCCTTTGCCTAACTGGAAATCTCCAGGGCCGGATGGACTGCACAACTTCTGGATCAAATGGTTTCAGAGATCGCACGCTCGCTTGGCGTCCCAGCTTCAATCAGCCTTAGAGTCAGGGTCGCTGCCCCAGTTCTTGACGACTGGAATTACCCACCTGCTCCATAAATCAGGTAGTACTGCGGAACCCAAAAATTATAGACCAATCACTTGTCTACCAACAGTCTATAAAGTTCTTACATCCATTTTGAGAGCTAAAATCAATCAACATATTGAAAGTAATTGTATCATGTCTGCCTCTCAGAATGGATGTAGGAACGGGTCCCGCGGTACTAAGGAGCTGCTCCTCATAGATATGGCCATTAGCCAACAGGTTCGCCGCTCCCGAAGGGATCTGTCTACATGTTGGATAGATTATAAGAAGGCCTATGATTCTGTGCCTCATACATGGCTCATGAGGGTGCTGGAGTTGTATAAAGTTGATGCAACTCTACGTACCTTCCTGATGTCATGTATGGGGCATTGGAGAACGGTCCTTCGCTATCCAGGATGTCGACAGATCCAGGGGAACAGCGAACCGATAAGGATAGAGCGCGGTATATTCCAGGGTGATAGTCTTAGTCCATTGTGGTTTTGTCTAGCCTTGAACCCTCTCAGCACGCTGCTGGAAGGTTCAGGTCTAGGCTATCGGTTGAGGAGAGGTGGTCAGGTCATATCTCACCTTCTTTACATGGATGATCTGAAACTCATTGCCCCCAACAATTTGCAACTGATGAAGCTACTGAAGGTAACAGAAACTTTCAGTAGCGCCATCAGGATGGAATTTGGTGTGGACAAATGTGCAGTCATGCATGTCAAGCGAGGGGAGATTATGGAATCCGTGGGAACTCAACTCTCGGATTCCATACACCTTAGATCCCTCTCCTCAACAGAAACCTACAAGTATTTGGGTATGTCGGAAGCATTAGGTATCAATACTGCCGACATGAAACAATCGTTGAGGGAACGCTTCTTTGGCCGCCTGAATAAGGTTCTTGGCAGTCTTCTGTCAGGCGGAAACAAGGTGCGCGCCATCAACGGTTGGGTCATGCCGGTTTTGATGTATTCTTTCGGCATACTCAAATGGACTCAGACGGAACTTGATGCCCTGGATAGGAGGGTCCGCTCACTGCTGACCGCAAATCGGATGCATCACCCACGGTCGTCGGTGATGAGACTGTATATCCCGCGGAAGTGCGGGGGTCGTGGCTTCTTAAATGCTAAGACCCTGCACAACCGTGAGGTATGCAGTCTCAGGGAATACTTCCTAGAAGCCGACGTGGGTATGCACCGAGATGTGGTCTCAGTGGATAAGGGCCTTACCCCGCTCTCCCTGGCTAACGAGAACTGGCGCAAGCCTAGAGTATTAGACACTAATGACCGCATGGAGGTATGGCAGAGCAAGGAGCTGCACGGGCGCTTTTACCGGGCCCTACATGGGCCCGATGTAGACTTCTTAGCGTCCGTATCTTGGCTGCGTTTCGGTGACCTCTTCGGGGAAACCGAAGGTTTTGTCTGTGCAATAATGGACGAAGTTATGATGACGAATAACTATCGGAAATACATTGTGAAGGATGGCACGGTTGACATAATTATGTCGGGCATGCCACCGTCCAGGAGAATCAATTCGACACATTATTTCTGGGTGTTCTCGTCTAGCTAACGGAGAGTACTTGCATAGACACAACCTCGTTGCCAGGATTATCCACCAGCAACTTGCTTTGAAGTACAACCTTGTGGAATCAGAAGTGCCATACTATAAGTATGCGCCCGACCCAGTTCTCGATGATGGTAATATCACGTTGTACTGGGATCGACCTATCATCACTGACAGGACTATTGTTGCCAATAAGCCTGACATTGTGGTGATAGATCGATTGGAGCGTCGCGCAATGATTGTTGATATAACGGTCCCGCATGACGAGAACCTCGTGAAAGCAGAGAAAGATAAACAATTCAAATATCTAGATCTGGCTCGCGAGGTTGTCGCCATGTGGGACGTGAGTACAGCAGTCATTGTGCCGATAGTTGTATCGGCCAATGGCTTAATAGCCAAGAGCCTCGACCACCATCTGAGGAGGCTCTCGCTGGGCAGCTGGATCAAGCGCTTGATTCAGAAGGCAGTTCTTCTGGACACGGCGCGTATTGTTAGGAGGTTCCTCTCTCAAGAGCCCTGACCACCGGTAGCTCGGACCCTGTTCCCGATGCCGGTGGGCTACTATTTTTTTATATTTTTAAATGTTTTTTTATATTATTTTATATTCTAATATTTAAAAATGTACTTAATATGTCTAAAAATAAATAAAGGAAATAATAATAATAAAGTTTATTTCAGAAACTTGTACAACTTTTACAGTAAATCTTACATAGGGACCTCCTTTTAAGTAAAAGATATACCTGTGCTAGGAGATCCCGCTCCTCAATATCAAATTTTGCAATGGTAAAAGTAATGCACAAACAGAAAATACAATTCAGACAAAAAATTACAACTAAAATCTAAAACTAAAACAAGACAAGGCTTGAACTAAATAATAGAAAAATAAGCTTAAAGAAATATCATAAAATAGTGTGTGTAAGTATGTGTGTGTGAGTGCCTGGGAGTGTGTGTGTGTGTGTGTGTGTGTGTGCCTGGGAGTGTGTGTGTGTGTGTGTGTGTGTGTAGGTATGTATGTGTGTGTGTGCATGTGTGCATATCTGAACTTCATAATGACGATGCTTTCAGCAATAACTCAATATCATCATAGGTCTTCAATTTTAGCCATTGAACTATTGCCTTTTTGCAGTCTTTGGTATTCATGGGGTAGATGTTAATTATTTTATTAATGTTATTATATAAAACAGCGGAGTTTGCCTTAAATTGTCTCTTGGCATATGCCGTTTTAACGAGTTTGCCTGGTGCAGCACTGTGCTTTCGTCTTTTTTCCTGATGCTGAGGGTCATAGGGCAGGACTTTGTGTAATTTCAAGACAGCATGTAGTATGTACAATTTTCTGACTGTGAGAATACCGCTCAGGTAGTATAACTCATTGGTTGGGAATCTGTATGGTTTGGTATACATGACCTTGATAAGGGATCTCTGAGCTCGCTCTAGCTCAAGGAACTTCGTTATGATAGATATGGCAACCGATAAGGTTTATTGAAAACTTTAATGTGCTTTCGGCACTCATAATCGACGATGTATTGTATAGTTTATCGAACGAATCCATGCTAATATTATAAATGCGAAAGTATTTCTGTGTATCTACATAATCTGTTACTTTATTACACCTTTAAGGCTGAACGGATTTTAATGAAACTTGGCACGACGCTTGTTACACCATGACCTGGGTGGGTGGAATATAGGATACCTTTTGTCCCTGTAGTATCTACACCTACGTTCCTGTTAAGTTCTTCCCTCCACAGGGGCGAAGCCACAGGCAAAAGCATAGGCATATATTTGAGATAATATAATTATAGTATTTTATATATCCTAGTAGTATTTTAACTTAATATTAAATTAAAATTATGTTCAGATATATACCTACCAGTTTGTCTCTGCATCACGCAAAGGTTGACTGGTAAAAAATGCCTCTGGCATTAAGTCTGCCTCTATACTTTGTGCTTGAATTGGTTTATCTATACTATATTTATTTTATAATATTATAAAGCTGAAGAGTTTGTTTTTTTGTTTGCTTGAACGCGCTAATCCCAGGAACTGCTGGTTCGAATTGAAAAAAAAAAATTGTGTTGGATAGTCCATTTATCGAGAAAGGCTATAGGCTATATATCATTACGCTACGACCCTTAGGAGCCGCGCAGCGTGTGACACCGCGGGGAACCGCCAGTAAATAAATAAATAAAAGCTAGTAATTTATAAATTGCAATTTTGGTTCGAAATTTCAAAAACTATGTATCATTTTGTGTTAAGTTCGCCTTGTCATGGTCAGTCCGTAGACGAGTGACCATTCTTTTGAAAACTCGATACCACTAAGTGGCCCGAAGAGCACATAAAATTGTGTTCGACAGTCGTTACGGGAATTTTGAAAGTCGAAAGTCTTAGAACATAATAGGGTCGGTTTGGTGTAAGAGTGGTTAGAAACTGGCTAAGTAAACGAATTGGGGAACTCGCTACACGAAATTATTTGGGAAATAGTACCAAAGTATATGGCAAAGCAAACAAAGTCGGGTTAGTTGGCACTACCTAAAACTATCGTCCTTTCTCTCAGTCTGTGGCTCGGGCTGGACTGTATCAGCGTATCTTCATGTAACATACTGGTATTCAGCTGCGGAATTAGGAAAAAGCCAGGCAGATGATGAGCAAGAGCAGCGGTGGCGCAGTGGTAGCGGCTTACGAGTAGTAAGTCGTGGGTTCGGACTCAGGCAGGCGCATTACTTTGTGCAATTTATTTCATCACCACTGCTCTCAAAACGGTGAAGGAAAACATTGTGACGAAACCGGCTTGTCTTAGAACAAAAAATTCGAAGATATATTGTGATATTTACTAACCACGCACTGGGCCCGCGTGGTGGATTATACCCCATTCCCTCTCATAGAGAGGAGGCCGTGTGTCCCAGCAGTGGGAACATTATAGGCTGATTATGCTTAAACCCTACGGCAATTCGTAGTATTATAGCTGTCTTTACCTACGTTAACGATGGATTCAAACTCAACTACTATCAATCATAATTCATGGCCTAATTAAAAACTATTCCAATGAAAATAAAGCACTGAGCTCGTGTCTAAATAATAAAAGCCGACTGAAATGTTGACTGTATGAGCATATTATTCTGTTATGATTTTCAAAGGTACTTCTAGTAACGTATCCCACGTACTTACATGAAATCGTAGATATTCATTCATCCGCAAATTACGTAAAACCCGGTACAGAAACTTAAACGTATACCTCCAAATAGTTAAGGTAATTAAACACGTCAAATATCAAAGTTTTACTCTCATGTGGTACTGACTTACTAACTACACTTAGTTGATTAAGTGTCGTTCATTATATGGGCAAAGTCGCTCATGTGACCCATTCACGTTATACCTGTAATTAAAAATCAATATCACGCTCTAAAGCTTTGAACAGGACGTTTCATGGGAATAGAAGTTCTGAAATTACTGTATCGGCGCAAGATGGCATTTACCAGAAATGGACATCGGTAATGGTACGGTTACCATACCTTACCTAGGTTGGTCCGTGGATGGGTGACCACCCATTACATACCGAGTTTCCTCCGTGCCTCGGAAAGCACGTTAAGCCGTTGGTCCCGGCTGTCATTTGTAGATCTTTGACAGTCGTTACAGGTAGTCAATGGCCCGAAAGTCTGACAACCAGTCTTACCAAGGGGTATCGTATTACCTAGCACTAACTGGGTTGTGGAGGTCCGACAGGCAGTCGCTCCATGTAAAATACTGGTATTCAGCTGCATCCGGTTAGACTGGAAGCCGACCCCAACATAGTTGGGAAAAGGCTAGGCAGATGATGATGGACATCGGTAATGGTAATGGTTCTGCTGCTCCAATACTATCAAGATAGCGACGGAACTTAGCTGAATATAGCTGTTCTGCTCAGTAGGTTCACTGAACTCCATGTGTTGTGAGACCGATGAGCCTACTGTGCAGGGGCAGGCGGTGTGTCTAGTTTCTTTTTTTTTATTACTTACATTAGTTATAAGCCGAATTCTTTTTACTAACAACCTTGATTTGTCTATGGACTTTTTTGTCTGATTTTTTTTTTTTTTGTAGTAGTTCGGCGTGAACGTGGTAACGACAACGGCTCCCTTCGACAAGAACAGTCAAGTCTTCGGAAGACCAGCCCATCAGTCCCGCCACACTATTTCCAACCACTGCAACATTTGAAAGCCTGAATCAGCAGTATAAATATTTTTTATTGACACAAAGAAAAAAGTTATACATGTTTCATTTGAAACCCTGACTCCTGTGCTAGGTGAGACCTGTGTTACAGGAGCCAGTGGAGACTGTTAGAAAAGGGCCGGGGCTACGAAGCTCGATAAGTCCCAGATAAACAATTTGTCTGTCTTAGGTCCTGCAACAGAATTAATCAGAAAAGAATGGCGGAGGAGTAGGAAAAACAAAATTTCCACCTCAACATAAGGTACCCATTAGTAGGCCCAGATTTCGCCAGCTATATTTAAGTTCCATGTAATAATTTAATGGGCGAGCCTATTGCCATCAACCGCGCACAAATCCAAACTCTGTGGCTGCTACTGAGAAAATCCTGATGGAAAAACCCAATAACCCTTTGCCCGACCTGGGAATCGAACCTAGGACCTGATGCTCAGCAGTCGCGCTTGCGACCACTATACTAACGAGGCAGGCAACTCCTTCACGAGCAAGTCTTTGTAACTTCTTAAGAAGCAAACGTCGCCACTTGCCGTGACATCAAAAGTGTATGTTTGATTATATACAAAGTTTGATCCGCTTGTTTGCTTTTGGCATCACTTGAAAAAGTAAAGTAGTAGTTTGATTTTCAGTCACTATTGGGAGGATCTTCTTAATTGGCCTGCGTAATTCATTCAGTAATCAGGTATATGCTGATCAAAATATAATGTGCTGGTCGCAAAACACGGGCGGTACATTCAGTTTTGCGGACTGTCACGAAACTCATGCCAATTTTGATAGCAGGTTTTAAACTTTCATGGTCACTAATATTATCATTAGCACTAGAAACACAGTTAGTTTATTGTGTCAGGAATAGAATCGAGTTGCGAGTGACAGTGGTAGCGGTACTGAGTGCAAAAAACGAACAAGCAAGAGGGTAGACCGATTTGTCTGCTCATAAACACCCATCTGCAATAATTTCAGTTTATCCGTGATCATGGTGCTTGCAACAGTGCAGAAATATCGGGAATTCAAAACAAACAGTAAGCATGGTAAATATCCCATTTCTGGTGTTAATGATAATTTTGATAGCATTTATTTACCAGCTTATGGCAGAGTTGGTTTGACTTTGGCAAGCCCTTTCTTCTCTAAGAATAACTCCTGTTCCCGAGGGCTTTCCATTATAATTACATTTCGTCAGTACAGATTACAGACATTACGAGTGTAGTTTATTTCGGAATATTCCCTTATAATAGACCTTAAAAAGAACTAGTTTTCGCCCACTTGAAGGTTTAAGGTGTAAATTGGCCCACAGTAACTTAATACCAGGATGAGGCAGGTCCAAATTTTATTGAAATCTGTTCAGGCTTTAGGCGTGAAAAGAAAACAGAGCCAGAGCTACTTTCACATTTCTAATCTAATTGGTAGCAGAAGGGCTATGCAGAGGTGTGCCTCAGTAGCTACTCCCATATTTCACTGGGGTTGCTACTAAGAAGAATTAATTCAACCAACAATGAAATAGCGTACCTATTTATTGTTTGTTGAATTAATTCTCAATTTCTACTTCATACATTTGGGAAGATGAAGTTCAGGCACACTGATTACAAGTCTTTGTTCACCGTTATGTGTATAGTTGAACCATTAAGATACTGCTACTCATAAATGAAAACTTATCGGAAACTTAACCCATAGAAAGATTACATCGATTTTCCGAACCGCGTTCTCTCATCAAGTGGAATAAGGTAGGAGCAATATTGAAGGCGAGAAGTAAAATATCAAGTTACTTTTTTATGGGGATCATAAAAAATGGTCTTAAGTAATTTAAAAAGCGATGACATTTTTTTTTAGTCAGCGAAAAGATTTTCAACTTTGAAGGTCTCATTAAATTTTTTGTTGCAGACATTTTTGATCATTTTTGACGGTTACTTTTTTTCTTTAAAGGGCTCATGGTTTTATCAATCGATCATATCCACCGATACTGTGATCGCAACTCTACAAGCGTAAGGTAAACTTCAGGCTAGGTCGAGTGACGATCTTCGCAGGATGGCTGGTAGTAGCTGAATGAGAGTAGCCGAGAATCGACCTGAATTGATAGAGGCTTAAGCCCTGCGGTTGATTGCTGTAGGCTGATGGTCGTCACCATCATGACAAGGGTAGCTTAGGCTAGGTAAGCTAGTGGAGGTCAATCGAGGGAGCGCATTCAGCCCATCATTGCAAAATATTAATTATTTTTCGTCTTTTATTTATCTATTCTGTGGCTACAGCTGGTCCCATTTTCAATAATTATGACAATCTCGTTATTGCATTTAGGAGCCCAAAACTCTGACAACGGTCCTACCTCAGGATATCGGGTTCCCTTCATAATTGGGTTGAGGAGGTCACATGGCGGCCGCTCCGTGTAAAATATTGATAGTCAACCGCATCCGGTTATGCCGGAAGTTATCCTTAACTTTGTTTGGAAAAGTATGTTAAATCGATACCTTTTCAAGCGAGATTATTTTGTTCTTTTGATGAAAAAAAAAAGTGTGATCACATAAAATATAAAATACCACACCGTGAATTTATGCAAGCTTAGCACTTTTAGTGGGTTATAAATGTATTACTAAAAATACTTAGCCGTACTTCGTTTTTAATATGACTATACTCTGTGACAGCCATTTCGAAGTAAAACAAAAGACAACGCATCAAAATCAATAAAAATCACGAGTCGACGTAACGGGAATCGACAAAGCGGGGATCGACATAGCGGGAATCGACATAGCGGGAATCCACATAGCGGGAATCGACATAGCGGGAATGATTCCTCTAAACTGGTAAATAAGTTATTATTCATAAGAAAATTCATAAGGAACTAAATATACTCGATTGCAATAAGTTTAAATTAAAAACTAAGTTGATGGAATGGCTACTTCAACAGGACTATGCACAAACTGAGTCACTACTAAAATACATTGCCTGAAATTGCTTTATTTTGCTATTAGTGCTTCACATAATTATAACACATCACATCACACTCACACTACTCTCACACAAAAACTCATCACACACTCATACATCATAAACACATCCTCACACACATTCACCCATTCATATAACATAGGTATTAAATTGTTATTTTATACTATTTTTCCTTTTCCTAAATTATAATATGTTTAAAAGTAAATCTGACTGTTAACATGAACTACAGGTTGGCACAGTCCGCAGTTGTATAAACCCTATTTTTAAGTAACCTCACAGCTGAACACTGTCTCTTAAGATACAGGTTATCCTAGTTTGAGAGGCAGGGCTCACAATATCTGTATACAGACTTCTGCAGCGTAGTTAGCATCTTGTTAATCAGTGTATACTAATGTATATTTTTTTTGTGACAATAAACTATTATTATTATTATAATTCTAAAAGTGAATTGCAATAATAAAACATGATTACCAATAATAATAATAATAAATAGAATTTATTTTATATAGAAAATTGGAATATCAATATTAAATTACAGTTCGTCTATTGAGTACAAGTTTTTATCTAACAGAAATGCTTTAGCTGAGCCTTAAAAGTGCTAGTGTTTTTCAAACCGCTGGCAGTCTATTAAATATTTGTACAGCTTGGTAATGAGGGCTATGCTTAACAGTGTTAAAATTTGGTACAACTTTATTTTTAAAGTCCTTTCTATGAGTGTTTTCCCTGGCTATTCTTTCTTCCTCAGACTCAAATTCATGGATATATTTTTTTAAATTATCTAACAACACAAGTATGCATAAGCTGGGAAATGCTTAAAATGAGATCGACTGCGTTCTCTTTGTGAAATTCTGACCATTGTACGTATTACTCTTTTTTGAGGATTATAGCCGTAGCTTTTCCCCCAGAACTGTATACTGTATCGAAGTATGGATTCGACAAGAGCATAATAATAATATCTTTTATATCTTTATTCAGTGCCTGATTATGCAGCCATTCCAAGATGTTTGCTTGTTGATGTGAACAGTCAGAAACCCGAGCGCCTGACAACCAGTCTTACGAAAGGGTATCGTGTTTCTCAGTTGCTAGGTTGCCGAGTCAGAGAGGCTGTCGGTCCACGTCAAAATACTGAACTAGATGGAAGCCGAAACCTAGACATGATTGGGAAAAGGTTGATTACAGGTAGGTTGGTTGTAGATGATGGTGAATAATCATAACATAACATCATGCGCACGACCCAATTACAGTAGTCCCACATTTCGCCAGGATGTTTAAGTGCTATTTAATAGGGGCGAACCTATTGCCATCAACCGGGCACAAATCCAGACTCCGTGGCTGCTACTGAGAATAAATCCTGATGGAAAACCCAATAACACTTTGCCCGACCCGGGAATCAAACCCAGGACCTCATCCTCAGCAGTTGCGCTTGCGACCAGACCAACGAGGCAGTTGAATAATCAATAATCCCAAAAAGAAAGCTATAAACGAAAGAAAGGAAACCACACCAGCCTTGAGTAACCAATCTCTTCAATACTGAAAGCAAGCAATTTTCGCAATCGGTGTTAGTACGAGGTTTCACACAACATCGCGGGCCTGTGGACGGCGAGTAATGGGCTAGCTCGCCGTCCGTCCGTCGTATGACGACGGGCAGGCCGTGTCGACGGCGCGTTCGTGTTCCACGCGCGCCTCAAAGAGATGTCAGCAAACGGGAGGGGCCCGCAAGGGCCGGTGCCTGCCAGGGCTGCGGGACTGTTCGAAAGAGATACCGCGGCCCTGGAACATAAAGGGCCAATGAAGGAACATGGGTGTTTTTTAGTCAGTAAGAGTCTGACACTCCCTTCCGCTCCGCCCAGAGCGGGAGGAGTCATTTGATGATTTCTCACCCCCCAAAAAAAAAAAAAAAAAAAAAGGTTTCACACAACATAAAATAAACAAAATCTAGTTACATCTAAAGAAGAATACTACGGCCACGTTTATATCCACTCGTACCATTAAAAACTACGGCGTATCATCGTATAACAAAACGATTCGGTCTCTGTACTATTCACCCGCTCTTCTAACTGTAATACCTTTTCCCACGACCCATATATCTCAACCGTCAACGTATTCATTGTTTTAGGCCATTACTCTTAAGGGTGGTGCGCACTGGGCTTTATTGCGACCCCCGTGTTTTATCTCCTGTGTGTCTACTGCCTTACTAAAGTTGGTGTCGAGTATGATCCGTTTGATGTTCGTCTGTTTGATATTTGATGAAGTTGTTGAACATTAGTAGGTCTTAAAACGACGAAGGGAAATGTAATGAGAAAATGTTCTTGGAAACAAATTCGTAAACAACTGAGATTTACGCCAATTCTCATGAATTCTTATAGATTCGTTCTCAAAGTCGAGATCCCTGCATTGCACGCGCGTACCCTCCACGTCAAGCCACTATTTCACCGCAAATACCCAAATAAAGAAAAAGGTTTCCAAAACTATTTGTTTATATCGTGTTATAGTGCACCGCATTTTTTGTCACGTATATGTGACAAAAAACCACCACCACCAAGCACCAGTGCACCAGTGCACCAGTGTGTACCATGGCATTTGTGTACATATTCCAATGCTAATAATTTTGAAAATTGAACAGCATTCATTGCATTTTTGATGAGACGAGAGAGATTTTTTTATATTAAAAACAACACTTTTTTATTAAAACAAGGCTGATAATTAGCTCTATTTTTTTTTTAAAACGGTATTAGAATAAATAGTGCCCAACATGGCGTGTGATGGTTCACTTTGAAAATAAAGTTGTATAGCGCTAAAATAAACGGTTTTTAAGCCATTAGTCGCCATTAATTTTGTTTGGGCTTCTTTTTGTAGTCATCACCCACATTATCACATTTTGATCAGCCAGTCAGTTCTCACACATCACGCCATGTAATCCCCAAAGGTTTAGGCAGAAGTGTACGTAATCGTACACCCACATTTCGACAGTCATGTTGAACTCCCATGTGATAGGGGCCGAGCCTATTTCCAACAACTGGCTACAAATCCAGATTCCGTGGCTGCTATTAAGAAATTCCTGATGGAATAACCCAATAACACTTTTATTTATAGTATTTTTTTCAATTGCATACATTGTTTAATGTTAAGTGGAAGAGCGGAGTCACACAAGCATCGCCTTGCTCAAAAGGTGATCTCTAAATCATGTGCGTTATAGCTTTATGTAATTAAAATAATCATTTTTTAACACAGGACCTCATGCTTAGTAGTCGCATTTGCAACCACTCGACCAACGAGGCAGTCTCTCACATACACACCAAAATTTCCACGCGAACGAAGTCGCGGGCAACAGCTAGTTTAACATAAAGGTAGAGAATGCCTTGTGGCATTAAGTCTGCCTATATACCACTATTGTACATGAAGTTTAAATAAATAAATAGAAGTGTGTAACGCTATTATTATAATAGGATGTTCGAAATTAAAATATAAATCCTGAGTTACAACTATTTCAGCGAAACTCTTTTTCCGATTATTTCTAGGAAATAGCGATATCAAATAGATTTCCACGAATTCATTATGGTTTACTACTGGCTATATAACTGTAACTTACATTTATTTTCGTCGAGTTATGAATAGCGAACAGTATTTGGATTATTAATAACAGACGCACCTGTCGATCAAAGGTTAAGTTACGTGCACCTGTCGATCAAAGGTTAAGTTACGTTTGCCGAGGCCGGTCTGTGGATGGGTTATTATCCATTTAATACCGAGACCCCTCCGTGTTGATCGCGGCTTTCATTAATGGATTCATGGGATCAGACAACCAGTCTTACCGTAGGTATTGTACTACCCAGTAACAGCGTTGCTGAGGTCAGATAGTCACTCCAAATAAAACACTGGTATTTCCCTTCATTCTGTTAAGCCTATCCCAACATTTTTTTTTTCTTTTTCTTTAAGCCTGTGCTGTCCCACTACTGGGCAAAGGCCTCCTCCAATTCCTTCCTCCTTCCTCATGAGCTCTTTCCCTGTGCCGACCCCAACAAAGTGGGTGTGAAAATACCTATAACAAAGCTGAAAAGCACGTCGTTGCGATCATTTTTTTTCTAGACCTTAAGGTATAAAAAAAATTGGAACTTTGACCTCTAATATCTCCGTAAGTTAAGGTTAACCTTCAGTTACGGAGATATTGGAGGTAAAAGTTCCAACTTTTTTAAAATACAAGTTTTAATGTAAACTAAAACTTAACTTGAAACATCTCCACTACCCCCGTACTATTCAATGCATCTATCAACACAATGTTTTGAGTGTGTTACATTGAGTTCTACCGTAAAATATGATTATTCACCCCAAAAAAAATGTGGTTTCCCAGTAATAACTTTTGCGTAGAGTTACTTAGACTGATGTACAGAATGCTTGGTTCACGGCTTCGTGAAGGAACCGTTTCCAGCTTGTCGTTGGGAAAGGCTAGACAAATAATACAAATAGCAGAGAATAAACAGAAAAGTGGGTGAGACTTAATGTAACGGATGAAGTGTATCTATTAAGTGTTTTGACTCAATTATTTAAGAGAGGGCTACAGGCACTAGCGAGCCTAAATACAGAAAGGAAAACAAGGCTTTGTTTTTCATAGATTACCGCCTGATTGAGGGAGGAAAATTAACCGTCAGAAAAACATTGAGTTCGGGAAACGCTAGATGGCGCTGCATCTAGTCTAACGCGAGAAAAAACGCTCTGTGTAAAATATCTTTTAAAAATAATAATAGTGTACAGATGTAAATAAAAATAAGTGAAACGATAAAACAGTGACTAATGACTAAGTGACAGTGTTATCTACGCATGTTATACACAAACTGTGAACATAAGACCAAAACTCTTAAAACAATAAAAACATGAAAACCACAAAAAACCAATAAACAATAAATGAAAATCAAGTGAAGTGACACCTAAAACAGTGAAACTCAATAACAAATGCGAAGTTCACATAATCTTGAAGTCGAAAAAACAAAGTGACCAGTGTTTGACAGCGAAAAAATTCTAATCGCATGAGTCATTTCAACCGTTTTTGTTTCATTCAAATATTGAATCTAATCAATGCGATGCTCAATTTTAAAAGGGATTCTAAAGTTCACTTGGATCGGCGGCGTAAGAGACTACATCTAAACGCTAAACGAATGATCGCAAGTTCGAGCCTCGCCTACGCTCGCCTCTTTTTGTGAATTCTAAAATTCTAAATTCTCACACAGAATATTGAACAGTTCAAATTACCGGCTAATTTGAATTATTATCCCTTCAATAATTTCTCACCAGAGGGCGCTACGATAGCTTCGAGTAAAGATGGACTCCAACAACATAACCTACCGTAAACCCTGTAGATCAAGCTCGCTAACTGACCTAACTAAAAATATGACTACTAACAACAGCGAGAAAACTATACTTGACACAACAATGATGAGTATTCCTGACAGCTTCCATGATACATTTGACGACGTTCGAGAGTTAACTGAAGAAAACAAAATACTTAGGAATCAATTATTAAGTGCACATAAAGAAATAGAAGATTTAAATAATGAGAACTTTCGTCTGAAATCCGACCTACAGAACATGATTAAGACTGTTAACACATTTAAGAAAAAGTCCTCGACTCCTGAGAAAAAAAGAGCAACACCGACACGCCAAACCAAAACTTTGCAACGAATAAGCTCACCAAATATGGATATAAAAGAACATGAGCAACAACCACAGCGTGTTGAGTGCGCGACTAACAAACAAAATAAAGAGACACAAACTACAAGTACTTATAGTCATACACCAAACAAATCGAAAGATATGCCTACCGCTATAGCACCAATAAAAGTATCAAAACCTACGCAAAAGAATAAACTATGTATCCTGAGCTGTACCAAAATCAAAGGATCGAAACCTATAATTGAGGAAGTTTTTTCTGAATATTTTCACTACTGCCATTATATAATGCCCAACTGTACCATAATGCGACTCATAAGCGGTATCGAAGAAAAAGTAAAAGACTTTACCTTAGAGGACTACTGCCTACTTTTCATAGGAGAAGAAGATATTAACACATATGGTAACAACTATATAGAAGTAATAAATATGTTAAATGAATCCCTCCAAAAAGTGTCACACACCAACGTAGTGATTTGTCTTCCTACATACAAAACAGAATCACCAATATACAACTTTAAAGTCGAAATGTTTAACAACCTGCTTCATTTAGATAACCAAAGTCATAAGTACGCGTATATCTTCGACAGCAACCGTGACCTAACACTTGAGATGTTCTCATACACTTCAGGCAGACTCAATAAGTACGGAATGAGAAAGATATATGACAATATTATGAGAAACATCTTGATTGATTTGAATCTTTATTGTCAAACGAATAGCCAGATAAACAGCAACAATACACAAGAAAAAGTCTTTAACAGTACAAATGCAAATGTAAAGGAAACTTCGAACTTTTTTCGTGTACAACAACCTATACATCCTACATCAAAATATCGCGGGACTCCTGAACAAAGTTGAAATCCTTAATGTTTATTTGGAAGAACTAGAGAGTAACGGAAAAAGGATCGATGCGGTATGCATAACTGAACATTTTATGACACCTGAACAGGAAAACCTATTAAACATACCTAGCTACAGCTTAGCAACGAGTTTCTCCAGAGGATGTAGAAGAGGTGGCGCATGCATTTTAACTAAGACTAACCATAAATATAAGGTGCTAAATATAAGTAACTATTCTGTAACTAACGTAATTGAATGCTGCGCGATAGAATTGACAGAACACAACATTATTATTGTATGCATATATAGGGTGCCCCAATCTAACTTTGATACATTTTACGATAATTTGAACAACATATTGCATTTGGTATGTTTAAAACTGAGTAAAAAGGTTATTTTATGTGGAGACTTTAATATTAACATTTTGAAAAGAAATATACAAACTTTGAATTTTGAATATACACTGTTAAGTTATAACTTAAAATTACAATTTTCTCAACCCACTAGGTTAAGCAGTGGGACGTGTTTGGACAATATTGCTCATAATGTAAAGGGCTGCAAAGGGGAAATTATAGAATTCGGTTTGTCGGATCATACAGCACAGCTTTTGAAATGTCCTGTTAAGAAAACATGTGCTTTAAAGTACTGGCGAGTAAAAAGACGAAACTATTGCCACGAAAATATAGAAAAGTTTAAAAACAGCATAAAATGTCTCACCTTTTCAGACATTTATAGCACCAGTGATGTTAACGAGGCCTACAACCGTTTCCTAGACCTATTTCAATGTTTTTACAATCTCTGCTTTCCTTATGAAATGAGAACAATATCGATTAGCAAAAAAGCAAAATGGATCTCTAACGGGATAAAGAAATGCAGTAAAAAGAAACGGCAACTGTTATGGCAATATAGAAAAAATCCTACCTCAAAGAATAAAAGCACATTCAAAATATACTCAGCTAGATTTAAGAAAATTCTATCACTAACACAAAAATCACAAAATGACTATTACATTAAGACCTCCCAAAATAAATCGAAAGCGGCGTGGACAGTGATCAACAATTCTAAAACCTTCTTTCCTAAAGAGCCAATAACAGAAATAAGAACAGGCTCAAAGCAAATAACAAACCCATCAGAAATAGCCGAGTCATTTAACGATTTTTATGTTGACCAAGTTACCGAACCTAAAAATAAGACAATGCCAGAAATTCCCATACACTCTAACAGCTCTAGTTCTTTATATATGGAACCAACTATACCGCAGGACATAATTTACCATATAAACTCACTCAGAAATACACATAGTGTTGGTTACGACGGAATTTGCACCAAAGTTATAAAAGAAGCCGCTCAATATATAGCTCCACATCTTAGTCACATCATTAACATGAGTATCTCTAATGGGATTTTTCCCGAAGGTCTAAAAACTTCCATAATTGTACCATTGCATAAAAAACAGGATAAGCGAACAATGGCAAATTACAGACCTGTTGCCTTGATACCTGTCTTCTCAAAGGTATTTGAGAAAGTAATTTATAAATCCCTTTATACATACCTTGAGAAGTCAAACATATTAGTTAAAGAACAAAAAGGATTTCGTAAACAGAAGACAATTAATATGGCCATACATGATCTTCTTCTCCCTGTTCTATCAAACGTTGACAAAAGAAATCCTGTATGTGCGATCTTTATGGATCTGACCAAGGCTTTCGACTATGTAGATTACGCAATACTGTTAAACAAACTTGAAAAATATGGTATAAGGGGGAATATACTTAAATTGTTGGAATCCTATTTGGTAAATCGAAAACAATTTGTAGAAATTACACAAATATGCGCAAATAACGGTTACGAGAAGAAATATCGATCCAAATGTAGAACAATAAAATACGGCGTACCCCAAGGCAGTGTACTAGGCCCACCCCTTTTCTTAGTATACATCAATGACCTTCCCGGACACATAAACCATCCCATGGTACTGTTTGCTGATGACAGCACAGTAGTGGTCAAATGTGACGATTATATGACTTATGAAAATGAAATAAATATGACATTAAATACAATTATATCATGGTTTGACAATAATAATCTTGTTATAAATCTTAATAAAACTAAAATTATGCATTTTTACCAGAGACTTCCAAGTAAGGTTCCCGAAATTCAGTATTTAGGGACTCAAATAGAGCCAGCTACGGTCGCCAAATTCCTTGGCATCGTAATAGATAATAATCTGACCTGGAGATCCCAGACAGACGAAATTTGTAAAAAAATGAATAAATTTGCCTTTGTTCTCTACAAACTGTCAAAGATTGTCAATCTAGAATCAGTACTAACGGCTTATCATGGTTATGTTGCATCAACACTATGGTATGGCATAATGTATTGGGGCAACTCAGTCGATAGAGATTTTGTATTTAGAGCTCAAAAAAAATGTATAAGATCTATGTGTGGCCTAAATAGCACCGACAGTTGTCAACCGTTCTTTAAAAGCCTAAACATTCTTACCCTACCGTCATTGTACATCTACGAAACTAACATATTTGTCAAAATACACATCTCGCAGTACAAAGTAGCTTTCAAAAGTCACTATAGAAAACTACGTGACAAAAATAAATTCGAACTCGAAAACACACATGGCAAAACAGCCTTAATGAATAAAAGCACTTTCTGTATGGCCACAAAAATATTTAACAAGCTACCCGAGACATTGAAATCGTTAAATCTGGACAAATTCAAAAGTGTACTTCTGAAAATATTAATCGATAAATGTTACTACTCGCTAAAGGATTATTTGGATGACAGTTCTATAATCCCTCCTTCAGACAATAAGCATTATTAGGTCATCATATCTGTTTTGACATGTCTGTAATTATTTGGTAATTAATGCATAATTGACATTGCAATCAGTTGACATTTTTCTCATGTACTTTTATTGACATTTAACATCTAAGTACTTCCTTAGATTTTTTTCTTAACATTGTAGAAATAGTTTATTGATTTGTATTAATTTCTTTGACATTCCTTTATTAATTTTAAATTTTATTAATAATTGACACTATTTTCTGACATTTATCATTTGTTATTTCTTAAATTTTATTGTTGACATTCTGAAAATATTTATTCATCGACTTGCTTTGATTTTTGTAATTTTAATTAATGTATTGTTATAATTTTATATAATGCAGGTATTTGTTGCAAGTAATTAACTGAATTTAATTAAAATTGATAAAAATATTTGTACGCCAAATGGCAAAACATAGAGCACATACGAAAATGTAACATCTCACACACTCTGTAATTACCTATGTTGACAAATAAACATTCTGATTCTGATTCTGAAACTGCTTTTAAAAATATAAGCAGTCATTGTAAGAATAATTTGATGAATATTTTTTTGTGGATGTGAAAGTAATTTGCATTAAAATCTGTGAAGTTATCTGCCTAGTAAGTGAACAGACAATCTGTATTTATTTGTGTTGTGTACTTAAATTACTTTTTTTTTCAAAAAGAACATGTGGTGGTTTGATGGAACAAACCTTAGATAAAGATGGAACAAACCTTAGATACACTAATATTGTGGTATGCATTATAAGTAAGTTTGGAGCTGTTTTTATAAGCAAATTTACGACCAAACCGATGACAGTGACAAATGGGCCTTAGCGGCCCACTCAACATCACAAGTCATGCTATAACGATAAAGATGAAAATCTATTAAAGACAGATTGTAGTAGCTTGATCATGAGATGTAGCTTTCTTTTTTTTGTGTACACCAGTTATATCTACACAAAAAAAAAACAGACGAATTGATAACCTCCTCCTTTTGGAAGTCGGTTAAAAAATTAAAGTAAGTTGTCCTAACCTGTCTCTCCAATACTCCAATAAAAAAACATATCTACTACTAACCTAAATGGATATTAGTCTGGAAATACCGCTAGTTTGATATTCTCAAAGGAACCATGAACAAAAGCTAGTACCTATGCCAGTAAAATATGTATTTCTCTTTAAGTTATAAATCCCTAAAGGTAAATAAAACATTGTATTTGTTTATAAGCATATGTATTCGGTTATTTTGTTTCGAATTTTCGCGTAGGGTGAAAAGCCAAAGGCGTCGTCCCACGCCTCTGCCGCTAAGCCAAGGGGGTGGAAAACAAAATGCTTTTGCTTTTAAGCGTTAATAAATACATTATATCGCGTTTGCCTAGCTTAATGGGGATATTATCTTACGATCGATGATTTTTTTCAAAGAGATTCAAATATAACGAGGAATAGACAAGTGGAAGAAAATTTTAATTTTATATCTTGTTCAACTTCAACCAACTTATTTGTACAGACGGAAAAACACAGAACTAAAATAAATGTACCAACTTTGACATATCGACGGTTTTCTTGACAAGCAGACCCACCTTGAACTGCACACTTAACGTGGTGGTACTATACTACTTAGTAGTCGCTTTGTCTAGTGTCATACGCCCCGCTCGTTAGATAGCATTCGTGTGTCAAAATCGAAAATGTTCGGGATCTAAATTTTTGTATGACAATATTCCTAATGTCCGCTCTATAAATCTTTTAAATCTCTTTGGTCTTTTTGCTCTGGTATCGTAATGGGATAAAGAGTTTTTGAGACCTAGAAAAAGTAACATTTTCATGATGGAAATGTGAAAAACGTAAACTTCAACTAACTTATCTGTGCAGGCGGAAAAATACAGAACTAAAATAATATTGTACAAAGCTTGACATTTCGATGCCTTTTTTCTTGATAAGCAGCGCCACATTGAACTGAAAACTGAAAATGGTCATACAATAATTGATTGATATGCTACCGAAAAAATATGTTTTTGAGAGTCGTTGAAAGCAATTGCCACCTGGCCCTCAGAAAATGTAAATTTTTAAGTGCTTTTAGTTAAACTCTAGAATTAACTTCATGATTTTTTTTCTGCAAAGGAACTTTCTTGAGAGAAAGCAATAAAATTATAAGTGTTTTCGAAACATTTTTGTAAATTACTTCAGAATTTTCCAAGCAACTTCCTCATTAGACGTACAATCTTTTTTACTAAAGAGTCTTTTACCAAAACACTATTAGGCTAGGAAAAAATTCGCTGGCCTTCCATCCTCATCCATTTTGTTTCTGATTAAATTATTTATGAGCTCCAAAATATCGGCTTTCACGGAGATTCCCAGGAGCCTGGTTGTTTTGCAACAAATATATGTATAGAAGGAAAATTCCTTACTTCGGAACACGAAGAAGTAAATGTTTTATCATAAATGAATATCCCGCTATTTCGTATTTCTAATATATATTTCTAAAACGATTGAGGGAAGTTTTTTTCTTGTGAATTCTAGTTGGTTGGATTGGCATTGTTATTTGGTTCATTTTTGTTTGGTTTTTCGCTTTTGGTTTTTCAGGTGTCAAAACCAAAACTTTGAACGGCGAAGGAAATTAATTGTTAAGCGAATTTAAACCTTACGGCGGAGAGCAGCGTAGTGGCCCAGTGGTGGCGGCCCGACTTACGAACAGTCGTGGGTTCGAACCCAGGCAGGCACATTACTTTGTGTTATTTATTTCATCACCACTGTTCTCAAAACAGTAAAGGAAAATATCATGAGGAAACCGGCTTATCCTAGAACCAACAAATTCGAAGACTTGTGGCCATTCCCTCTCATAGAGAGGAGGCCGTGTGTCCCAGCAGTGGGAACATTATAGGCTGATTATGCTAAAACTCTACGGCAATTCGTGGTATTATAGCTGTCTTTATCTACGTTAACGATGGATTCAAACTGAACTACTATCAATCTTAATTCATGGCCCTAATTAAAAACTATTCCAATAAAAATAAAGCGCTGAGCTCGTGGTTAAATAATAAAAGCCGCTCGGGTCACTCTTTAGGTTAAGTCACACTTGTATAGGTTGATCCGTGAATGGATGACCACCCATTACATACCGAGTTTCCTCCATGTTAAGCCGAAGATGTTACTTCTTATGTTGTCTTCCATGTTGGCCTCGACTGTCAATTGTAGATCTTTGACAGTCGTTACATATAGTGGACTCGAAAGTCTGATAACCAGTCTTACCATGGGGTATCGTATTAACAATAACCACTACTAACTGGTTGTGCAGGTCAGATAGGCAGTCGCTCCATGTAGAATACTGGTATTCAGCTGCATTCGGTTAGACTGGAATCCGACCATAACATAGTTGGAAAAAGACTAGGCAGATGATGATGACAATGAAAATATAATCTTGTCAAAGAGTCGAACGTTAGACAAGGTCGTATCATAAAACTTCATAAACATAAACGTCCTTGCGGAGTTAGAAGTTGTAATGTCATACAAAACTATATAAAAATCCAATACCGTTTAAGTTCCCATAGTATGCACCGTTTTACGATCAAACGACCTTCCGCGCGAATGGCTGTATGTCTTAAGATGCGACGCTCATGCAACCGTCAAATGCGATTTTATCTACATTAAACTTAAGACCACGACGGCGAACACTAAAGTTTGAGAGAAATATTAAAAGTTTCCTCTACGAAGCCAGGAAAGTTTACAAAGCTGCGTATCTATTGAATTTTGGACGAGTACCGGAATAAAATAATGAAGCATTATTTTTTTTTTTCACTGTGAAAAGATCTGTTTGTGAAAAGTAATTGTGCAAAGAAAGGTCTGGAAATGGAGGGAAATATCTAGGTCGAGTTCGGTGCATATTTGTAAAGGTGCGATTCCAAATGGTGCCACAAAATGCATTGGCAATGCTGCACAACAATAATTACTGCAGTGACAGTCCTGGTTTTGTGTGACCTAGCTCTATTGAAAAAGTTTCCATAGATAATGAAATTGCCGGTTGCTGCTGCGGCCGGAGACGGCATATCTGTATCAGTTATCAGTAGTCCTGTCGGTGGTTGCTCTTAACAGACCCGATGTATTTTTGGTTCCTCTAATTTTTTAATTTTTTGAAATGCTGCCGGCGTGGACTTTAGTGTCGTCGCATTCCAAAATAAAACCGTATTGTCTTTGTCGCTTGCGGTTATTGCCGTATGCCGCTGCCGTCAGCTGTCTGCCGTGGCCTTCTGGAATATGCCTTAACATGAAAGTTTAAACTCGTATTTCTATTGTTTTGCCAGACGTTGTTAAAACAAGTTTACGAAACTTAAATCAATGTTTAGCATAACCTTTCAACGGTTTAAATGAAACAAGTCCTTTTGTGACAGTTTTAATTTATTCCACTGTTGTGTAACGAAAAAGTGCAGAAAATAGTTGTATTTGTTGTATCAGAATGCAATCATTTTAAAAGCTTTAGCTGTTAAGAGCGGATTTTACCTATAAAACTGAACGCAATCAGCACATCTAAACGGCGTTCAAGATCTGTCAATGTTAATATTTTAGAGCAAATGAAACACTGTAAGCTCTTGAACGCATTTAGCTGCATGGGTAAAAGGTGCAGGCATGTATCAACGAAGTTTTGGACCTAAGGGAACTTCAAAGCTGAATTGTTTTTTTTTATTGCTGATTTTTTTGAGCTGCATTGACAAACATACTGAATTGCTAGTATAACTACTATGTAGTGGGTTCAACTTACATTCACATTAAAAAAGTGTTTATCGACGGTTTCCAACTTCACCTTAGGTCTAGGTACTCAGAGTCTGTGGACGGTGAATAATGGGCTAGCTCGCCCTCCGTCCGTCTTATGACGACAGGCCGGGTCTCCCTTGTTTTACCGAAAAGAAATTGCCAAATTATCACTTCCCAAACAAATTTTCGCATAATTTCATTTGCCAAATTATTACTTACCAAAAAATCTCTTTACAAATAATTGTTACGAAAACCTATGTTTGGCAAGTGAACGTTTGAACAATAACTTGTTCCCCAAATAGTACTTTTACCATATTTTATCTAGTCAAATATTTCAGTTGGTATAACATATTTTACGCAAAATTAAATAAGCCAAATATTTGGTGTCGTCAATTTTAAACTTACCATTTCAGTCAAAAGCACTATTAACTAGTTGGAATCTCCTATTTGGATTCGGTTGGGGCTCCTATTTCTGTCTGCAGGGTTTACAGGCACCTAACTAACCGAACCTCGGGGTGCCCCTGACGTCGACCGTCTAGGGTTAGCGTTTCCGTCAGCAGGTCGACGGATCCCCGCTGCGCGGGGCTCCTATTTCTGTCTGCAAGGTTTACAGGAACCTAACTAACCGAACCTCGGGGTGCCCCTGACGTCGACCGTCTAGGGTTAGGGTTTCTGTCAGCATCTGTTAAATTTCAATTACGTTATATTAAATCAATTTGTGTTATGTCTTCATTCCAAAATTTTTGCCTTTATATTTTTTGTCATAACAAATCATTTGACTAAACGTTTATTGTCTTAATTTTGTTTGCTGTAATAAATCATTTGCATATAGACCAAAAGCCTTAATGACATTATCCTTGGTAATAATCTGCCAAGTAAACATTTGACCAAATGAAAATGTGCGTACTAAAATTATTCCAAATATTACATTGGTATAAAAAAAGGTTGCTAAAATTTGTTTGGGTAATGAAAATTTGGCAAAATCTTTTCGGCAAAACGGCAGGATCCCCGACAGGCCGTGTCGACGGCGCGTTCGTGTTCCACGCGCGCCTCAAAGAGATGCCAGCAAACAGGAGGGGCCCGCAAGGGCCGATGCTTGCCAGAGATACCGCGGCCCTGGAACACAAAGGGCAAAAGAAAGAACATGCATGGGTTTTAGTCAGTACAAGTCTCACACTCCCTTCCGCTTCGCCCAGAGCGGGAGGTACTCACACTACGACGATACATTTCACCGTTCGTGGTCACCAATTTGAATTTGCTTCATATTGGATTCGTGAATATTATTTCCAGGAAGCAAGAATGTTCGCGAAGGCTGAAAAAGACAAATCTATACAATAGTTAAGCTACAGAAAGAGAGCAAGAATTACGATTTTGCTTATATCAAGAAAGCTTTGATCTTCATTACTTATTTATAGAATGTTATCGGTCGGGTCGGTGTAAAATAATTTTCAATGGGCATAAAATAATATCAGGTATTTTCGTGATGTTGTGGAGTCAAGACAATGGCAGAGAGAAGATTCTATACAATCTGTGGTAATTGAATGCAAGTTCTTACTTCCACACTTTCCATTCTGTAATATTAGAAATGCGAACGTAACAGCCACAACGGCTGAGCGAATCGAGTTGAAATGTGGGACTTAAGTAAACCATAACCTGGTTTAGGAAATAGGGTAATCTTATCCCGATAATACGTTCCAGTGGGATAATTTTCAACCTCCGAGCAAGCGAACCCGCGTGCAAAATGTAGTTGATTATAACTGAGGAAAACCAATTGGTACGTAACACCAGTAACAAATTAACTCAGCAACATTGTAGCTATTGACGTAAAATTATTGGTACTAAATATTATTATTGCGATTCCAATTAAGATTGGAAGAGGGTTCCGTATAATTAACCAAATCTGAAATGTAACGTAGAAGTTACTACCTAATAATGTAAATGCAAATTGGGGCCTTTGAAAGCTATAAATATTATTTTATTATGTTACTGTTAAGGGTAACTAAGGCTGAAAATAACTAACTTCCTTCCGGACTAATTTATAGTGAGTAGACTTTTTTTCAGGCAAGCCGGCCAGGTTCTATGGTCGATCGCGGGCAAAATGGACAAGGTAAATGTTTCCCAAAAGACATAAGCATAAGGAAGAGTTTTGGCCGAAGGGTGTCATGTATCGGCGTTTCCGCGGAAGTCTACGCGACACCACGCAGGGCAACACGACGCCGTCACTTCGCGTACAGTTGCATTCTACGAGTATATTCTATTGGTCTGTAAGGTATATATGTTGTAGGTATTTGTTACCTGAAATAAATGGTATATTATTATTATTATATTATAAGCAAATAAATGGTTTTTCTTTCTTTCGTGAGGAGTTGGATTAAAACACTAAATAGCTGTAAAAACAGAGAGTCGAGGAAGACCTTTTCATAACATTGACGAGCACGAGAATGTATACAATTTAATACATTTTAAAGTATTTTTTCCGTGAATTAACAATTGTAACTTGCAGATAGGATCTTTTTCATAAAAAGTAAGTTCCAAAATACTATGTTCGGAACAACAAGAAATTTTAATCAGATCAGTAGTAGAAAAACACTTTTGAAAGTTGTTAAGTGTTTACATATTGGTGTTCGTGACTGTACAGTAGGCTCATATTATCAGCATGAAGTGCTGATAATATGAGCCTACTGTACAGTCACGTGCACGTGCATCACAGAAAGATGTTCACTACTGGACAAAGAAATCACCCAAGCGTCGTAATTCGACTGGTCCCGTGCTTCTTGAATCTTGAACCTTATGCTCAGCAATAGAACTTCAATAACATTAACATTTTATATTCTGCTGCATCTGTTCTCTCAAAATCAATATTTTGTAGCCAAAAAGCAGAGCCTAAATTCATCGTAAAGCTCAGTAAACCAGACCTTAATAGCTCCACAATTCGATCCTACACCTCACAAACCACAATCACAAACGCAAAGCGATCCTCTCACAATGAATAATGTATCTAGACTCCATGCTACTCATATCATATTCCACTGACTCTTTGATTGAGATAACACCCTGTCACAGTGTAAAGATAGCCAGAAAACCAACCAGGCCCTTTTTGTGGAATCAAACGTGCGTGTTAGGGTAGCTAGCTTAACTTTTTGTTGATTTATTTAAAACTAGCTTTTCGCCGCTACCTTCATCGTGAAATTACAACTTCCCCATCTGAATCGGACTTTGTTAACAATTTCAAGGGTTTTATTTTTGTTTGCACGGAACCCTAAACCTTTTTCTAAAATAAAAGCAGCCTACCAAGTTAAAGTACGCCTTACAATATCAGCTATCTACCAGTAAAATTTCCAGCCATTTCGAAGATTAGCCGGAACAAGCAGACAGTCAGACAGACAAAAAATAATTTTAAATAATAATTTTGTTATAAGTGTCGTGTACTTTCTGAATGCATAAGCATTCAGTAAATAGCTGTTATTTTGAAATTGCAAACACTATAATTTTATTTTTTGTATAGATGTTTAGATTTCACATGTTGGGCCACCAACTTCCTCACGAGTAACCAGCTACCTGAAACATGCTTGAACGTGTTCGAGGGAATGCTTTGCATGTGTGCGTTCCTTTTGCCTTAGCCTTTCGTCAACCATATGGTTTCAGCTTCCAGTCTAACCGGGTGTAGAGCTGCACCCAGTATTTTCATACCAAGATCGACTGCCTATCTGATCTCCACACCACAGTTAATGGGTAATACGATAGATACGCCATAGAAAAGTTTGTTCCTAGTTGTAATACTGTACGTTAATACAAATATGTGTAGTGTAACCCGTGATTTCGTTAGATATTCCACTTCAGCTCCAACAAAGGTTTATTTTAATTGTAAAGTTGGGTTTGAAGATAAGGCAACGCGGGTACTGTCTGCTTTTGAAACTAGGTTACGTTAGCATGTAGATGGTTTTTCTTTAATCTTGGAAGTTTTTGGTTGTCTGTTCTTAAGATCTCTGCTGGTATTTGGCTGGGTTCTAAAGATTTATAAATAGGAACTGCTGAATAAAGGATTTGAGGCCATTATTATACAGGGAGCGATGAACTGAGAAAGACGATTGGGTCAGACTCGATGCAAAAACAGGTATTGTGGCTTAGCTTCAGCGACGCTGATAGCTAACAGTGGATTGCGATAATCTGAATGATATGAATAAGCACGGTTGGCGCAGAAGCTGAGCGATTGGCTGCTGCGCTGTCGCGTGTCCGATCACCGCACGGAGCAAATATTTATATGATCTACAGGTGATTGTTCCGGGTCTGGCTGTTTGTGTATGTGGTTGTAACGCTGAATGATCATCATTCAGGAGAATTTCCTAGCAACGATTTAAATAAAAGTAGGTGCTGTATATACTATTGATATGACTATTTTGATATGAAGAGGAATGGAACACATGCGACTAAAAGAGTGATGAATATAAATGTTGATGGATGGACCGGAAGAGAAAGAGCAAAGAAAATATGGATAGATTGTGTGAGGAATGATATGAAGGAAAAAGAAGTAAACGATTGCGTGACGATTGACAGGGAGGAGTGGAAGAAAAAAAAAGGTGTTGCGCCGACCCCAAATAACCAAGGCCAAGGGCAGGAAGATGATGATGACTATGTTGCTACCAGTATTAAATAAGCCACAGCCTATCTTTAGAAAATAATTCCGTAACCTGAAAACCAAAATGTTTTATTTTCTGAATCGACAAACTCACGAGGTACTATGAATACAAAATTTAACTTGATATGGTTGGGGAACCGACAAACATACTTAGCCTAACAGAAAATCAAAAGTAATTTATTCAAATTACATAAACAGTCCCGCAAAGCCCGCCCTTCATCACTTCCTTGTGTTTAGCTGAGAATGTATTAAAGGAGAAAACTCTTCACACAATGTTTTTTCCTGTACGCACGACAACCAATCAAGCTATGAAAACCAGTATAAGCGGATCTCTCATTCTACCGGAAATCTTTACAAAGCGAGGCCATGTTATACGGGAAATTATAGCTTGATATGTCGCCGTGTGTACAGTCGCCAGCACATCAAGTTACCATACACTGTCAAACTCAAAATGATTTTAAACCTTAAAAGTTCATCGTTTAGTTCAATATCGAATGAGAAAATTTGACAGTTTGTAGTAACTTGATGCACCAACGTGCCATTTTAGTGACAAAGCTAAAAATTCTTCCTGAAATCAGTGTACCCGGAAACTTCACAGTGCAGTTAGAAGCGAATGACGTAACACTTAACTAGTGTTGGTTTCATGCCCGGCCATGTTTGTCGGCCACTCACTTTTATTGAATCCGGCTTTCGGCCGCGGATATAATGCGGTCCAACTAACTAGATCGTGAAATATTCGAACATTGTTTGCCTAGTTATTTTATGGGAGCAACTTTTGAAGAATGTTATTCGGCTTTCGGCTTTCAGCTGATATTCGGCTTAATGTACTGGCTGATTCAGTTACGTAGTTCTGTTATTGAAGTCTTGGAACTTTGTATATGATTTCTATTTGAATTGAAATAGTAAATAGGTCAGACGTGTGATGTAAATCTGGTAGTGGCGCTGTATTTCTTGAGTTTGGTCAAGTTTTGTGTTTTACTGCGTTGAGATAAAATTGTAGTGCGCTGCTTTGTTATTTACTTCAGAAATAAAACAATATTTTTAGAATGTTGTGATACTTATCTTGAATTGTAAAACTTAAGTGTTGACAAAATAAAACACGCCTTCAAAGAAGTGGTTCTTAATGTTTAAAAAAAATAAAAAAAGAACGAAACCATCATCACCTGCCTAGCCTTTTCCCAACTATGTTGGGGTCGGCTTCCAGTCTAACCGGATGCAGCTGAATACCAGTATTTTACATGGAACGACTGCCTATCTGACCTCCACAATCCAGTTAGTGCTAGGTAATATGATACCCGTTGGTAAGACTGGTTGTCAGACTTTCGGGTCACTGACTACCTGTAACGACTGTCAAAGATCTACAAATGACAGCCGAGACCATCGGCTTAACGTGCTTTCCGAGGCACGGAGGAAACTCGGTATGTAGTAAATGGGTGGTCACCCATCCTCGGACCAACCTAGGTAAGCACGGCTTAACCTAAAGATCGACCCGAGCGGCTGTTCTTATTTAGCCACGAGCTCCTCACACGAAAAAAAGCAAGAAACCAATTCTTAAAAACTGTATTGTTCAAAAATGTATTGTTTTTCGTCATCACGTCCTACTTTTATTCCAATTTATTATTTTGGAGCCACCCATTACATACCGAGTTTCCTCCGTGCCTCAAAAAGCACGCTAAGCTGTTGGTCCCGGCTGTCAATTGAAGATCTTTAACAGTCGTTACAAGTAGTTAGTAGCCCGAAAGTCTGACCACCAGTTTACCAAGGGGTAACATATATTACTCAATACTATTTGGGTTATGGAGGTTAGATAAGCAGTCACTCCATGTAAAATACTGGAATTCAGCTGCATCCGGTTAGGTTAGGATGATGATGATGACATACTGTCTGTTATAATCAGCAATCATCTCAACTCTCTCTTCCTACCTAGTGAAGTATACATCATACAATACATCTTCTCTTATTTAGTCATTATTTTTATCCAGCTTTCCACATGAATACTCAACCCTTATCAGTCATAATATAGAGCTCAAATTAACATGATCCTTAAACAAGACAAAGGCACAAAATGACGACCCAATTACCAGGCGCCTCATACACTTTGTAGCATATACCTGCACTTGGTAGCAAAATACGAAGGATCTACCGACTGGTGTTTATTTCCGCGTCAGTGTGAACACAACAAGGTAACTAGTTGCATTGCTTAGAGGAAAATGTGTTCCGTTAATTTATAGCTGCTCTGATTAGGTATTGCAGAAACATTGTTGGACTTTACAATTTCTATTGCCTGGTTTACCGTTTCCTGATAAGTTATGGGTTGTTGCTGTTGGCAATGGTCTCGCTCCACGCTTTAATAAATTTAAACATAACTGACAAAATATGGATGTACTTAAGGTGCCGACACTTTGCTTATCGCTTAAGGAATTACAGGAATGATATTGTAAGTTAACTTCTATTAATCTTGTTAGAAATTGTCTGTTAGATTCTGAGCTTGTGGCTAAATAATAACAGCTGCTCGGGAGTCGATCTTCAGGTTAAGCTGCGCTTGCCTAGGTTGTTCCCTGGATGGGTGACCATCCGTTACATACCAATTTCCTCGTACCTCGGAAAGCACGGGTACTGGTTGTCATTAGTAGATCTTTGACAGTCGTTGCAGGCAGTCAGTTGCCCGAAGGTCACTCAGACTTTCGGGCCACTGACTACCTGCAACCAGTCTTACCAAGGGGAATCGTATTACCCAGTACTAACTGGGTTGTGGGGGTCATAGAGGCAGTCGCTCCATGTAAAACAATGGTCAGCTGAATCCAGTAACACTGGAAGCCGACCCCAACATAGTTGGGAAAGGGCTAGGCAGATTATAATTGTATGTCAGATTTTCCAGTAGAAAGCTATCTGACGACCGTACCCGACCCTTTATCAGTCACAGTCCCTTGATCACTCAAAACACGAAGCTCAAATGACGATTTGCTAATTTAATCGTCATTTGAGCTTCGGTACGGTCGGACGGTAGCTCATACGCTCCGTGGGATATACATACCTACCTACACATGGTAGCAAATACAGGCGGATCTGCCCACTGGTATTTATCCCCGTATCGCTGTGAACGCATTGAGGTAGATAGCTGCATGAGCTGTATCGCGTAGAGGCAAACGCTCTTTGTTAATTTAAAGTTCATGTTTTAAAAAGATTTGCGAAAGCGGTGGCTTTACCTCTTAGCATTATTATGATGAATATTCAGATGACGTGAATATAACGAAACAAATGGTAATTGATTCTGACGCTGCCTTTTTGCAGGAAGATCTGAATAGACTGACAAACTGCAAAACGAATAAAATGCTTCTTAACTCTCAAAGTGTTACACATGCACATGCAATTCAGCCGTAACTAAATTGCCAAACCAAACAATTACACGATACGCCAACAAAAACTAAAAAAAAAATGAAGAAATACGTGACCTACGAGCCACAACAACTAAAATTAAAAATGTAAAGAATTAAAAAAGGCGTCTACCAGAATAAAATTATTTAACACCCTAATTCGCCCTGTACTTGAATATGGCAGCCCGGTTTGGAATCCTCACTACGACATTATACATCAAACACCTGGAAATTGTCCAAAGTCGCTTCCTGTATCATCTATGTTACAAAGAACGATTAGCTATAAAAGTAACCAGCTACAAATACAGACTACGGCACTACAAAATGGTCTCACTTGCTGACAGGCGAAAAACGGCAGGCCTGATTCTACTCCACAAAATATTTAATGGAGTCAGACTGTAGTGAATTACTAGACAAGTTACATATATACGCGCCATCTAGCCTGCCGCGGAAAATTAGTTACAATTTGTTTTATAATAATAATAATATAAGAATTCGAAAGAGATACCGCGGCCCTGGAACACAAAGGGCAAAAGTCCATGTTCCTTACATGGATGGATGTTAGTCAGTAAAAGTTTGACACTCCCTTCCGTTCAGCCCATTTTTTTTTTTTTTTTTTTTTTTTTTTTTGATAGGGCATCTCGCAGTTCAACCTAGGAGGTTGGCTACTGCTTAACCGGGCTAGTCCTGTGGATGCCTTGAATGTAAGGCCTCCAGCCAGGGGCTTAAACTAAGCTTATATACTAAGCGACCACTCGCTAAGGGCACCCCCTGTGGGGTACGGGCCTCGGCTTAGGGCGTCGCTGGGGGAGGGCAGCAAGGGGACAGGCTGGATCGGATTTCCATTATTTAGGGGCTGATTTAAAGCTACTGGCTCAGCGTCGCGGGCTGGCTCTGGCAAGAGACGGGGGGGAGCGTTACTGGGACGTCGCGACGGACCTCGGCGGCGAGGTCGGAATGACGGCGGTCTGGTTTTGTATTTTCTAAGAGTACTTGTTTCCCTACTACTTTCTTGAAGGAGGGTAATAGGGTCATCGGGGGTGACAAGGGTATGCCGAGGACGGCGAACTCTACTTATACGGGATGGATTGTAGCGGGCGGCCGATACGATCAGGGGATTTTTGTGCTTGACAGCACCGTCAAAGAAGCGCTTGGAAAGACGCTTCATGAACTGAACTATGGTAGGCAATCTAAGGTCTAGATGGAGACTGTCATTACGGACGTAGGGGGGGGCACCAGTGATTTTCCGGAGGAACCGGTTCTGTAAGGTCTGCAACCTGTGGATGTGACGGGGATGGGAATGGGCAAAGACGACGCAAGCGTACGTCATAATGGGGCGGACAACTGCTGTGTAAAGACGCAACTTGCACTTGAGTGACAACTTGCTCTTTGCAGTGATTAGGTAGTGGAGTCTACTAATAGCAAAGGCAGCCCGGTTCCGGGCTGCTTTTATGTGTGCCGCGAAGGACAGCGGAAGCAGTCATTTGATGATTTTTCATCGCAAAAAAAAAAGGTTCCAAAAATAATCTGGGACATTTCGCCAAAACGCCTCCAAAGACTCTGCAGGCAATACATTGTCAAAGCAATCTGACATGGACATATAAAAACAATCGACCACTGCAATAAATGTGGAATAATAATTATAAAAATTTTTATGTGAAACAATTTTACTACTTATGATTTCTTATCGTGGTTAAATAAGAACAGCCGCTCGGTTCGATCTTTAGGTTAAGCGGTGCTTACCTAGGTTGGCCTGTGGATGGGTGACCACCCATTACATACCAAGTTTCCTTAGTGCCTCGGAAAGCACGCTAAGCCGTTGGTTCCGGTTTCATTATTTTTGCGGGTTGTCTTTGACAGTCGTTACAGGTAGTCAGTGGCCCGAAAGTCTGACAACCAGTCTTACTAAGGGGTATCGTATTACCTAGCACTAACTGGGTTGTGGAGGTCAGATAGGCAGTCGCTCCATGTAAAATACCGGTGTTCAGCTGCATCCGGTTAGACTGGAAGGCAACCCCAACATAGTTGCGAAAAGGCTAGACAGATGATGACGATTTCTTATTATCAAAATGCTTTTTATTATTTTAGTTTTTATTTTGTTTTTGGAATACTTTTATTTTTTTGTCTTTTCTATGTTAACACCTAGTTGTATGTGCATGCTGTGGTCTTCTGTAATTGAAGGGACACACTTAAAAGAACCTATGTATAACTGTGAGCTATATTGTATCTGTTTATCTTTTGTTGGAGATCCAAATAAGTAAATAAATAGCTCTGATTAACATTAATGGATTTTAAAATTTGTAAAGTTCAATGATGTCGAAAGTCCAAAAACATGCATCTATGTTCTTGGACTTTCGACTATTATTCATTTATTTATAAGACCTACAGGTACTCATGCTTTTACAAAATAAATGTATCCATTTTATCTAATTGCCTGCTTTACAGACGTCTGATAAGTTCTGAGACTATGAGTTCTTTTGTGGATATTTTCGTACAACCAACAGAAGGTGCCTATTTAGGCTAGCCCTCTGTATATGGAACTTAGACATATCAGGCTAAACGTGGGTGTATTATTGGTCCACTTTTAATCTCAAAATAAACGAAAGAACGTAGCAGCTGTATTTCTTAACGTTTTGGTCGTAAATAAGTCTGGATGGGACATTATGTTGCTCAGAAACACGTGTTAGCAAACTAATAGGTTTTTATTTTCTCACATTTTTAGTTGAAAACCTTAAAAGAAAATATGTATTCTGAAGCAAGCCGAGATTTCATAACAGGTTGGTCTAGATATTTCTGGTCTGAATGGGTTTTTTCCCAAACCTCGTTTTTATCGTCCCGATCGTTTCTGTGTTTGCACAGCTAAACATTCTACGTTATAATAATAATAATAATAATAATAAATTTATTTGCGTAAAACATGGTATAAAAAGGTCTTATAGTAGAAAAATAGAGCAGACATGTTTTGCCAAGATTAAACATAGCATGCAAATATTTTTAATAATAATTTCCTTAACAAAATTATTATTATATTACAACAACGCTATTTTCGTGCTAGGAATTGTTTTATACTATAGAAGTTATTATTAATTAACCATTCATACAATTTTTTCTTAAAAATATATCTCGAGTTTGACATTTTCAGATCATTAGGCAATTTGTTATAAATTCGTACACACATAGTTAAGCAGCTTTTATTGTACTTAGCAAGCCTGGGAGCACTGTTAAGTACGAGTCTGTAAGGATCTCGCCTGCTTCGAGGATTTACATCGTTTGCTATTTTAAATAACTCCTTATGTTTCCATACAAACATGCATATTTCATTAATATACAGACAAGGTAGCGGTAACAATCCAAGTTTCTTAAATACTGGCTGACATGATTCCTCAGGATGAAGTCCGTATAGAGCCCTAATGCATTTCTTTTGAGCAACAAATGTTCTATGTTGGTCGGTACTGTTACCCCATATTATAAGTCCATATCGTAATATTGATTCCACATACGCATGATAAGCTAATATAGCTGTTTTTAGATTTGTACTTTTTTTTACTTGTCTAAGAGCATACACAAACTTATTTATCTTGCTTGAAACATTGTCTACATGCACTTTCCAGTGTAGATCTTCATCAATAGTAACTCCTAGGAACTGGGTATGTGTTACTGGTTTAATTTTGGGTATATTTAATTTGAAGTTAAATTTATGATTATTCGATTTATTAAATTGTATATAAACGGATTTGTCAAGGTTTATTTTCAAGTTATGTACATAAAGCCAGTTAATTAAAATGTCAATTGTATTATTAATGTCAGTTTCGTGGTCATAAATTGTATTTTGTTTTTTATTGGATGTCACAATAATTGCGATGTCATCAGCAAACAATATGCACTTATGTTTCATTATTTTAATGATGTCATTTATATATATCAAGAATAAAATCGGCCCTAGTATGCTTCCCTGTGGAACACCAAACTTATTACATCTATATTCCGACGAGTGTAGCGTTACTTCTTTATCTTCGTTAATGTTTGTTATGGTAACGCATTGTTGCCTGTTATCAAGATATGATTTTATCCACTGTAAGGTTGGCCCTCTAATCCCGATTGCTTCTAACTTTTGCAGTAGTAGATCGTGTGAAACTAGGTCGAAGGCTTTCGACAAATCAAAGAATAATCCTGTGGTTAGATTTTTGTCATTGATGTTAGTTAATATAACATTTATGAGGGCATAGATTGCTAATGTTGTAGACTTCCCTTTTTGAAAGCCATGCTGTTCTTTATTTATAATATTAAACTTTGTACAGTAATTTGCAATTCTTTTGTACATACATTTTTCGTATATTTTAGATAAGATGGGTATTAGGGTGATAGGGCGGTAATTGTTCAGGTCATGTCTGTCTCCCTTCTTGTAAAGTGGTCTAACAACGGAAAGCTTTAAAGCTTCTGGAAAAATTCCCTCATAGAATGACAAATTGATCAAGTGTGTTAGTACTTCAACAATTTCGTCGACACAGGTTTTAATAATTTTTGTGTTAATTTCGTCGTACCCTTCAGAATTTGTGTTATTTAAAAGCAGTATTTCCCTTCTAACTTCAGCTCTCGACATTGGTTTGAGAAACATTGAACCAACAGTTACATTATTGCTAGAGTTGGCTGTGACGTTCGGGGGCATTGATTTGTTTGTTGAATCGATATAATGGTTATTAAAGGCAGACGCTATTTCTACTGGATTGCTAATAAGTCTGTTGTTATATTTGATACTATCTATATTATGACTGGAGTTTGCATTATTTAGCTCGTCTTTTATAACATTCCACGTAGCTTTGCATTTGTTATCGTTGTTAGCTATGTATTTGATATTTGCGTTTTTCTTGGAATTACAAATGCATTTTTTAAGGAGAGTAGTGTATTTAAGGTATTTAGTCTTATTAATAGCAGTTTTGTTTTTATAAAATTGATGGCGCAGTAACCTTTTTGTTTTACAACTTTTTTTTAAACCCTTGGTTATCCAGCTTTGTTTCTTTTTGTTATTTAAATTTACTTTTACTTTTAATTTAGGGAAACAAAGATTGTAAAGTAGGCAAAACGTTTCATGAAAATGATTGAATGCTGAGTTTGCGTTGTTAGCCGTGTGTATTTCAGACCAAGAAAGATTACTCAAGCATTCCTTAAACTTGCGGATATTATCTGAGCTGTAATCTCTTTTGTATGTGTAATATATTGCTTGATTTTGGGTTTTATGTTTTAAAGGAATAGTTAACATTTGCGCTGTATCGTGGTCAGACAAGTGAAGTGGCATAACTGCAGCAGTAGCGTCGTGAATGTTACTCAGAATGTGATCTATACATGATGACTTACGTGTTGGTACATCAATGTGAAATTTCAGATTATAACTGTATGCTAGATCCTGCAATTGAGTAGTAATACTGCCCTTTTTAAGGGTGTTAATATTCAAATCACCCGCTAAAACTACTTTCATTCTAGATTTATATTGTTGAATCAAATTATACATGAGACTATTTAATTTGATTAAGAACTGGTTCGGGTCTGATTGAGGTGTTCTGTAGACACAAATTATAATTAATTTTTGATATGTAAGTTCAATTCCGCAAACTTCGAAAGTGTTTTGCGTGGCGTAGCTTTTTATAAATGGTAAGTCTTTGAACAATAGGTTTTTTTTAGCAAAAATACAGGTACCACCTCTTTGTTTTTCTCTGCAGTAGTTAGAAGCCATCTCATAACCGTGAATTTTAATGTATCTTGCGTAGTCTCTTTTGATAAAGGTTTCGGAAAGGCATATTATGTCTGGGTCGTTGTGCTCTTCTTGTAGTTCTTGCAAGGTTAATTCTAGAATTTCTTTTTTTGATATGATACTGGCAATATTTTGGTGGAGTATTTTAAGGTTATGGGTTACTGGAGGTGATATTTTGGGCAAGAAAAAATTTGCTATTTCGTTTTATCTTTGGAAAATAGTACGGAATAGTTCCTCTTTGAGTTTGTTCCACGGGATGTGTAACGTTTAGTGTTTGCGATGCTGAATTCATACGTTGAAAATAGAAAGGAATTGTTCCTTTCTTGGGTTCATTTATATTGGCTTTTAATTTAAGGCTTGATTTGTTACTCGCTATCTTCTTAATAAGTTCTCTTGGGTTTAAATAGTTCTCGCTGTAGTCATTATAGTCTATAAGATAATTAATTTTGTTACAAATGCCGTATGTGTTAGTGGTTCCACATTCTAAAAATTTACACTTTTTGTAGTTTTTACACAAGTTTTTGATACGATAGTTAAGATTATTTATATCTAAATTCTCATTTTTAAATACATTCAAGACAATTATCATGTTGTTATAAAATGTATCTATCACAATTCGTAGTTGCGATAAAATAAAATTTAAATTATGATCGTTTTCTCCCACACAAATTACAAGTTTGTCGTTAGGGTTTAACTTAGTATGGCGACAGTTCATTATTATTTGGTTACTTAAAGCATTAGGTTTTGTTTCAGAGATAATTTTATACCTTTCATACCGAGTATTTTTTCTTGATTGAATGATAGCTGCTGCTAGGCCGACGCATTGTTGAGAGCCGAAGATAAGAATTCTATTCGGCAATTCACTTTGTTGTTCTCGAGTACAGGCAGACATCTTTGGGCAGATTTTCGACACCCGGGATTGTTGATGGTTATTATTATTATTATAGTATTTGAGCGCGTCTATTTGTTTCTTGAAAGTTGCAAGCTGTTCCTGTGCGTTTTCCAATTCTTGTTGTAGGCCTGTAATTTTCTGTTGTAGCAACACAATTTTGATGCTTTTGTTATCACTTACATTACTTTTGCTAGTCAGTGGAGTCGAAGGTGTAGAGAAAGTCTGTTGTGGTAGGGACTGTTTTCTTCCTCTAGTCATATCTGCGTTGTTTTCAATGGTGGGAGAATGGCAAAGTGTTTTTAACATTTTTATTTCCGTAGTTAGCTTATTTAATTGTTGACGAAGATTGTTATTTTCTAATATTGTATTTTCTAGCTCATTCTCGGTGCTATCGAGCTTATTTGTAAGTTCTTTTATTGTGTCTTTCATTTCTAAAATTGTTAAAGTTTCAGTTTACGTTAATTACTTGTAACTGTAATTTCCGGTAAAAACCAAAGATTTAAACCATACTCACCCAACTTAGGTATGTTTAGGCCCGGACTCCACCAAAGCGGAGACGAGCGAAGATGTGCAAAAGCGGTTTGCACATCTCCGCTCCCCGCACGCCGCTCACAGCACACAGCTTACCGTACGCCGCACGCAGCACACCGCTCACCGCACGCCGCACGCAGCACACAGCTCACCGCACGCCGCACGCAGCACACCGTTCACAGTACGCCGCACACGTGTTCTCGTCTCCGCTAGCCTAAATTACGAGAAATCTCCTCTCCTCGTTGCTCAACCGTTTCCACACAAGCTAAGCGAGGACGAGAAGTGTAAATAACGATTATATTGGTGGTTTACAACACATCTCCTCTCCTGTCGTCTCGACTCCACTTCGGTTGAGGCCGGCCCTACACTAGGATTTTCAGGATCTTACTTGAACATCCCACGTGGAACGATGATAGATCATTCTATTTTCTAAGATAATAGATAATCTATTCATCGAACCAGAAACGTGATCAGTTTTCGACGCGGTCTTTAACGGCCTAATTCTTTGGTACAAACAGAATTGCTTCAAGTTTATCTCGGACACTAGAGGAGACCTTTGCCCGGCGACCGGGACGGTAATCGACAATCAGCCTGTCCCCTTATTCTTGTGCCTTGAAAATACATCTAATAACTCTTCTTGTTCTCTACACTATTTAAAATTAATTAACGTTCATTTGAAACGTATCCATAAGGATAGGTGGCCTTACACATTACTGCCTTGGATTAGAAGCAAATTAAAATATAAAACTTCGGAGACTGCCAAAAGATCTCTGAAATAGCACAAACAAGACAATTGAACATTGCTTTGTAATTTCTAAGTTACAAGGGTGACGAAAACCGTAAACCGCAGCGGCAAAACCGTCCCAGTTGCAGCGACAGGCTGCAGCCAAAGATGTTGTTTCGAGACTGCAAATCAGAAGTATCATCATTGTCATTGAAAAACCGGCCAAGTGCGAGTGGGACTCTCGCATGAAGGGTTCCGTACCATCGTAGTAGGGGTAACCCTTTAATGTTTTATTTATTTTCTTTGAAAATTTCAACTGTCTACATATTACGGATCATGAGATACATCCCGCTGATAGACGGATGGACGGACGGACAGCGGAGGCTTAGTAATAGAGTCTCGTTGGTTACCCTTCGGGTACGGAACTTAGAAATAACCAGACTACACAATCTACAAGAGAAATGCCGCTGTCGTCGAAGATGGACCGGAATTAAAACCCCAGCTGCATTGTCGCTTGCGGTCTGTCCTCGCTACTTTTGCTAACCACATTCACACAGTTCTCCAATCGTGTTACCAACTTATAAAAAAAACTAATTAACAACCCACATACATCAGGAAGGCCGAACGTACAGCGGTAGCGGTCGCGATAGCCGAGTATCCAATCAAACTTTATTGTGTCTGCCCCAGATGCGAGTAGGTACTCTTTGTATAACTTAAGGAACGTCTAAACGGGCCATAAGACTGCAATACAGTTGCCGGCAACATTGACAGCAACTATAGCCAAACTATGCGATATACTCGCACGGCAATATTTTAAATGTTGTCCGGCCATATAGCCATACACCTTTTTATGGCTGATGCATTTATATCAACATCATCATCATCCTATAGCAGCTGCAGTCCACTGTTGGACATAGGCCGCATTTACAAAAGAAGGTGCACAAGTCAAACATAACATATGAGCCATACTAGATCAGGCATATTGATTAGATAATTTTGAAACATAAATAGAAAATAAATTTTGTCAATAAAATATTGTAATGGGACTATAATAATAATAATAATAAACATTTATTTCAGAATCACTTCCATATTTTGTTAGTAACAATAAAAACTTAAACACTAGTGTTAGTAAACATTTACTTCTTAGCTGCGTGAGGCACGCCGATCCTGAGGAATGTCTACTTGACTGCGTGCAGTCAAGACGCACGGCACGACGTTGTGACTATAGTTGACAATATTGTAACTGGATAATGCAATAAAATTTATTGCATTGCCCGTGTACACGCACCTTTACAGATCCCCCTTTAGTATGCCGAAGACGTTCTCACTTTTACATCCTGTTTCCATCGTTAGTACTGAGTATTCTAAGTAGGGACGTAGTGGGAAAGTCCATTAATGTTGTAAGGATTTTGAAGCGCGTTGGTTTTTCCCGCTGGAAGATTTCTTGGTATTTTTAAGCGGGTGGAGTTTTTGAATTCCTGGTAGCTATGCGTGTTGTTTTGTACTAGTAAATTCTGAAGTAGATAAGTTCTCTAGGATATTTGTTGGTTTCTCACTCGATATTGTTTATACGAGTATAAACTGTGCCTTATAGTTTATATAAGCTGTAGATAATTCGGAAAGTGTGTTTAAGTTTGAATGAAGGAGGTAATCTCTGAAACTGCTCATCTGATTTCAAAAATTTTTTCACTGATGGAAAGCTGGGTCTCCCTTGTTTTACCGAAAAGAAATTGCCAAATTATCACTTTCCAAACAAATTTTCGCATAATTTCATTTGCCAAATTATTACTTACCAAAAAATCTCTTTACAAATAATTGTTACGAAAACCTATGTTTGGCAAGTGAAAGTTTGAACAATAACTTGTTCACCAACTAGTACTTTTACCATTTTTTATCTAGTCAAATATTTCAGTTGGTATAACATATTTTACGCAAAATTAAATAAGCCAAATATTTGGTGTCGTCAATTTTAAAGTAAAGTTACCATTTCAGTCAAAAGCACTATTAACTAGTTGGAATCTCCTATTTGGATTCGGTTGGGGCTCCTATTTCTGTCTGCAGGGTTTACAGGCACCTAACTAACCGAACCTCGGGGTGCCCCTGACGTCGACCGTCTAGGGTTAGCGTTTCCGTCAGCATCTGTTAAATTTCAATTACGTTATATTAAATCAATTTGTGTTATGTCTTCATTCCAAAATTTTTGCCTTTATATTTTTTGTCATAACAAATCATTTGACTAAACGTTTATTGTCTTAATTTTGTTTGCTGTAATAAATCATTTGATTAAAGACCAAAAGCCTTAATGATATTATTCTTGGTAATAATCTGCCAAGTAAACATTTGACCAAATGAAAATGTGCGTACTAAAATTATTCCAAATATTACATTGGTATAAAAAAAGGTTGCTAAAATTTGTTTGGGTAATGAAAATTTGGCAAAATCTTTTCGGCAAAACGGCAGGATCCCTGGAAAGCTACATTATTATCGAGTGCCACAGAATATGTTTTTCACGCGGTTAAAGGCGTGGGTAGAAGCTAGTTGTTCAATGAAATAAAGAAATAAAACAAAAAGGCAGTTGGGATTCGAAAAGAAATGGGGCTTAACTTTCAATTAGAAAAATCTTACTTAATATTATAATTGCGAAAGTTTGTAATGATGAATGGATATTTGTTATACTTTCATGGAAAAACTACTGAACGGATTTGGATGAAATTTGGCACGCAGATAGTTTATAAGCTGGATTAACACAACAATTAATGAACTCCACGCGGGCAAACCGCGAGCAAAAACTAGTAAGCTATATTTCCTCTTCAGAATATTGTAGACATAATTTAGCATAAAAAAAAGTTAACAAATAATTCATTCCTTAGTTTTTAGAAATTGGTCAAGGAATAGTATTCCCTAGCTAACATCGAACGTGACGGGCACCGCACATACCGTGCAATGATGTAGCCAATTAGCGCTTTCAAAGTGCATTGCAGTGCACTAAATGCAGTGGATTGCACCAATCAGAGAGACGTGCGTTACGTGTCGGGTCATAATGTGATCTTCGGTTTGTGAAACTCGCAGTTCGAGTACGTGAGTGGAGGGCATAGACGTAATTACGGGTATTAGCTACGCGTACTTTTCCTAGAAATAGAATATTAGGATTTGATTTGACTGTGTCGTTGGTCTAGTATTTGAATGCGCGATTGCTGAGCATGAGTTCTGGGTTCGATTCCCAGGTCGGGCAAAGTGTTATTGGGTGTTTCCATAAGGAATTTCTCAGTAGCAGCCACGGAGTTTGGATTTCTGCCCAGTTGATGGCAATAGGCTTGCCCCCTATTAAATGGGACTTAAACATAACTAACGAAATGTGGATGTACTAATGGGTACACCTCTGCCTAACCCTTCGGGGATAACAGGCGTAGTGATTGCGACCACTAGACCACCGAGGCAGCTAAAAAAATCCTAGACAGAAATCACTAACTGCCGCCACTACGCCACACATGCTTCAGTTCAATATTACCCTCAAAAGAACATGTTTCGAATAATTCAACAAAAGTTGCGTCTCTATTTCACGAAATTCCACCCAATCCGGTTTTGACGTGAATATTGAAATAAAATATAAACAGAAGTCGTGATATTTTGCCACAATATTGCATTTCGCGCGGACTGGCATCGCGTCGCGTCACTGCAATTTCTCTATTTGTATGAACTTTGGAGTTTGCGCGAGTATTATATTTTATTCACACAATACAGTCATGTGCAAACATATGAAACAGTTTGGATTTTTTTTTGTTGTTTTAGAACAATATTATGAAACTTTTGAGCGTGTTCCATTCGTGCTTTGGTATTATTTAAGTTTTTTTTTCTAATTATTTCCTCGTGACTAATAAAGCCAACGTTCAACCTGGAGGTAACTGGTCATCACCGTCGCTTGAATTGCATCTACAATACTTACACCCCTATCCATCCAGTCCATCCAAGTTAAAGTAATTACTTGAGTTGTATCCTAGAGATCGACAGTTGTATCCTGTAGATGTAGCATCCTTCTCTTTTTCTGTCTAGCCCTGCGGGACGAATAGATCAAAATAAATGATAAATGCATCAAAAATTTAATCAGGCATCAAAAATATGTCATGCTTCTACACGATCGTATCGTATCGAATGAAAATAATTGTAATCCATTGAAGCGAACGATTAATTTTATCCGGCCAGAGTCAACGTTTAATTGTTAATTTATTTGTTTGCGTTACCTTATGTTCAGTTCAGCGTATTTTTTAGAGATTAGTCACAGTTTTTAGTTCAGTGGACTGAAAGGGGTAACATGGCGGATTCGTGTTCTATTTTTAAATAAATTAATTCAAAAAAACTAGATGGATTGATTTTTAAGCGATTGTCACGAAATCGTGTATTTTCGTTTCGACAGACGGATATTTTTTGGTGCAGTTTTTGCCATTTTGCAAAACGGGGCCCTAATCATAAGAATGTTTGTTTAGGGTTTCGTATATTATTATATTAAAGGATTTAGCACATGTTTTATTTACATTAATAAAAAGATAAATGTTAAAAGTACCTACCTACACCTGGCAGGTTCATGTCTCCGTATAAAATAAGGAGAGAATATTCTTCACTTTGTGTCAACATCTCAAGTGCTTACTAAGCCTTGTAAGCTAGTACTTCTACGTATTTATTTATTTAGTACATTTGAGTCTTTAATCATAAATCCCAGTTTAAGTACAGTCAAGAAATTAATGTAGTATGACGGCATAAAAAAGACTATGTCGTGTTGACATAATTAGTTGTTATTGTGTTCCTCATACCTAGACTCTGCTAGAAGTCTGCTCTCCTGAGTCAACCAGAACTTTGAAGTGAAGTTAGTGTTAACCGATAGGTTATTGTATAATACTAGTCTGACTGGTATGACCATAATGCCATGGAAGTTGGGTAGGCCTTTGGTGTGGGACGCAACTTTCCTCGATACCCTTGCGCCATCCCATCTTCCTAGCACTGTGGGCTGCGCTGGGGCGGCTGCTGCAGGTGCTGAAAACCTCAAACGATTGGTAGTTATGTGTTTGAGCCGTTTGGGGTTGAAACACTAGGGCCGTGGGGACTCGGACCCCACCTAGTATTTCGGAAAATCGCCAAGCGGTTGATCGACTCTTCACGTGACCAGCAGGCGGGGCTATTTTTTGGCTAAAGAATCAGCATTGCCATCCAACGTGGCAATGCTGCCAGCCTTCTGGGCACTTTTCCTGTTGACAGCGATGCGGACAAATTTTTGGACGCCTTGTAACATTTTTCTACTCGTACATATTTATTACTATTATAGTTTTGTGGTTTGTAAATAATTTAATTAGCTTTGAAATAAAAATATAACTTACCCATATAAAAAAAATACTGGTCTTGGGTATCATAAAAATACGCTCAAGAAAGATGAGGATCCTTTTAAACAAGCACCTATGCCACCTTATCGCGTAACTTAGGTGGTGATTAGAAATACGTAGTAACCAAACATGAGAGCACAGAAAAGCACCAACCGATCCAACCATTTTCGGCGTCAAGTGGGAAGATGTAACTCCAACTTCGTTAAGTGGGGCTACCTCAACGCAACAGCAGAATGGTGTGAAGCGGTGGCGCAAACTATGGCTCACCTCGTATCCTGCCATCTTATCCCAAAAACATGCAGCCGAAATGATCTCTGTATCTCGCTAGCTACCACTGACGACGCTGTCATGTGGAATTGCCGAAGTTCTGGGCTAACAAAAAAAAACCAAAGCCATAAAAATGTATTATTGAAAATAACTCATGAACTACCCAAGCAATATGAATAAAATTTATATTGGACAGCTGCGCAAGCTTAAATCATGTAAATCAGACCAGTAATCACGGAGTTATGAGGTAACAACCGAATTGAGAACCTCCTCCATTTTAGAAATCGGTTAAAATATAAATACTGTCTTGCCAGCGACACGAAGAAGAAGATCAACCGATGTAGTCAACCGTACGTGCATACAAAACGCAGTAGACCCGCGTTACCTACATACCAGTATCTTTTGTTAACTGTACTTACATTTGTTCTCAGTCTGTTGGGTTTTCCACATGATATTTCTTCAACACTAAGTTGGTTTAATGTATAAGTTATTACAGCATCAGAAAGTTTACTTAGACATAACTTGTTTATTTGTGGGTTCTGAATATTATGTTTGTCGTTCCGTAGTGCTTATTTCTTGGTTACTTATCATACAAACGGGTTTGTACTCGCCAAGTTGAAATGTATATGGCTCAGAGATGAAACAGAGCTGTGTGGGATACATCAATACATATTATCAGAAAAGTTCTGACTAATGTCGCATAGAAAGCTGAAATTTTACACAAAGGACTCCTTGTCTACGTCTTAGAAGGATGACATAGACAAGGGATAAGAATTTGCGGAATAGGGACGTATTTTCAGATAGGAGTGTCCTATATATGTATAAGTATAGTGGTTAAAATGAAAATAACTTTTAATTAAAGTAAAGGAAATAAAATATTAATGAATATTTAACTTTTACCATGAAAGTAGTTGAAAACCAAGTCACTTCACTGAATTCATTGACATTTAATAAAGATGTTTGGCTTTCTGAGTTATTTATTTATCTTCCAACACACTTTAAACATTCTAGCTTAAATTGAGTCCTTTCAAATTTTCGAGCATTTGAGATAATTTTCCATTCGATCAGACATCGACAAACTTGGCTGGATGGTGGCTTCATTTAGCAATGTCTATATCGACCTTTTTCAATTAGGTAGTTACGAAGGTACTTTTATAAAAAGCTACTTTGTTACAAAGTTCTAAACATATTTACGGATTATAGTACATTTTGATACAAGTGGGGAAACTCACTGCAGCCGAGGCGGAATTTACACCCGAACCCTAGGCGAGGGTGTTATGGAGCTCGGCTGCAATGTTCGGACTATTTCTGAATTGATTTGGTCTTATTTTTCTTTTATACACGAACAGGCAGAAATACAGAGGAAAATATTGTAGAAAAAGGACAGGCAGTGTTGAAGTGTATGGAGTAACGTAATTGAAACAGCGGTCGGGAATATATTATTATATGTTACTCGACATTTAGCTTTTAGCTTACGGCTACAATTTAACTAGGGCAATCAAGGATAAATTAGTCTACCCGGACGATAGGCTAAGGAGTCGACAGAGTGCCAATTAGCGGGATCAACGTAAGTCTAGATTTTAGGATAAGAACTAACGTGTACTGGTCAGGAAGTCGAAACGAGTACTGGCGCAACTGGCGCCCTATGACATGCTAAATTGCTTTATAGCAAGTCTTATGCTCCGACGATTGCCGAGGTCACCCGAGGGTTCCCGACGCCGCGTTTGGTTAACTATTACATTAATGATTGTATTTTGTGCAGTGCAAATATTTATTGGTATTGTTTATTTGGTAAATAGGTATTATTATGTGTGATATAAATATAGCAATTAAATAAATGTGTACATATATTTCTGTTAATAAACTGTTAGTTTTTATTCAAAGACAATGATCGTGTTTCGTATTTGATGTCTATGGTAACTTGACGTTTGTTTAAAGACAGTTCTGTGTAACGAGAAAATAACTTGTGAATTATGTTGTGCAGTGTTTACAATTTTGGTTTTAAGTTTTAAACTAACGTCTAAATGCCGGTGTAGCGATGACCGCTACTGTGTCTTATACTTAGTTTTCATACGAATAATATTAACTTTATCCAAATATACAAAACGAAACAAAACGCAAAACGAAAACTTAAAAGCGCTGACACATTCCGCAGATTAAATATGGCGGACAAGTTTAGCAGTAAGTTTTGAAAAGTGGCAACACATCAGTCCACTGTCAAAGCGTTGCGCGGGAAACGTTAGTACGGAGAAAATGTCGTGACGTCATGCAGTGATGTCACGGTATAATGCATGTATGACCTACTTGATATGACACTTTACGTTAAATAATTTAGTCGACTTTAAAGCTTCGTTAGTTTTATAATATAATGGAGGGGTGTGGAGCGAAGGATTATAAGCAATCTCACGGAGAGTGTTTTGAACGCTATTTTCTAAACACCGCTGTGTTTATCGAAGACTTTACGAAAGTTAGTTTATTAAATTGAGTGTCTTTCTTGGCATTATGGTGTTGCTGAATGCTTTAATATGGGTCACATAAATTAACAAAATTCAGTCAAGTAAGTAGTACTAAAATAGAATCTTGTATTCAATGATTTTTGTTTGTGCAAGAACTCGGTTGTTACCCATTATAAATAAAGATTTTAATAATTATATGGTTTTCTCCCCCACCTAGATACCACACAAAACTATACACACAAATAAAATGACGATTAACGTGAGCTAATATCAAAATGGATGGAAGGAGATGGTGGATACCTACCTTTTTTTTGGGATGGGAAATCTTCAAATGACTCCTACCGCTCTGGACGGAGCGGAAGGGAGTGTCAGACTTTTACTGACTAAAACCTATCCATGAGGTACCCATCCGCCTATTAATCATAATTATCATTTTATGTCGGATGTGTATAGGGTTGCCATACGTCTGAAATGTTCCCAACATAACCGTAATTATAGTTCAGTGTCCGGAATGCGGATGGAATTCTAAAACGTTTAGAATTTTGTAACAATGAGAAAATAACAAAAAGTTGATACTAAAATAAAATTATTTTTATATTACTGTTAGCCAGTGTCATCTCACTGCTGTGTAAAGGCGTCTCCCCATGACTTCCAAATCCTTTGATTCAGGGCCAATGTGGACCACTGGTCGTTGGTTCTGTCCAGCTCGTCCCGCCATTGCCCAAAAAGCCACTAAGCTAAACTGGGACTGTCCTGGCTAATGTCTGCCGTATGCTTAACGAGCTGTGGGCCATAATAACCACGATGTGGAGCCCGCACACAACCAGAAGGCGACGCGGTAGACCTCGTTTTTCATATAACAAAAATATACAATTCAGTTATATTGTAGAGAGAGAGACTAAAAAAATCTGGAATTTTCCTCAACTGTATGGAAAATTCTCCGGAAAAAAAATCATAGATTTGGGAACCCTAGGTAAGAATGACCTCAATATTTCGCCAACCTCTCCCTTGCGATTTCAATCAAACTACATACGACTGAACATTACCATCATATATCTGCCCTAGTACCATACTACTACTAAGTAGTCAGTCATATTTTTAACCGACTTTGAAAAAGGAGGAAGTTATGTATTCCACAATTTCACATTTTGTAACGCATATGTACATGTATGATCAGCGATTTCTCCAATTACTAGTCCGATTTTTTATTTGGTAGAAGTAGCTCGCGCTACCCATTACATACCGAGTTTCCTTCGTGCCTCGGAAAGCACGTTAAGCCGTTGGTCCCGACTGTCATATGTAGATCTTTGACAGTCGTTACAGGTAGTTAGTGGCCCGAAAGTCTGACAACCAGTCTTACCATAGGGTATCGTATTACCCAGAACTAACTGGGTTGTGGAGGTCAGATAGGCATTCGCTCCACGTGAAGTACTGGTATCCAGCCGGTTAGACTGGAAGCCGACCCCAACATAGTTGGGAAAAGGCAAGTCAGATGATGATGAAGTACTAGCTCGTGCGGTGGTCCCTTAACAATTTTATTAACTTTACTTCGGTACGTTATGAGTTATCCTCTATAAAATGCATTTTTTCTTCTTCGTCTATGTGTATAATGTGCTAATAACTACTAGTTACAATGTAAAATTGATACTTGACATTTGTGTGAGATACCACAACTAAATAGGGTTAAATTAAAGTTTTTTTCCTTCCATTCTCCGCTTAAAACCGTCACGCTAACACTTATCCTTTTTTCACATCACGACTGAACAAAACAAACTATTTTAACTAAAATGATGCAACAAAACCGTCCCCTAAAACGCTAAAAATAAATAATAATTAAAACACATTTGTAACACAAATATACGCTTCATTTGCGTGTCACAACACATTGAGCATTAATGACGGTAGGCATGACACACATTACATTAACTTTTGACAATCAACCCAGATTTGTTAGCTGCTTTCAGTTGGTTAAGCCCCTTTGCAGTTTTAGGTTGGGCTTGGAAAATATTTTAGTGGGGTTAAATTGATAGGCAAGGCTGCAGGCTGGCAAGAAATGATAGAAATAAATTAAATAATCATCATAACAATAATAATCACGCCTGTAATCCACGATAGGTTAAGCAGAGGTGTTTTTAATAGTAGGTTAGGTACATCCAAATTCCGCCAGTTGTTTAAGTTCTATGTAATAGGGGGCGAGCCTATTGAAATCAACTGGGCACAAATCCAGGCTCCATGGCTGCTACTGAGAAATTCCTGATGGAAAACCCCAATAACACTTTGATCGACATGGGAATCGAACCCTGGACCTCATGTTCAACAGTCAAAGACACTACACCAACAAGGCAAAGAAAATCGATTTTCTAAATGGTAAAAAAACGAGATGTTTAAAAAGACAAAAGAGAAGCAAAGTCCAACAAGGGTGAAGAAAAAGTGGCGCTTAAATTGAAATGGCGACATGTAGAAAAAATAAGCTAGGGGCAAGGCATAATTATTGGACATTGGGTTTTAAAAATCCGTTCTAAACTAAGATGTAGGAAACCTGAGCTTTTGGAGAAGTAACTTAAACTAGGTTGCTGACATAATCAATATAATCATCATCATTTCAGCCGAAAGACGACCACTGCTGGGCATAGGCCTCTCCAAAGTGTCGCCACATTGACCGGTCCCGTGCGTCTCGCAACCAGAGGATTGCTGAAAATGAGCAATTTAAAAAAAAAAATTTTTGATTATTGTCTTATAGCTCTTTATCAGCTATAGAAGTCGACATCCTAAACTATACGTCACTCCCATCATCATACACAGCCTGAATTCACCCACTGCTGAGTATATGCCTCTCTTTTCTTCTGCCAATCTCCACGTTCCTGTGCCAGCCTCATCCAGGATTTTCCCCCGATGGCAACTATGTCGTCTACCCATCTGGCCGCCGGACGACCCACATTTCGTTTCCCCGTTCTTGGACGCCATTCGGTGACAGCCTTAGTCCACCTGTCATCACAGTGCCTTGCCTTGCCGTCACTCCCATACATGTCCAAAATAGAGATCATTATAATTATAACTAAGAATACTCTCCCAATCATGAAATACCAATTAACAAAACTCTAGTTTCAAAAAAAAACATCTATCCCAAAAATAACGAGACAGGCACCTACTCGTGTTCATTCAACATGATCCAAACCAATTATGAGAACTATCTCGCAAAATAAATACAACCTATTTTTATTTGACTAACTTCTGCCCGCAGCTTTACTAGCGTGGATATCGAAAAATATCCGACGGGAACGTACTACCGGGTCTAAAAAGTAACCTATAGGTTAATCCAGGTTACGGTAACAAACCTAACTTCATCCCACATTTTAACCCTTCAGGGGTAAAATTATCAAAAATGCTTAGACACGTATAGATTAATTTTCAATTGTCAGCCTAAACATAAAATTTGAAGATCCTAACTTCAAAACTGACAGACTTTCTTAAATAAACTTCCATCCGCTATTTTATTCCTTTAGGAGTGGAATTCCCAAAAATCCTTTCTCAGTGGATACTTACACTTCACGAAGAACACACCCTCCAAATTTCATGTCTCTAGGACCAGTGGCTGTGTGTTTATATATCACTCAGTCAGTCAGTTAGTTTACCATCTTTATATATATAATTCTTCTGTGAGTGTGTATGTCACTGAACTTCTCTCAAACGACTGGACCGATTTTGATGAAATTTTTTGTGTGTGTTCAAGGGGATCTGGGAATGGTTTAGATTCACAAAAAATTAGGGTAGGTAGGGTAGTAGGTAGGAAAACATGCATTGCAACGCATGCCGGGCACAGCTAGTTTTATATATATAGAAACCTCCGAGAATAAAGTAATTAAAACTAACAAGATATACCGAGTGACATGTCTAGTACTTAGCGACTGTGAGCGTTTCCCGGCTCTAAACTAGGTCTTTAAGACTTTAGACTTAAGACCTACTTATGGAGGATGTTTGGATTTAATGCCTAGGTGACATTCAAGGAAAAGTACAAAAATGTATAAGATTGACGCTCGCGAAAAGCTTATGTCAGTAATGTCGTGGAAAATTAAAACGCATTTAAAACGATTGACCCTTGTCTAGGCAAGGAAGACTTCCGAAGGCGACAGCGCAAACCACCTGACAGCACGGTTTGCTCAGTGGCTGACCGATCGGCTGCTGAGCAGCGTGTCGCGGGTTCGATTCCCGCACGGAGCAAATACTTGTATGGCCTATAGGTAGTTGTTCCGAGTCTGGCTGTTTGTGTATGTGAGTTTAAATGTTTACAAATGCACCCACGATACAGGAGAAATTCCTAGTGCGTGGCACGTTTTTATTAAACCAAAACTAAAAATAGAAAAATGGCCTCTGTTATTCGATAGTGACACACACGCGAATAATATGATCAGATAATTATTATGAAAGCAATATCGAAAAGTTTAGTGCATACGTACACAAACTCACGCCTTTTACCATTGGACAGAACCTACAAAACGCCACTTGCTACGATCCTTATTTTATTTTATTTATTGAAGGATAATAAACAACTACAACATGTATAAAACATAAGATTAACAAAACTAAGTAGTAATGTTGTAGTCCACTGCATTATCTACAGATAAAACATATTTAAAGATCAGTGGTTGCCTCTAGATGGGCATTACCAAAATTAACAAATGTTTTGAAATTCTTAAATAAATTTGTTAACATAAAGCTAGATATGTCTACAAAACCAAATCAGATCAATAACAATTTCATTTACTTACATTATGCAATAAAAAATAATAAGGATTAGATTACAATTACGATATTTTTTTCATTAAATTAATAATAGATTTAAATTTATTTTTAGAGCATGCAAATTATCAATATCAATGAAATAGATAATCTTTTCGATTCGTCAACTTTCATAGCTCTGGTTCACTTATACCTAGGCTGCACTAAAAGTATCGGGAATGGAATATTTCCACTGTTCCTGTCATATTAAAATCTTTTTAATTGAAAACTCCTTGGTTTTAAAAATCGAATACCATTTATTTATTTAAAAAAAGATTCTCGGTCTTGTCACAAGGTTTTGTCAAACTTGTTCAGTCGTTGAGAAAATGGAATTGACTCGAGAAAATTCAAGAGCGATGATTTATTATGACTTTCGAAGTGGTTTAACACAAAAACAGTGTGTTGACCGGATGATTTCTGCATTTGGTGGTGAAGCCCCATCCAAAACCACAATTTATCGCTGGTTTGCTGAATTTCAACGTGGACGTGTCAAGCTCAGTGATGATCCCCGTCAAGGTCGTCCAAAAACTGCAGTCACCCAAGAAAACGTTGATGTTGTGCGTAAGCTGATTGAGGAAGATCAACATGTGACATACCGCGAAATTCGGGCAACTTTAGACATTGGCATGAGTCAAATACAAATAATCTTGCATGAACAATTAGGTGTAAAAAAGTTGTTTTCCCGATGGATACCGCATTCGCTCTGTGAAGAGCAAAAAGCGGCTCGCGTTACTTGGTGCGTCAGAACTCTCGAAAAATTCCACGCAGGATCCTCAAATGCTGTATACAACATCGTATCAGGTGACGAATCCTGGATATACGCGTACGAACCCGAAACAAAAAACCAGTCACGAGTTTGGGTGTTCGAAAATGAGTTAAAGCCAACAAAAATTGTTCGTTCACGGAGTGTTGCAAAAAAAATGGTGGCCACGTTTGTCTCCAAAACCGGCCATGTTGCGACTATTCCTCTTGAGGGACAAAGAACGATTAATGCAGAACTGTGATAGTATGCTAGTATTTGTTTGCCACAGGTCGTTTCTGAACTCCGTAAAGAGAACTGCAACCGCCGTATCATCCTCCATCACGACAATGCGAGTTCTCACACCGCGCACAGAACAAAAGAGTTTTTAGAGCAAGAAAACATAGAATTATTAGACCACCCGCCGTACAGCCCCGACCTAAGCCCTAATGATTTCTATACTTTTCCTAAAATAAAGAATAAATTGCGTGGTCAGAGATTTTCATCACCTGAAGAAGCTGTGGACGCCTACAAAACGGCCATTTTGGAGACCTTAACTTCCGAATGGAATGGTTGCTTCAATGATTGGTTCCATCGTATGGAAAAATGTGTCAAATTTCGCGGAGAATACTTCGAAAAGCAATACATACATTTTTAAATAGTAATGTTGTGTCACTTCCTTGATTCCCGAAATTTTCAGTGCCACCCTCGTGTAGATTAGGTGGCCCTACCACCAAAACAGTTAATTATACCTTACTAAATCTAATAATATCATTGCAAGATTGAAAGGCCCAAAACCACAAGGATCCCAAATTACTGTGCTATCATCGTTTCATATAATTTTCGCATCTTTTGTGGTAGCCATTACGGCCTCGCTATTATGTAAGGACAAGGCAATTCTCTTCGATTTTTCTCGATGAATAAGATGGCTCTTCACGTCATTTGCAGGCGTGACGTCAATGTTTGACAACCCGGGTAAGGTGGCAGGGTATTATTGACCCAAGGAGATTTTGAATGTTTGACAATAGTTGTTTTAACCAGTCTTACCAAGGGGTACCGTGTTACCCAGTACTAATTGGGTTGTGAAGATCAGATAAGCAGTCGCTCCATGTAAAATACTAGTATTCAGCTGCATCCGACTCCAACATAGTTGGGAAAAGGCTAGGCAGATAATGATGACAACAGTTGTTTTAAAAATGATGGGTTGCTATAGAATGCAAGTCGTCGGGACTAGCCTGCTGGATTTATTACATAAAAGGTTTGTTTAAAGTATACAAAGGTCACTGAAAGTACTCTTCTTCTACATAAAACTTACGACTAGACAAGCCAGTAGCACTCCTAATCTCACACAGATACACACACACACGCGCGCACACACACATTTAAGTTGAATATTGTTTGTATGAGTATTGTTACCAAGTTATGTTTTTTATTCACTCTTAATTATATTTTCCTTGTTTTTACTTTAATTCGTTAATTTTACTTTTAGTTTTATTTTGTTAATAATTACCGTGTACGACCTTTTTGGATAATAACGAAAATGTACAACTCTGATCCTCAAGATACAGACTAACGTCTAGTTTGGGGATCATCGTTCAAATTGCTATGTTTAATGTACTTGATTATTAATAATTAATTGAATTTGAAGGTGCTCAAGGTGACTGCAACTGCAAACCGCAACGGCAACGCCGCCATTAAAATAATGACAGCATTTTAGGAAGAGTTTTCGTGAGGTTACGTAAAAACCAGTCGTGTGGCTTATCGACTCTTGATTTTGGGCCTTCGGAAGAACGTTTTTATATGCTTACCTATTGTAGATCTTAACTAAAAATATTGTGTACACACCTAAGGTGGTGTTTAACCAATATTTTTAATACCAGACTGCAGTGTCAGGCTTTTTATCATTAATTACCAATGCTATCGTCGGTGCAAGTAAGTACGCTCCATTAAGCACGAAATGGCTTCAATAGACTTGACCGCGGCGCTGTTGCCTCATTGGCCATCAACCAGCTAATTATATACTCTTACGCGCTATTTGCCCATTAGGCTCTGTGTCCCTGTCATCCGCACAATTGGGCCAGCAGAACAAAACATATGACAGTGACATTAGGCATTTCATTTCATAGAAATGTAAACCAGACACGTTCGAAAGCAAAATGATCATAGAAACATATGGCACAATATATCGCCAAACGGCCTCCACATAATAGCCAAACGGCCATTTGTTCAGCGAGCCAAGGGTTAGGTTGAATAAATGACATTAGGACTAGATTTCAGAATAAAAATTCGGATGAAAGGTATTATGTTTGGTCCATGACGTCATAACGTCTGGCCTTAAAAGTTATCCGATTGTGCAGATATACTTTTAACACAAAAATATTTTGAGCCTTTTGTAACCAACCTTTTTTGCAGTATTATATTACTCTCAGCTTGAATTTCTGTTCATCTTCCTAACATTTTTCCATCAAACTGCCATTATCCTCGATTCTTACATAATTTTTTGGTTTGACAAACTTACTCGCATCTTCAAAGTTATCAGATATCACAACAGTAACTTCTTTAGCTCTAATGGGCGAAAAGAGGCAAAACCGCGCGAGATACGGGTCAAAATTCGCTGGCATCGATTGTATCAACTAACTTTTACGGAAGAGATCAAATTGATGCCAATGGTCTCGTGACTTCTAAGTCATTATAACAACCGTAAGCTCATTTAGGTCGGGCACGCGAGATTTGCCGCAGTGTGGTCAGATCTTTATTTTTACAAAGAGCCACTGCCATCTGACCCCTCGAAAAACTTAGGGTAACAAATATTTAAGTTAACAAATGAGTGACGAAGAATGGTTCACATAGATAAGAAGTAATTTATTATTTTAAAACGTGACATCGTTTCGTCTAGGACAACCTTCAAGTTCACTTCACTTTACCAACGCATTATTCAGGATTGAAAGATTATTCAGGCTTAGAAGTTTCTTAAAACTATTTTAGTTTTTGAAAGCAATATGGGATTAGTTCGCGAGAGTACTGACCAATTACCTTTCGGCTTCTTTAAGGGTATTTTTACACCCATTATATGCTGTTTTTTGAAGAACCAATAGCCCTCGATACAGACGTGTTTTAGAGTGGGGAAGTCAGCAAGCGTAGCGTAGGCACCCCTTAGCAAGATTGACCAACGCGACGGCCTTAAAAAGTAGGCTTGGACAGAGTGGATGCGGAACATGGAGGACTGGCATGTAGCATGGGAGAGGTTTATGTCCAGCAGGAGCAGACTTCAATAAATTGAGTTGACTGATTACACATGTTCTAACTGCCAGCACGGTTGGCGCAGTGGCTGAGCGATCGACTCCTGGGCATCGTGTGAACAAGTATTTGTATAGCCTACGTTACAGGAGAACATACAGGAGAAATTCCTAGCGTGGGGCAACGTTTATTTATAAATACATAAATAAATACATAAATAAATAAATAAATAAACAAATAAATAAATAAAAATAGATAAAAGGAGGAAATATGTTTTACTTTTAAAATCCTACCTACCAAGGCCAACACAGGTGCGTTGTCATCGCAAAACGAAGCTGAAATGCCTAGATACCAAGCAATATTACAGCTAGCTCCTTTCAAATAGCTACAAAAACTTTTTTAGAACATAACATTACAAAAGATTTCAAAAAACAATTTCAGGAATTGAAATACAGTCTACAAGAATTTATGCCAGGTTTACAGCTTTAGGAGTATTTACATAATAATAATTAAAAGTTTATGCTAAAGACAAGCGTCGGTATTCCTTGACTTCATTTAAATGTAGATGAAAGATAAATTTTCTCGTTCCCTACTAGTTAATCTTGTCTAGTAAAGGTTATTTTAATAAAATTGCTGTATTCATAATCATTTTGACCTTTCATTTTTAGGGTTCCATACTTGAAGGGTAACCAACGGTACCCTATTACTAAGCCTCCGCTGTCCATCCATCCGCCCGTCCGTCCGTCCGTCTGTCCGTTTGTCCGTCTGTCCGTTTATCCGTCTGTCTGTCAGCAGGCTGTATCTCATGATCGGTAATAGATAGACACTTGAAATTTTCACAGAATGTGTATTTCTGCTGCCACTAAAACAACATCATCATCTGCGTAGCCTTTTCCCAACTATGTTGGGGTCGGCTTCCAGTCTTACCGGACGCAGCCGAATGCCAGTATTTTACATGGAGCGACTGCCTATCTGACTTCCACAACCCAGTTAGCACTAGGTAATACGATACCCCTTGGTAAGACTGGTTGTCAGACTTTCGGGTCACTGACTACCTGTAACGACTGTCAAAGATCTACAAATGAAAGCCGGGACCAACGGCTTAACGTGCTTTCCGAAGCACGAAGGAAACTCGGTCTGTAATGGATGATCCCCCATCCACGGACCAACCTAGGTAAGCACGGCTTAACCTAAAGATCGACCCGAGCGGCTGTTCTTATTTAGCCACGAGCTCCTCCACTAAAACACCACCGCCACTAAAACTGTTGTTTTAGTGGCGGTGTATAACAATAATTTGTAAAAAAAATAAATGGGCTTCCCGTACTACGATGGTATGGAACCCTTCATGCGCGAGTCTGACTCGCATTAGTCCGGTTTTTCTCGTTATAACTATGTACGTTGTGATCTCGTTATTATTATTGTGGCAGGTGGCAATTTTATACTCTATCTCATTAATAGAGATCAAAGGAGTATTTGAGGGCAGATATTAACAAGGTAGGAGCGTGATAATAACAACTGGTTGCTAGGCATAGACATGAACACAATATTCGTATTATCGTTGATAGATTATCACTTTATCTGTAGGGCTCTTAAAGTCGCGGGTAAAAGTGGACGATGAGTAATGGGCTAACTCGCCGTCCGTCCGTCTTAAGACGACAGGCCGTGTCGACGGCGTGTTCGTGTTCCACGCGCGCCTCAAAGAAATGTCAGCATACCAGAGGGGCCCGCAAGGGCCGATGCCTGCCAGGGCTGCGGGACTGTTCGAAAGAGATACTGCGGCCCTGGAACACAAAGGGCAAAAGAAGGAACATGGATGGGTTTTGGTCAGTAAAAGTCTGACACTCCCTTCCGCTTCGCCCAGAGCGGGAGGAGTCATTTGATGATTTGCCAACCCAAAAAAAAAAATGGGCTCATAAAGCCCTCTGATCGCCAACTCCAATCCTCTCATCCTGTCCAAGAAGAAGTCTTTGCGCTGCAGTGGCATAATAAAAGGCTCAAATTATTTTTAAACAGTCATGGTCACTAAAATTATCTCGTGGCTAAATAAGAACAGCCGCTCGGGTCGATGTTTAGGTTAAGCCGTGCTTACCAAGGTTGGTCCGTGGATAGGTGACCACCTACATATCGAGTTTCCTCCGTGCCTCGGAAAGCACGTTAAGCCGTTGGTCCCGGCTGTCATTTGTAGATCTTTAACAGTCGTTACAGGTAGTCAGTGACCCGAAATTCTGACAACCAGTTTTACCAAGGGGTATTGTATTACCTAGCGCTAACTTGGTTGTGGAGGTCAGATAGGCAATCGCTCCATGTAAAATACTGGTCCTCAGCTGCATCCGGTTAGACTGGAAGCCGACCCCAACATAGTTGGGAAAAGGCTAGGCAGATGATGGTCACTAAAATTATCATCAACACTAGAAACGGGATGTTAAACACGGGTATTATTTTTTTACGGGTTATTAAATATCCCGTTTCTAGTGTCAATGATAATAATTTAAACAGTTCCATGTCACCGCAAATAAAACATTTTCAACGACCAAATTCTTAGTAGCATCGGAAATTCGACACATACGGTATAATTCCTTTTGTGGGGGCGGTTGTCGTGCACCACCGCACTATGCACATCGGTTTAGAATCGTATTATTTCGGGATCGAGTGAAATGTCACACGAACAACGGGGTTGTGGTGGGGTGTTCCTGGTGGGGTTATGATGATAAGGCGCAGCGGGAAAAGAAAGAATTATAAATAAATAAATAAATATAAATATCCCTGGACATTTCACACAGCACCATCTAGCCCCAAGCTAAGCAACCTAATGCTTGTGTTATGGTAGCTAGATGGCTGATAAACTACATATATACATTTTTTTTTTGTAAATACATACATATTATAGATAGAAAAACACCCAGACCCGGAACAACTACTTGTAGGTCATACAAATATTTGTTCCGTACGGGAATCGAACCCGCGACATGCAGCGCAGCAGTCAATCGCTTGACCACTGCGCCAACCGTGCCGTCAATTTAATCAAATTAGGGAGAAGTTGTATTATTTTTAAATTTTGTATAGTAACATAACATAACGCCTGTAATCCCCGTAAGGTTAGGCAGAGGTATACCTAATAGTACACCCACATTTCGTAAGGTATGTTTAAGTCCCATGTAATAGGGGGTGAGGCTGTTACCAACAAACGAGCACAATTTCAGACTCCGCGGCTGCTACTGAGAACTTCTCTAATGTGTAGTATGTTAAGTATTTGCAGTACATCTCTGACTATCCTTTATTTTAATTTCGAAGTTCGATTTAGACATCACTTTCAGCGATTAGACCGCCATTTTAACTATAGATTCAGCTAATTTGCAAAAAATATGTGTTACGATTTTGGTGTATACCTAATAAAGTTGATTCTGTCTATCGACCACACCACACCAAATGTGTTGCTTATAGTTTGGCGTGTAGAGCTGTGTCGAATAGAACCAAAACGAAGCGAATGACTATTTTTAGCTTTTACTGCATGGACATAAAGCTCAAAGCTCATTCTGACCTGTTCCAGAAATGTAGAGAGGGAAAAAAAACTTCTTTCTTTATTTCTTTCGTTGAAAAGCGATTACAATTTAATCTGGCCACCACAACTTGAAATACAACGTATAACTTGAAATAAGTATATCTAGAAGTAAATTTATTTTTATTTATTTAAAGTTTTATTTCAGAACATAAATTCCATTTAAAATTGAAACAAGTAAAATATTGATTGGTAAAAGTTAAGTAACGTAATAAACCCACTTCAATTTTCCGATAATTATGAAAGAATCGGGTTCTACTCGTGCGTATTGTAAGTGCGCATGATTGCCTAGTTACTAACTTGTTTAAATAAGACCCAATTCACAGCCTTGGACGTTGCAAATTGCGACATGACTTGCGTCAAACTACAAACAGATGACGATCTGTTTCCATCGCGATATTCTCAGAATGGTTCGGTATTCGTGGTGTTCTTGAGTGGAGACCGCGAATCAGCAAGCGTAAGTAAGGTAGGCCACCCTCAGTGTCGGTGGTGCGACGATCTTCGCAGGGTGGCGGGCAGCAACTGGATGAGAGTTGCTGCGAATCGAGTTGGGTAGCGTGCGATTGAGGAGGCCTATGTCCAGCAGTGGATTTCTGTAGGCTGGTGATGATGATGATTCTCAGAGAGTCGCCAGAAACAGCTTCTTCATTTGTTTTCTTCGCAGTCTCTTCATGGAGTTAGGGGTAAGTCACATTATTGCTTCTCATCGTTGTTCATTGCCAAATCCATGATTCAGAAACAAAGATTTTATCTATAAAACAAAAAGGTTTTGCAAAGTCGATAAAGCTTACGTACTAAGCCCGTAACCTTACAAGAATATTAGAATAGGAAGTGGTTTACGTTCTTTTTATTGTGAATATCTTTTATTCTTATTGTTTCGTAAAAAATTGGCTAACACTTAAACACGTTTGCGACGGTGAAGTTTATTCCTGAAATACTGAAGCAAGTGAGTGCTCCCATTACGTATTTATACGTATTTTTTGTTACTTTTTTGTATGCAAATTACAAATATATTTTACGAATGCAAAGTATGTATTACAGTTTTAGTGTTTTTGTTTTGCTACGCGCTACGCCACTTTGATGACTGGCGTAGCGCTTCGTAGCAGTTCGTAGCAAAAGCGTAGACCGCTCGAAACATATGAGTGTTTGCAAAATTGATTATAATAATATCTTATTAATTTATAAAAGGTTTATGGATAAAGCTCTTTTTTCTTTCTTTGGATACAAACTAACTTTCCTGAAGAGACTTTAGACCGCTGTTTTCTACAGTATCATAATCGTTCTCCGGTCATTATCCCTATTCAATTAGGGTTGACGCAGCATCTTTCATCTTTCATACTTCTCTATTACTCGCAATCTCATTAGACACCTCCTTTTTTGCCATAACATCCTTCACACAGTCAGTACAGCGTTTATATATAAAAAAAAAATGTGGTAGTCATTGCAAAATATTTTCTCATGTTAAGAATAATTTTAGGATTAATAGTTTTTCGTAATGAGAAACCTTTTTTGGTTGCATTTAAAGAATATTCGATGGGTGACACATCACTGCTCTTTCTAAGGAATATCTACATCAACGGTTCGAACAATTTTTATAACCTTTGTCCCGTCAAAATTTGATTATAAGAATATCTCTAAGTCCGTCAGGTTTCTCATAGTAATTTGCGAAGTAAGTAATTTCTTGATTTTCAACTCAGCAGTTCTATTTCCAAGTGTAATTGGAGCACAGCGTTCGTTATACAGATCATAGAAAATCAATAAGGGGAAGTTAATTAAGAATTATAACAGAAGGTAGATCTTGTCACTATCTAAAAGAAAATGAAGTACAGTCACGTGCAAAAGTATGTATACTCTCAGTTTTTTTTTCTATTTTTTTTAAATAGATACTTGCCTTACTTACAGTTTATATATCCGGCTGCTATTATATATCCTGCTCATCACAGCAATCTATCATGGACATTTAGCTGCTCCTTTGTTCGAAATTGTCTTCGTCTGTGTGTGTTGCAGTGAGGAATTGTCCATTGACGCAGTCTCACTCATTCTGCTGAGAATATTTTTATTAAACTTGAAACACTGTTCCTCTTAAATCTTGTGTAACATACAATACTTCTGGACCCCGATAAATCAGCTGCCAGTGAGTTGACGTATTTAGGGAGCTTTTTCTGGTAGTTTTTGCTTGATGCATTTAAGGACGTTGAACATGAATGAAAAAATATACTCTCAGTAAAATGTTATTTATTTATTTACTTATGTACACATCATATTTAACTAAACAATATATTAACATAGAAGAGCACAAAGGTACTGCTTATTTCATAAGATGTTTTTATTTTTTTATTTGTGTTTACTCGTGGAAAAGGTATGTTAGGATCTTTCTGTGGTTTTTTGCTACCCTCATAAGGAAAGGCGTGAATGTATGTACTGTCTGCCTCTTTGGTCTAGTGGTTGCCATCGTGGCTGTTGAGCCTGAGGTCCTGGTTTCCACTCCTTGGTCGGGCAAATTTTTATTGAGTTTTTCCATCAGGAATTTCTCAGTAGCAGCCACGGAGTCTAGATTTGTGCCCGGTTGATGGCAATCGGCTCGCCCCCTATAACATGGGACTTAAACATAACTGGCGAAATCTAGGTGTACTTATTAGGTACGCCTCTGCCTAACTCTTCGTGAATTATAGGCGTAATTTGATGCTATGTTTATGTACTATTGGAATAACAGTTGCAACTTTTATATAAGACTTGTTTCATAACAGTATAGGTTCGGTTGTTACCAACATAGTTTTTTATACTATGTTGGTAACAACACAAAATTGCAACTAATACATACGAGAAAATGACCTTTGAAATTTGCTAAGTGTGAACATATAAGTGCTTGTGACTGTACCCATAGACAATTATTTTACAACGAGTTGCTGTTATTAATTTTCTGTAGGATCTTCTTTGTAATTAAATGGTAATTTCATGGATATTATTTATTCACAAGAGCGAGAATATTTATAAAAGGTAAATTATTTATTAAAGTTGAGGAAAAGAATGGCGACGACTGGATTTACGACGGACGTACGGTGTGACGTTGATTTTCTTGTGTGCTACAATTAAATTGTTTTAAAAGTATTTTATTTGTTTATTTTGCCATAAAATCCATTGCCACAAATTTCATAGTTCTTTTCAGCGTGTTGATGGCAATCTTAATTGAGTCGGCAAAGAATTTGGTTACACTTAACTTTGTAAGACAGATTTTTAATCTTGTTATGTATATGTTAAAGGAATCTCAGACTTAATGCGTTATTTTTATGGCTCTAAATAAAGCTAATAGCTAGATAAACGTACATACGGCGACACATCAAGCTATACAATTCCAGTATAACATGGCTTCGCTTTGTATAGATTGCCCGTAGAATGAGAGATCCGCGCTTGAACTAAGAATTGATATTGTAGATAAAAACTGGTAACAGATTTTAAACTGTCTTTTGTTTGTTATAATATTATTATTGACTATTAAAAAAAAAAAAAAATATTTCAGACCTATATCAGTCCATAAGTTGTTAGTGGTTAGTAACAGATTAAGCCACCGACTTCCGAAAGTAAAGTTACTTTCCAGTTTCTAGAGTACTTTTTTTGGAAGTCGGTAATTTAAAAAAAATTACCCTGTAAAGTTGTGGTAGCTCACATAAAACTTTTTCAAGTATCAATTTTGCATTGTAACTAGAAGTTACACATAGACGAACAAGAAAAAATGCATATTACAGAGAATAACTCATAACGTACCGAAGCAAAGTTAATAAAATTTACATAGGATCTCCGTGCAAGCTTTTACTTCAAAATAAAAAATCACGGAGAAATCGATGAACATATGTATGAAAAAAAAAACGCTGGTCGAAAATTTGGTTAAAAAAAAAAGTTTTTAAAGCGTTTCCCACTTGTCTAGAATTCTAGATCCTGTGAAATTCCGTAGCAGGGACTTTGACAGTACCCATTATTTTACATTGATTTGGGGACCCACCCCGGAATGTGTCCCATCATAAATAGCACTGGGTCAACCAACAACGCAATCATTCTTCTTTTGTTTTCCAAAAACTAAGCACACAATGGTAAACTGGACACGGGCAGGGAAACAAAGGGAGAAAGAGCGAAATACTGTACCACAATTAAATATAATTTAATTGGATTTACGAGAAAGTTACTATAGAGGAAATTAGTGCCTTCCCGTCTATGAAAGCTAATTAATAAATAACTTTTAGTAGTGGCAAAAAACCTTGTCTGTTTTCTATATTATTTTATCAAATAAATAACAAAAAAATAAAACAATAACTAACAAAATTTTACAAAACCCATAAAAGAATTTTCTTTAAATCAAAGAAATCCAACAGTATATTACAGTATATTTAATGGACGACAATTTAGTCGTACTCGTCGGCTGCTTATCCTTATAAAATAAAAAGATTAAATGCTACAAGATAAACGGAAGCGCTATCGCAGCTAAGTTTCTTACCGAAAGGAAAGCCATTAAAGTTAGCTCAATAGTTTTTAAACGCCTTGCATAAGTAAACGTGATTTTGAAAGATCGTTCTTGAATAAAAGTGGAAAAGAATTTAACTGAACTTTGTATTGATTATGAACTGTTTAGCAATTATATTGTTGTATTAAAATGCATAAATTGAACGTTTTGGAAATGAGGAAAACTTTGTAAGGAAAGTTAGTTATACATATAGGGATAGATCAAAGAAGCGATGGATGGACTGTGAGGACGATGATTACGGCTAGAAAGGAGGTGACTTCTGAGTTGACAACTACTAAATATGGAAGAAGAAGACATGCTTCCAGCCCATAATATCCACCATTAGTTAGGGTCGGCGCCCCAAATGAGTGTGGATATTTCTTTATATCGTGTAGTTAGTGCCTAACCTTTTTTTTTTCGGATGAGAAATCATCAAATGACTCCTCCCGGTCTGTGCGGAGCGGAAAGGAGTGTCAGACTTGAGATGTCAGCAAACAGAGAGGCCCCTCATGTTTGCTGACATCTCTTTGAGGCGCGCGTGAAACACGAACGCGCCGTCGACACGGCCTGTCGTCATAAGACAGACGGACGGCGAGCTAGCCCATTACTCACCGTCCACAGGCCCGGTGTGGTTAGTGCCTAACCTGGTGTCAGAGTTTTTATGCCGTGCATGGGCCTCTGACTTGGCTTTACATGCCGACGGCATGATGAGTCGGCTTGTATGCCGTCGAGATATATCTCTCAAGCATACAAGTTTCCTCATGAAGTTTTCCTTCACCGAATCAAGTGATAATACAATAAGCACATGAATCCGAAAAATCAGAGGTGTGTGTCTTGAGTTCGAACTTGAGACCTATGACTTGGCTGTCCGATGGTCATACCACGAGGCTATCACTGCTGACAGCTATTATAACATTGGTTATAATCTTCGCCCAGTTTATGGATGAACTGGGCATAGTTGCTACACTGCTGGTATCATTTTCCAAAAATAGTTTAGGTTTAATTAACTTGCACCTAATATCCCTCTGGCTGGCTAAACAATGTGCCTACATAATTCAAAATAATATCAATTTTCATTCATTAATATATTTATCATAATAAAATATCATATTGCATTTTCTATGTTAACTAAGCGAGATATCAAGAGCCACGATGAACTAATATATCTAGGTAAAATAATTACAGTTCTCGATACGATGCCGACGAATTCTGTGAAAAGCTTATTGACTTGTCCAATAATTCTGGAATATTCCTAGCCAATGTACTCATGTAACGAATTTAGTTAATGGAAATAGTTTTAGAAATGTATGTATGTTGGCCACACCCCATTCGCGTGTCCATGTAGTGTTTGGTGCAAGTTATAAGTGCAAGACGTCTTTGCAATATAAAAATCAAGAGTAAAGTAACCAGGTCACATAAAACAATATCTTATTGTACTTGCTCTTTCGAAAATGGCCGCAAATGCAAACTAGGAGAAAAAACATTCAGTCGCCAATTACCGACTGCAGGGACACGAATGGTCTGCAACTCTATGAAGGTCTGGTTTGGTCTACCTAAATGTAACCCAATGAAAACGGCAACAGACGGCAAGGACACCATGTATGAAGACATTCTAATAAGGTTACTTTAGACGATTCTCACACGTCATCGCTCGTTCGGGCGAACGGGAGAGGTCGGCGAAACGGATTTTACGGTGGTGGTGGAGATAGGGTTAGCCCCGTTCATCCACGTGGTGGCGGCCGTGTACGTGTGCTAGGTAACAACAATCTTCATACAAGGCAATGCGACGTGAGATCCGCTTCACTGCCCGACTGCGCGGACGAGTGGCGTCGTATGAAATACGCTATAGAAACAGTCGAGAAAAGAGTAACGTCATAAACGTCTGAATCAACGTAATACCCATTGCGATACCTATGAGTAGTAAGCTATGACCCATTTTCTATTGGGAACCATTATTACAATTAAATGGGTGCCCAAAGTGTCACTAAATTCTAATTTTATCGGTCTCTTCAGTTACCAAAAGAATTTATAGTTTCCCTTTGTTTAAAGCTAAACGGATCTCGAATATTTACGTTTAATTGAAGCACAAGACCTCACTGTCTTTTGACAGTTATTGTAGGCATAGTTTATAGCAAAATTTCACGCTATCAGCTGTAACTTAAACTGGGTTTATTTGTCAGCAATGTAATTATAACGATTCCCATTAATGTAACCACAAAGAAATTAATAAAAAAAATCAAACATTTTTTAGACAATCACGACCTTGATAATGTGATCTACATCCACGCGGAGATGACATCTTGCAAGAACTACTAACAACATAATGATATATCATGTTTCCGTGTCCTTTTTTTATGCGAGCCTCATTCTAATCAACACTACCAATCAACTGGAAGACAACATGATGTAATTAAACATATCTACTTATTATCCCAATATTAAACTTACATAAATAAAAACGAAACGACCTCGTCCATATAAATAACTTTATTTGAGATGAATAAATCTAGATCATTGTTAATCTCACCGAAAATGTAGGTTTGTTGGTTGAATCAAAAAAATAAATAATATGTACATAGCAAAATGAATGTGTATATAGTTACGTCCTTTTTCAATACACTTTTATCAAATGTCAAAGAACTCACAGCAACTGTGATGTAACCAGGACTTAGTAATACAAAACTTGATAAAAGAGTGTCCATGGAGTTTCTTGCCCATTCATCTCCATAGAGATCTAGGCTTTGGAACGAACAACTACAGTCCCTTCACAATTATTATACCTTGTGGCTGGACTGTAGCTTCATTTTTTTGTTACTGATAATGCAAAAGTGCCTGCAGCGGCTCTATTAGAAATAAATGTTTTGTGGTTTGAAAATCTAAAAACGTTTTTCTCGTGAAATATCGATGACACCTAGCTCATAATATAACACAGTTCACCTCAAGCATTACATCATTCTCCTGCCCTCATCCCAATTTATTTGGAGTCAGCGCAGCATGTCTTCTTCCACACTTATCTATTACTCGTCATCTCAGCAGACACCTCCTTTCTAGCCATATCATCCTTCACACAGTCCATCCATCGTTTCTTTGGTCTTCCTCTACTCTTATAGCCATGTACATTCATACTCAATAGAATGGTTTCCAAAATACTTTTCAGGGTTTCGTACCCAAAGGGTAAAACGGGACAATATTACTAAGACTCCGCTGTCCATCCATGAACCGTGATAGTTAGACAATTAAAATTTTTACAGAATGTGTATTTCTGTGGCCGCTATAACAACAAATAATAAAAATACATTAAAAATTAAAGACGGCTCCCCTACTACGATGGACGACCCTTCATGTGCCAGTCCGACCCGCACTTGGCCAGTTTTTCTTACAACATAAAATGCTACACACCAGTTTTCATGACTGTACGTACCGCTCACCACTGCAAAGCTACAGGGACATTGAAGATCATAGATTAAAGGTAGGTTACAGCTGGACTTGATTAGAATGCAGCAGCCATTAGGGACGATTAGAGCTTAGAGCGCTCGGCACCTTCAATCCAGATGTACCAATAGTTCAAAGGTGAATACCGGTCTGTGCTTTTACCATAGTAACATAATGTTCTGCATAGTGCATTCATGTTGGGGTCATACGATCGGATGGGCAGCGGAGAAAGGGCACTTAGGTTTAAGGTAAATTGGTTGAATGGTCCATTTTCATTACTCAAAGCAATCCTCGTTGGTATGTTTTTCTCCTCTCTCAGCCGCACAAATTCCCTCTTATGTCCCAGCAGTGGGAACATTATAGGCCGTTTCCGTTTGTGTTTTTTTTTACATTTAACTGTACCGATATCTTCTAGCTCTTCCTATGTGTTGTGGTCAACTTCCAGTCTTACTGATTATCTTAATACCAATAGGTATGTACACTGTACAGAGCAACAGCCTATCTGACCTTAAAAATTGAGTTATGGGGTATCCCGATGTGATTTAACTTGCAATACTCGAATATTAGTTAGTAAATTGTCCTGTATTAAATTAAAAATTAACTGAGTAACTATTGGGACATAGGGAATACTTGGTAATTATCAATTAGCCCTACCCTTTAGTTAATTTATTCCCAGCTAACCAGCTGTTAACCAGCTTATTGACATTACAGTTTTAACTGCCAGTGTAAACGGACTTATTTTTGGTAAGTTTTTTCATTTATACTTAATTTTTCTATATTGTCCTCATTTTTATGTTATTTGTAAACAAAATACGTTTTGAAAATGAATGTGATAATTTATTGAGCAAAATATAAGATTTGTAATGGTTATACGAATAAATTCTCCTTATAATTCTGATAGGCTCAAACAAACACTAAGAGAATCAAAATAAATACCTACCTAAATTAAAGCTAACTTTTGGGATTTTATTGCTCGGGTTAGCGTTAAGGGGTTGCAATTCCTACAGCACAATATTTAAGCATTGAAAACTGGTCAAGTGCGAGTCGGACTCGTGCATTAAGGGTTCTTTACCATCATAATAAGGGAGCCACCTTTAATTTTTATTATTTGTTGTTATAGCGTGAAAATTTCAACTGTCGAAATATTTCGTATCATGAGATACAGCCCGCTGACAGACAGACGGACAGACAGACAGCGGAGGCTTAGTAATAGGGCCCGTTGGTTACCCTTCGGGTACGGAACCTTAAAAAATGTCACTTTAATGCAAAAGTACATAACTGAATTATAAGGAGAAACAAAAAAAAAATACTTCAAAGAAAAATACTTATTAGAAGTATTTTACGATAGTGAATACATTTTGCGTAACGTAATTTTCAACCCTTTCAAATCTGTCTAAATCTCATTAAAATTCATGTAAGTATTTTTTAGGACCTTCGATTTTAACTGATTTCGTGTTATGAAGGACGTAAGAGTAATATGAGGAAAAAAACCATATAAGTGCAAATCGAATCTCGCATGATTAGTTTTCTGTGCTGTATTCGTCAAAGCCAAAGCCTTTTGCTACGGCAGCCATTTTGAATTAAACTCTCGGACAAGATGGCGGATTTGAGCCTGTGGCTCAATTTACTTTGGTCCTGTTTACTTAGAAACTGTTTAAGTACGAGTAAGGTTACACAATATTCTTGATTATTTTTTCAGTTACATTTACGTAAGTAGACATGGGGAGTTTTTCTGACTTTTCTATCTGACCTTATTTTTGTATTTTATGATATTGCGAGTTTTTTCTTAAGGTCTATCGGAAAAACCGGGTACGGTTTACGGTGCGGCGCCTCTATTTGCCAACCTTATTAGTAATTAGGTAAATATGGCATAGTAATAAGTGATTACGAAGTTTTCTAACCGAGTTTATTAAAACGTTTTTTGTGAGTTAGCTTTAGAACTATTTATCATCGATATCCTGCCCTTTGGGGTCGGTGCAGCATGTCGTCTTCTTCCATACTTCTCTATTGCTCGTCATCTCAGCACTCACCTTCTTTCTAGCCATATAATCGTTCACACCGGTCATCCATCGTTTCTTTGGTCTTCCTCTATTCTTATAGCCGTCTACATTCACACTCATACATTTTCCGCATTCCTCCGCATCACATGTCCATACGACGATAACCACACAACTATGTTCATCAAATTCATATCAAAATAATCCCTCTCTCTGTATCTTTATGTAATTAGTATCACAATAATAACCATTAAAAAAATAAAATAAATTCTTTACTTCAGTAACATATTTATCACACAGCTACATTTTTGGAACATAAAACCTGTACAATATTATAAATCAGATGTCGTGTTTCAAAATAGGGTTGGTCAGTACAGTCCTGTTCCTCCCTGACAAGTCTGTCAAAGTTACAATGATTCTTATATCTGTGACTATAGGGTTCACTATTGGGCTGCATTTGTCAAAGGCAAAATAACTATGAAGGGGATGTGCCTTCCCTTATCAGTGAAAACCTTTTCACCTAGTTTCGGTTAATTTATTATCGGATTAGATTTAACTGGCTCATAGTTGAAAATATGATTGTTTTAATGAAACTAGTTTTCCGGGAAAATGGGTTTGTTTGATAACCTGAGACCCTAACAACGTACCGCACATACGACGATTTTAAAATAAAAAATACTCGTTTCACATATAATCCTTTTTTTTTGTCGATGTGGAAATCCTCTATGGATGTCCTCCGCCCTGGGGTGAGTGGAGGGGTCTGCCAGACTCATATTGACTAAAACCACACCGGTGTTCCTTCGCACACCTGCGTCGGGGGGCAGTGGGATCTGATGCGACTTCCGCTGCCCCGGACTAGTGCCGGCACGCTTGACCTGCGGGCCTCGTTTCGGGGTGGAGTGAGGTGTAAAATTCCTCCCGTTACGCCTAAGAGAGGCGCGCGTGGAACACTACGCGCCATCGTCTCGGGTCCAGTGTGATGGGGGGTGACGGATGTCCCCGAATCGGTCGCCCCTGAACATATTTCGACGCCCGGTGCGTCTGCTGCAGTATGGGCTGCAGCTCGTCAGCTCCCTCTCCCTTTCCGCAGCTTCACATTATAATCCTATCCTAACTTCCCAACTAATAAATATTATAAATGCGAAAGTAAGTTTGTTTGTTTGTTACTTTTTCACGCCTAAACCACTGAACCGATTTTTTTTTTTTTTTGGGGGTGAGAAATCATCAAATGACTCCTCCCGCTCTGGGCGGAGCGGAAGGGAGTGTCAGACTCTTACTGACTAAAAAACACCCATGTTCCTTCATTGGCCCTTTATGTTCCAGGGCCGCGGTATCTCTTTCGAACAGTCCCGCAGCCCTGGCAGGCGAACCGATCATCCTGGTTTTGCAAATACGTTGTCAGGGTGTACACCTATTTTATTCCGAAAATAAGTACTGTTCGCGAGGAAAACAACAATCACGTTATTATTTATGATAAAAGATAGATTCGTGTCATTCGAATCATGATTGAGTTATATTATTATAGAAACTTTAGTAGTGTGTTTAGAGGTTTTTTCTAAATTAACGCGAGCGAAGCCGCGGGAAAAGCTAATATTTTCATAATTTTAAGAATTTATTCATGTCTATGGATAATAGTGATTGTGCTTGTTGTAAACAATTTAATTAAAATGCTATAGGATAATTGTATTTTCGGTTTAAAAATCGACATTCCTCAAATAGAAGTTGGAATTCTATTGTATAATATAATTATTTTACAATATAAGGAATTCACAGGTCAGGATAGGCATTTGATCCATGTAAAATACTGGCATTCCGATGAATCCGGTTGGACTGAAAGTCGACCTCAACATATTCGGGAAAAGATAACAGTATTTTTGGAGATCGCCGACCTATGTTACGTAATCTATTTTTCTGTATGGCAATGGTGCCGATGTTGGGATTACTGCTAATGGCATAGACCACGAGCGCGCGGTGTAAACGTGGGTAACTACGTCGATTTTTGAATCGAAAATAGATTATTATCTTATTGCATTTTAGTTACATTTTTTCCAACAAGCACAATCGGTATCATCCATCTGTATGAATAAATTCTTTAAAATTATGTTTTATGTTTTTATTTTATCCGCAAATTATTTACGTTACGTGCTAGCAAGGCCTAATGTGTTATTAAAAATGTATAACAAACTAAATTAAATTCCAATGTTCAAACTTTTACGTTTGTTGTACAGTTACAATTAAGTTGTTTACGAGTATCTGTCTTTTTTGATCATGTTCAAATATTCTCAACGCAGCTTAGAGTCAGAAAACCAATAATTTATTAAAGCTTTTCACACGACTACCCAAAATAAAGAAATTTGGTTTTTAATCCTATTGATCTGCAGCGTAACTTCCACTTCAAGAAACCTAAATTCCAAAAGTAGTTCTTGCGTAACAAGAAGCATAGACATTAAACATTGTATTGTATGCATTTCAGCGTTTGTAGGAAACGTTCCAGAGACATAAATCTTCGTATTGTGTGCTTTCGATATCTCGTATCTCGCACTCGCTTCGTACGTTGCTGTTGATTGATTGCTCATAAACAGGTAGCGTTTTAGTTTGTTTATGGTAGCGAAAGGGTTCACTATCCATTTGCATAAAATGTTAAGACCTAATATAACTTAGCATAATTTTGTTTGGCATAATTATATTTTCGCATAATATAATTACGCATAACAGCTTACGCATAATTTTTTAAGCATAATTTCTCTAACCATAATAATGATGAAGCATAATATTCTAAAGCATAAATTTATTAAGCATAAAGTTCTAAAGCATAACTTTTTTATACGCCCTAGCTTTTTTGCCCGAAGAGGATAATTATACCAATTTATTTCGACGATTGGAAAAAAGCCATATCTCCTGAATCAGGTAATAAATAACATATTAATATAATAAACTGTATTGAACAATTTTGTGGGTTTTTTTTTCGCTGTAGGAAGCATGAAGCAAGCAAGCATACAGCATGCAAGCAAGCATGCAAGCAAGCATGCAAGCAAACATGCAAGCAAGCATGCAAGCAAGCATGCAAACAAGCATGCAAGCAAGCATACAAGCAAGCATGCAGCAAACAAGCAAGCATGCAGCATGCAAGCAAGCATGCAGCATGCAGCATTCAAGCGAGCATGCAACATGCAGCAGGCAGGGTTTCTGTCACGGCTCCGGCGCTGCGGGCCTCCGGCGGCCCCACGCGTGCTAATTGTCGCAGACGGCTTTCGCTCACCACCGCAGCTTCGGCTTGTTGGCCGGCTTCGCCGGCCAGCCTCAGCCGCGGCGGCTCGCTCGCAGCCGCCTGCTCCTCAGCCCGCGGGCCGCCTCGCCCCTACGCGCCTACGCGATTTTAAATTACACTCTAGGGGTAGGACAAACAAGACTACGTGGAGTCGGTTTTGCAGCAATTCGGTTCTGTCACTAACTTTTGTTGCACAGCATATTAAATTTTTAACCAACAATATTTTGTATGCCTAAATATTATTATGCTAATAGTCATTAGGCCTACTAACGTTATGCGAATCAAATTTATGCCAAAACAAATTAGTCTTTAAGATGATTATGCCAACATAAAATGTATGCTTCAAAAAATTATGCCGAAGTATTATTATGCCAAAACAAATTGTGCCAAAATCGTTATGCCGAAGTATATTAGGACAAAGAACATTATGCGTAAAGAAGGGATCCCTAGCGAAAGATGTGTGTAAACATAGACAAAGCATAGTGAAGTACTGCGTTGTGAGGCATAAACAAATAGAAGAATAATTTTGTTGCTCTACTTTCTAGTTTTTCGGTTTTATACATTTTTTTTCTTTAAACGGTTAAAAAAAATCCTGAAGAGTAGGTGACCACGACAATTGTCATCAAAGGCAATTGAATTCGCACTTAGGATACTGCAACAAGTATAATCAGAAGAACATGAAACGATGCACGTAAATGGACACGCGACTTCCCGACGTGCTCTCAGTTAGGCTTGCATTATGGCCGATAGTTTTATCGGCATTTTTGTGCATACTTGTGAACATAACCTAAGTCATCAATTCATAACCCAAACCTCAATGCACCCCCAAAACCAACAGTTTTACCACCCCTTATGAACATTACGTCAACTATTCGCTGAGTTGGTCCAAACTGTTAAGTCGTTTGAGTGGTGGAACAGATACTTCAATAGTTCAGTTTAGTTCAGTTCAAGTGTGTTCTCTTGAACAATTTAATCGCATGCTTAAGTGCATCCAGCGAGCCTTTACGTTCATACAAAAGGAGTTCCCTAAGACGACCCACTCACCGTTTCTGTATGGTGAATTTGTTGCTAAGCTGAACTCTAGTGCTTATTAGTGATAATAGAAGGATATATAGGCTCTGAGGAGGGTAAACACTTTAAGCTATTTTGGTAAAGACTTTATAACCTTGCTTGCCCTTATCTGGGAACCAAAGTTAGGGAGATATCATAAGTTACGGAAAGTATTTAAAATAACGTAGAACTTTACTTTAAATACTTCCATGACCCCTGTACTATTCAATAAATTTAAAAAAACAGCAATAATTTTTGCGTAGAGCTACTTAGTTCGATGTACAGAAAGCGGCTTCGTGATTTTATTCTGTTTAGATCCAAAAGATTTTCTGGTTACTTTTTAAACAATCTCTGGTAACCTCAAAAGTTTAGCTATGGATTTATAGGAAGAGTTCAACAGTTCTTCTAACCGTAGCTTGGAAAAATCAAACCCTAGTTCACGATAAAATCAACTATTCAACTGTTTTATACTAATATTTTTCAGGAAGCTTGTACAATGTACCTACATACTTTTTTTAATTTTGGTGGATGAATAAATTTGAATAAATATTGACCCTTTCGGTTCTCACCCATTAATTGTTTACTGGAACTTATTGTTTTTAGTTAAAATGGCTCCCAATCCGACAGTCCCTAATTTCGGTAGTCAAAATAATCAAGCATTTACGCTCGTCTTTGCGTCACAACTTCCAAGAACTTATCAAAAGTTAATAACTTAATACAAATTTGGTCCCAGATCGAGACAATATTCAAAATAATATTGCTGCTGCTTGTATTGTATTTATTTTCTAGAATTGTGTCACTTTAAAACAAAATTACATTGAATTCTAGCCCAAAATAATTATAACAGCCTGGATGCTAGATTTGTGATCGGTTAAGTCGGGTCCTTCGAACGATGGATGGGTTGATGTGCCCTCTGGTTCATGAAACTTATAACTGGCGAAATATCGGTTAGCTATAAGTACCTACAACTCCGTTTAAACCTCCAGGTATTACAGGTTTGACGTTTTGTTTAATTTTGTTAAACAATAAATACTGGATTATTTTCATAATAATTTTGTTGCGATGCTATCAAAGTTGTCTGTTATTTTGAACCCCTTATAAATATCAACTTTGGGATAACGAAAAATAATATATTCCAATACGTAAACAGATAAGAGAAAGTCATTGAATATGGAAATGTTTGTGCTCGATATAGAAACCTGAATTTAGATATGAATTTAAATTGTACCTGTGTAGGTATCGACTAAGTTATGATTGTGTTAGGAGTTCAAAGTTTCGCATATTATTATGAACTATTCCGATCTGTTATTTTTTCTGAGTCTGGATCTGTGCCAATAGGGCAGCCCCCTTTTATATGGGACTTGAACAGAAACGGTAAAATGTGAGTATACTATACAATCATAATAATTATGTAGGTTCACCTAACAAAGCTAGTCGTCGATCACTTTTCACCTCTATGCCTTTAGTAATAAAGTTGAAAAGTGGTCAACTGTGCCGACTTTACATCTGCCTAACCCTTCGAGGAAAACAGGCAACAATAAAACAACAAACAACAACAACAACAACAATTTTGCAATTTAGTTTTTTTTTTCGCAACAATTTTCTAAACAAATTACGGATATTCGGCAATAACAGGTCATAAACCGAAAATATCTGCACTATTTGTATTTCATTACAAAGACGCATCCTGTATATTTCATATCAGCAAAAAGGAAACAGTTAACGGCAATATAAGATAGATCTACCCGCATAATTGGTCGTTATGAATATCCGATACAATTTGTATTCAACCCAGTTCATACATGTAATATTTTTTGTTGCTATATCTACCCTACAAACGACACGAAACAACGTCCCCACACGTACCGAGAATACTAGATTTCATCCCCAAAAGGAGAAAAAAGATTTAACAAATTGTGGTACAACACCAACCAAAACTCAACCTAGTGAGTAAAATTTTAGGGTTTGAATTTCTCTGTTTGGTTTTCTGAAAATGGATGCCTAACAATTCTGTTTCGTCCATGACAATGATGTGTCGCTTAGATTTTATCACAAATGCTTTGCAGCCATTAGTGAGTGCACGGCACGACTCTTTTAATTTCTACCCTCTTTGTTTCGAAAACTTCACGAATAATGGAGGATTCGTCATTACGAGGAATATTTTAAAAGAATGCTGCCGAAATACGATAATCTGTGGCTTTCCCGAAGTTAAAGTGTTTTGTTCGGAAAGCGATTTTTTATGTACTTCTGTAAGTAGTGTGGGTGCCGTATTTTGTTGGCGATACAAGTTCCTATATTTTGGATAAAAATAGATCTTTTGAAACCCCACGCAACCTTCGATGTTAGTGAAGTATTCACAGAAATAGACTTGAAAGGGCAATTTTATACCTTTTAAGAAAAGTATCAGTTCCGTATTACAATTGATTTATGATCAATTATATTATTTTGTTGGAATGTTGTTAGTCTCATCAGGAGAGACTATCGCTATTTCGAAGCGAATTAAATCAATTTCGTAATATTTGTTAAATCTAAGGATTTTAGTCATCAGCAACTTGCTCTAAAATACAGCCTCCTGGAATCGGAAGTATACACAAGTATATATATATAAGTATATACTATAGGTATGTGCCTAACCCAGTTCTCGAAAACGGCAATATCATATTACACTGGAATCAATCCATCATCACTCACAGGACTATTGTAGTCAATATGCCTGATATATTGATATAGTGGTGGTGGATCGATAGGAGCGGCGCGCAATGATTGTTGACATAACGGCTCCTCACGACGAGAACCTTGTGAAAGCCGAGAAAGATATGCAAATCAAGTATCTTGTTTTGGCTCGCGAGGTTGTCAACATGTGGGAAGTGAGCTCAGCGATTATTGTGCCGATAGTCGTTTCAGCCAATGGCCTAACCGCCAAGAGCCTCCTCCAATTTACCTGAGGAGGCTCTCGTTAGGCAGCTGGATCAAGGGCTTGATTCAGAAAGCGGTACTCCTGGACACGGCTCGTATTAAGTTACGTCGTGGTCGTAGTGTCATGTTAGTTGTATGAAGTTGCCTGTCAATAAATGAATGTTGTGGTATTGTTAGGATATTTCTCTCTCTGGAGCCCTGACTAGCATGGACCCTGTTCTCGATACCGGTGGGCTAGAATTTAGGTATATTTTTAAATGTTTTTATATTGTTTTTTTTTAAGGAATATTTAAAAAATCGTTTGTCCTGGCTCAAACTACTGGACTCTGGATAGAGCTGGCATACTGGTATGATGTAGGCAACCGTTAATATTTTGGAAAATTCAATACCAAAGCGGGAGAAACAGGGGTTGAAAGTTTTTATTTATTTATTTGCTTCACCAACAATTGTATACACTGGTGTAAACAAATGAAACAGAAGCAACAATTAAGAATAAAATGTAACAACCAAAAAAAATGTGTAAAAAAAACCGTCACAGAGTTAAACTGGTGATGTTTGGTTAGTCATTCATAAAAGATTTACGACTTATCGTCTTACGTTTAACAGCAGGATAGGTATCTTTTCATCATCTGCCTAGCTTTTTCCCAACTATGTAGGCTTCCAGACTAACCGGACTGCCGGTCTGACCTGCACAACCCAGTTAGTACTGGGTAATACGATCCCTTCGTAAGACTGGTTGTCAGATTTTCGGGCCACTGACCTGTAACGACTGTCAGAGAAACAGAAAAATAACAAAAATAACAGCCGAGACCAACGGCTAAACATGGTTTCCGAGGCACGGAGAAAACTCGGTATGTAATGAACCACGAACCAACCTAGGCAAACGCGGCTTCACCTGGAGATCGACCCGAGCGGCTGTTATTATTAAGCCACGAGCTGCCGTTTCATTATATAAATAGAATATCACCATCTTCCTGTCTAGCTCCCAATTAATTAGATGTTGACGTAGTGAAAGTATTCCTTAATTATATATCAACCATCATCTTAATAGGGTTTCTACACCTTCTATTCGTATCATCTGTTACACAAATCATTTATTTCTTGGTATTGTGTGTTCAAATTACACAATACAATAAGTAATAACAAGATTAATACACAAAATGATCGAATTCAATGTTTCCTGGAACACATAATATCATCCGCAAATATCGCTGTGACAATGACGTAGAGAAACCACACAAGGTCCTCAAAATTATTTCGAGGTCTCATGTTTGCTGTTGCTAGGAGGACTCTGGTTATACTGTTTGGCCACAACCTCCACGTTAAATATATGTACACGCGTTTTGCGCCAGCTACTGCGGAGAAAACAAATGAAAGAAAATAAAGTAAATTTAAAAAAGGAACAAGCTTTTATTGAGAAGAAGACTAGGTTTATCTATCAACATTGAACGTGTATACAAAGTTTCGTTCTCGTGCTATTAACCGTTGAGGAGTTCTCTCGTGAGGAGGCGATTCTGGCTGCAGGATCAAGAGTCATATCTATTATAAAATGAATTGTCACCAGAACCAAAGGTGGTTAAATAAAAGTTTATAAAAACGGAAATTGCTTAGGACCCTCGCATACCGTGTGTTTTTGAAGCATAGCAGTAGCGATGCTGACTAGCGTCTGTGCTGTTTCTTATTTGCAAGTGTAACTAAAGCCCGATAGTAGCGACGCAGACGCGCGACAGTGTCACCACAAAATGTTGTGGGCGAAGCACTTTAAAGTATACCATGAGTCCATGAGTCACAAACTCACAGTGATGCGATGGTACTCACACGAACCGGAAACCAATCTCTTACACGCGTCTACCTAGACGGAGGTCGCATCACCTGAGGTCGTGATCGAGGTGTACTTACTACTTGCTGTTGCTAAGAGGACTCGGTTATATGCCGTGTTACGCGACGAGTTACTAAATATAATTAAGAGTAAATAAACGTACTTTCTACGTTAATTAAAATAACCTCCACGAGAGGCTATGCTTAAGTACTTAAATGTAGGCAGGTACGAGCAGCCAGATGACTAATTTTTTTTGGTATTCAATTGCGGTTTTCGTGAGTTATTTTTCAAATTTATTTTTATTTACTGTTTATTCATATTTTTTTCCGACCACTTTTCACCGTTCAAAAGTCGAAGTCGGTATTTACCTAAATGTTTGGCCAACTTCCATAGTTGGGCAAATATTTTGGTGAAACCCTTTAAATAAACAAAATTATTTTTGTCCTCAACACCGTCCTACTAAATATTCCAAATCGATTGCAAATCCCTTTTTAATTTCCAAACGAGATAAACAAACAATAAAAATCGTGTAAAATTCGGAAACGCAACTGATTGCCAAATCTTCGAAAAGACACGGCGTTTGGAACGCGCGTTCCGACCGCCCACTTTCGATAAACATCCTATGTAAACATTGTTAGGAGTATTTTCTTAGTTTACTCTGCCATCAAAGTTTACTCAGCCTTGATTGAATTATAACTCGAGACGATAAAATATCCTTTTTATGACAACAAAGCTTTCCTTGGCATTATGTAATAAGATTCTAGATTTTCTTTGTGAATTGAGAATCAAAGAGTTTATTAGCGTTTCATCCGATGGAAGCAATTTCTTTGAATTAATTCCTAGTTAATCTTATAATATTATCTTTTATCAAAATAATTTTAAAGTAAAAATTTCAAATAATTTTGGAACACTGTTATAAGCTTTCAGTTTTAAACAAACTAAACTTTTACTGTCACTTAAACGGGATATGTTGCGTGATTGTTCATGATTTTGAGCTCCCGATATTTCGACGCTGTTGCAAGCGCCATGATCGCGGGTTGACTGGAGAATGCGGGTGGATGGAAAATAAATGCATAAGGCATCGTAATAAGGAATCCACAAAACCTGGTGATACTGTGAGTGTGTTTTTCCGTGACTTAGTGTCGAGTTCCAGTAGTGGGAGTAACAAAAGACAAAGAAAGAGGGTAGACTGATTTGTCTGCTCCTAACATTTATTTTCCATCCACATTACTACTAGGTACACAGGTACACAGGTAGGTAGGTAGGTGTACTATTAGGTACACCTTTGCGTAAGGGGTTACGAGCTACAAGCGTGATGTTATGACGACCGCTTAACCCAAAACAAACCTCGAAACAAACGTACCACTGCACAAAAGCAATAAATTAATCAAACTCACAATACCAAAGGATTATACCTTCAAAACTTCAGGGATCCTCAGAAGGATTACAAGAATATAACAATTAATTACTAGTTAACAAGAGGCTAGCTTAACTGAGAAATAATTAAGGCTTGGGTTCCGCAGTGTCCGGCGACTCAATTAATGAAGGAAATTGCTCTGTGTTGGACTAAGGAACTCTCTATATGACAAAGTTATGTGTGGAGCTATGAGACTCAGCTTTTGTTGTTGAAATTAAGTTCGTAGGTATATCAGTTTGTGCATTATGATTTGGTGGTTAATTTTTAATAATGCAGCCTTAAATCGAAATTGATATACATATAGCAAACTTCAAAAGGTATTTTTTTCCAAAAGCAGGCATTGATTGGAATTATAAGGTAATTGGATCATGGAATCCATGTTAATACGCCTGGCGCAGTCGCTGAGCGATTGGCTAGTGCTGCATGTCGCGGTTTCGATTCCCGTACGGAAAAATATTTGTATGGTCTACAGGTAGTTGTTCCGAATCTCGCTGTTTGTGTAGCATAATCAGCCTATAATGTTCCCACTGCTGGGACAAACGACCTCCTCTCTATGAGAGGGAATGGGCTAGAATCCACTACGCGGGCCTAGTGCGGGTTGGTAGATGTCACATGTCTTCGAATTTTTGGTTCTAGGCATGCCGGTTTCGAAGTAACTTTAAAATTAGTTTTTTCCTTATCGTTATTTCACAAAAACAACAGTAGTACATTTATTTTTAAATCATAAACCTAGACGTTCGTTTTCAGGCCCAGTAATACTGGCCAGTAGGAGGGCCTTGTAGTTAAATAATAGCTTACCTAGGTTGGTCTGTGAATGGGTTGACCCATTACATACCGAGTTTCCTCCGAGCCATGGAAAACACGTAAAACCGTTGTTCCCGGCTGTCATTTATAGATCTTTGACAGTCGTTACAGGTAGTCAGTGGCCCGAAAGTCTCACAACCAGTCTTACCAAGGATATCGTATTACCCAGCACTAACTGGGTTGTGGAGGACAGATAGGCAGTCGTTTCATGTAAAATACTGGTATTCAGCTGCATCCGGTTAGACTGGGAGCCGACCCCAAGATAGTTGGGAAAAGGCTAGTCAGATGATGATGATAATACTGGCCAGTAGCGCATACTTTTCTACTCTATTTTTAAACAAAAGTGTAGATCCCTAAGCTCGTTTATTCAGGTAACTAACCCTATAAACAGGGCTACGTGTTTCCGTTACAGATCTAAATAATTGCCGAGCTGTTCCTTAGTTAAACGGTTTTTTATTCAAACTGTATTCAGGATGAGAGGACTAATTCTTTTCTTTTTTTCTATTGTACGTATTCTTAGACATAATTAGGTTTGAAGTTTTGTTTCAGGATCCTTTTTTTGTAAATATTTAGTTTTATGACATGAAAAATCGATTTTTTTCATCCAAGTCGGGCAAACTAATACTGAATTTTACATCAGGAATTTCTTAGTAGCAGCCACGGAGTCTAGATTTATTTATTATTTATTTATGTATGTACAGTCACGAGCAAAAATAAGTAAACACCTAACAACTTTTAAAATTGTTTTCCTCGTACTGTTCTCAAAAAAATGTTATGTTGTTACGAACATAGTATTCTGGAACTCATATTTTTATGAAAAAGATCCTATCTCCAAGTTACAATCGTTATTTCTCGCGAAAATTGCTTTTAAATTTACGAAAGTGTATACATATTGGTGCTCGTGACTGTACACACAGATACTAAATAGATAGATATAGATAGATTTGTGCCCGGTTGATAGAAATAGGCGGGAGCCCATTTCCATCAACAAAAAGTTAGTAATAAAGTAAAAGTAGTAGTATAAGTTAGTAGTTTTTAGTCGCAAATAGGGATTTATGTGATTTAAACATAACTAGCGAACTGTTGGTTTTACTGCAATATGGTACACCTCTGTCTAACGCTTCGGGGATTAAGATTTTCCGGAGAGTTTTCCAGTTTTATCTGAATGGTGTTTGACTGTCGTCATTTATAACTCTTAAAATTTTAAATCATGCTAACCAAACAATCGTAGGATGAATTTCACCATGAAACAGAACGTGATCAGCATTTATTAACCGCGTTCAACATCTGTCAGTGTCATCATTGCTATGGAATATTGAAACCGGCAACTTATAAACGTGGTTTAAAATTATTGCGACCGTTCAGATTCAGTGTTCAAAAAAAGTTTGAAAGAAAGATAACATTTATTTGGCACATGCTACAAATGCACACAACATAAAATATAATAAAAAAAAAACTTAAATCTACACAATAAAGACTTAAATCTAAACAGAAAAAAAGAGAAAACGTTGTGTGTCTCACGGCTGCGTCAAATAGGCCCAGTTCAGCAAACTGCCGAGCAGCTAGTGCCCGACGCTGGTTTTCAACTGGACCTGAGATGGTGATGTGACGGACATAAAACAGTTTTGTACTTTGTGTTACTAATAAGGTATGTGTGTGTATGAATAGGTACTTAAATAGAATAAATTTGTGTACAATGATAACAAATAAAACTACATATTAATAAAAACTCGAGAAAAGTGCAAGACAAAACAAAATACCCAAGGTACCTAAATTAAAGTTTGTAGAGATGGATAGATTTTTTCCCGAGTTAATTTAAAGCGAGTCAATTTTGCTAAATGAAATTATTGAACTAAGTTAAGTAAAATGACTGAATATTACACATTAAAATTGCTTAGAACTAAACGGAGTAAAGAAAAATAGCCCTAATGTACCAGCTGCTACTTGTCTGCAAGTTATAACTTGAGATAAGTTATGCCTGTAGTTTTCTAGTAATAATTCAAACTTTATTCATTTAAATCTGCTTGAAATTTCCTCGAAGCAATAATTATTGTTACAAAGGTATCACTTGACTTTCTTGTGAATTTTGTCGTTAATGAGTTCTAGTATAGCCATGTTGAAAACAATGAAAGCAGTAACGTACAGTATTATTTGGTACACTAACACTCTTAATGAGATAAGCTCCAAGGGTAACCAATCTTGCCAAGGGTATTTTGTAACCCAGTCTTTTTTTTAGGAACACGCCCGCCACATTTTTCTCAAACCACTGCAACTCCTGAAAGTCAGAATCAACAGTGGCAACCAGCAGAAAAGCGCCGAGACAATGAAGCTCGACGAAGTCCCAGAGAAACAAACTGTCTTGGATCCCGCAATGAAATAAGTCAGAAAAGAATAGCGGAGGAGTAGCATAAGCATAGCATAATCAGCCTATAATGTTTCCACTGCTGGAACACACGGCCTCCTCTCCATGGGAGGGAATGGGCTATAATCGACCACACGGGCCCAGTGTGGGTTGGTAGATGTCACATGTCTTCGAATTTTTGATTCTAGGACATGCTGGTTTCCACACGATGTTTTCCTTCACCGTTTTGAGAGCAGCGGTGATGAAATAAATGACAGAAAGTAATGCGCCTGCCTGGGTTTGAACCCACGACTTACTGTTCGTAAGTCGGGGCCGCCACCACTGGGCCACCGCTCCTCTGCGGAGGAGTGAGCATAATTTCCACTTCCCTCCATATCAGCCGAAGACTCACTGTGTGAGCCAGTTGCTGGGTTGTGGAGGTCAGTTAGGCAGTAGCTCCAAGTAAAATACCAATAGTCATCAGCTGCATCCGATTAGATTGGTAATCGACCGCAAAGTAGTTGGAAAAGACAAATGATGGCTGCACTTTATAAGACAGAAAAAAAGGGTTACAGGTCAAGTAATATCAATTATCTGTGCTGCTTTTTTATCGTGAGGTTAGTGCCTAACCTGGTGTCAGAGTTGCCGTCGCCCATGGGCCTCTGACTTGGCTTTACATGCCGTCAAGACATATCTCACAGGCATGCTTGTTCTCTGTGCTTTTTTTTTTTTTTTTTTTTGTTCGCAGCACATTTCGTTGAAGATTTTTGGTATAACTTCAGTCGTAGCCTGTGATGTATCATAATGCTTATTCCTTCGGGGAACTCAGGAGACATATTACATCGTAATCATGACTTAATACGATTTTACAGCAAAACATCTTTATTATTCACTTCTGAGAACTCACTTATAGGAGATTGTTCGTAAACGCACACCTACACATAGTTTAGTCATAAGCGATGAAACTAGAGACGCAAGGTGCTACCTAATCAAAATTACTCGAAGATACTTTGTTCTAGAGAAGTTAGAGAGTTCTATGAACTGGTTGCTATGGCAACATAACACTTAAATCTTCTATAAACTGCACAGGTCTACCAGTATAACAAGAGCTCTCTCAAGAAGGCTTATCAATATGTTACAACGTCTTTGTTTTACGCCTTGTTGGTCTAGTGGTCGCAAGCTACTGTGCTTTGTGGTCATGGGTTCGATTTCCAGGTCAGGCAAGGTAATTTTTCCGTAAGGAATTAATTAGTAGCTGATCATCATAATTGCTCATCTGCTGTTGTACCCGTTTGATGGCAATAGGACAACATTACAGACATAAATTTAGTTACTGCATTGTCCATCAAACAAAATAAAAACAATTATTGGATGGCAATAACTGGCGATATGTGGCCTACTCTAGGTACACATATGCTCTAGCTCTTCTGTTCTGTCATCAGAACCAAAGGTGTGTGAAAAAATACAGCTTAATCGGTTGGAGGGAACTGGTTTGATTGAATACTAACTAACAAGGCAAGTTAAATAAAAGCTTATAAGAAGACAGCGCTAGTTCCAAATCTAAGTCATGTACCAACATGACGACACGGTTGGCGCAGTGGTCAAGCGATTGACTGCTGCGCTGCATGTCGCGGGTTCGATTCCCGTACGGAACAAATATTTGTATGACCTACAAGTAGTTGTTCCGGGTCTGGGTGTTTTTCTATCTATAATATGTATGTATTTACAAAAAAAAAATGTATAAGTATATGTAGTTTATCAGCCATCTAGCTACCATAACACAAGCATTAGGTTGCTTAGCTTGGGACTAGATGGTGCTGTGTGAAATGTCCAGGGATATTTATTTATTAACATAACCATACAGTACTCTCAAGAAGACAATGAGGCGGGTAAGGTAAGCGTTGAACCCTGAACCCGCATCACAAAAACGGTCTCTCTTTACCGCCGCACGGTTCTAAGGAAAACAAACAAGAAGATAAATATTTGTATTCTATTATGGGCTCAAACAAAACAAACGTTTTTTATAACAAAGGCTCCTTAAATAGAATTTCAATACGAAGCTCGTGTAAGTTTTTGGGAATATTGATATTTTCTTATGGAGAGATCTGTTTTAATAAGATTGAGGTCAACATCACATTGTGTGAATCGATCAATCAACACTGTCTATCCCAGACCTTTGTCGAGGGTTTAGAATTTTTGGACAAGCCCACCACATTGTTCTTAACCACTGCGAGTCTTGATGATCGTTTTTTTATTTTTCTCGATATGGAAATCCTCACTGGATTTCCTCCGCCCTGGGGAGAGCAGACGGGTCTGTCAGACTCTTACTGAATAAAACCACACCAGTGTTCCCTTGCACACTTGCGTCGGGGGCAGCGGGATGTAATGCGACTCTAGCTTGACCTGCGAGCCTCGTCCTGACTGAGGTGAACTCTTGAAGGCCTTACTATTGTCGCGGCTAAGAAACTTGGCGTTTCCTGGAGAAACGATTTAACTTTCTTTTCTTGCAAAGAGAGTTCGGATCAGAAAAAAGAAGCAGACAGGGTAATCGCATTCAAATTTTTTCATATTTATTTCTTAAGCTTATCCGATATATTTAAGAATGGCTGAATTTAATAATCGCTACGCACAGCAAGCAATTTGAACCCAAAAACAAGTGCCATCGCCTTAATATGGTCCTTCTATCACTCCATAAAACCGCAGGGGTTCAATAACCTAAGGTACAACTGCGGATAGTAGGCCCTCACATAAAAATGATATACGAGATATTAAAAGTAAAATATTTGTGGCGTTTACACTTTCCCTTATGAGAAAAACAAAGATGAAGTAACATATTGATAAGAGCACAGTAGCACTTTTCGTTATACTGGAACTTTTCCTACTCATAACATCACGCCTGTAATTCCCGAAGATAGGCAGAGGTGTACCTAATAGTACATCCACATTTCGCCGGTTATTTTTTAAGTCCCATCTAATACGGGGCGAGTCTATTGGCATCAACCGGGCACAAATCCAAACTCCGTGGCTGCTGCTGAGAAACTCCTAAAGTTAAAACTCAATAACACTTTGCCCGACCCGGGAATCGAACCCAGGACCTCATGCTCAGCAGTTGCACTTGCGACCACTCGATCAATGAGGCAGTCCTTAGCTAAGTGTTGACGCTAATTGGCTCTATCCTTTAATATTATCTCTTTTATTAAGCTTATATTATTATGCGACCCTCAGCTGCAGGGCACATACCTTCCTTTCGTCCCTCAAAGAAGGGTCGTGTTTTTTCTACCTATAGGCGTATTGCAATATCTGACCAATCCGTAACTCGGGATTTAAGTCAAGGTCTAATCAGTAAACATAACATCCCGCCTCTTATCCCCGAAGGGTTAGGCAGAGGGGTATTAAACTACAACCCACTCAAAATCTCGATCCCTTTAAAAATATTTCGCTCAGATTCAAAATGTACCCCATTTCGCGTCATTTCAAAACAGCTCACAACGCATAATTTCATAGATATGTAGAACAGGACTCTTTGCGGTTGTCACGTTATTTGCTGTCCCCAATCTGAAAGCGGGACGGAACCGGGACAGTTGATATTTCCACTGAAAGTCTCAGGTTTTTTGTTTTTCAATTACATTTGTAAATCTTGGGATAGTATGAGGTTTAAGGATGTAAGGAACCATATTATAGCGTAATATTGGGTACAATCACGAGCAATGAAATGAATACTTGATTCAAAAACGTTTTTCTGCCTCTGCTATGCTGTATTGTATTGTTTTACGTTTTCAGCCAATTATCACGAAACAGGTTTTATGTCAAAGTAGAAAACTATTTCATTTATTTCAATTTCACTGATGTATATGTCGCAGGCATTTTGTATTGACACGGCATTATACATTTTGCCTTCGGCATTTTTCATAACAGCGAGCGTTTATAAATTGCCGACGCCGTATGTAAATGGCGAAATCATACAAAATGCCTGCGACACGTACATAACAACAGAGAATCGAGGAGCCCCGCGCAGCGGGGATCCGTCGACCTGCTGACGGAAACGCTAACCCTAGACGGTCGACGTCAGGGGCACCCCGAGGTTCGGTTAGTTAGGTTCCTGTAAACCTTGCAGACAGAAATAGGAGCCCCGCGCAGCGCGGATCCGTCGACCTGTGTTTCGGCATATTAGATAATGACACGGCATTATACATTTTGCCTTCGGCATTTTTCATAACAGCGAGCGTTTATAAATTGCCGACGCCGTATGTAAATGGCGAAATCATACAAAATGCCTGCGACATATACATTACTTCATTGCTCGTGACAGTACATACACGAAAATCTATCTATACGAAAGGACATTTAATATCTAGTATCGTACTACACTTGCACCAAGGGGCATTTGTATTATGGTTTAAAGTCTTAAACCCTTAGATGTGTCCTCCCCGTACATAAGGTTATGTGAAAAAAGTGTTTATAGAGAAAAGAGTGAGCGAGATACATAGATAGGATATTTGTTATGAGTGAAAGAGCCAGACCACGTAAATGTCAGAGTCAACAAAACAGAGGCATGATCATTTTTTGACGTGATAGAGTAAATCTAAAGATTTGAAGCTTTGGGTTCATGTAGGTTGAGCATAAATTCATGTGGGATTCACAAGAACACAAGTTACATAATATCATGCGACGTGTAAGCTACCGGAGTCTAAAATAGATTTATTTACACTAGTTTACACGATGCATAATTATACCCCGAGTGTACCCATGTAATGTATATGTGTTACATGCACTATGTGTAGCATAATCAGCTTCTCTGTGAGAGGTAGTAGGGTGTAATATATCACGCGGTCCTAGTACGAATTGGTAGATGGCATATATCTTCGAATTTTTGATTCTAGGACAAGCTAGTTGCCTTATGGTGTTTTTTTTTGAGAGTTTGAGAGCAGTGATGAAAGAATTCATTGACTAAAAAAGACGTGCTTGCCTGGGTTTGAATCTATAACATAAAACTAGGACCGTATTCACTAGGCCACCCACTTGCGTGTCTAGAGGCTAAGGGCCAACAATACGGCAAACCCCTAGGGTAACCAGGCTGTCCAGTAACCCTAACATCATGAAGAGTAGTAGTTATAAAGGCAAGCCAAGCTTTTAGGTTTGTATTTACCGCCATTAAGGCCACCCACAATCAATCGTTAAGTGGGGCTACCTCAATGAAACAGCAGTGGGGTGTGGTTGTGGAGCTGTGTTGCAAACTGTACTCCTAACCTTCTCAGCCCAAAAACAAGCAGCCAAAGTGACCTCTGTGCAAACAAAACACAAAAAATGTCGTGCCAGCGACATGAAGAAGAAGACCGTACTACTTGTAACGCACAACACACACTTCCGTACTTTCTAGATATTATGCATGGGTTCAACAAGACATGGAATTACATAATCCTACCGGAAGGTAATATTACTGAAGGAAAACCCAGTAGAATTTAACCTGTCTCGCTTGAGATATACCGTTATTTCTTGGTCTTATTCTTGAGAAAAGCAAAATGAAGTCAGTTCAGTTAAAAGTGAAATGTCGAGATGGCTTTTTATTAAAATTCTTTTGAAGGCATTCGATAAAATTGACGTGAAAATGGTTGCCATAGAAACTTATCTTAGTACTTTATAGGTTAAAGGTTCCTATGACAACCTAATTGGCAATAAGGAAGGTATTTTTGATATCTTTTTTAGTACTTTGGTCGTGATGGCTGAATACTTAGGGACTTTTACGTAATATCGGTTTTTGCGACGGAATAACTGCTAAGTTATTTTTTTTGAAATAGCTATTCTATTCTTCAATTGGGTCAGTCTACCGCGTGGGAGTGGATACAAAGCCAATATAAGCACTAGATTTCGTCAAACTCAAACTGTAATCACCGCTGCACCGCCGTGTCATGTACTTACTTTCATGACTCCATGTTCCTTCTGTATCCTATCTGTAATTATTTTTAAGAAATAAAAATAAATATAATAATAATGACTAGGGGTAAAATTCATGAAAAGTACCTATTAAAAATAAAACAAAAGGAGGAAAAGAAAAATTTTGGACATTCTAAACGAATGTAAAGTCAAGTGCGTTAGTAGTTGCCACCACCGCTGCACGTTGGGTGTATGACCAGACGTATTATGAACGTGGATGAGGCGACAGAAGTATGCTAGGATCGTAGCAGGTGGCGATCTCTTGTTTCTGCCTACCCCATTGGAAAAGGGTACTTATTTAATTGTTTACTCACTAGGCAATTACAGCAATGTAGAATTACACATTACACTACATATGAATTAATGCAAGTACTTAGACTAAGACTTTAATAGAATTTATTTATTTACTTCACATTGGAAAGCCATATCGAAAACAGGTACACAAACGGAGTAAAAAACCGGCCAAGTGCGAGTCGGACTCGCGCACGAAGGGTTCCGTACCATTATCTATAAAAACGGCAAAAAAATCATAGTTGTTGTATGGGAGCCCCCCTTAATATTTTTTTTTAATTTTTAGTATTTGTTGTTATAGCGGCAATACATCATTTGTGAAAATTTCAGCTTTCTAGCTATCACGGCTTATGAGATACAGCCTGGAGACAGACAGACAGCGAAGTCTTAGTAATAGGGTCCCGTTTTACCCTTTGGGTACGGAACCCTAAAAAATGACCCCTTCATCTGCTGCTTTTCATGTGTCTTGTACGCGAGTGGTCATCGAACTGGCGGCAGTGGGTCACACTCGTTCATTTAATGTAATTACATCGTGTAAACGGACTCTTCGCGAAGCCGGCAACCAAGCATTCTGTACATCAAACTAAGTAACTATTTAAAAATTATTGCTGAGAAACGACTTTTTTTTTTGGAGTGAAAAATCACGTTTTACTTTAGGACTCAATGTAACGCACTCAAACCACTGTGCTCATGGATGCATCGAATAGTACAGGGGTTGTGGAGGTATTTAAAGTAAAGTTATAACATTTTCAAACTATTAAAAAAAGAAAACTTGTGAAAATTTGGAACTTTGACCCCCAATATCTCCATAACTAGAAGGTTTCCAGGTATGGTCTAGAACAAAAAAAGGATCACAATGACCGGGTAAAAACAAGTACTTCTCGACTTCGATAAAGGTCTTTTTACACACATTTTATCTGTAAACGCTTCATAAACATTTATTTATTTATAGTTTGCTACGATACTTAAGAGAAACTTGTGAGCCAGAGAATCCAGTTACAATAACAACACACCTGTACTTCCGTAGGACTATGCAGGAGATACCAATAGGTACACACTGCGTCACAGCAAGCTATAAGTTTCCAGTATAATATGGCCTCGTTTTCTATAAGTTTCCTGTACAATGAGAGATCCGCATAAACTGGTTTGTACTGCTTGATTGGTCTTCGTGCGTGCCCACCTTTTGCCAGTTATGTTTAAATCCCATGAAATATGGGGCGAGTCTATTGATACCAACCGTGCACAAACCAAACTCCGGCCAGCTACTGGCCGTCTTGACGGAAAACCCAAACATACCGTTATTTTAATGTAAATTACTGAGGATGGTCTTAAGAAACGATGACAAAAGGAATGTTTCGAGTATATTTGCCCTAGATTTTGTATGAATCTCAACAGTAAGGCATTGTTTTGTGTCTGAATTGGACCCTTGACAGCAAATGTCTAGTGTTTTTCGGACCCAAAGGCACTTCTTGTAATAGCTGAAAAGGTACCTAGCATAAATATTTTATTAGCAGTTGAGTTATGTACTTGTGGATGAGTTTGTCTGACGAAAAATGGCCGACTTACGAAAACCTCAATTCGCAGCGACTTGACTGATTTGCATGAAACCGTAGACAGGCGGCAAGGGTTAGGCAGAGGTGTATCTAATAGCACACCCACATTTCGCTAGTTATGTTTAAGTCCCATGTAATAGGGAAGTGCCTATTGCCATTAACCGAATCCAAATCTAGAGTCCGTGGCCTGCTACTGAAAAATTGCTGATGGAAAAATCCAATAACACTTTGCAGGACCTCCTTTTTTGTGTGAAAAATCTCATTTTACAAAATTTGTGCTGCTGCCTTTCGGTTTCGTTAAGGACACTTTTTCAACCATTTTCAATAGAACTTTGTCATAATTATTATATTAAGATACAAATTGCGACGTCAAACCTGACGTATTACATCAATCGACAAGTAAAGTTTTAAATGTGACAATGTCCAAATAAAACGAGATCAACGTTTTCATCAGGTGATTGTACAACTATCATAGGTACGCATAGCTATCAAGATTTCGTTTGTTTTCCCTTAAACATAGAACAGGAAAAACTAAACAAAACAAAGAATATTAATAGCTTGTGATTTGACTACAGTTCACTGGCTTTGGGTATAATTAGTATTGGAAAAATCCACATGTATCAATGGATTGCTAGGCAACGGTTCTTATTATGTTGATAGTGTATTGTTTTGCCTGTTTACGAAGATATTATTTGAACGGGAAGATAATTATGTAATAATATATGTTTACATAAAACAGCTCATAACTTAAGACCAATTAATGATAATATTTATCTGCGGTGCTAGGCAACTGTAACTGTATCTCAGTTGTAAACGTCTCTTTGTGCCTATTTGCCTTGTTTCGTTCTGTCTCCTGCTGATATAGAGAGAAGTGGAAATTATGGTTTTCCTACTCCTCCGCTATACTTTTCTGATTAATTTTGTTGCGGGATCTAAGACAGTTAAATTGTTTCTATGGGACTTCGTCGAGCTTCTCAGGTTGTCCCAATAAAAATAAAAAAATATTTTTACTAATCAAAAGTAACAATACATACATGTGTCGTATTCAGAGCCGCTGTGGCTCGAGAGGTCTCCCGAACCAATTTTACAAAATTAAAATGTTAACACTGCAGTTAGGAATGTTTTTAAATAATAATTAAAATGTGATGATTTTTTAAAATAAATCTGAAAAAAAAAATGTAAAAGTAACATGGTTTGGAACTTACATTTTTTTATCCTAAGCCAATCCTGGTCTGGCGACGTCTCTGTATACCCGAAGAGCTGTGGGCCAAAATAACCACAGTCGAATGCGTCGCGGCTGACCTCGCAGGAGATAGTGGGACGAGCTAGACATAAACAACGACCAGTGGTTCACATTGGCTTTGGATCAAAAGATTTGGAAGTCGCGGGGAGAACCCTTTCCCTATTTATCTTTACCTGTCCCCAATGACACTGACTAACAGTAACAGTTATCATCATTAGTATTAATTTTAGTAGATCTTCTATCTACACTCTGTGATCTTTAAAACACCTACGTCATCATCTGCGTAGCCTTTTCCCAACTATTTTGGGGTCGGCTTCCAGTCTAACCGAATGCAGCTGAATACCAGTATTTTACGTGGAGCGACTGCCTATCTGACCTCCACACCCAGTTAGTTCTGGGTTATACGATACCCGTTGGTAAGACTGGTTGTCAGACTTTCGGGCCACTGACTACCTGTAACGACTGTCAAAGATAAACAAATGACAGCCGGGACTAACGGCTTTACGTGCTTTCCTAGGCATGGAGGAAACTCGGTATTTAATGGGTGGTCACCCATCCACGGACTAACCTAGGCAAGCGCAACTTAACCTAAAGATCGACCCGAGCGCGCAGTTATTATTTAGCCACGAGGTCCTCAAACACTCCTTTAAAACACCTACGTACTAATCATTATCATCCTGTTAGGGATAAGGCTATCCTGGCCGAATAACAAATAAATAGATCATATTTTAAATTCTAACGCCACGAAAATGTGTCTATTAGTAAAAGAAAAAAATAAGCAAATTAAAATAGAACGAAAATCATGTTTATTCTACTTTTTGAACAAGCCAAACAATTTTTTTTATTTTAGTCGTAGTGATAGCCTTTTTTTTTGGGATGGGAAGTCATCAAATGACTCCTCCCGCTCTGTACGAGTGGCGCGCGGAGGCACTACGCCGGGGGGAAACTCCGCTGCCGCGGCAAATTCGCAACCCCGTGCAGGGCACTCGGTAGTGATAGCCTGGGGATCCGTCACACAGTTTCTAGTACAGACGCCAGTCTTTCACAAAGTATCATAATTTCATGCATTTTATTAATATGTTATTCTTAACTCTTTAGATATTTTTATTAAACGTCAGCCTTTGCGTAGAGAGAAAAATGAAGATTTATTATTATAAAATGATATTATAATGAAATATTTCCAAACTGAAAATGCCAATAGGTAACCAAATGACCAAAAATTCATTGTTATCATTCTCCTGCCCATAACCCACTTTTTTTTGGGGTCGGCGCAGCATATCTTCTTCCTCCAAACTTCTCTATTAGTCGTCATCTCATTAGACACCTTCTTTCTTGCCATATCATCCTTTACACAGTCCATCCATGGTTTCTCTGATCTTCCTCTACTCTTAAACCCTACATTCATACTCGAAACTTTCCTCACGACATTTTCATGACAAATTCTTTGTTAGTGTATTTTAAAACCAAAATTATTCCAGCCAGCACTTTTTTTCACTTACTCTACGAATTTTGGAGGTTACTTCCAAATAACACGCAGAGCCCATATCTTTTATATATTACATAGCCCTTTCCGAACTATGTAGGGGTTTGGTCGCAAACGAATATCAGTATTTCACACAAGGCCACCTTCTCACTTCCGTAACCACATAAATTGGGGTTTAAGTAAATCAGGATGGCAAAGAATTTGGATTTTTTTGACTTCGAGGAATGTAAAGCCATTTATTTAAGGGATTTGGTCTTTTAAATAATACGTTATCTGTTCCCTATTTTGCAAATGTCTTGATTTTGAATCTTAACATAACATAACATCACGCGAGTAGTCTCCGAAAGGTTAGGCAGAGGTGTACCTAATAGTACACCCACATTTCGCCAGTTTTGTTTTAGTCCCATGTAATAGGGACCTATTGCCTATTATATTATTAATATTTTATTTGAATTTTAAGTCTTAAATTATTTAAAATAACGGTGATCAGGTATTGAACATAAAGTAAAGATACCAACGCTATCAACGCATCATGACGCTAGTCATTTAGTCTTGATGTTTAAGATTTATGCCTGTAGGATAAAATAATCTTCATACAAAATACACATTTTTATAGAAAATAATATAAATCCATATTTTTTAATTAATTAATATTTTAATCATTTGACTATTCATTTTGACATTTATTCTAAATCGATTGTGTATCTTATTTTTGACTTATTAATTTAAGTACGTAATAAGTAAATAGTTTATAATGTAATTCTGTCAATTTAGGTTGTAGCAATAATTGAGTGTGTTCGTTTTTTATCTATTTTTGTTTTATATGGGTCTGGGACCTGAAATAAATGTTTTTTATTTTATTTATTTATAGCCTGAAAAGTATAATAACTCTGTATTATATTGTGTGTCTGCCAATGCGCATGTTTTGCGTACCTACGGGTGGAATAAATGACATTTGATCCACTCAGCTCTTCCAGACAGAGAAGGTGGTTCTTTTCTTTTATCGTGTGGTTAGTGTCTAACCTGGTGTCCATGGGCCTCTGACTTGTCTTTACATGCCGTCGAGAAATATCTCTCAGGCATGCTGGTTTCCAAACGATATTTTCCAAAAAAAATGAATGAAGAAAAGATGTGTATAACTTTCCTAAAGTTACTTATCAAAAAACTTTCTAAAAGACTGTGACGACTGTACTTTCGTAAGTCGGTGGCAAAAAAGTCAATGAAACATACAAAGTCACCGACTTCCGAAAGTATAATTATTTTAGAGATTTTTAGTGTTTTTTTGGAAGTCGATTTTTTTTCGCAGTAAGATTCTTATTTTACCCTTTTTAATTCAAGTATACCACACAAATTCTTGTCACGAAACAATTTTTTACATTGTAACTAAAGCATAGCTAGCAACATAGCCCAAGAAGAAAAAAATACTTATTAAGGAAAAAAACAAATTACTGAACCGATTTTGATGAAATTTCAATAGGACCAATCTGAAAGTATATCTTTTCACAAAAAAAATAAGAATTTTTCAAATCGGTTCATTAATGACGGAGTTATGAGGTAACAAACATAAAAAAATTAGAACCTCCTCCGTTTCGAAGAAAGTTGGTTAAAAAGGTAGATATTCATTCACACACTAAAACATATTGAACACACCCACTTCCATGTAGGTAGGTACTTACAGGAGATGAAAGTAAGAAGAAAATTGTCGCAGTAAATCTGTACCGTTACGTCCCCGTCGCGAGCTCCACGTATGGAGGCACCTACCAGTAACATATGTTTCTCTTTTAATTACAAACACTAAGAATTTATTATTAAAGTGAACATATCCTCGTGAAGTTTCCCCTACCAGAATTTATTCTAACATTTACTTTTACTAGCCATTCTCGACAAGAGCGAGACGCGTAGACACTCTTACTTATTTTTATGGACTTTTTCTCTTATTCCCTTTTCCCTTATGAGAAAGCGACACTTAATAAATGCCTACATATTATTGCCTGTTGCAATTTCAACTCTCAGCGCTGACCCCAGAGTCGAAAATCCAACACTAGATGTTACTTAGGCATTAACTACATTTGGGTGTTCCGTGCTATTAGTGAAAACCAACATTAGTGTTAAAAGAACTAGTATCAACATAACTTATGTCGGCTTCCCTTGTCAGTAATAAGTTTTAGGATTCATCCTAAGAAACTTTTTAAGGCTTTGAGCGGTTGGTCAAGTGGATCCTGGATTATTGTTATGAGTCTATTTGGATCAATAACACTAATGTTGCTGTGGGTACTGGGTAGGTTAGCCTCGGGAGTGATATTTATGTTTTGGAGTACTTTGCTAGTGTGATCCTCTCCAGCACGACCATGGATGATTACCTCAGTTTTAATGCGGTACATATTCATGAAAAAATGAGTACTTTATTGTACCAGCGAATATGTACCGCATTAAAACTGAGGTAATCATCCATGGTCGTGCTGGAGAGGATCACACCTTTGCTAGGTGATATTTCAGACTGGCCTAAGCTATTTAGATAGGCGTCTTCAATGGAGGTGGTATTTGTGGCTTAATCGCAGCCTAGATCCGCCTAGACCACTGCAGCACGACTGGCTTCCACATATAATATAAGGTACAAACGAACCCTACACGAAGCCGTCAAATAAGCATTCTGTACATCTAACTAAGTAAATCTACGTATTTTTTTTGTGGTGAAGAATCACGGTTTACGGTAGGACTCAGTGTAATACACACAAAACATTATGCTGCATTGAATATTACAGGAGTCTTGGAGGTATTTACAAAACATACCTACAGGGTGGAACTGACTGAGGAGCTCGTGGCTAAATAAGAACAGCTGATCGGGTCGATCTTTAGGTTAAGCTGTGCTTAACCAGGTTGGTCCGTGGATGGATGACCACCCATTACATACCGAGTTTCCTTCGTGCCTCGGAAATCACGTTAAGCCGTTGGTCCCAGCTGTCATTTGTAGATCTTTGACAGTAGTTACAGGTAGTCAGTGACCCGAAACTCTGACAACCAGTCATACCAAGGGGTATAGTATTACCTAGCACTAACTGGGTTGTGGAGGTCAGATAGGCAGTCGCTCCATGTAAAATACTGGTATTCAGCTACATGCGGTTAGACTGGAAGCCGACTCCAACATAGTTGGGAAAAGGCAGGTAGATGATGATGATGGTGGAACTGACTTCGACGCACAAACGGTTACCACGTGTTCAGTACAGTTCCGTTTTTTAAATTACCGATGGAAAATTGAAGTTTTGAGAAAACTTTGCAACTTTGATCTCCAGTATCTCCATAACTAAAAGGTTCCGCACTATGGTCCACGAAACAAAAACTACCGCAATGACGGAAAGAACGAGTGCCTTTTGACTTCGTAAAGGGTTATTTTTAACCCACTAGGTAACTCTATGAAAACAGTAGTGGCAATATTGCCATTTTAGGAAGCCTTTGTAAAGTTAACTGGGTAACCAATCGTGTTGTTGCGGGTTGTCATTAGGGTTGGGGGTTTTGCAGCTGCGGTTGGTGGTCGCATTCACCTTTGGTATTGTATATACACCATTATGTTAAGGTCGTTTTGGAACCGAATACCATTAACTCGATCATCGAACTCGAAACGATTGGGACAATTTTATTCAAAAAGTAACAATAAAAAAACACGAAAGGATAAATTTAATGTTTTTTTTTGTGAAATAATGGGAACTCAAATGTATATGTGTGTGTAAAACGTATCCACGATCGGCAACACATGCGAACGATACCCATTAAAAAATTCATTCATCGATCGATTCTCATTATTTCACAAAAAAAAAAAACATTAAATTTATTCTTTCGTGTTTTTTTTTATTGTTACTTTTTGAAAAAAAATAGTCCCAATCGTTTCGAGTTCGATGATCGAGTTAATGGTATTCGGTTCCAGAACGACCTAAAAATAATGGTGTATAAGGTCTATCTGCCTGTTTGGTTGTTGCTGTTGTCACATACCGTTTGCGTATATTCATTTTTAGGGCGATAGGTATATTCTCTGTTTGAAGAGCAAGGGAAGAACAAATCTTAGAAAAATAATCATGCCTTAATTTTAAACAACGAATTAACTTGCTTCTACATACTCTATTAAGTATATAATTGTACATTTCACACATTCATTTCACATTATGATATTACTTTTTTTTTTAATTCGTTATTTATTTTTTATTCTGTGCTTAATGAACTGACTTCAAATAAATTGTATTCTTTCTTTCTTTCCTTTTCTTTTATATAAAATACTTAGTAATTAGAATTGCTTATAATCTCATTACCGACCGTTCTCATTATTGACCGTTAAATTTTATTTTATATATTGCTGTGCCCTAAGGCCTCATTTACGGAGACGCGGGGCGTCTCGCGTCGCGTGTGGCGTGGCGTCTCGCGGCGCGTCGGACGTTTTTTCTGTTTACGGTGGGGCGGCGCGTGAAGCGGCACGCATCATCGCACGCGTAAACACAAACTTATAGCAATATACGACCATGTTCATAGAGAAGCGAGACGGGAAGCGTGGCGGTGCCCGCCGCGGCGCCCGCGGCGAATCCTCTAGCGTGTAGCGAAGCACGCGGCGGGCATCGCGGCGGCGCACGCTCGCCTCGATCAAATCGACTAGTTTTATGTTGGCGAGAGATGGGAGCGCACGATAGCTTCATCGAGAATTGCTGCTGCGTGCGCCGCCGCGATAAACGCCGCGTGGGACGCGTCGGTGCCATCCGCGGGCTCGGCCGCAAAAAACGCCCTAATTCAAACAAACGCGTCTAAAATCGCTTCTCCGTAAACGCACTCATACAACGCCATATATTTGAATTCAGTGCGGGCCGCGCCGCTCAACGCAACGCGCCACGCCCCGCGTCTCCGTAAATGAGGCCTAACAGTGTCCATAATTGCTTTAAGTTTTAAGACTTTTGTAATTCTTTATACCTGTATTTTGGAACACAAATAAATGAATATAAGGTAAAACTGTGTTTTTTGAAAATTGTGAATAACGAAACAAAACGTAAATTCACGCCTGCAATCTCTGAAGGGTTGGGCGGAGTTGTAACTATATTACACTGAAATTTCACCAGTTATGTTTAAATATATTAGGAGCAAGCCTATTGCCATTAATCTTACAAGCCATACAACTATTGAAGCTCAAAATACATGATAAAGAACGACATCAAAGCGAATGCAACATAAAACGAGTTATCGCAGGATCCCGAATCGGGGTCTGACATTCTGACAAAGAGTAAGATGTAAGACCATTAGCGTCACACCAGTTTCTGACATGACACGTTCGATAAAGTGCACTTCTCGCTATCCAAGTTTGTTAAGGAAGTATACCGTCAGATATCACACGTTTCAGTACCTTGAGGATGGAGGTCTAAGTCACTCCCTGCATCGGGCGATACGACACGATTTGTGATATAATAATAATAATAATGTGTATTAGTTCACAAAAACCAAATAATACAATTTAGTTACATTATAGTAGTACAACAGAGACAATTTATAAATGAACGTTTGACTTCTAAACTAGGCAAGAAGCCTGTGTCTTAGAAGCCATTTAGATAAGCGGTTATCACACAACACCGCTTGTATGAAATTAGATGCCAAGCATACGTACAGTCGTACACCGCTAAGGCGCGCGGACGAGCGGTGCTCATTGCCTCTCCGCGCGGGGCACTGCCCATACATTTGCTTCGTCGCTTCCGCCACCTCGCGGACGACTGACAATCATCACCTTTCCACCCGGCGCACTGCCCATATATCCGGTTTACCGCCGCCGCCTAACCGCGCGGACGGGCGGTGTTGTGTGAGAATTGCCTAACGAGCTCTTGTTTCGTCATGAGTAGTGGTATGATGACTCATGGGATGCTGTAGACTACTTTTCAGGGTTGCGTACCCGAAGGGTAACCAGGGGGACCCTATTAATAAGCCTCCGCTACCCGTCCGTCCATCCATCCATCCGTTCCGTTGTCTGTCAGCGTGCTGTATCTCATGATCCGTAATAGGTAGACAGTTGAAATTTTCAGAGAATGCGTATTTCTATTGAAGCTATAACGAAAAATTAATAAAAATAAATTAAAGCGGACTTCTCTACTACGATGGTACGGAAACCTTCATGCGCTAGCTCGCACTTGGCCGGTTTTTTTCATTTGTTTGCTCTGCAGTTTATATTACAAGACGCATGTTACTTGAGCGTGAGGCTCATGGGCCAGAGGTGTAGGCTCACTCACTTAACTGTCAAAGTACAAGTAAGTGCAAAGAGAAAAAACCACCACCACCACGGGACAGTTAATATCCTGTCCTGCTTGTTTGGTCGTATGCATGTTACAAGAATTGATGGACACTACTGAAGGTGCCGATCTTGTGTCCAAATTCTGGGACGGTTGATTTATTTTCGATTTCGTTCGACATACTAAGAAGCAAAAGAGACGCGAACATTATCTAAGTTAACGTTTAAAGATATCAGCCTTAGTTCAGTGCATCCTTGACCATTAGTGTTATTTTCAAACCGGTTTTTAAAACAATAAGCAAATGTGGTCCTGCTAGCTAGTTTAGTTCCAGTTTAAAATGAGTTGTTTGCAAAGCAAAAAAAAACAAGTACTGTATACGTTGTGAAAAGCATTTATAAAACCGCAGTTTTCTTTTAAGCATGAATAATATAAATGCAAAATTTGCGTAATTAAAAGGGCCCCTTAATTTTATTCGTTATCATCTGCCTAGCCGTTTGCCTTCTGGGGCTGGCTTCCAGTCTTACCGGATGCAGCTGAATTCAAGTATTTTACATGAAGCGACTGCCTATCTGACCTCCACAACCCAGTTAGTATTGGGTAATACGATACCCATTGGTAAGATTGCTTGTCTTGATTGACTTTCGTGTTACTGACAACCTGTAACGGCTGTCAAATATCTACAAATGACAGCCGGGACCAACGACTTAACGTGCTTTCCGAGGCACGAAGGAAACTCAGTGTGTAATGGGTGGTCTACAATTTATTCATATTGTTGTCTAATTATTATAAATTCGATGTATAACTCTGTCTGTCTCTAAGTTATTCGCTCTCCAACGGCTGTATGGATATATTTCCGGATTTGGTTGATAGGTACTCAGGTTTTCTTCTTTTTCGTGTGGTCAGTGCCTAACCTGGTGTCAGAGTTTTTATGCCGCCCATGGGCCTCGAGCCGTCGAGAAATATTTCTCAGGCATGCTGGTTTCCTCACGATGTTTTACTTCACGGAAATAAGTGATAATTATACAATACGCACATCAGAAAAATCAGGGGTGCGTGTCTTGGGGCCACACGCTGGCAGAATATGACCACGATGAAGTTTTTTCTCAGCAGTACGTTCGTGTGTGATATATATTTTTTCACACAGGCAAAATCTAGGATAGAAATCTATCCACAACGAAAAAGAAGCTCCCATTGTTTTCGTATAAATCGCATAATTTCACGTCTGACCCAACATAAAAAGCCCTTTCACGCATAATTAGGTCCATTTCACAAAATTATTCAAACAGAAAGTACTAAAACAGCAACTGAAATAGTCGTAATTTCTAAAACAATTGACTTGCAAATCGTTAAATCGAACCCGAACTGGCAGTACACGTACAAACAACGCAAAATGAGGATTCGTGATACGTAAGGCATAACTGGCGTTTGGATAGACAATTGTCATTTAAATCCACCCAAATGAATCGTTTTGGGTACTATTCTCTACGGGGGTGTCATAAAGCCACAGATACGAAAAACCACCAAGGAATATCTACACTATGAACAGTGTAACAAGAATGCTCGTTTCAACTTAGGTAGGCTGTGACGTGCTGAAATCTGACGGCGTAGTCAGGTAGCGAGCCCAACTTTCAGTACCCAACTAGCCTCGGGGGAGAATAGACGTCGTTCGCGCGCTTTTGCCGCCTGATACCAAATTCGAATTCGGACCGTTTGATAATATCGTCTTTATCATGTTGATATAACGTCCGCGCGTTCTAAGTTTGAATATTTTATTTAGTGCAGTGATTTTATATGAGTGCTAAAATGTCAGGAGTTACCAAGTTTTTATGTTTATTAGTGACATTTTTTGGAGGTGAGTTTGGACTGTGATTTAAGATAAAAAATATTGTCCTATTAAATTGGCAGTTTGATGTCATTAATTTTGTTGTGGAAAAAGGAAATCGAATTACGTCGCCGTTCTTTTATTAATGAATTCTTCCTGAAGCTAATGAATTGACGATCCATTTTGTCTCTGATAATGGAGTGAAAGCTGAAGAGAGATTTTTTTTGTTAATATTGCCTTTGATAAAGTGAGTCGAACATTTTTCTTTTTGTCAAATTGACAGGTGATTAAAATGTTTAGGGCGTTTGAAGCAGAATTTGATTTTATTTTTTACGTTGTTGGAATTTATCTGCATACTAAGTTCTTTTAATTAAAAATGGAGATGAAATATGTTACTATACTGTCATTTTTAAATTAAATTATTCTATCGTTTCGTTTACATGTTATGAACTTTTCAAGCAATTTTCAAACCTATTAAGCTAGAAAGTTATTGAAAATGTAAAAAAATGGTATACCTAAAGTACGAGTAACATGCAAGTGACGAACGATTAAACCGGAAGACAGCCGGTTATTGGCATGCTCCAAGCTCTCGATACTGTAGCTTGACATCTAAATGTATGTACTATACTGAACTTAGTGGGTATAGCTGAAGTAACGTACATACATTTAGGGTAGTTTTCTGCAGTAAATGGATATTGAAATAGTAATTTAATGTGCCTAAAATTATTATTTTAAAACTTTTCTCTGCAAATTAAATTTTTTTACTAAAAAAAAAACTATTTTTATTGACTTCGTGATTAAACTGTAATCTCAGATGAAAAAAAGAACTATGACAATGATACTCATTGTGAAAACATTATGAATTTGAAATGCATTTTCCGGGTGTACTTTTTTGATTTTCCTCTAAAAGTTTTCTCTTGCATTCCAAATGATATCTGGTATTGAGTTATTCAAGCGAGCTCTGCAGTCAAATTCCACTAGTACGGACATGTTGTGGATTGGCTGCGGACCGGACACTGACAGATATTTTAGTAAGGACCTATACAGCGTGTATTAAAACGGTGTGGTCACATTTAAGGGTGGATTCAGACCATACAATTTTCTCCATGGGACCTTCGCAATCAGGAAAAGAGGCGCCAGTGTCCGGATCCGCGTCCTCAATTTTGTCCATACCAGTCTGACCTAACCCTTATACAATGCAATGATTTCGACCATCGATAAAACAAAAGACAGTCGCCAAAATCGAACAATCTTCACAGTCTTTTGTTATTAAATCCATTGAGAACGTCAAACAGAAAGACTTGCTAATATACCAGCTAATATTGGAGCGATGAAGACGGAATACTCTGCCTGAATAATGCAATTTTATTAACTGGTAACCCGTACCATTGTGGTAACAAGACGTGACTGGGAATTAATTGAAAAGGGTTCTGTAGATATTCGGGTGCTGATGCCTCTTTGTAATCCTGTCGTTCAAAAATTCGTTTTATTCAAGAGGGAGTTTTTAGTATGAGTTGCCGGGTTACCCTTTCCCTTAGGTATTCCTAAAAGCTTTTAAATATACTCGCGATAAACGGGACAATGAGATTGAAATCAAAATCTACTTTTGTCGGTACAAGTGTAACATGTCCAACTTGCCAATAATGTTACTCTTAATTATTTATTTATGGCTCTCCAACAACTTATTCACTAATACACATACAATAAACACAGTAGAATTGTCAATTTATGAGTGACACTTGCAGAATTATAATAGTTAAATCTAAAGCAATATGTTACACAAACGACTTACAAAATGCTGTTGCCTGAGACATGAAAAATATTATTTACAATGAAATTATTCTTATTCTACTTTACATACTAATATAATTTTATCAATAAATTAAAACAAATATTACACATATTATAAGTCTCATCCAAATAAGTAAAATTATAATTACTCAAGTAAATATAATTATGATGTAAAATATAAATACCACAAAAGCTATTTATTTACTATTCTAATTAGGTGTTTATTTAATTTTCTAAACAAAAAGCGCCTTCATCCTCTCTATTATTAATTAAATTTGCTGTACCCAACAGGGTCCATAATTGATTCAATGTTTTAACATACCAACTGTTTTATTTTACATTATGGAATGCAATAAAGTATTGAGTATAGATCTCGAAAGTATCTTAATCTCTTTAACTCCAACTAAACCTTTTTTAACCGACTTGAAAAAAAGTGAAGATTATCAAGTCAACATTTTTCTTTCTTGTGTTATCTCTAGCGATTTCTTCGCCAATCATGAACCGATTCCGATGATTCCTTTTTTTTTTGCTTGAAGGAGTATTATTCCGCGATAGTTTCGTTTGATTTTGAAGAAATGATTTGTCCTTGTAAAAAACCATGGTACAACAAAATTCTTAGCTAAAAGATATTGTATATGTTTTACAAAATACTGAGTCAGATAATCTTCCTTTTTGCATCCCGTGTAACACGTTTTCTTCTTCTTTAAACCAAAACCAACCCAGTGTGATCGTTTTAGACTTCATATCGCTTCCTCATTTTGGTCTGATTCGTTATCAGCCAACCCTTTTGAGGTCCATATGTGGTTGAAAACCAGATCATAATCAAATAAACGACTGCCATCTGCCCTTTGCAATTGAATAACCTAAGAATATTCAGTATCCCTAAGTACCTACTCGGTGCCTTTTGGGTTTCTGACACTTCGTTACGTTTGCCATAAGTAGGTATTCTGAATTCCGACACTTCGTAATGGGCTAGATATTTGTTTAACCAATTAATGGAACGGTGTAGCTGTACCACAGCTTGTTGAGTGACCCTGAGTTTACTAATGAGGCTAATTAGTGAGTTTAAAAAGTAATAAAAAGTTCTAAAAATAGTCATTTTAGTGAGTGAGTGTGTTTAATGTGTAATAAAAAGTTGAAAACAGCCGTGTTCCTAGAGTTTTCCTAAAAGGTACTAATAAACCCGTGAGCGTACACATACAGGGTGTATTTTTCAATTGGGCGTGGATGGCCAAATCCGAATCTATGAGGAATAACGAAAAATACTCAAAGGAGTCTCGAGCCCGATTTTGATGAAAACTAAAACTGCATCCTTAGATTTTTTTAAATTCAATATCCTTAGCCAGAATCGAAGCCGTTGATTTTGATAAAAACACTATATGGTTACCCCAGTCGACAGTGTCGCTAATAGGTATTAAATTCTGGGAAATAATGATCAAATAACATAAAACCATCAACTATGTTCCTTACGTGCGTAATACTTCAGCTTCATTTAGGTACATGCAAAAGTTATTCGCTCCATTTTATTAAACTGGAAATTAAGTACTCAGAATGATCATCTATCCCCAGGAAATTACTTATTTATAAAGTTAAATATTTGAACTTTTTCCCAACACTTGAGAGGACATTAGAAAACGAACGCTCTGGTAATTTATTCATAGAAGCGCTAAGTAGAGTTTCTAGTTCAACGCGAAGTGGCCACCGCTGGATCTTTGCAATCCAAGGAAAATCTGCTCGAAATTATATTGAAACTCCTGTGGATTTATGTTACTCTAGTACTTTCATACTTTTTTAGGTGGATCTTGACTTTAAAATATTCTTGAAATATGTCTTAATAGGCTACTAAGTTCATTAGAAATGTTGACAGATACATTGTGACTACATAACATAAAATAACATCACGCCCGTAGTCACTGAAAGGTTAGGCAGAATTTAAACTAATCGTACACTCACATTTCGTCAGTTACTTTTAATTCCCTAAATTATTTTAGTTGAAAAATGCCCACGGCACTTTGACATGTCCGTAGATGTCCAGTACAACCTTTGACCTGCATTGTGCTACCTATATTGGTAAGCCTTGTTAGATAATGGATATGATAGCATTTAATTGGACATGTATCAGGAATGGAAGCTACGATGTCAATATTGTATGATACGTTCTCCGAGCAGACAACATACCTTTATTCCTGAACAGGTAAGGGGGGTATCAATCGACATTTTGCTAGTAAGGTTTAGGTCGCTCTAATAGGCGCTGATGTCAAATGGTTTTGGTATTCTATGAAATTCAGAATGATGTTAGCAATACCTAAGAACCCGAAGTTTTAACATTATTTACCGGTTACTGAATTCAATTATTGAAGTTTAAAAGAGGTCAAACACTGATTAAGTTTTATATTTTGAATTTTGATTGTTGCATTACATTGAAAAAAATTGGGGGTGATACACGTAGGATTTCTACATTAGGCAGAGTCGGCAATTTAAATTAATAATATTTTTGGTTTGTAATGTGTTCCCATCTTGTGCTTAGCCTTTCCTAACTATGTTAGGATCGGCTTCCAGTCCAACCACAAGCAACTGAATATTGTTTAAATGGAGCGTCTGCATATCTGACCTCCACAACCTAGTTACCAACACGATATCCTTTGGTGAGACTGGTTGGTGAAATTGTGTTTCCGAACTAAATCATTCATAAAATTCATTCTGTTGGCTGTATTATATAATAAGTAGTTTGTTGACTCCAAGTCTAGAAGTACACAAAGACAAGAAAGTATTACAGCCTAAACGAACTTCGTTATTACTTTTCGTACAGTCTTAACCGATAACAACAAGTGTTGGAATTGAGTTTTGAAGCTCGCAGCTGTTTTGTTTCTTCTGACATATCATCACGCTGTACTTTCCCGTGGCTCCGCACACGTATTATTCCATGGATTGAGGTGTATTTAAAGTTAATAATTGTTTTTGGTAACACAAATATTGTTGTACTAATTTCTTTACATTATTATGAATTAAAGGCACCTTTTGTGAATGTCGGAAGGTTAATAGTATGTGTAAAAGAAATGTCAATGATCTGCCAAGTCGTGAAATTTGTATGCAACAAAGCTGAGTCCAGTAAATAGTACTTTTTTTCGAACTTGGCTTGACACGCTGTCGTGTGTCTGGATTAAACAAAGTCACTGTTTGTGTTTATCTGTGTGATCACGTTGTTCTGTAGATTAACATGCGGTTTTCATCCGCATGTAGGGAATTGATTCGAAACTGTTTGGTTTGTTAAGTCGTAATAATCACGCGAAATAGTGTCAAATCACTAGCTAATTAATAAAAACCGGCTAAGTGCGAATCGGACTGGCCCATGAAGGTATCCGTAGCATCGTAGTAGGCGAGCCTTTAATTTTTAATTTGTTTTTATTATTTTTTTGTTGGGCTTGTGTTTAAACACCGCCCAAAAAAGTTCCTATTTTTCTACCAAAAAAATTCTAAACGGTTACCAAAATGGATAAATGGTCACCAAATAACGTTTCCTAAAATATTATGAAATAAATCCATTTTCTCGTATTATTAAGTGCCATAAAAATATATGGACGCCTTTAAAATACACTTTAGACTAAATATTATATATTGTCACTACTTAGATGTTACCAATTATGTAATACCATGAGTTCTAATTTGGTATTTTTTGCTAGGCTAAAAAGCTAACGATCGCTAGAATATTTCCCAAATACTTAATATACTGGGATTCCCAAACGTGCGTCGCTTACTTATTGTTATATGAAATTCACTAAATATACCTCGGGGTGCCCCTGATGTCGACCGTCTAGGGTTAGCGTTTCCGTCAGCAGGTCGATGGATCCCCGCTGCGCGGGGCTCCTATTTCTGTCTTCAAGGTTTACAGGAACCTAACTAACCGAACCTCGGGGTGCCCCTGACGTCGACCGTCTAGGGTTAGGGTTTCTGTCAGCATCTGTTAAATTTCAATTACGATATATTAAATCAATTTGTGTTGTCTTCATTCCTAAATGTTTGCCTTTATATTTTTTGTCATAACAAATCATTTGACTAAACAAACTAATGTATTTTGGATGACGTCTTACTATTTTGGAGTAAGATTTTTGGTAGTAATATTAATCTTTGAGTTGGATAGAATTTGGTGACCGTTGATCCATTTTAGGAACCAAAAATAATATTTGTGCAAGTTTTGCGATTTTTATGATGTTATTTCATTTATTTTGGATCATAATATTATATACTTTAGGGCCCTTTTAATAAAGTCAATTGATTTTTTTTGGAGTTGTTTATATTATTTGGTGCCTAGGCTTAGAGTCTTAAAAATGTTTTTGGTGACCGTCTAAATTATACCCTTTTTGTTGTAGCGTCAACAGAAATACACATTCTGTGAAAATTTCAACTGGCTGCCTATTAAGGATCATGAGCTACAGCTCGCTGATAGACGGACGGACGGACGAACAGCGAAGGCTTCGAAATACGGTTTCGTTGGTTACCTTTCGGGTACGGAACCCTAAAAATCGACAAAAAATGTTATCTTGTAAACGTCATTCTCCACACTGTTCTCAAAGCAGGCTATATCTATCGACCATTTTAATCCTTTATGTCACTTCTTGTCACTGTCGTACCTACGTCTAGAGAATGGATTACGACGTCAGGCCATTTCACCTCGACCGATTTACTGAATCCTTGAACAAAGGACTGTCGCGTTGGTCTAGTCCCAAGCGGTACTGCAGAGCATGAGGTCCTGGGGTCGATTCGCAGGTCGGGCAAAGTTAATTGAGTATTTCCATCAGGAATTTTTCAGTAGTAGCCATGGCGTTTAGTTTTATGTCCGGTTAATGACAATAGGCTAGCGCCTTTAGATTTAAATATTAATGGCGAAATGTGGGTGTACTATTAGGTACACCTCTGCCTAACCCTTCGTGGATTACAGTTGTGATTGTACGTGAACAAAGGTTCTTCTAGTTCTGTTTATTAACCTTTAAGTTATGCCTCCCTGGTTTCAAGAGTCGAGAAAGCTTTTTAACCCCTGATTGTCGTAGCGATTAGGGTACACTTGAACAGGACTTGAGAAATAAACCAGTGAGCCGATTGAAATGTACGCTTTTTGCTTGAGTTGGAAATGTTGATTGAGTCATTCAAAAATCATTCAAAAGTGGATTATAGTCACAGAAATTGATATACCTAGAAAACTCAAGTATCACGCTCCGTATGAAAATCAAGAATGCCCTTTTTAGGGTTCCGTACCCAAAGGGTAAAACGGGACCCTATTACTAAGACTTCGCTGTCTGTCTGTATGTCTGTCTGTCTGTCTCCAGGCTGTATCTCATAAACCGTGATAGCTAGAAAGCTGAAATTTTCACAAATGATGTATTACTATTGCCGCTATAACAACAAATACAAATAAAAATTAAAAAAAAAAAATATTTAGGGGGGCTCCCATACAACAGATATGATTTTTTGCCGTTTTTATAGATAATGGTACGGAACCCTTCGTGCGCGAGTCCGACTCGCACTTGGCCGGTTTTTTTTACTACGTAATATGACGTTATAAACACTATTTAGTTACTATACAAAATATACCGTATCTTTGTTCTTTAAATGCCTAGAATTAAGTTCTTGAGTTGTAACGTTGTTGTTTTAAACAAATTAGCTTGCTGCGACTGTAGCCACGTTAAGCATAAAATGCTTAAGCCGGGTACGCGAAGTAGGTGCTCTTATTCTGGGTACACGTATGTACAAACATATATCTGTGGTAGTTCTTTTAAAAATAAATCGCATGAATGGTTTTGTAGTCATAGTTTTTATAGTGTCAAAGACTTCTTTGACAATAAATGTTAAATTTTGTACGCTTATCCCTGTTAAGCAAAAACATGTGTGCTCTTGTTTTTTTTTGTATTTTTCCATCTTTTATACCATGTTTTTAAGCAAATAAATATTATTCTATTCTATTCTAATAGTAATACTAAGAGTTAACGTTTGGAAGTAGGGGTTAATCTTCGGACCTACTGATCAGATTACGAAAACACTTTCACTAATCGAATGCTACTCTATCTCCGAGTGTTATCCATGTTCCCGCGACCGAACCCGCGGGAAAAAGCAAGCGACCATAAATAGCATATTGTTCTTGTCGTAATCAATTATGAATTACATCATTAGGAGAATGGATGGTTTAAATCGTTGTTTCAACTTCTTTATTAAGCAAAATTAATGAGGTGATGTTGCCTTTTATTCCTGCTCATGATTGCGTCATAACTGCAATAAACCATTTGTTTTTTATTATTATTTCTGCCTGGTCTAGATTTAGTCGAAGATGGTAGCGGTTGCGGTGGAGATAGTTTGCAAAGCAAAGCAAATTTACGAAGCCGTCAACCAAGCACTCTGTACATCATACTAAGTAACCCTACGTAGAAATTATTGCTGGGAAATGACTTTTTACTTTCTCGGGATTCTGTATGTGATTGATAAATGTTTTGATTTCTACAACTAGTGTGATATATTTTGACGGCACGGTTGGCGCAGTGGCTGCGCGATTGACTGCTGTGCTTCGTGTTGCGGGTTCGATTCCCGCACGGAACAAATATTTGTATGGCCTACAGATAGTTGTTCCGGGTCTGGCTGTTTGTTTATGTGAGTTTAAATGTTTGTAAACGCACCCACGATACAGGAGAAATTCCTAGTGTGGGGCAATGTTTTTAATAATAAAAAAAAGAATATTCAGTCAAAGGCTTAGTATAGCGTGCCTAAAAAATATACTACTGTAACACTACCCCACGTATTAAATTATTGGATGAACAGAATACAAAATAAAAATAAAACTCAATTTATTTATTTTCCAAATACGAACTCGTGTGAACTCGCTCATACAAAATACATACTCCATTTCTGCAAATAAAAACACATCGTGAAATTAATAGTGCCGTAAAAAAATAATGGAGTGTGAACTGGCTTTATAATACTCAAATACCTGTTAAAATACTCGTAATATTATTATATGAGCAGGTAAATATAACATCATGCCTGTTATCACTGAAGTGTAAGGCAGCGGTGTACCTATAGTACACCCATATTTCGCCACTAAGTTTGAGTCCCATGTAATTGGGGGCGAGTCTATTGCCATCAACCGGGCACAATTCCAGATTGAAAGCTGCAACTGGGAAATTACGACTGGAAGACTTTGTACCACTAGACCAATGAGGTAGTAATAATACTCGTAATATTTTTATACACAGAAATTAACCTAAATTGGTGCTGATCAAAGATGGCAGGCAGTTGGTAAAACTACCGATACCGATTCGATTCTTAACCTTTCGATAACGAATCGAGTAGATAACGATGGTCAAATTCTTACAAAGTCTCTTGATTACTGAAGGTCAGCGGTTAGTTTTCTGAACTTTTCTTTATCTATTGTAAGCCTGAAAAGCTCTTGAACAGGCTTGATTATAGTTCATTCCCTAACGTATCTGAGTTAAGATATTATTCTTTTTCTGCCCTTTTTTGCTTTTATGAGAGTTAACTTTCGATTGCTGTTCCTACCGTTTACTTTATAATATGAATGAAGATTTATCATCAAGAACAAACACTGGAAAAGCCATACGAACAGCTGACTTATTTGAAATTATGTGATATTTTCGAGAGAAATATGTCGAGTTTTTTTTTTCTTTTTTTTTTCTTCTTCATAACCCAAAAGGTCCAAGACAAGTGACATAAGAATGTTGGCAGCTTGTGTCAGACCTACATTGTCAATACCCTCAGGAGTAGCAACGGAAAACAACGTTATTGGCAAAATTCTGAATATTAAGCTTTTTCAAGGACAAAAATCAAGACTGGAAAGGACCATGGGGAATTTTGTGTGGACCCCGTCCCCACCCTGCAACAGTCAAAGGATACATGTCAGTATGCTTAAAATAATCCAGAAAAAAAAAACCTTACTGTTTTTATCAATTTTGCGAAACCAATTGGATTTTTTGGTAATAATATAAAAATAGACCCCACATGAAGAAGACTGTCGCCATAGTAAAAAAATATTTTACCTACCAGAAGCTTCGAATGACTCTTGTTTCAAATGTGTTGGACGGTGGGACGTTTCTGCCCAATGTCCTTTATCTAGCCTAATGTCCACCTTCTTAATTCCTAAGAGAGATTTATCTAGGACTAACCAACACGTAGCGATATAATTGCACACCCTTTCCCACTGGACAAAAATACGTTAAATTATACAATTTTAACTGGCTATTCTATTTATCCCCAATCTCAACCTGGAATTCTATCTGCATTATGGTTATTTAAATCGCTTTAAAAAGGTTTACTTCAGGTAACGGTTACCAATGAATATTTATAAGTATTACGTAGGGTACTCGTGGTATCATTGTTTTATAATTTTAACCTTTATAGTCATAGATATAAGGTTTATGTCACAGGTAAAATAATTGTTAAAGGGTTAAACTCGTTATTTTTATACGCCTGTCGAGCTTTTAAATACTTCGCAGTTACAAAAAGGTATGTTTCTTTGAATAATTGTTTGATTCCTTTGTTTTTACTCTGAGAACATGTCACCTTTTTGTGGTATTCGAAACAAAAGAAAACCAAATGGAAAATGGTAGTTTTGAAAATGGCTAGACTTCAAAACACTGTGATAAAGGGTTTTTAGCTTTTAGTAGTAATAATTACGTGGTGTTATAACGTATTATTTTTCCACTTCTTTTGTATAAAATACAGCCTTTTCCAGCTTAGTTAGTAAACGAGCAGGATAATTATTTTTTCCTTTATTTTATTCTCTTTACAACGATGCTGCATTTTATTTAAAAGTTTACCGTATTATATAGTGTGTAACGTCGTTTTTAATTAGCATAGCTTATCATTGGGTTAAACTCGTACTATTAGTTTTACATCGAAAGGTTGATCAGCAAGTCTTGTTTACAGATCGAAATAGCACATTTATCGATTAAACCAAAACCACGAATCCACCGAAGATGTACAACCAACCAGCTGAAATCAATTTAGGTAATTCGCGTGGGAAAGACTCGGTTATCAAATGATAACTAAACATATCTGTAACGTTATTAATTTGTATTCTATCCCCTGTTCCTTTATGTGCCCATATGAACGATATGGGAAACTGCCTGTCAAGTGTAGCACTTATGTTCTTATTCCCCGAAGATGCTCTGCGTGTGGCAATCTGTGAAAGAGTTTAATATGTTCTGGCTTGGACGTTATTGGTTATAGGGGAGTTTTTTCCATTAATATTAGTTAATTAGTAGTATAAGGAGTGTTTCTTTGTATCGGATGTGGTTATGGTTGTGCTTGCCGATTTCTTTATGAAATCTAGAGATGTAGCTAGTAAGGTACGGTAGGTATATGAAATCTTTTAAAGATAATAATAATAATATAATAATAATAATAATATCTTGGGACAACCAACACACCGCCATCTGATCCCAAACTAGGCAGAGCCTGTGCTATGGCAACCAGACAACTGATAAACATACCTACTTATATATTTCTAAATACATACATATTATAGATAAATTACACACCCAGATACAGAACAAATAATTGTACTCATCGCACAAAGATTTGTCCTGTGTGGGAATCGAACCCACGGCCTCCGTCCTAGCAGTCAGGGTCTCTAACCACTAGACCAACAGGCCAATCGAAGATGCGATTCGATTGCTGGTAACATTAATTTATATTCGCTAGTTCCTTCATTTTATACTTTATCTGATCTTCTTAAAGCATTAGGGCATTGTATTCATTGACTAGGCATGGTATAATATGTTATGATAACTGATAGATTCAATTTAATATTTTATGCATTGTGTAGACGGCCTCGGAATTGTAATTGACTGAATGCTTTGCCGGTAACACAAATATGACATGTTTTTGTAACTTTGTAAAAGTTTAGGTTTTACATTAATGTTTAATCCTTAGTCTTGGGGGTCTAAAATGGCCGGTTTAGCAGAATCGTAATAGGATAATAATATTAATTCTTAAAATGGTGATAGACGTACCTACTATTATGAATTGTCACCATGTGACCATTTTACGAATTTAAACGTAATTCATATTATTATCCTATTATGATTCTGATAAAGCGGCCATTTTAGACCCCCAGCACTCTGTGAGGGTGAGACCCCTAATCAACCACACAGGGCCAATATTTATTTATTTATTGCACAATGTATACACCGTTACAAGCTTGGCTTAAAAACAAATGAATACATTACCCTGTTAGGGCGCAGCAAAATAATATGCTTATGTGTAAGATTAAGATTGTGTCTATCTGGAGATCGAAAAATAAAACTTTAGCAAATTTTTGGTACGATTCTAGATAAACAATAGTTGCTTACGTGAAAGTCTTGAAACATTTAAAACTCCTTCAAAATAATTGCTATTAAAATAAATTCTATTAATGGTTTACAGTACAAATAAACAAAACAGTTAAATAAAACTTTACTTTTAATCAACCAACGCAACGTCTTCGCGTTGCTTGGAAAACTTCGAACGGTCTGAAAGGGGTTAGCAAAAAAAAGAAGTAACTGGAATAAAATTATCGTGTCCCTGTTTTCTTCTTTTGCTGTCCTTACTAATTAAAATAGAATATTCATTTAGTTGCTTTGTTTCGTTGTTAAAGTTTGTATAACTTAATCTTAGTTTTGTCATTTAAGATCAATTACTTTGGTTTGGTAATAGTGTTTTATTCTGGGATTGGTAAATAAAAAAGAGAATAAAGGAGGTAACTGGAATTTTAAACTTATACTGTGACTTACGGGATATCTTCTATGATTGTTTGTTATTTTGAGCTCCCGATGTTTCGACAATCACGGAAGATAGCCCGTAAGTGACAGTATAAGTTTAGTTTTAAACCGTGAAAGCTTAAAACAGAACTAGAATTCTATTTGTTTTTTTTTTGCTGACTTTCTAAATACATAACATCACGCATGTAATACCCAGAGGGTTAGGCACAGGTGTACCCATTCATACACCCACATTTCGCCAGTTATATTTAAGTCCCATGTAATAGGGGGCCAGCCTTTTGCCATCAACCAGGCACAAATCCAGACTCCGTGGCTGCTACTGAGAAGTTCCTGATGATAAAACCCAATAACACTTTGCTAAACCTGGGAATCGAACCCAAGACCCCATGCTCAACAGTCGCGCGTGCCACCACTAGACCAGCGTGGCAGTCTACTTTGTAATTAAAATAAAATAAACATTATGTTAAGTTTTTTTCAGGTGGTATGGACAAATTGTAGTTATTTTTTTTGCAATTTAAGATTCGTTGCCTTGATTAGAGCAGTAATATAATAGTCTCGAATTCTGAATACGTAAGTGTATGTTAAAAAAACACTCACATTTCCAACGGTTATGTAATTCAGATAGATGCCAGATATTCCGTGTTTTACAACTCTGTTACCCAATTAGGCACTAGATAGAGATACCCACTAACACACACCAATTAGATACTGAATGGATATTCTCAGGTTTAGTTGTCAGATTATCTCAGGAATTCAGCTGATATGAGATTTCAAGACAGATTTACCGAGCAAAGACTTGAGTTAGCTAGATCTAGAAATTGTGAAGCTTTTCTTGTAGAATATAGCGTTACTTATCTGATGTAATAATATTCTTATGATGATGGAAAGTATTTGCTGTAAATTGTAAATTTTCAATAAAAATAAGTGGGTCCTACATAAGTAGGTAGGTAGGAGATTGTACTATTATCTAATTCAGACACGTGGCAGATACTCCAAGTTTTACAACTCTGTTACCCAATTTGGGACTGGATAAACATACCTGTGAGAACTACAGGTATTGCTGTCAGATTTTCCTACGGATCCAGCTGATATGAGATTCCACGCCGGATTTTTCAAGCATTGACATGATCTAGCTTTTAGTAATTGGACGTTATCAGATGTTTTTACTTGTGTAAAAACGTCTGATAACGTCCAATAGTGGCTGGATATTATTAGTAACATAAATTTAAAAAAAAAAGAAGGAAAACACACAGGAATTGCCCAGAAGGATGGTAAATGTGTTTTAAACTTAACAAACCCGAAAAAGAGAATTGAGATTATTATTTCTAAGTTCATGTATCGTTTTTCCTAATAAAGATATTAATTACTCCACTAGAGCCATATTTCCTCAACTCCACTCGTCTTTTATCAGATAGCAACGTAAGCCTTCACACGAAGTGTAATTTTGATATATTTCCGACATTCAGTAACTTTCATGCCTAAATAAGAAAAATGCCCTTATTCCTCGTGATTTATTTGTCACTGGAACTATTTTTGTATGCGATAGAAAAATGGGCTATTTTTAACCAACCAGACAGTAAAAGAGGGTTAGGATTTTTGACATTTTACGATATGTAGTAGTTTGTTTCAAAAAGACTTTTCCGGTATTTTTTATTGATTTATGCCAAACTAGAAAATCTACACCGCTCTTTTTGCAAGAAAACGAGTCTCATTTTTTAAATTTAACCAATAAGTACTTACCGTTCCGCAAGCCATTAGGAATCAGCCATTAAACATCACAAGTCCACATCAGCACATACCGCATTGCGAAAAAATAAAGGACGTCCGCAATTGTCCATATTGTGAATAAAAGATTTTTTTTTTCTACATAATCCTCAAAGGTTACCCTGCAAGCCTGAACAGATTACCATCTTCCCTGAAACGGGTTAAGTGATATACGAAAGCGGGTACCCGTCTAATTAGTAAGGGTTCTTTTACCCTTAAAAGATTTATTTTAACAATGCTGTGTTGTGACGTATACCTATTTTGCCTGTCCGCTCTCTGGGATTTAAAAAGGTCCAGGAAAATACCTTTCCTTATTACCTAAGTACGGTACAAGACAAGTGCGTCCATTTTCATTTGTGGAAACAGCTGATGCTGATGACATTAAGGCAGCTAACTAAGCTTTTAAATGCGTTAGGCTAGTGGCATCTTACACTAGTTGTTTGTAGTGAAGGGAACGTAGCGTAAAAGTAGGGGTGAGGTGGTCTACTATCGATACATTCGCGATTCATTGGAGCGTGAATGTATTGATAGTCGAGAAAATTGTGCTCTTGACATCGATATTTTATATTCTTAAACAGGTAACATGATTACAAATATTGAGTAAGTACGAATTTATGGAGTGTGTTTTATTAGAAAATGTAGTAAGACATTAGTATTAGTATTGAGCTACATTTTGCCAAAATAGTTGTTAAAAGATAAATACGAGTGACGACACATTTAATATGCGTCTTGAAATAAGAAGCCATTCATTCAAACACATAAAAAAGTCGAAGATGACACAAATTATTTTGAAGAAAATCTAAAAATAAAACTGCACTAGATTAAAAATAAAATCTCATTGTATTAGATGCTAGCTCAGCTTAACTAATATTCCAGAACGCCGTAGCAAACCTAATTAAGCCCGTGAAAGCACGATTTCAGGTCGCGGCTTCAGAATTATCTACACACTCATTTTACTTTCCACCGTGAGCAGAAATGCAGGCGGTATAATCAGCCCTAGATTCTCGAGTATGTAGAGATTGCAGAAACTGTCGTAATTTTGTAGATATTAGTTTCTGAAATTAAATAACAGTATCCGGAACAAGTGCTACTGAAAGGAGGAATTTAATTTCCAAAATAGAGACGAAATGATCACTGATTACTATACCAGATCACTATGTATATTGGTTGTTAATCTCTTTGTGATCCGGCTCGAAGGCCTAAGGTGATCTTCAAATAATGTGCGTTATAACTTTATGTACTTATGTTATTTAAATAAACATTTTTTTTCACACTGCCCGACCCGGGAATCGATACCAGGACCTCATGCTTAGTATTTGCTCTTGCGTCTCACACATACACACCAAAATTTTCACACGAACGAAGTCGCGGGCAACAGCTAGTCAGAAATAATAGTGCTGTTGATAATGTGAAAATAAGTAATTAATTAAACTGGAAACTGTCGGTTGACTATATAGTCAGTATCAAAATATATTCATCATATTTAAGGGGCCTACAGATGCTTCCGGGTCGGGCTGTTTGTGCATGCGAGATTTGTTTCTGTGGTACTCACGGTATAGGCGAAATCCTACATAGTGAACCAAAACCACGAGGTTCTGAGAGAATTTTCGTATCAAAAAATCGTATCGTATCAATTGAGTTATTTTGTTACTTTATCATATTTAAGGGTGTGGCATATACCATTAAAATAAAACAATTTTTCCATGGAACCATCATCGTTATCGATAGCAACAACAATTAAAAATATCTACTCTTTACAAATGTGTGGGACAGCTGCTGTTTTTCGCAGTTAAGATGTTGGTCAAACCCTATTCAAATTGTACAAAAATACAATTGGAGATCTTTTTTACATGATCTTCAATGTTCCAAGTTCTTCAAAATAAATTCAGATCACAGTTAGCATAAAGCAGGAAAACTCCATCTATCTTTTAGACGTGATACCTTAGTACACCACTTTGTCCAAATTACGCCAGAACAATATCAAGGGCATTAAAACAAGCTTTATTTACAACAGGTAGAAAATTAAATAAACAGGTGAGCAATATAACAGACAACGAGTAATAAAGGAATATAATTTAAACCAATAAGTAAGAAATATGACTGCTATGTATTACATTCACCACTTTACATCAATCTTAATAAATGTTGAAGCTTATTTCCATCGTACTTCAGAGGGAACAGAGTATTTCACCAAGTATTGCACCGCATGTCACTAAATATTTTTAAAGAGGAAAAACGAAATACTTTTTGCATTTGCATTAAACGAGACGCATTAAAAAAGAAAAATGAGCACAAAAAAAGGATAAGTTATGGAAATATGAATCACATCCACGCAAAACCTAGTGCTTAATCCTGTCTTTGTCATTTGCAAACGATTGACAAAAAAAGAAGAATGTTTTAATAAATGACGTTTAGCGCCAAACGCGGTTAGTTACTTTTGAATGCACATGTTATGCGGAGGAATGAGGAAAATGTCGTAAGGAAAGTTTTGAGTTTGAATGTGAATGGGTAGAAGAGCAGAGGAAGACCAAAGAAACGATGGATGGTCGGTCATGTGTAAAGAATGATATGGCAAGAAAGGAGGTGTCTGATGAGATGATGAGTAATAGAGAACGAAATATGGAAGAAGAAGACATGCTGCGCTGACCTCAAATAAATTGCGATAAGGGCAGGAGAGTGATAAAAGATAATGGTGTAAACGGGGCCTAAGAATAAACATATTCAGGGCCAGTCATTTAACGTGTTTTTGTTTATTATTAAAATACATATTTTTGCAAGTTGTTTAGTTGCTTGGTGGTGAGCATGTTATTGTAGGCGTATTGTGTTACCTCTGGATAAAAAAGGTTCCATAAAATTCAAATGCCTTTTGCCCAAAATAATTCGTATTACAATACCTTATGAAGAGAAAATATAACCTCATGACGTAGTAACTTTCCATCTGAAAACATAAACTTTTTATGATAATTTTAACCAAAGGAAATGTATCACGCAGAATACGGAGTTCATCGACTGCTACCAAAACTTTCCTTTGTTATTTTACGTAATTATATATTTCAAAATAGTTCACCAAGATTGCGTAATGAGGCCTCTTACGAACGAAAATTCGCGAAAGGGCTTACAATTTTCTAAGAAACGTTCCTAAGAAACGTACTTATAAAACATCAGGTTTTACCTACTATAAAAAGCTTATTGCCACCACAATATTTCGTGTAACTTATTCCTGAAAAAGGACCAAGAAAACTCCATGACAACGTTAACAAAAGCATTTAATCATTAATAGAAAAATATTCCCAAAGATAAATCTATCGTCTAAACCCGCGTCAGCAATACAGTAACAAATTGCAAAGGAAACGTTCACCCAATGAGTAGATAGTCCAATTCAATTTACTTAGGTTACAGAGGGTTTTAAGTATTAATGGGACTTTTGATGTTGCTATTCATTAATTTTACGAACACACGTATCCCTTAGGACAGCGGTTCCCAAAGTGTTAAGTGTGAAACGGGTCAGTAACCTGTACTGTTTCTGACATTCTTAAAGTGTTCGGAAGTGGGATTTTATTGATCGTTAACAGGCTTTTGCCGTTTTGAGTTGTAATAGAACTTTTCTTCATTCCTGGGTGTATTCTAGGGTCTCACTTCATGGCAATTTACAACAGTGTCCTCCTGTGTGCTACTCACAATAAATTGCCATCATTAACCCTCTGGCCTAACGATAATGTTAATGCGCTGACCGATTATTGTAGCTGTCCCATGCTCAGCAAGCAACGTTTACAAAATGAAATTATGATCCGACTTTTCACACCTCTAGGCATAGCCGGTACGCCTACGTCACTGTTTTTGTCTACGCAGCAGGCGTGAAGCGTTGGGTCGCGAACAAAAACAGTTGAGCACCACTGCCTATGAACAAGGATATTTTTTATCCGCATTACGTTTGCGACCTTGATGGGCTGATATGGGTTTCATAAAATTCCGAATGATATTTTAATATATGTGAGGAAGAAGACCCGGTCTGTTTTATGTAGCTGAATTTTCATTTTGTTACAAATAGGATTGTTTTCTTTTTATTTTGTTGATCATGAATCATTTATTTTGCCCGCAGAGTAAATAAGGGTCTTATTCGATTTGCTGCCGTGTATTGTAAAAAATGTGTTTGTTTTTTTTATTGTTGAGGTAAATTGGCTACGTAGAGACAAACGGAGATGAATGTTTGTTCATCGATGTTGTTTGTCGAGTTCATCGATTGTTTAATATTTAATCGAATAAGGGTGAATTTCGCCAATGAAACTGATCGCGATCAATACGATGTTTTCCCGCTGGGCCTCTCCACCACGTCACTCTTATGGTTCACCGCTCGTCTGACAGTCTTGCCACATGCCCCACCCATTTCCATTTCAGTTTTGAGCATAGCTTAGAGCATCGGTAGCTTTAGATATACTTCTTATTTTAGTAAGATATATTTTGAATTTTCGAAAAATCGGACCTGTAATCACGGAGAAATCGGTGTACATCGATGACGGCCGAATACATAATCTCCTTTTGTTTAAGAAGTCGGTTAAAAAAACTAATAATTTATCGATAGCCTGGTCCGGATGTACCTTCGAGGTAAAAGTAAATTATAAACTTCCCGGTTATCTGTTCCAACAAAGGTTTTTAATCTTGATAATTCTTGTCAGGAAAACCTTAATTACTTGATAATAGCCTTTTTATCATAAAGTTTAGAGTTGAAAATATCTTGCTACTCTTTTAACTTTTCTATTTTAATTAGTATTGATATAAAATCGCTTGCGAACTGTTGGTATAAGCTTTGCTAGTCTGGGCCTGACAGCTTAAACGTGACCATATAGAAATAGGTTGATTCTAGTAAGCACATAACACTGTAAACAGTTTATCGAGTTTCCAAGAAAAATATTCCTAAAGAAACTCAAATCCGTTGAAACAAACTACCTCCTAAGTCAGAAAGGTTATCAACACCAGATTCCAAAATAAATCCATCTTATATAAAGGCACATTGTCCTATATAACGTAGGTATGTAGTAGGTACATAAGCCTATGAAGCTTCAACAAACTTTGTCTTCGACCAATATTTACATTTAGACTTAAAACCGCACATACAAGTATACACTCTGCATGACAGACGAGTGGGGTAACCACGATTTTATACGGAAATAAATGGACGATGTTCCAAGCACGGTCCGGTTAAGCCTGTTTCGGTTACCGGACTAAGCTGTAAGACCAACAAACATAATTCTTGACAGTATATCATGTTGGAATTCCCGGGTTAGATGTATGGATGGTCACATTGGTCACTGTGTTTGTGTACATGTCCGTGAGTTATTTGACTTTGGGCATTTTGGTGCGGTTGGTCGTAGAATCTAGGCTGGGAAATAGTTTTATGTTCATTTATCATGATTCGTAGGAACTTTATTTAGGGTCTTGCCTCTTTGTTCTGAGCTTGAGGTAATGAGTTTTTCTATCAAAAATTTCTCGATAGCAGTAGGACTTATGCTGGAGTGTTGATGGCAAATATGGCAATAAGCTTGTCATAAGAACGCAGAAGAAAATGTTTGTTACGATTCGGTCTCCGTAATATTGTCGATATTTCTATTTTATTATTTACTTAAACCGATTGAGTTTGTAACAATGTTTGGTGAAATTTATTTGTTGCCGCCGCAACAAAGATACGGCGTACGGAAGCGTTTTGCACGCTGTCATACGTCAGAGAGTTTGAACGACTGCTGCGAAGGGTATAAACATGTTTAGAATTTTAATTTTTTTACTTTGTTGTGAGTATAGAAATAGAACAGCAAGCAATAATATACAGGTTTTTGAACCTAACAAGTAGTCTAGTCTTGGATGAACCCAATCAACGTGGCCCAATCATACCTGAATATCGCTCCCAAGTAACACATCAAAGCATTATATCGGCCGACTTACAGCATTTCTGTATCGTTTTCGCATTTTGAGTTAGTTCTATGATAGCATTACAAACGTTTATACGGCTACTGTAATGCTAATTTGGGCACAAATTATACGGCTTTAGATCATAAATAAGTTCACAAATAGTTGTTTAATTGCATTACAGGCGCATTATATTAGCATTATTGTGACCAAATAAGTTGCGAATCGCATTATAGAAGCATTATTATGGTCAATGAAGTTGCCAATCGCATTACAGAAACATTATACTAGCAATATTATTGATAATGAAGATGTTAATTACATTACAAAAGCATTAGACTAGCATAAGATTGTTCTAAAAGTATGATTGAGGCTATTTAAGTGTTCACAGGTAGAACTTTAATCATCATTGCAAAAACATCTCTAATACCATGGCACAAATGTTATAATACAATTAACGTTGTAATTTCACTACTTTGTTCAGCAATATAATATGGACGAAGATCGTCAAAACTGAGTGACACCATACTTGTATTTGCATTAAAATAAAATTTATAATACTGGCTAAGTTTTTGACGTTTTTGTTATTTCATGCCTATTTAAAACGCAATGTAGTTTACTGTAAATATCTATATAGGTTTCATTGAAAATTTTCACGCGCCTTCGATATTTTGTAGTTTTGATATAAAATGTTATATAAAAATATGAATCAAATAATCAAAAGAATTTTTTATTCCTAGTCTAGAATGAATTTTGCATAATTAACGTAATAGTATTGATTGGGCAGTATTAAATTAAGTTAAATCATTATGATAAAGGTCTATTGCTATTATAAATAGGTTCGAATGATAATATTTTTTGGTTATAAAATATTTTCAAAATGGCGTGAGTCTACAATAGCCCGGTGAACCTGTATAAAGGCCAATTAATGCCGTCAGCAGTATAAATAGTCACACGTGAACAATCGTTAAGCTAGAGGCCAGAGAGAAGACTTTTGATGAACCACCGTAGTGCCATTGGCTATAAAGTAGTTCTCTAAGGGTTCACCGATAAACCAATAGACTTGATGTAGACTGAAATTGTGCCATTGCTTGAAAGTAATTTTGGGGATCCTTGAGCAAAACAATAAAACTCATTTCAGAATTTGTATTACTTGAATAATCACAACTTAATTTTGTTATTAGCATAATTATCATAATCATTATACACACGGTTAGGCAACACACCATAAAAAATGCTGTTATTTGTTGATGTATACACATATTATATTTTATGTGCTTTTCCCCAATATGGCCGACAATTGGTTTTAAGAATACAGTAAAGTGAATGTATATATAGCTTTACGCATTACAATAACTCACGTGTATTTGATTAAAGAGCTGTTACTCGCACAACAGCACTCAGTTGATGTTTAAAAATGCAAGCATTATATTGATTCACGTTTATGCTGTTCAACAGTATTAGGCTTTTACTTAGCACTTAAAAGTGCTATAGCACAACAAAGGGCACTAAAAACAACCTAAAGCTGTATCACGGATTTACGGTGCATTATAATGGTACAAGTTTATGCTATTAAGCGGCAATAGGCATTATCTTACTGCTTAAAATGCTATTGTAAACCCTAAGGCATTATAAACAGCTGAAAGCTGTATACTGGATTTACGATGCATTATAATGGTACAGGTTTATGCTATTAAACAGCAATAGGCATTATCTTACTACTTAACAATGCTATTGTAAACCCTAAGACACTAAAAACAGCTGAAAGCTGTACAGTTGCATTGTGGTTGGCTTCACTAAAACTAAAGGCTTTACAAAAGCATTTTGATAAGCCATTATCCAACCGTTATACATTGTAAAGCATCATAATGGTTTTGAAATACCAATTTAAAGCATCAAGCCGCTCGGTGAACTTTTATAAGAGTTTATACGGACCTTAAGTTTTACATAAGTTTACTATTCGTATTTTAAAATGCTTCCTGTGTTACTTGGGCTGCCTTCTTGATGACTTTTCGGTTTTAAGGATTACTAGCTTATGCCCGCGGATTCGCTCGCATTAATTTAGAATTTTACAATGAATTAGGGTTGTACTCTGGTTGTAATATTATAATTCAATCCTGATTCGAAAGACACGTGGTGCCATCTATTATCATAATAACGTTATTTTTGTTTTCCTCGGGAACAGTGCTTCTTTTCGGAATGAAAGGTACCACATGTCTGTTTCTGTACACCTGACAACGTATACGCAAAATGTCACGATGATCGGTTCAGTAGTTTAGGCGTGAAAAGGTAACAAACAAACTTACTTTCGCATTTATAATATTAGTTAGGAAGTCAGAACGTAGGTCGGTCACCTCATGAGAAATGCTGTTATTCAGTTTCATCAGGTTAGACTGAAAGCCGACCTCAGCATAGTTCTGAAAAGCCTAGGAAAATGATAGAGACATTTAAAAGGTAGGTTAAGCGTTACTTCAAACCAGGACAGCTTTTAGTCCTATATAAAGCTCAAGTTCGGTCCGGCATGGAATACTGCTGTCACCTTTGGGATGGCTCAGCCAAATACCAAGTAGCCACGCTCGACTCTATTGAGCGCAGAGCCAAGAGGCTCATTGGTGACGTTAAGCTGATGGGTACCAAGCTTCATAGTTCGGCCCACCGGTGCAAGGTTGCATGTCTGTCGGTCTTATACAGGCTGTACTTCGGTGAGTGTGCACAAGAGCTCCACGAGATCATTCCACCCTCTTCCTTCTTCCATCGGGAGTCCAGACGTACTGCGGGTTATCACCCATTCTTTGTCGATGTTCCACACATTCGCAAGAAACGCTTCGCGACATCGTTTATTATGCGCACAGCCAAGGAGTGGAATTCCCTGCCCTCGTCAGTGTTCCCAAGTTCATATGACCCCAATCTATTTAAGTCGCGAGTTAATAGGCTTCTTCTGGGTAAGCTCGTTCCATCGTCGACCTCATCTCTGTCCTCAGGACTAGATTGAGGTCAAGAGAGACCCATTTAATATAAAAAAGGTAACACAATATATAATTAATCTTTTCAAAGAACAATATCCTAAGAACTCAAGTCGATAAATCTAGTAATATTCTTAAAGGTTTTCTTTCCCAGATCAGTTTCTAACAGAAAACAAACTTCATTTAGCTCGGAGAAGAACAAATTTAATTCTGAAGTTTAAGTTTTTCTTATGACCTAATTGGACGAAAGAAAAACAGTATCTAAGTTGGTGCCTGATGTTTATCATTGAACTGAGTTATTAAAGTAAGTTTAAGTTATTGTATTAGTAAAGAAGTGACTGTAAAAGTAGTTATAAAGGTTTAGACCACGTGGAGAAGTCATTTAAATATGTTAATAGTTTTATAACTTTAGGCACGTGGATAAACACTAAAGAGGATGTAGGATACATATTTATCTATGTTAATGGAAATGTAGGTTTCAACCACATATAGATATACTTAGATAACGCAAGTTTCACGATCCGTCTGAAAACTAAGCATGCCATTTTTTTTATCCCTAACTACTAACTTTAATATAATAAAACAGAATAATTTTGATTGCCTCCATTGTTGATCCAATGTTTTCTTTTGTGGCTATATCATGGTGTGGATGTGGATTTATATTTAGATGTTCACGTAACTTATAATAATGGGTTTTCACAATAACACAGTATTCCAGCGTATTATAAGTAAATATGACTGACGCCAAAATTGTAACAATCTACTCCACAAAACAGATTCCGCAGTACATCATACACATTACATAACATCGTTGAAAGCAATTCAGTGTAACAAATTGTATGAAGCCCCCAACACTTGACCGACATTTGCCAAACAAATGTGGAGTTTCGACGTTTGGCAATTAAGTGGAAGTTTGAATGTCAGAGATACTCTTCCCTAGGCGGTCCAATTTTACGAGTTCACGATCGTTTGTTTTATGTTCAGTTAGTTTGGCATATTCTGTGGTGAGAAATACTTGGGATTCTCTAGTGATTAGGTTTGACGGAAAGGGTGGGATAGGATTTGTCGTGATGTAGGCTCTTAATGTAGGTATAGTTGCTTGGGTGATGCGACTGAGTGTTGCGAAGTGTCCGAAGTTTAGATGACAGATTACTTTTGGACAGACCTTTTGCTTTTGGCTACCATCTTGAATTTGATTTAGAAATGAGCCTTTTATCTTAATACATGTTAGTATTTTATCTTGTTCGTGTGGTTAGTGCCTAGCCAGATGTCAGACTTTTTGTGCCCATGAGCCTCTGACTTGGCTTTACATGACACCGAGATATATCTCTCCTCTATGCCAGTGCACTAAGATACACTTCTGCCTGGCTCTTCGGTAATCACAGGCATGATGTTATGCTTATCATTTCAGTCAGGATTGCCCACTGCTGGATATAGGCCTCGTCGTTCTTCTGCATCCAGATATTGTGTTACATAATTCTTTTTGCAAAATGATATTGTCGATGAACTATTCGATTACTACAAAACCTTGACCTTTAAAGTTTTACAATTCTTTAAAAAAATGTCTAACCAAACTGACAGAATTTATAAACATAGTATTTAGTATTAAAAACATATATGTCCGTTTTTTTTTCAAAATTAGATACAGCCGTGTAGGCTGTATCTAATTTGTTCATAAGATTGTTCTACATAATTACAACCAGTAAAACCTCATACATACCTACACAACTTTACACGTGGTTCTAAGTACTCGTGCACCTAATAATCTTTGATCTTTTACGAAGCAGAACTGCGCCTGACGTTTGACTCCAAAAGGAGAACTTTCCAAGAACGTAGCATCGCTACAGGCGCTACAACCTATATAAGTATATTTCTGTCTGGGTATGTACTATATACCTCTGATAGGTTTGGTAATATCTAACACTGCAAAATATTAGAGTGACAGGAAAATAACGTAGAGTAACTTTAAAATAAAAAAAAAACCAGGGCTAACGCTAACTTGCAATTTTGTGGTGGCTAAGCGTTTCATTCATTAGAGTCTGTGCATCAAACAAAGAAATTGTTAACAAAATACATGCTACACACAGCTTGGTTTCATTTATCTTAAAAAAAATGCGAATTATCCCCTGCACCTTTGCCATAGTGTCCATCAAAATAAAAACCGGCAAAGTGCGAGTCGGGCTCGCGCACGAAGAGTTCCGCACCATTATCTATAAAAAATACGAAAAAAACACGTTTATTGTATGGGGACCCCCCGTTGATATATATATTTTTACATTTTTAGTATTTGTTGTTATAGCGGCAACGGAAATACATCATTTGTGAAAATTTCAGCTTTCTAGCTATCACGGTTTATGAGATACAGCCTGGAGACAGACAGACAGACAGATAGCGGAGGCTTAGTAATAGGGTCCGGTTTTACCCTTTGGGTACGGAACCCTAAAAACGAGCGGGTCCAAGTACTAAATTATTCGCCTCGCTTTGAACAAGAGATTGTACACTGCGAAAGCTGGGTGAAAAGACAAGCGAAGATTGCTCTCAACGTCTCAGGCTAGCCTAACCGTTAGGCTAGAAAGCGGCAAAAGCTAGTAGCGCCGACAGAGAGCGCTATCCAGTTTCTGAACAACGTGTATTAGCGCGACGATCGCTTTTATCATAGAAAACAAACAACTCAACCTATCGCATTCCATTGCTAGACATAGATATCTCCCAATCAGACAACACATGAACTCTGACCTCCGTCTTCTGCATTCAGTCTGGCCCTGAAAACGTATGGGTTACGTATGCACTCATAGGTACATTCTACTTGTACTTCGATACACGCTAAGCGCCAAGCGCGCAGTGCGGCTGGTTTCGAAAATTCTAGGACTTTTGTTTCACTTCGCTACTCGCTAGTCTATAGATGCAAAGTAAGCCAGCTGTCAGTGCGTTCATAACCTTAAGGTTTTCGGTCTATCTAGCTGAGAGGCGTCCCACACTACGCTACCCTATTGCATAATCAGCCTATAATGTTCCCAATGCTGGGACACACGGCCTCCTCTCTGTGAGAGTGAATGGGTGTGGGTTGGTAGATGTCACATGTCTTTGAAGTTTTGGTTTTAGGACATGCCGGTTTATTCCCGATGTTTGCCTTCATCGTTTCTGAGAGCAGTGGTGATGAAATAAATTACACAAAGTAATGCGCCTGCCTGAGTTCGACCGCACGACTTTCTGTTCGTAAGTCGAGGCCGCCACCACTGGGCCACCGCTGCTCTCTAAACCTACCTTATATTAAGAAATAATCTAACGATATTCATATAAATACAATAACATATCAAACATACAGCACCGCCAAATGCGCAAACATAATAATATCAAGAAAAGGAGCTTCTTTCCATCGTGTGAAACGACACTAAACAAGCCCAATTTCTTTTATTTCAACATCAATATGGAAATGTTCATTTTCATCCTTTTCCTCGCAAAATAAATACGTTTGTTTATACATAACCTACATAAGAAACTCACTTAGGAGTGCTTAAAGGCTTTTCTGAGGCTATGTTAGGTCCAGGCCGAATTCCAGTCACGTTTGCTCGAATCTCGTCTAAAAGATGTAAGGCGTGCCTGTATTGTGTAGAATTGTGATATCATTTGGCTCTAGAAGTCGAGCTATTGTTATGATTTTTTGCTAGAAAAAGACTTGTGAAATAAATCGTTTTCTTTTTAGAAAATGACTTAGCCCTACTCACAAGTTCCCTACTCACAAATTCCTCCTGTTCTGTGTTTTAAAATATTCGTGATAATATTTAACTATCTGTTTTACAAGAGTAGTAAGATACATTGCTTAATCAAACGCCTGACCCTGGTTAACAGCCCTGAGATCTTTGAACTTCATTCTTTAATCTTAAAAAAAATGAAAGAAGTACGAGTTCCTAAAAAAACAACCCTTTTTGATTACCTATGTATAGTTTACCTACACAGTCGACAAAAAAAAAACAAAATATTATCTGATTAACAGTCTCACAGCACGATCTATCTTTCAAACCGTACGTTTCATTCAGTACATTCCAAAAGCGTGCGATATGAGAAAAACATTATTCTTACGTGCCTGAAGAAAGCTACATTATTTTCTTCCGGTCTTTCTTTCTTTCTAGAATTGTAAATGGCGTGTAACGTTTGTTGTTTTCAACAAATTGAACGCGAAATTGACATTTTATTTTAGAGTGAGCGTCACTTCGAGACGGTAGATGGAGATGCATTGCATTCTTTTGTCGATAAGAGCGAAAACGCTGCGATGGATATAAAGATTATTGGATAATTGTGTTCAGCAAAAGCAGAGCTAAGATAAGAATAGTTTACCACAATGCTGTCCTATTTGACCCAAAAGTTGACTGGTAGAGAATGCTTGAATGAAGTGAAGTTTAAATAAATATATAGTTCGTGTGGTAATCAAGACAGTCTACCATGTTCTTCAATTGCTGGGATACAAGCCTCTTCGAGAGAAGGGGGAGGGGAGGGCTATAATCCACTAAGCGGACTCAGAGTGGTTTGGTGAATGATGTACATCTGCGAATCTTAGGTCTAAGGACATGTCGGGTTACTCACAATATTTTCCATCAGATCACCATCTTGAAAGCAGTGGCCATGAAATAATGAGAGTGCCTGCTTGGGTCCGAACCCAGGACCTACAATTTTTAAAAAGTCAAGATTTTCGCCATCTATCTACCCATGTCACCCTTTTTGAGCCATTTTTCCTTCGTTATGAGTCTAAAGTAAATGCCAGACTATGGATATTGTCACTGTTGAACTGAGAAATGAACTTTTTAATTGCAAATGTATGACCGTCCTCATCATCTGCCTAGTCTTTTCCCAGCTATTTTGGGGTCAGCTTCTGGTCCAACCGGATGCAATGAATACCAGTAGTTAACATGGAGTGACTATCAAACCTCCATTGCCCATTTAATACTAGATGATTGCAAAAGATGAGGAGCTCGTGGCTAAATAAGAACAGCCGCTCGGATCGGTCTTTAGGTTAAGCCGTGCTTACCTAGGTTGGTCCGTGGATGGGTGACCACCCATTACATACCGAGTTTCCTCCGTGCCTCGGAAAGCACGTTAAGCCGTTAGTCCCGGCTGTCATTTGTAGATCTTTGACAGTCGTTACAGGTAGTCAGTGGCCCGAAAGTCTGACAACCAGTCTTACCAAGGGGTATCGTATTACCTAGCACTAACTGGGTTGTGGAGGTCCGACAGGCAGTCGCTCCATGTAAAATACTGGTATTCAGCTGCATCCGGTTAGACTGGAAGCCGACCCCAACATAGTTGGGAAAAGGCTAGGCAGATGATGATGATTGCAAAAGATTAAAATTAAAGTATTGTTCATTTAGTTTCTTTATTATGAAAGTAGACGAGATTGTAGCAAACATTTTACAGTTTCTACCGCCGCTTTTAACAAGAACAACATTGTGGAGAACTTAGGAATTATAATTAAAAAATACATCCAAGTTGAGAAAACTCAAGACCAGACCAAAAACTGATACCACCCACTAGAAATATTGAATTTAAAACTGCCTAGAAACTGTAACTTATCATTTTGAAGAGCCGAATGTAATAATAAAAGAAAACATGATTTTACGATTCGCAGAAAAGTAAAAAAAAAATTTGAAAAACTGTCGATTCGAGTTCGTCAAGTTTCGCTGAAGTTTTGGAGGTTGCGATGTAATTTCAGGGAAATGTTTACCCGGCAGGCGGTTTCCAGAAATAAAAAAAAACGTAAAGTGGTTAAATAGGGAAAATGGTTTCGTAGAAAATAAAGGGTGTAGAAGCAATCAGCAAGCATTCTGTTCATCGAACTAAGTAACACTGCTCAAAAATTATAGCTGGGAAACGATTTTTTTTTGGTGTCAAAAATCACGGTTTATGGTAGCGCTCAATGTAACACACTTAAAACACTGTGCTGATAGATGCATTGAATAGTGGTTATGGGGGTATTTAAAATAAAGTTAAAAAATTTAATACTTGTGAAAAAGTTGGAACTTTGACCTTCAATATCTCGTGTTATTACACCCGTTATTGACATTTTCCCATCATTTTCTCATTACATTTATGGAGCGATTGCCTATATCTGACTCCACATACTGAAAAAATATTCTTACATTTGTCAAGTAAAAACATTTAATAGACGAATAATTTGATTCTGTGAATCACAATGATAACATTAGCGAAAAATCAGGAGTTTTCGTGGGTTCCTTAAGAATGATATTTTTGTAACAGAAAAACACGTATGTATATGTTTCTCAATTCGTAGGTACAGGCAACAGCAAAAGTAGATGATCAAAATCAGAAATTCAAGACAAGCAAACACACGCCACACAGTTCTGACGTGAACTCCGTTCATTAGTATTGAATTTCTGATTTTGATCATCTACTTTTGCTGTTGACTGTACAGGTAAGTACAGGCCATAACAAAAAAATAATCCTCAACATTCCGTATCCCGTCTCAAATACTGGCACGCAACAAAACTTGGAACTTTTTCAATAATATTCGTAAGAAATCGGTCAAAAGAATACAATAAAACTTTTTTGCATGTTCCGAGGGCAAGTTTCTCCCTTTGTGCAAGTTTTGGCCTCTATTCTTCGCGGCTGATAAATAATTCATGGCCGAACTACATAGAGATGTAATAGTTTTTCTGTCAATCATTCTGATGGGAGTTTGATTTCGAAATGTTACTGTAAATCCAAGTTTTAGGATGATATTGGATTAAGATTAGAAACTTTCAGATGTTTGCTGAGGTCGTTAGAGTTACTAACTTAGTAGCAAACACACTTTAAAGCATTTCAAATTCATGTACACGACTTTGATCAACACCAAAAGGCGTAGACAAGGTGACAAACGCTTTCAATGGAATAGTTACAAACTTTTCGGTAACAGATGATTATTCTGTTTTTTTTTTTATCATCTTTATTGTTTTTAGAATCTCATTGTTTTGATTCAATTAATCAACGAACCAATCAATCGAATGTAAATGTTGACATCGATTTTTATGAAGTAAGTAGAAAAAATCTCTTAATTTAAAAATATCATAATCCTGCTCGTGATTCTATTCATACATGAGAATCCCTTGATGTCTAAGTTCATCTTGACCTTAAATTCGCGCACAACAAAAATCCTTTTGCCCTTAATCCGACTCTCATGCCGACTCTTGAAATCCGAGCGTCAAGTGTCAACGTACCAACATAATACCGCGTAAAAAAACACGTTATTGTATTCTAGTTGCCACGTCAAAATCAACGTTTTGAGGTTACCCCTATTGTGTACACTTGCGTTCACAAGTGGTTTGAGCGTCGCTTAAACATTTCAACTGCTGTCAGTGGCAGTAATGGTGACAGTGTTATTAATTGTCAGTACAATGACTAGGCGCTTCCGACTGTCTATTGTTTTGCATGAGAATTTTTATGCCTTCCATTTTTTTGAAAATAAAATAAAAATGGCGGATTGTGATGTCGACCTGCATCTGTCATCGTTTTGTTAGGTAATTGGTAATAGGAGTACAAATTGCACTACTTGGATGTTTTGACACAAAAATGACGTTAATATTATTATTTGCGTTATTTTTCACATTTGCGTTTATTGTTTTGTGAATTGCATTCTTCTTTTTAGCAATATGAATTGAGTCGACACAAAATTTGGCAACGAGTTTGGCATTTTCAGTAGTGCCCATCAATTCCTGTAATGTCCTGACAGCGATATTTACACTCCAGAGCAACACCACGTATACACTCCAGTGCAGAGTCATCTATTAAAGTCCATCTGAACGTGCATTGAAAAAAACAAAATGGTGGTGTTGGTTTAGTTTTTTTTTAAACGAAGCTTGTGTGGCTAACTATACCTAACGCAAACATTATTTGTTATTTGCCAATCTTATTTTGCAAGGCCAATATAGTTAAAATATATACTACTGCTAAATGATATTCCTTATCGTCTACCAAAATTAAGTGACAATGTAGCATTTAAAATCATATTTTTTTATTTTTAGCCAAACAATCAGTGTGCTCATTAGTTTGACCATGACAGTACCAATTCATATAGTAGACTTTTGCAATTAGTGAAAATACAGGAATTTCTATGCAGTGCGGAAACTTTGACAAATTAAACTTAAATGAGTTTCATTAAACACCTATTTTTTATTTTCATAAGTCTTAGTATAAAAAACTAAAGTTAGCGTTAACGAAAGATGTTTACTTTGAAATTGATTTTATGGCCACTCTCAGCCGGGTGGCGGCGCTGGCGCGTGGCGAAGCGCTCGTTCGTTTTTCCCGCACAGGCGAATCGCCTGAGGCGATAAGTGTAGGTAGGTATTTACTTGGGTTACAATGATTTTATCAGGTTCGAACTAGACTTTTTTAAGATTAGGCCGTGATCTGAAGTTATTTGAAGAGTAATTCCAATTTTTCCTTCATACTTTCATGGGCTTAGGACGGAAGGAAGTTGACGAGTTGTTGAGTTGACGGAATATGTAGGCGAACAACATAGATTACATATACGCCAATAAAGCCAAAAATATTCCTAAACAATAACTCCACTCACGTTCAACTCTCACACACAAGTTCGACTTCAAAATCCTCTATATCAAGAATTTATAAACAGTCCACACCGTACATATTTGTCCATTGTATACTTCTGAAGCAGCTCTAATCCCAAACAGAGTCCTATTATGTTGGTCCCAACAATTCCGCCTTTAAAGTGGATATTATGAACACAAAGGTTGCGGCCACTGGGAGCTTAAACTAACTATTAGGGATCAAACCGACACCTGCATTATACGTAAGGCTTATAAACTTAGGCGACGGTAATCTAGACTTATACATTGCTTAGTAATTGTCGAGTGATTTAGTAGTAACAGGCTGGGCCCGATAGGATTTCCCACGGGTAGAAATGACGAGCTGCCATCCAAACTTTCACCCCCTGTTTAACCAAGTTGTACAAATTGCACTACTTGGATGTTTTGGCACTAAAATGACGTTAATTATTATTTGCGCTAAAAATCAAAACAAACAAACCAAATCTCAACTAAATAAAACTCACTAAAGACCCAAAAAAAACTCTAACCTAATAAATAATCAATCAAATAATCAATCTAACTTAATCAAAAAATCTAATAATCAATCAATCAATAATTCAAAAATCAATCAATAACTATTTATCTTATCTTTAATCTAGACTTAAACATTGCTTAGTAATTGTCAAGTGATTTAGTAGTAACTGGCTGGGCCCGATAGGATTTCCCACGGGTGGGTGTCCAAACTTTCAACCCCTGTTTAACCCATAGGGGATGAATTTTCAAAACATCTTACTACTTTAATTAAATTAGGAACACTAGTGTAAAATTTGATGCCGCTGACATACAACATAAAGTCATCTAGACGCAGCAATTTCGGCGAAATTCCATCTGCCCCTTTTCCAACTATGTTGGGGTCGGCTTCCAGTCTAACCAAATACAGCTGTAATACCAAGTACACTCGTACCTTTATATTTCGCCAGTTATTATGAGAACTGCCTCGTTGGTCTACTGGTAGCAATCGAGACTGCTGCGCATGAGGTCCTGGGTACGATTCCCTGGTTGGGCAAATTATTCTTGGGTTAACCATCAATATTTTTTCAGTAGCAGCCACGGAGCCTGGATTGGTGCACGGTTGATGGCCATAGGCTCTACCCCATTACATGGGACTTCAATATAACTGGTGAAATGAGGGTGTACCAGGCATACCTTCCTACCTCTACCTTCGGCGATAACAGGCGTGATGTTATATTATGTTTAATATTTTGAGATTGTTAAATAATACACCTCTGTAAAATGTTATTGTGTATGTTATAAGTGTTATAAGCGCGGTGTTGTAAGTTGGTCGTGAGCGAAATGTTAGATTAGTGGTTTATCGCACTGATTTCCAGTCCATTTCAATGAAATTGCGTCGGATATTGCCGTAATCGCGTCGATTAGCTAGTGAATTGGGGATTGCGAGTAAATTATAGTTGTTGTAAAAGCGGGTGTTATTGCTTCAATATTAAACAAAACTAAAAAAAAACATAATGCGCGTAAAAAGAATTGTAATGAAGCCGAAAAGCACTTGTTCTCCTCGTCATTTAGATTTTTTTTTGTTTTGTTACGGAGATATTGAAGGTCAAAGTTCCAACTTTATCACTCGTTTTTTTATGTACACTGCTTTACTTTAAATGCCTCCTTGACCCCTGGTAATACTCACTGCATCCATTTGCACTATGTTTTGAGAGCGTTAAAGTGAGTCCTACTGTAGACAGTGATTCTTCGTAAAGGGTCCGTTTACACCTTGTAGGACTAGGCCTTTTGATAAGTAGCACAAAACAAGCGAAAACTTTTTTTCGAGTTTTCAATAGCATATTGCTTAATCAGCCTCTAAAGTAACCACCACAGAATAAGGGTCTCCTCTCCATTAGAAGGAGTGGGCCAGAATCTACCACGCAGAAATAGATTACATACACAAGATTATGCTGGTTTCTTCAAGATTATTTTCCTTCACCATTTTGAGAGCAGTGTTAACGAAACAAATAGCACAAAAGTATATGCCTAGATTCGAACCCTCCACCTTACTAAATGCAAGTTCGAACCACGTGACAAGCACGGTTTTCGTAAAATTTTGTGCTTGATTTTCTCTTCTTCTTTTTCCGTGACTCACTGCTGAGGATCGCGACCACCATAATGACACATTTCCATGCCATGTGGTCTCCTGCAGTGTAAACCGGAGAGTTTGATCTAGACCTAGCAATATCACGGAAATCTATTTCAAAACACATTTTTCATTATTTGTTGTTGTAGCGGCAATAGGCGGCGACACATTCTGTGAAAATTTCAACTGACTACCTATTACGAATCATGAGATACAGCCCGCTGACAGACAGACGGACGGATAGCGGAGGTTTAGTAATAGGGTCCCGTCATCGTCGCAAAAAATAAAAAAAACGAAGACGAACTTTCAAGTTTCATTTCACAGTTCGTTGAGCATTATCACGACGGAACTTAGCAGTGATCGTTCAGAACTCAACGGGAAAAGATAAGAAGTGGAAAAGTTCGCGTATCGTACTTTCACGATTTACTCATAGACTTCATAAATAGGACGAAGCGAATGAATTTAAATATTACTTACTTCTTTCGGCGAAGTTTGAAATACTTGGAAGTGATAAAGTTATTCACTGTCATACGAAGAAATACGGTAACAATTTAACTTTTAACGTTTCCTAGTGATTTGTATAATTCAAATGTTTAAGTACGTCTGCCGTCTCCCTCTAATTTAACAGCTTTAATTCGGAACTTCAAAACATTCCTGGATTTTATGTAGAAGTATAATCCGCATGTTATTTACTTACTAGAAGTTAAGATAAATAAATTCCAGTAGCGAAGGGTCAATTTTTGTAATAGGTAAGCCGGAGTACATATCTTTAATGTGATTATATTATATGTCTATAGAAAACTGACCCGTAAAACTAACTGTGCCATTTTTCAAAGGGAATCCGGTAGGAATCGAGTTGTATTGAACCTTCGCCACTGATAAACTCTACCAATACCGATCTCTGGTTATGACAGCCGGTTAGCCTTCAGGCGCTCTCCTTACCGGAGCATTTGCCTGTAATGTAACACAGGATTCGATTTTGTACTGAAGCAACTATTACAGGCTATTACAAATTGTATCAAGGCAGGTTCCTCACAGTAATGCTCGATTCTCCTCATTCACTGATGTAATGTTCAAATCAAATCAAATCAAATCATTTATTTTGCTGAATATGGGTACATACAAGGATGAAACACAACAATATAGCTCAGGACCATATCCTACCCTAATAACAGGTGTGCAAAAATAGTTCATTATTATAAATAAAATTAAATAAAACTTAATCAAATGAAATCAAAATTAAAATAAAACAAAATTAAATTAAATCAAAATTAAATAAAATCATGGGGAATTGGAATGTCAATAATTAAAACAAATGACACCTTACATACTTTACATTTCATTCCATATATACATTACAAATCAAATAAAAAAAAAAAACAAAACTGTGACATTACAGGCAAATGTTCCCGTTGAGAGTGCGTCCTTTTCTACACATTGTGTGTGTCTTTTTGAAGGTTTACTGAAAAAACTATAGTTTTATTTGCTACGTGGCCTAGATAAAGTGCTTTATCAGTGGCGATGATGTTGGAAAAGTCCAAAATTATAAGAAAAAAAGCAAATGTGTGTAATGGGTGAAAAAAAACCTTTAACAAAACCGATGGGAATTTATTCCCTCAATTTATTTAAATTAAAAAAAAAACGATTTTATAACTTTACTTTAAATACCTCCATGACCCCTGTACTATTCAATGAATCCATCAGCTCAATGTTTTGAGTACGTTACTACCGTAAAACGTGATTTTTACCCCAAAAAGAAAGTCGTTTGCCAGCAATAATTTTTGCGTGGAGTTACTTAGTTTGATGTACAGAATGCTTGTTTGACGTCATCGTGAAGGGTCCGTTTACACCTTGTACATTGAGGACTAATTTCTGTAAGCTAGTGAATGAAGCACCACAAGGTAAGATGTTTTGGCGCTGTTGTTCTATAAGTTGACTTATATTGATGTGGTTATGGTAACTAGTTCCAAATTAACCCTATTGTGAGATAAGATAAAATAAGATTTATTTATTTCTGAGTATATCGCCCTGTGTGTACCCTAATAGAATAAATTACTTACTAATAAATACAAATTGCCACTACTTATATAAAGGTTCTTGACCTTCCATCCAATCCTCCATTCCAATGTAGTGTAATTTTATTTAACAAAGGATAGTGTAAGTGTATTTAGTCTTTCATCTAACCTTTAAAACAAAAATAAAACAACGAAATATAAATTATAAACGTTTTAGAGGTTATTATTTAGTATACAGACCTAAAATAATAATAAAAATGTACATGTATCAAAAGCAGAAAAGAGTTAAAGGGTTTCAAAAAGTTTGTAGGTTGGCAAAATACTAGCTTGGCGATTTTTAGGGTTCCGTACCCCAAAGTAACCAACGGGAGCCGATTACTAAGCCTACACTGTCGGTCCCTCCGTCCGTCCGTTCGTCTGTCAGCGGGCTGTATCTCATGATCCATAATAGGTAGACAGTTGAAATTTTCACAGAATGTGAATATCTGTTGCCGCTTTAACAACAATTAATAAAAATAAATTAAAAATTAATGAGGGCTCTACTACTACGATGGTACGGAACCCTTCATGTGCGAGTTTGACTCTTACTTGGAAGGCTTTTAATATTTTTCTTACCGAACTTCCATACGAAAAGCAATGCCTTAAACCTAAAAGGATAAATAAATGTCAAAAAAATTTCATGCTTTTAAATCCAGCTTAGTTTAGAATGAGCCTTATCTCTCATGTTCGTATTTAAGAAGGTTTTACAGTAGATTTGAGAGTCTCTTTTCATACACAGTTATTATATATTTCTTTTGCAGCACAACAATTTTATATACAATTTAATTTTCGTTACAACAAAAGTCTTCGCGTACGTACCTCGTTACGCCTTTTTGACGTATATTTTCTCCCAGGGCACATGTTCCCCAATTTACCAAATAAATAAAGAATACACAACATAAGTAACAACAACTGTTTGTTATGTTGTTTCTGCGCAATTAAAAATCATCGTTTCTTTGAATAGAATAGAATAGAATAGAATCATTTATTTGTCAAACATGCGTTTACATACACTGATTAATCAGACATGCAAGGTATTGAGTAGGTAAATATATGTTGTGAGCGTCCATGTTTTGCCAATAACGGCGTACAAATTATAAAGGTATAAAAAAAGTTATTCAAATTCATTCTTAATAAATAATCATCTAATAAATAATCTAATAAATTCATTTCAAAATACAAAAGAACTAAAATAATAATTGATGTCAAGATATTATAGTAGGTAAGTATTATTATAGTCAAATAGAAATTAAATTATGTCCAGAATATTATGCAGTCAAATAGAATCATTCAAGAGTCAATTATTAAAAAAAAATCACATTATCTAATTGTTATTTTTAACTATGTATTTCTAAATGTATCTGAAGTCGGAGTAGAAAAGTCCTTTTCATTTGAAGGACATTACGATTGTACGTCAAAGACTACACGTCGAAAAGGCGGGGTTGTTTTCAGTATAAATGGGATTTTTATACTAGCCTTTTATGCCAGGGCTGCTGTCAATGGCAACTGAGAATGGAGATGGGAGGCTGGGCGGGTTATTTGTGCAAGTTTTTAGTTTCTTGCATATCAACTAGACACACTCACAGGCATTTATAGAATACATTAAATGTCAACAGGATGACTTGCAATATTAAATGCGTGACCTTTACTTTCCTGATTGTAGGTTCGTTTGGAAACGATATTCTCCAAAAAATTGGTTTGTTCTCGTTCAGTTACACCATGTTGTGTTACACTGTTACCCATTGGGAAAAAATATCCCGACAAGTAACACTGTAACTCAATGCCACGTATTTTTCGCATTGATTAACACTGTACTCTAATAATAAATAATAAATTTCATTTCTAATTGAGAGAGTCATAACATTGCACTATAATTAAAAAGAGAAGAACCCAGATGAGTTTAGTTATAATACTCAAGCCCTGTAATGCATATTTTTCGCTCAGCATTATTGCAGTAACAAACATGGCTGAAAAACGACAATAATATACCTAATATTCAAAATGAGAAAATTTTAGTTTAAAAGAAAAAAACTGATCTAAGAGTTACTAAATCGAAAGTAACATAGCTGATATCGGATCGATCATAGCAACGTTCATATCAAAATACTTAGAAAGACGCTTTGCGATAGTGAAAAACTCAGTAGCAAAACTTCAAAGGAAAGAGCAAATATCAAAGGTATTATAAAGCTGCAGACACACAGGCAGGACCATCGCTTAGTGCTTATATCTACACTGAGTGCCAGGCAAAACCAACGCTTAGATCGAGGTCAAGAGCAGGCCCATTTTCTAATAAATAAATAAATAAAATTAGTTTTACTATTATAATGGCCACACCATTGTACTCCAAAACTACAGCGACTGTCACCCAATTTCAATGTCAGACGGCACCGACATGACTAGTTTTTTTTCTATGAAACTGTATGGCTTCTTCTTAATCGTGTGTTTAGTGGCTAACCTGGTGTCAGAGTTTTTATGCCGCACATGGGCCTCTGACTTGGCTTTACATGCCGTCATGAAATATCTCTCAGGCATGCTGGTTTCCTCACGATGTTTTACTTCACAGAAGTAAGTGATAATTATACAATACGCACATGAATCCGAAAAGTCAGGGAAGCGTGACTAGGGTTCAAATTCGATAACTATGACTTGTCAGTCCGACGGTCACACCACTAGGTTATCACATATACCAACTTTGCGGTAGCTGTTACTCGTACAATCGTCTTTTGAAGTGCACCTGAATATTTGGTGCTGCACAGCATGTTTGACACATAGTGAATCTCTGATTGACCAAGCTTATTAAGAGAAAAGAAATAACTTAACAGAGCACCTTTTACTTAACACTTGACACCCAGCATATAACACCCTTTTTTTTCGGATGGGAAATCATCAAATGACTCCTCCCGCTCTGGGCGGAGCGGAAGGGAGTGTCAGACTTTTACTGACTAAGACCCATCCACGTTCCTTCTTTTACCCTTTATGTTCCAGGGCCGCGGTATCTCTTTCGAACAGTCCCGTAGCCCTGGAGCATCTAACACCTGGAATCTAGTTCATTAGGCCACACAGTATTTTGTTTAAATTGATTAAATTAGAATCATTGTTATTTTCACAAAATTTGCATGCCGAATATTCCGCCTACTAAAGGCGGAATATGAAGAAGTATTGTGTATGTGTTATAAAATCTGTAAAATACCATATTTCAAGCACATAAATGTATTTGAATCTGAAACAGCTAATCTTCCCACCACGCGTGTCACTAAGTGAAACTCCCGACTGTGTGGCTTCAGCCTAATAACTTACAATAGAGTATCAACTGGAAATACTTGGCATGGCCCAGCAAGCACTTGCAAATTACTTCGCACTATTAATAAACTTTAAGCCTAGCACAAAAGGAGTCTTAAAATATGTACTGTTAATAACGCTTACTGGGAGAATTTATGTTGACATGCTGCAGTGTCTGATATTAAATTTTCAAGGACATGGATGTATGCTGGGATTTAGGAGCACGTTTTTCTGGTTTCCTGTGATGTTTGACAAGTTTTAGTGTCCACTTAAATTTCTGTATTTTAACCCATTTCCTGTCCCATGAACCACATATGGTTCAGGGCGATTGTTTAGCTATTGTGTCTGCTTTGCGGACAGTGAAAATGTTAATCAACGACTTCGACTTAGTCATCATCATAACATCAGGCCTGATATCCCCGAAGGGATAGGCAGAGGTATACCTAATATAGTACACCCACATTTTTCCAGAAATTTTCAAGTCTCACGTGGGGTTGAGACTATTGCCATCAACCGAACATAAAAGCAGACTCCGTGGCTGCTACTGAGAAATTAATGAACAACTTAATAACTCTTTGCAAGACCTGGGAATCGAACCTCGCGACTTAGACCAACAAGGCAATTCAGTTCAGTTTGGCTTAATCTTCATAATAATACGTGTTTGAAACGCTCCTTGTAAAATACTGGAATTCAGCGGCATCCGGTTAGACTGGAAGTCGACCCCAACATAGTTGAGAAAAGTCTACGTATACGATGAGGTTTCAAAAGATGATTATCTTTCTGGGGCTTATGAAAACAGGTGTCAGAGATTTTTATTCTACTCAGTAAGTGACATTATCGTCTTAAAAATAATGACCTTCTTCACTTTTCAGTAGATATTTTTTTCTTAGTTCTGCGCCAATTAGTCACAAAAATAAAATGTGTTCAAGGCGTTACAGTACTATTCTAAATATATTTCCCGATAATTGAAAACGTGTCTTAATGGACTCTTGTTCGTGATGACTTCGTTGTTTAAGCAACAAATGGAAACTTCAGTAGGTACTTACTTGTTCGACATCTTCAGTTATGAAGTTAATAAATAACAAAATAATATTCGATGATGATCGACTAAAATTCAGATAATTTCGATAAACACGTTTATAATAATAACGGTGAAATTCAAATGCGCTTTGAGCAAGCGCTGCAGGAATTTCAGATTTAATCTCACTGATGTGAATTCCGGTTCAATTGGGCACTTACGGAATTAAAAGTATCATTGGTACAACGTGTGTACTGATCATTATCAGTACGTTTTAGTACCTACCTTTTTTGAAAGAGGTACTCGTAGCTAAATAATAAAAGCCGCACGGGTCGTATTTCATGGTTTAGCCGCGCTTGCCTAGGTCGGTCCTTAGATGGGTAACCATCCATTACAAACCGTGTTTGACCCGTACCTCGGAAAACACGATAAGCTATTGGTCTTAGCTGTCATTTGTAGATCTTTGACAGTAATAAGACTCCACGAACTAAATAATGAATGTCACTGAATTTGTAAAAATGTCCTTTTAATGTCATCTGGTGGCTTTTGATGTATTATTATTTGCATGGTTGAATTAATATTTCGTTTATTTAATAACTAGCGACCCGCCCCGGCTTCGCACGGGTGCAATGCTGATACTAAATACACTACAGAAAAACTGTGAACGTTGTATATAAAAACATAGCGGCCCACTTCGGCTTCGGGTGTAAAATATATAGCCTATGTCACTCACTGAAAAAATGATTAAAATTGATCCAGTAGTTTTGATTTATTCATTACTGCCCGTGGCCCGCACGCGTTAAATTTGGAGTAAAACAATTATTTTCCCCTTTCCCTATACCATGAAGATTTCCTACTATCTTTGGAATATCTAAATTCATACACTACATTTTTACTTATTTACTTTTTACATTTTTATTTTATTTTTATAACAATTAATATATTACAGAATTTCTTTATATACAACGTTCACAGCTTTCTTGTGCCGGCGCAAACGCTACGTCCCGCAATTTTTAAATCTGTAATATCTTCGAAAATATTCATTTAAATCATATGCTGTAAAGGGCCATATAGATCTATATTAAATCAACAATGTATTTAAGGTATTTAATTGGATAAGGATTAATGCCGTATTGGTTAAAATCGCTTCGGAAATTAGCCATTATTTGGCGTAAAAAGTAAATGACAAAAACATGTTATTGTGGGATATCCATAAGAGATAGACATATACCATCGCGGAGTTTTCTGTAGACCTTTTTAATGTGTACAATACTTAGTACATTATTTTGATAAATCTCGTAGGGTTCAGCCTGCGTTTGCAATGTAAGCGGAAAAAAATGATATTATTTACGACTTCACAATAGAAATCTTGAAATTATCAGTGGTTCTCTAATATATTAAGCATGTTATTATACATATAAACCTTCCTCTTGAATCACTCTATCTATTAAAACCGCATCAAAATCCGTTGCGTAGTTTTAAAGCGGCGGTCAAAGGGAAATAGGGACAGAAAAGCGACTTTGTTTTATAATATGTAGTGATTACTATTTGAAATTTGTATAATTATTTTTTATAAATGTGATGTAATTATTTATTACCTATCTAGTGGCACTCATTATCATATTTTCTTTTGTTAATATGCGGATAATGTAGTGGGCTGCAATATTGTTATTATTTTGTATAATCTTTTCTCTGTCTCAACACATATTGTTGCTGTTTATTGCCCCTGGATAAAAAAAAATTATAAACAATAATCAGAATGGGGTAAAACCGTCGTAGTCACTGTAATAGTTCATTAGTTCATCCAACGACGACGCGGTAAGAAACAGGAATGTCTGCGCGCCAAACGTCAGAAACCGTCGTTGTCTATCTGACAGTTGTCGTCCTGCGTGTTTGCCTTACCTAGCCATTTATTCGAAGTCACGTCGTTATTGCAATTTTTCTCTTAAAAATATTTTAAAAGAAGCTCATTATACTATGTAGAAACGTGATTGTTTGAATAAAAATGTTATTTATTTTTAAGTTACTTTATGATTGATTTATAATAATGAATGTCGTTGTGATTCGAAAATAAGAAATGTCAATGACTTAGATTGTCTATGCTCTATGCTATGCAGTGTAGTCACTGGTTTTAGACCTTTTGCACTCATTATTAAAATATAATACTAAAGTATATTTTTTGTTTTTAAGTAAAGTTATAGAGTTCATACTCTTGACAAAAAAAATATACTTTAGAACAACAACAATTACAATTTACAATTAGTTTTTTTTTTAATAATCTTTATTTATTTAGAGGCTTTTAACTTACAAAGGTACGTCAGCCTCATCATACTAATCTAAATAATTATTACACGTAATTATAATATTATTAATACAAATATATTAATGCGTAAGCGCGGGAAATAGTGATGCAGCAACCATTTCATAAATCAGTTTCGCTTACTTGCTTAATTTTATTATAATAATAACATTAATATAGTAATAAATATCGAAACAATTTTATCTCTGTTGGAGTAAGATGCTACCTACTCTTTAGAGCTAAATGAAAGAAATTCACACTTTGAAACCATAAAAATTTGTTTTTCTCTTACTTATAATTATTTGACATCCATTGTATAGCCCGAGGCGTGGCCCGAAAGTCTGCTACCAGTGAGGTCGTTTCGTATTACTCAGTACCAACTGGGTTGTGCAGGTCAGATAGGCAGTCGTTCCATGTATAGTACTGGTATTCAGCTGCATCCAGTTAGACTGGGAACCGACCTCAGCATAATTGGGAAAAGGCTAGGTAGTTTCTTTTTCTAATATTGTATATGACTTTTAGCTCCATACTATTTTATCTACATTCGTGGCAGTTTATTTATTTATTTATTTTTATTCTACTCTTTAACTAAACCCAATTTGAAGCACCTTTAAGTAACCTAGAATGAGTTTACTAGGGATATACGAGTAGCAGCTGTGTGCATTTCAGGAAAGTGATATTTATAACCAACGCATTAAACTTTTTATGCTATTTTCGTCGTCAACAATTTGTATGTTATAATAGATATTTGGATTAAATCGCTATTATTGTACCCTTCATTAAAATCTTGCTCAGCCTGTAATAGCAGGCATACAATAAATTATCCAATTTTCCCCATATCTATATATATAAAATAGTAAACTGACTGACTGACTGAGAGATATTTCAACACACAGCCCAAACCTCTGGTCCAAGAGACATGAAACTTGGAGGGTGTGTTCTTTGTAAAGATTGAGCATCAACTAAGAAAGGATTTTTGGGAATTCCAACCCTAAAGGGGTGAAATAGGGAATAGAAGTTGATATGAAAGTCCGTCAGTTTGTAAGTTAGGATCTTCAAATTTTGTGTTGTTAGGCTGACAATTGAAAATTAATTTATACGTGTCTCAGCGTGTTTCTGGTTATTGTAGTACTTACTTTGTGTAATTCTACCCCCGAATGGTTTAAAAGGGGGATGAAGATATGTAACTATGTTTGTTACCGTAACCTGGATTAACCTGTAGGTTACTTTGTAATCCCGGTAATACGTCCCCGTCGGATATTTTACGACATCCACGCGGGCGAAGCCGCAGGCAAAAGCTAGTCTTTTATAAAATTGCACCGTGTATGGGACGTCGTGACATGCTCTTCACGAACCAGGCACATGATCCTTCTGGAATTCAAAATGTTCATAGGTTATTGAAAATGAGCTCTGCTTCATACATTTTGCTCGAATGAATATTGCACTTTTGTATGGAACACTTTAATTTTTCGTCAGTCAAGTATTATTTATTTATTTTACAATTTATGTACACACTAAATATATAAAAGAAGAAAGGAACTGAAAATAGTACAAAGGTGATGCTTATTTCTAAAGAAATCTCTTCCAGCATGCCTGCGAAAGCAGATTCTAAAAAAGAGATGTAGACATTGTGTGTGTATTTTAGAAGTATACACTGAATTCTTCTAAGAGTTTTTGTTTGTTGTATTAAAATTATTCTACCGGTCCCCATCGAATTGATGGGAAAGCTATACGATATATACCTACCTACCTTTTTTGTAATTATTATCGTTACTATAACAGCATGTAACCGGGGTCCAAACGGTTGATTTTATCATCAATACGGATATTAACCCAAATGGCCTGGTACGGGTTAAGTGGCTAATTACGACCGTCATTATCACGCTGTTTATGCGATGGTCATTGCGATTAATGATTGACTGTTCATCATTGTCATGAAAGCGTCCCTTTCTGCTGTTTGTGACATAATTATTAACCGATATTAGTAAAAAAATCTTCCCCTTGACTAAGTTTGCGTGCAAAAACAGGTTCAGGACTGGTTGCTTGGGCTTAACTATGCTGAAACGGAAAACCTTTTATCGTTCAACCATTAAATTAGGTATTCATCATCACATACACACACACTCATCGCATACATACTTAAACTCAATAACATCACGTATACACTCACACTCATCACATACATACTTAAACTCATCGTGTTTACACTCACACTCATCACATACACACTCACTCTCATCACACACACACGTACACTTGGTTACCTTTTAGTCCTAAGTTAAATTAACTATACTGTAACCGTTGCATTTGTTCTATTTTATAATTCATATTATCTGTCGAAATAGACTGGATCCTGCGACACAGGTTATCCAGTGTCATACCTAAATATTGTAACACTCTTTATGAATCAAAAAACTTTTTATTACGAGTATTAATACAGGCTACAATGACCCGGGCTGCGGGACTGTTCGAAAGAGATACCGCGGCCCTGGAACATAAAGGGCCAATGAAGGAACATGGGTGGTTTTTAGTCAGTAAGAGTCTGACACTCCCTTCCGCACCGCCCAGGATTTCCCACACACCAAAAAAAAAAAAAAAAAAAAGGCTAGAATGACCCATAGATATATCTTATAAACTAACATAATTCTAAAAAGTAAATACAAAAACTTACCTTACCTAACTTACCTACGAGACTATGGACTGCGTCATTGGCCCCAGTATCCTGAGTTCGGTTCTTTCGTCAAAATGTCTCAGTAGTAGCCACGGATCCTAGATTGGTGTTCGGTTGATAGTATAAGGCTTGCCCCCCATTACATGAGACTTAAAAACTGTTGACATGTGGGTGCACTATTAGTTACGTAGGTAACTTTCGACAATTACGGGCGTGAACTTATGTCAACATCATCATCATCTTCCTGCCCTTGTCCCATGTTACTTGGGGTCGTCGCAACACGTTTTTAGAGTTCCCTACCCAAACCGTAAAACGGGACCGTATTACGAAGACTCCGCTGTCTGTAAAAACGCTGTGTGAAAATATTTAAGTGGGGCTCCCGTGCAACAGACATGATATTTTTGTCATTATTTTTGAAACCCTTCGTGCGCTAGTCCGATTCGCACTTGGCCGTTTTTTTTCTTCCAATCTCCTCTCTGTCAACCGTCACGCTAAGTTATGTTATAAAGGGTGTAAAAATTTCCTTAACGAAACCGAAACACACTTGTTTTCCCCGTCATTGCTATCATTTATTGTTCTAGAACATACCTGGGAACCTTCTAGTTACGGAAATATTGACGGTCAATGTTCCAACTTTTTCACAAGTTTTTAATGTTATAACTTTACTATGCATACCTGCATGCCCCCTGTACTATTTAATGCATGCTTTAGCACAATGTTTTCAGTGCGTTACATTGAGTCCTACCTTAAGCAATATTTTTTGCGTAGAATTACTTAATTTGATGTACAGAATGCTTGGTTTATGGATTCGTGAAGGGTCCGTTTACACTTTTTATACGTCCTGCCTACCTTAATAAACGGGAAATAATAAAGCTTCGGAAAAACAAATTAACTTCCAACGATCTGTGGTTGACTGTAATGCTAACCTTGGTTAAAAATAATTACCGGAAAATGAATACAAAATTAACCGACAAAAAATATTGCATTTAACAAACAAACATGAGCTTACTCAAATTACAATTCTACAAAAAATAATAAACTAAATTTCCAAAAAAATACCAAACTTCTGGAAAAAACTTACTAAGTTTCCGAAAAAAAAATACTAAGTTTCCGAAAACATGTTCTGCTAAAATAATCGTTTCCTTAAGCTCTATAACATAGGATGCAAGAGCGAGCGAAGCGAGCTCGGGTCTAGGGCACCCCGACTCCGGACAGGTTAGGTTCGAATAGTATAAAGTAACCTAACACGAAGGGGATGGCAGGGTCTTAATTCGCATGCTTCGCTCGCTCTCAAGACCTCGCCATCCTCTTCGTGTTAGGTTACTTTATACCCTGTAGACAGAATTAGACCCCGCCTAGCGGGGCTACTTTAACTACACCTTATTACAACATTTGGGTATTTATATATTTATCTTAATTGATAACAGGTGAATTACGATGAAAATGAATAACTGTAGTTTTCGGTAAAACGATATTTAAGCTGGTGAAAAAATATTACGTGAAATGGAATTTTCAGTATTTTATTCGGTCGTTTCTTTGTCCTTTCAGCTGTCGGAAAATTGGTATTTCATATTTTGAGTATATTTTTTTCGGAGCTTTTATTACTACCATAAACCTAGTACTTGGTAAATAATGATAAACGTAATAAAACAAAACAAAAACATTAAGCTCAAATGTCACGAAGGATCCCATTCGTTTACCTTCTTATCCTATATCCAATTATGTTCCAATATACATAATCTCAGGGCATTTGGCCCGTGGATTACCGGAGAGCCCGCAGCCATTTTACATAAGTTGAAAAGAAAATTGGGTGTTTCAAATTTTGTTACCGACTTTGGTCCATCTTTGTTTCCTTTTTTAAGTAAGGTTTAATGAATTTTTATGAGCAACATAAAAGAATCTGGTGCTGTAAGATTTTTTGTGTGCTGCATCAAGTTTATGAGTTTTCCCCTTTAAAAGTTTTGTACTGCGTTTTTTATTTATTTCGATAAGCTTTTAATTAGTTTTGAAATTGTTTTAACTTGGTAGACATGTTTCTATTATAAATTATAAAGTGATTAACTTTTGATGGGTTAAAAGTGTATAAGTTCTAAGCTGATATACCGAAAACATTCTGCACAAAGTCTGCAAGTCGCAACTGAAATATCCTCGCAGTTGCTATATGAAGTTCGTTGCGATAAGCAAGTTCCACGCCTTGCAGTGTGTACAGTTACACCTGCATGCACAACGAGCGAAGCCTTTGACGTCACACGGAGTATCGACCTTTTGGAGTAGGTATGTACCGAGATTTTTCTAGTACTTAGGACTGAAATAGACTCTTACACATATTTGATTTTTATTTTTTTTATTTCTTATACATATTTGTGCGGCTTATGCCTTTTCTCCCAGTGGAAATATAATTACGAGTATAATATAATTTCCACTTGCTTCGGTGAAGGAAAACATCGTGAAGAAACCAGCATGCCTGAGATATATTTCTCGACGGCATGTAAAGCCAAGTCAGAGGCCCATGGCAACATAAAAACTCTGACACTAGGTTAGGCACTAACCACACGATAAAGAAGAAAATGAAAAAGAAAATATATTTTAGCTAGTCCAAGGTACTCTTAAGTTCGTTGCCACTTCCCAGGTTTACCAGGTTCTTAAGAATAAGATTATCTTGAAAACACGCTGCATTATTGTCATGATCTATAGCGTGATTTCACCCATTGCTGGGTATTGGCCTCTCTTTACTTGTTCTAATCTCCACGTTCCTGTGCCAGTCTCACAAAGTGAGATTTTCCTCACAATGGCAACTGTTTTGTTGCTCATCTCGCCGTGCAGACGACCAGACACACATATCAACCATCCTCTCCCTAGCCTTTTCTCAACTATGTTAGGGTCGGCTTCCAGTCTAACCGGATACAGCTGAACACCAGTATTTTACATGGAGCGACTGCACTATCGGACCTCCACAGCCCAGTTAGTTCTGGGTAATACGATACTCTTTGGTAAGACTGGTTGTCAGACTTTCGAGCCATTGACTACCTGTAACGACTGTCAAAGATCTGCAAATTTTAATGACAGCCGGGACCAACGACTTAACGTGCTTCCCAAGGCACGGAGGAAACTTGGTACCTATGTAATGGGTGATCACCCATCCACGGACCAACCTAGGCAAGCGCAGCTTAACCTAAAGATCGACCCGAGCGGCAGTATTATTTAGCCACGAGCTCTTCAGACACACATATAAACCATTAAACAAAAAGAAAGGTAAGAAGACGACCACGGGTTCCATAATTTAGCAAATATCTCAAGTACACAATATCCCAAGGGACTCTGGAATACTCATAAAGGTATCTTTTCCAAAAGACAAGAACACACGAAGTAATGTGGACAGAAATTACGATCCTGTTTTTTTTTTACTTGTGTCGCTAATCTTTTGTCCAGCTTCACTCAAGGTCACCCAAACGATAGCAGCGTCCGGGCACTAGATAATTATGTTTGCGAAGAGATAAGCTGGATTTATTCATCACAAATTAATATGAATGAGAAGACGATTCTATCAAGTATTGTATATATTAGACAACTGTGGATGGGTATAAGAGTAGAAGAATGAAAGAATGATATGGCACGAAAAGAGGTGTTTGATGAGATGACGAGTAATAGAGAAGCATGGAAGAAGAAGACATGCTGCGCCGACCCCACATGAATTGGGACAGGGGCAAGAGAATAATGATACTTAGATAATGTTTCATCCAAGAATGGAATTGAATGTATAATGAATGAGTTTCTAAATTATCGTTCTTTTCTAACCATTTGCTAATTTTATGTATTCACTACTGCTTTTTTTTAAGTTAAAATTCTTGATAGATCGCTTCGGTCTCGCCAGAGTTCAAATTGAATTGCCCCCCCCCCCCCTTAACTCCGAAACTACAGGGCCGAAAATTTTGATAATAAATTTGGGTCAGATACAGTACGGAACCCTCTCCACGTGAGTCGAACTAGCACTTGTCCGGGTTGTTTTGTAAATAATCAAGGTCTTCTCTTTTTTTCTGTTTTTTTTTTATCACACAACGTTTTCTCTTTTTTTCGGTTTACATTTAAGTTTTTTTAATTTTATTTTATGATGTTTGTGTGTACTTGTGGCATGTGCCAAATAAATATGTTTTCTTTATTTCTTTCCCCTTCCACTTTGATTATATGCTGTTGCCAGTGCCTTTTAAAATTTTACTTTCTACAGGTAGGTAAATTTAGATGAGGGCATAACAATAGACAGCCAAACTAACTCCCTAGTAGTAGCAGGCATGAAAAACGATACAGGAATTTTTAGTTCGTTCAATCCACATCTGAAAATCGTTTCAATTTATTTCCCACGTTGTGAAACTTCAGCTGTATCTAAGAAAAACTGCTGAAATTCTCTTTTTCTAGTTTCAAAACTCGTGCGGGAAAAACTGTAAATAATATTAGGAAATGTTACAAATCTCGGTGGGAATGTAGCAGAAACTTACTTATTTTTTGTAGCCAATCTGAATTGTGTATTTGTTCTAAACTTTGCTTCGCTCAATGTTTTTTTGATCGTTCGTAGGTGCGTTTACAAACATAACTGTAACTGAAATAAATCAGCTTTATGAGTACCTAAGTGAAATAAATAAGTTACATAATAAAGTGCCCGCCAGAGCTCGAACACACGACCTTCGACACATTAATCGGAACCGTACCTCTGGGCCACTAGTTATGTGCTGCTTTAAAATAAGGCAACTCAATAAAAACAAAATAACACAGTTTGAGGTTTATCACACGAATACTTAACTTGTTTAACTAGATTATTTAATATTCACACGCACCTTGTACGTACGTGATTTCGTTTACAGATATGCCTAATGTAGCCACGTTTTATTGTTTGAGAATGAGACCTACAATTAAATCGGAGCGAGCTTAATGCCGAACTAAAGTTTTAACACCATAAATATGTAGAATCCGGTCATTGGTACGGACTTAAATGAATCGCAAGTACGCCAGTGGTGACATCACGTGCCCTCACCATTGCGTATTTCTACAGAGCCCTGATGTTTTCCACTCAAGGCGAGAACGACAGAGAGTGTCAGATCGCAGTGGAGTGGAGACGTCCTGGAACTGTACCCCGATTCATTGTGATCCGTGTTATTGTGTTAAGTTGTAATCTGAAATAATTCGTTAGTTTAATAGAAACAGTGTATTGCACCCAGTCTATTTTCATTGCACGAAACCCATCGTTCTGCCCACATGATGAACAAACCTAACGGAATAAATCCTTGACAATCCGACAAATACATAACCTCACACTTTTCCGATGGGGATGTTACAATAAAAAAACCTACTATGCAAGGTGTAAACGGTATCTTCACGAAGCAGTCAACCAAGTATTCTGTACGATATGTCAAACTAAGTAACACTACGCGAAAACTATTGCTGGGGCAGGAATTTTTTTATGTGAAAAATTACGTTATACGGTAGTACTCTATGTAACGCAATCAAAACATTGTGTTGAGGGATGCATTGAGTACTACAGGGGTCATGGAGGTATTTAAAGTAAAGTTATAAAATTAAAATCTTGTATTTAAGAAAAGATTGTGAAAAAGTTGAAACTTTGACTTCCAATATCTCCGTAACTAGAAAGTCCCCAGGTATGGTCCAGAACAAAAAGGTCACAATGACGGGGAGAACAAATGCCTTTCGACTTCGTAAAGGGTATTATTATTAGGGTGATAAGGGTATTATATTATTACACCCATTATTGAAACCATTTTTTGAAGTTGTCTTTATCATAAAATGTTAATTGGCTCGAACCTTTTCTGATATATACTTATTTAGGATTTAATCAACTACAAATAAATTGAAAATTCAGAAACATTCATTTCCTCAGTTCGAATTCTAGCCTAATGTATTTTAAAACATGGATGGAACAACGAGCATTCACGTTCCGAATTCTGTCGTTCTTTAAGACCCTGATAGACAGACTGCCGTTTCAAGTCATTAGTGTTTCTGGCAGTTTCCTCTAAAAATAAACTGAGTTCTCCCAAATTATTTATGTATCCCGTCTAGAAAAAGTAGTACGGAACGTTCTCTGTTTTGTTGAAAGCAAAAAGTACTTTAAGTAGTTTATTTTGTAGCTGTGATAGACTAGTTGTGGGACTACGGACTATCAAGCCTCAAGTCTCGAGTTCGAACCCAAGACACGTCAGAACTCCTCTGATTTTTCGGATCCAAGTGCGTATTGTATATTATCACTTGCTTCGGAGAAGGAAAACATCATGAGGAAACCAGCATGCCTGACAAATATTTCTCGACGGTATGTAAAGCTTATTCAGAGGCCCTTGCGCGGCCTAAAAACTCTGACACCAGGTTAGGCACTAACCACACGATAAAGAAAGAAGAAAAAAAAAGAAGTAGTTTTTAATAGAACAGGTACATGTTAAAGTACCCTTGTATTTTCTTCTTGTTACATTTAGTTTACTATTGAAAGATCTAAGGTAGGTACTTACGTACAGATCTGATGGATTCTTTAAAAATGGGTTAGGCAAATAATTCTCAAGTGTAGCAACCTACTTTTATGTTTTGAGACGTGAAGTCTTACTTACATGCCTGACTAGACGGGATAACCTAGTTTGGATTAAAAGATGTAAGGTACCTACATCTTTATAAAAGATAGGTTACCTAAGGGTTTTCTGAAATTCTGAAGGGTTGTGAGTAAATTGAATTGAAAATGTCATTATTGCTAGTCCGATTATGGAGCTCTGTATTAGTAGTCAGCAGGGTAGCTGCGTAACACACTTACAGTGTCAATGCCGTTTACTGTGACAATTCAACGACATTCATTGCGTTATACGTTGTAGAGCTGACAAATTTTTAAAACCTTATATAGCAATTTATTGTTTATAACTTTAAAAACTTTTGGGTTCTGATAGAAAGTGTTTTACCGAATAGATACGACAGGCATAATTATTTTAACTTATTTTTTTCTGGGATTGGAGTCAAGTTAATTTTCACCTAAATAAATAAATAAATCAATCAATTTATTGACTCACACAAGATAGGAAAGATACAAACAAAAACACAAAAACAATTATAGTTAAAAGAGTAGAGGTAGCCGTGGGCCCCAAACTAGGCACAGCCTGTTTCTTGGTGACCCAAAATAAACAGAAAAGGCAGGTTGAATTATGGACCGTTCAGTGTGGCACAGCACAGCAAGACACAAGTAACAATTAATTAAAATAATTCAGGAATCAAAATTAAAATAATAACAATCAATATAATGAAACAACCTGACCGCGTACCGTGTTCGGATGCTCTCTCTGTTCCAGGTGCTTGAGCCAGCTGTCAACGTGTCGGCGCAACGACTATCGGATCAGGTGCGAGTCATTCAGCGTAATCGTATGTTGGATGATACCGCACTTGATCGCTTGCGGACTGAAATGCAGAGTAGCCATGTCATTGCCACGCCGTCGCAGGTTGTGGTTCCACCACAATTTACCGCAATACCAAATCGCGATAACGACGTGAGTAATGACAGGGTTACTAATGTAAGTACCCAGTGCAGTGAGGATATGAGGAGTGCTTTGGAGGGTGCGATTCGGGAATATCGGTTCATGCAACCCGACCTCAGACCACGCTTACCTCGTTTGCCCATGCATAACAAAAATAGGGTGCTGGTGGCTGTTCTGGATTCGCAGTTGTCAAACTATTTTGACAACTGCGAAGACCTCACCGATGCTCACTCAATCCTGTATTGTGCGGCTGTAGCGGCATGTCGTGTAGCTCATGTTAAATTTTCTGATGACAGAGCTACACGACCTAAACCAGCCGTACCAGCATGGCAGTACAGGATTGAACGACGTATTGATGGGGCCAGAGCACTCATCGGCAAACTGATCTGCTTCAGGGAGGGCAATACTCGTCCTAGAGTGATGCGTTTTGTGAGGCGGGCGTTCTCGGGGACTGATATCAGTCCTCGAGACTACATGTCCCGTGTCACAGAGCGCATCGACTTCCTGAAGCAGAAAGTGTATGCATGGGCAAACCGTATTCGTAGGTATAAGCGGCGGGTGGATCGATACACTCAGAATCGCACATTCCAAAGAGATGAAAGGTGGGTTTATAGGGCTTGGGAGCGACCGGACCAAGGTGTGGCTGACGCACACCTGCCGGATGATGATGCTATGTGTTCGTTCTGGCGCAGCATCTGGTCGGTGCCTGTCAGTCACACTGAGGGCGATTGGATCCGGGAGGTTGAACAAGCGTGTGATCCAATACCAGAAATGGGGGCAATCATCATCAGCCCCCAAGACGTAGCTCGTGCAGTCCGTCCGTTACCTAACTGGAAATCTCCAGGGCCGGACGGACTGCACAACTTCTGGATCAAATGGTTCACAAGATCGCACGCTTGCTTGGCTTCCCAGTTTCAATCAGCCTTAGAGTCAGGGTCGCTGCCCCAGTTCTTGACGACAGGAATTACCCACCTGCTCCATAAATCAGGTAGTACTGCGGAGCCCAAAAATTATAGACCAATCACTTGTCTACCAACGGTCTATAAAGTTCTTACATCCATTTTGAGAGCTAAAATCAACCAACATATTGAGACTAATTCTATCATGTCTGCCTCTCAGAATGGATGTAGGAACGGGTCCCGCGGTACTAAGGAGCTGCTCCTCATTGATATGGCCATTAGCCAACAGGTTCGCCGCTCCCGAAAGGATCTGTCGACATGTTGGATAGACTATAAGAAGGCCTATGATTCGGTGCCTCATACATGGCTCATGAGGGTGCTACAGTTGTATAAAATTGATGCAACTCTGCGCACCTTCCTGATGTCATGTATGGGGCAATGGAGGACAGTCCTTCGCTATCCAGGATGTCGGCAAATCCAGGGGAATAGCGAACCGATAAGGATAGAGCGAGGTATATTTCAGGGCGATAGTTTGAGTCCACTTTGGTTCTGCTTGGCCTTGAATCCTCTTAGCACGCTGCTGGAGGATTCAGGTCTAGGCTACCGGTTGAGGAGAGGTGGTCAAGTTATATCTCACCTCCTTTACATGGATGACCTGAAACTCTTTGCCCCCAACGATTTGCAACTGATGGAGCTACTGAAGGTAACTGAAACTTTCAGTAGCGCCATCAGGATGGATTTCGGTGTGGACAAATGTGCGGTCATGCATGTAAAGCGAGGGGAGATTGTGGAGTCTGTGGGAACCCAGCTCTCGGATTCCACAAATCTTAGATCCCTTTCAGCAACCGAAACCTATAAGTATTTGGGTATGTCGGAAGCGCTGGGCATCAATGTTGCTGACATGAAACAATCGTTGAAGGAGCGCTTCTTTGGCCGCCTGAAAAAAGTATTTAATAGTCTTTTATCAGGCGGAAATAAGGTGCGTGCCTTCAACGGTTGGGTCATGCCGGTTTTGATGTACTCTTTCGGCATACTCAAATGGACTCAAACAGAACTAGACGCCCTGGATAGGAGGGTCCGTACACTATTGACGGCATTTCGAATGCATCACCCGCGCTCTTCAGTTATGAGACTGTATATCCCGCGGAGGTGTGGGGGTCGAGGCTTTTTAAACGCTAAGACTCTCCACAATCGCGAGATATGCAGTCTCAGGGAATATTTCCTAGTAACCGACGTGGGGATGCATCGAGATGTGGTCGCGGTGGACAAGGGCCTTACCCCGCTCTCCTTGGCTAAAGAGAACTGGCGCAAACCTGTAGTACTTGATACCAACGACCGCAGGGAGGTATGGCAGAGTAAGGAGCTTCACGGACGCTTTTTCCGGGCCCTGCATGGACCCGATGTAGACCTATCAGCGTCCGTAGCCTGGCTACGTTCCGGGGACCTCTTCGGGGAAACTGAAGGTTTTGTCTGTGCAATTATGGATGAAGTTATGATGACGAATAACTACCGGAGATTTATTGTGAAGGACGGCACGGTTGACATATGTCGGGCATGCCACCGTCCAGGCGAATCAATCCGTCACATTATCTCCGGGTGTTCTCGTCTGGCTAACGGAGAGTACTTGCATAGACACAACCTTGTAGCCAGGATTATTCATCAGCAACTTGCTCTAAAATACAATCTTGTTGAATCGGAAGTTCCGTACTATAGGTATGTGCCCGACCCAGTTCTCGAAAATGGCAATATCACATTGTACTGGGATCAATCCATCATCACTGACAGGACTATTGTAGCCAATAAGCCTAATATAGTGGTGATGGATCGATCAGAGCGGCGCGCAATGATTGTTGACATTACGGTCCCACATGACGAGAACCTCGTGAAAGCCGAGAAAGATAAGCAAATCAAGTATCTTGACTTGGCTCGCGAGGTTGTCGACATGTGGGATGTGGACTCAGCGATCATTGTGCCGATAGTCGTGTCAGCCCATGGCTTAATTGCCAAGAGCCTCGACCAACATCTCAGGAGGCTCTCGTTAGGCAGCTGGATCAAGGGCTTGATTCAGAAAGCGGTACTTCTGGACACGGCTCGTATTGTTAGGAGGTTCCTCTCTCTGGAGCCCTGACCGCCGGTAGCTTGGACCCTGTTCCCGATACCGGTGGGGTACAATTTTTTATATTTTTAAATGTTTTTTTATGTATTTTTTTTTAATCAATATTTAAAAATGTAATAAATTTGTTAACAGACGAATAAAGGAAATATAATGAAAAAAAACAAAAAACAAAAAAATAAGACATATGTTAAACCAAAGCATGTAGGGTTGGTACTTGAACAATGATTCACAGTTTTTATTACAAACACACTAATTAATATTAGACTAGTAGATACATTAAGCTGCACTTCCAAGGTACATACTAAAACCAGCATAAACCGATCTCTTGTTCTATTGAAACTAGTTCGAAATGTTATCACTGCATTGGCTACTATTAGTCTGCCCACTATACTATTCGATTTTGAATATTGGAACGACCATATATGATAGAGATAGAGCTAGAGAGCAGCGGTGGCACAGTGGTGGCGGCCCCGACTTATGAACAGTAAGTTGTGGGTTCGAACCCAGGCAGGCGCATTATTTTGTGTAATTTATTTCATCACCACTGCTCTCAAAAACGGTGAAGGCAAACTTCGTGAGGAAACCGGCATGTACTAGAACCAAAAATTCGAAGACATGTTACATCTACCAACCCGCACTGGGCCCGCGTGGTGGATTATAGCCCATTCCCTCTCTTAGAGAGGAGGCCGTGTGTCTCAGCAGTGGAAGAATTAGGCTGATTATGATAATATATGATAGACATACCACGTATTCCGTAATTTCGTTGAATCAAGTTCAGTCATCATAATTTCCTTAGAATAATGTACTGAATGTGAATACCTAGTAACCGTTTCTGCGTCAGTAGATCTTCCACCCTGTATATTCACTAGATGGACGTAATAATTTTCCATCAAGCGACCTTTCTACCTGCTCGCCAACCTGTAAAAAATAGAACACATAAATCTAAGTTAGTTTTCCATACAATTTACAACCCATCCAAAAAATAGCGTGACACGTAGCAAGAACCATTACCTAATGAAAAGAACAGGAATTATTCAATGTAATTCATTTTATCTGTGTATCTTGTGACAGTAGAGGAAGATAAATTAAACGCAAATATAACTTAGGGACAGAAGTAGAAATGCTAATGGTTTTAGCGACTTAAGTACCTGTTGTAAGTTGATTTTCCACAGTAAATATTAAAGTAAGCTAAGGTATTTAGGTACTTAATTATTTATAATGTATTATGTATTTACCTGGGACTACCTCGTTGGTCTTGTGACTGCTGAGCAAGAGGTCCTGGGTTCTTTTCCCGGGTCGGGCAAAGTGTTATTGGTTTTTTCCATCAGAAATTTCTCAGTAGCAGTCACGGAGTCTGGATTTGTGCACGGTTGATGGCTATAGGCTCGCCCCCTTACATGGGACTTGAATATAACTGGTGAAATGTGGGTGTACTATTAGGTATACCTCTGCCTAACCCTTCGGGGATTACAGGCGAGATGTTATGTTAAGAGAAATGTTTAGTGAAAAAAAGGTTTTCGAGCTCAGTGTGTGGAAATTGGTTGTTCTGGTATGGTCATGTGAGCAAAATTGGTTGTTCTGGTTTGGTCATTTGAGCAAAATTGGTTGTTCTGGTATGGTCATGTGAGCAAAATTGGTTGTTCTGGTATGGTCATGTGAGCAAAATTGGTTGTTCTGGTTTGGTCATTTGAGCAAAATTGGTTGTTCTGGTATGGTCATGTGAGCAAAATTGGTTGTTCTGGTATGGTCATGTGAGCAAAATTTGTTGTTCTGGTTTGGTCATTTGAGCAAAATTGGTTGTTCTGGTATGGTCATGTGAGGAAACTTGGTAGTTCTGGTATGGTCATGTGAGGAAACTTGGTAGTTCTGGTATGGTCATGTTAGCAAAACTGGTTGTTCTGGTATGGTTATGTGAGCAAAACAGGTTGTTCTGGTATGGTTATGTGAGCAAAATTGGTTGTTCTGGTATGGTTATGTGAGGAAAATTGGTTGTTCTGGTATGGTCATGTTAGCAATATCTCTTGAGAAAGGATTAGGATATGAATGTAGCGAGCTATTAGACTAAGTTTAGACCAAATACATGATGGGGGGACAGTGTGGAAGATGATGTGGCTGGGGAGGGATGAATTGATAACCGCGCTTCTCCTCCACGTTTATTATGCGCACAGCCAAAGTGAAGAACTCTCTGCTTGTGTTCCCTGCCACATTTAAGCCGTCTGCCTTCAAATCAAGAGTGAACAGGCTGACCATCATAGACCTCATCCTTCGCTTTCCATCAGGCGTGATCGAGGTCAAGAGGAACCCATTTTGGAAAAAAAAAAGAATGACGTATGAAAGTATGATATAAAAGAAGAAGACGTATAAGATAATGTCAAGAGGATTATCATTTATTTAGAGATCAGAGTGGAAATAAAAAAGAAAAAAACGTAATCAAACAAATTGACGTACTAAAAACAACAATCACTTTGTTTTTCTAAACCTAATTGTTAAGTGAACAAAACAAAGCCTTCAAACCTGTTAATTAAATAGCGAACAACAAAAGAATCTTAAACAAAAACGACAACACTCAGCCACATATTTGTTGTAGCTATCAAATTTCAGTTGCTCAAACAATGCAAGAGACTTACTCGCCGTATTGTGTGGATTTCAACAACAGAGGCGCCGAGATCAGCACGTCACAAAGGAAGAGTAACTCGATACAGAAGGTTCAACACCCCTGTAGAGTGCTTACTGCACAGATTACTACGAGGTGCTCTCATATGTATGTGGCTTTAACAAGTAGTTTCATTTACTAGCGATTTCTTAAAAAGGAGGAGGTATATGTGGTATATTAATGCTCTTTTGATGACAATAGGGACGCTTCCTATTATATGGGACTTAAAACATAACTAGCAAAATGTGGGTGTACTATTAGGTGTACACCTCTGACTAACCCTTCCTTAAGTAACTTTTTTTTAATTTTTGTGCGCACGACTGCCTATCAAGCTTTACAAATCCAGTTTATGCGGATCTCTTATTGTACGGAAAATCCATACAAAGCGAGGCCACATTATACTGGAAATGGATAGCTTGATGTGTCGCCGTGTGTACACCGATTTCTTTGTGATTACTGTCCGTATTTGTGCCCGGCTGGGGTGAGATCAGCCCGCAACAAAGGGGAAGGAACTCGATACAGAAGCTTCGAAACCCCAGCAAAGTTCCTACGGTACAGATTAATACAAGTGTGATGTGTGATGTTTGTAATTCTCTGTGATAATGAAATAGTTTCATTAAAGAGCAGCTGTGCGAATTACATTATAGATTTATATTAAGTTAACAAAACGTCTCGCCTGTTTCCGTGAAAGGATAAGCAGACGTGTACTTATACATTTCGGCTGCTATACTCAAATCCCTTCTAATAGAATAGAAGCAAGTCAACCGAGAGCCAAAACATCCAACAACAATAATGCTCAGTTTTGAATAGCCTACATTATAATATGTTCATCAAATTAACAAAATACCGTTACTTGTCAAAATATTAATGAAATTACAAATGTACATTGTACAGTGTACCGTAAGAATTTTATTAACTTTCATGATATTATAAACTCCGCGTGAACTCATTATAAAAATATTACTTCGCTATTTCAATGGGATTATTTTGACAATGTCATGGGTTTTAATATTTTTTTACGGAACCCTAATACTTTTTCAAAAATAAAAGTAGCCTAATTTACTCCTTATAACATAAACATAACATTAGATTCCTGGGTAGGAATATTGATTTAAAAAAAATCGTACGTTGCAGTTTTAGTTTTAATCAAAATCGGGCTTGAGACTCCTTTGAGTATTTATCTCTATTCCTCATAGTTTCGGATTTGACCATCCACGCCCACTTGAAAAATTCACCCTGTATATTTTCATATGAATTAAGTAAAAAGCTATTGTTTGAAATTACAAACAGACACTTCAATTTTATATTTATATTTGTATAGAATAGGAACCTATGACATTTCAACTATTTAAATTTTGTCAAAAGAACATGAAAATGCCTCCCATCACTCATTATTTTATTGCAATTGTACGGAATTTCAATAGCTGAAAGCTTTCAAATTCTATTAAACCAATTCCAAGAATGGGTTCTGTAAAATATTTGTTCCAATTTAGCATTTAATTATTCAGTTTAATCATGTGTGATTTGAAACTAGTTCCTGGGAAATTATTTATGTAAATTAACTAATCATGAAATTCTAATACCATCATACAATCATATACAATCCAATACGACGTAAGTACCTGTAGATTTTTGCACCAAAAATAATTGCTCTGAAACAACAATGTCTTCAAAAATATTGTCTCCTTATTTGCCATGGGAAATTTTAATTCACAACCTAGAATCTGTATTAAATTGAACATAAAAACACACACACACACACACATTAATTTGAAGCAATTTCCATCACCATCAACCACAGCTTGACTTCACCTTGTGCTGGATACTGGCCACTCTTTTCTTGGACCAATCGCAACGTTCCTGTGCCAGCCTCATCGATTCTATCCACGACGGTAACAATGGTGTCTTCCCATCTCGCTCTCCCAAAGTACTATAAATAGTACTTTCGGGAAAAATCAACGCAAATATATTTTAGTTTTTCCTCTCCACCTAGTCCGACTTTCTCAATCTTATTGAAGTCAGTATTTATTTACAAGTGATCTTCGGCCCACACTTACCAGGCGAACATAAGTAAGCGCTGATAGTTTGGTAAACCCTCGAGAGAGCGCTCCCGTAAATATATATACCTACAAGAATTATTCATCCTGTATTTTAACGCCGGCGAACCAACATCGATGAGCCTCTGGGGCTCAACATTTTCTTCAAGAAAAATAAATGCGGAATTTCCTTGTTAGGCGAAATTTTATTTGATGCGTAAAATGTTACCGCAAAGCGAGCGGTACACACTAAGTAATAGTTCCGACGAAATTGCATAGCTTGCGTACGAAAAATGCGAAGGGCTGTATGTGGCTTTTCGTACGGTTTTGATCAAAGGCAATTTTTTTTTTTGAACACGCGTTATGTTTGAAGTTGCTAAAGTTAGTAAATAAAAAAAAATAAAAGAATCTATAAAAGTATTGAGTATAAATAGTGAAGTTCTTAAGCATCTCGAGTTATCAGAAAGTTTGTCTACTGAAATGAGAAGATGCCCGTCCTTAAATATTCACGTCAACTTTGTTACTGAGGCTGCTGAAGCACAGATTGAAAGAGCATCAAGTAAACTAGAACATCCACAAACCCACAGGTCCAGTGACTTACGACTGACCTGAAACCTCCACTTTGTGATCAAGATACTAGCACCGCGTCTACAAACACCATGAAAGAAATTGACAACGCCCCTCATGGATACTTGCCAGCAGGTTGCTTATACCAGTTTTAAACCACAATGTGCTGGTCAAGAAGCAAACCTACCACATCTGACCACAACTTTCCAGCTACCAAACAATATGAAAAGAATTTTCGAAACCTGCAAAACAATTAAATGCAGCACTTTTGTGTTCTCCTGTTTTATTCATTGCGGTCAGTCGGACATTGTGTTTGTAACGCTAAACGGACCATTGTTAGCCATTACGTACACCTGTTCACACAGTGGCACACGATTATATACCCTTTATGTGGTATTAAGTGGAATTTAAGTTAGGACAATAGCGTGGCAGTCGTTTCCCGCGGAGGTAAATGCATTAACATGTATTTTGGAAAAAGGTATTTTTCTATGTTTTGGTTTCACACGTATTTGTTTACGTAGGATGACCGTTGGGGTAGACGTGTTCTTGAGTGGAGACCGCGATTCGGCAAGCGTAAGGTAGGACGCCCTCAGGCTTGCTGGAGCGACGATCTTCGCGGGGTGGCTGGTAGCAACTGGATGAGAGTTGCTGAGAATCGAGTTGAATGGCGTGCGATTGAGGAGGCCTATAGATGTCCAGCAGTGAACTGTTGTAGGCTGATGATGATGATGAGGTATTTGTTTCGGGCAGCCCAATTCATTTCGTACTTGTACAGAAGTTTGTTTTGAAAATATAATGAATAAGAAAACTCCTGCTGAATCTCTACACAGTGAGCATATAGGTGCAAAGGGTCAAGTTTTCCGTCAGACATAACTGCGAAAGATGGCCGTCGCGAGTGATCGCTAGTTTTTTCACCATTTTTTTGGCTCAACTCTTCATACTTTTATTTGAGTTTAATTTGAATTTATAATCTTCTACCTTAAGTACGTGTCTAAATAAATACGTGTACGTGTCTAGATCTCTAACCTTTTTAAATTAAATTAATCTGGAGCAGAACAAACCACAAATGCGCAGACGGCACGAAATCAAACGATTTAGGACCTACATTTAAAAACCACTCAGTCCTAATTTGTTCCTAATTTCTTTCACTTTACTTGCAGATCTGATTTCAGTTTCCTTCATTTTATGCCTGAAATTAAGGGCATGAAATTTATAAAGGACATTTACTCTTTCTCTCTTAGCCTATCATGTGTCCCACTGCTGGGCAAATGCCTCCTCTTTCTCCTTCTAAACCTCTCCATCTTGTGCGATGTCTGGCCATGTTCACCCCGCAAACAAGACCAGATCATCACACCACCTTCGCCGCGGTCTACCTAGTCACTGAACACCTGACAGAGGAACATAAGTACAGTTAGCAAATTAATTCTATTTTGATTTTGACACTCATCAATCTGCCGCACTACAGCTAAATTCAACTGCCAAAGAATAATTATGGTGATTTGAGTATACCAGCAATTTAGGTTGGTAACAACAATTCATTTCCCTCACTTTTCATAGTGTCGAAAAATAATTTGATTAGCAACCTTATTGGCTATTAAAATCTCAAAAGCCTTTACAGGTCTGCGGTTCTGCATAAACATTTTCACAATACAAATCTGCTTCATCATTGTAATTGATTTTCACTATAATGGTCGTTCGATTTATATTAATCGTGATTCGTGTATAAATCGGCCGATAGTCATTTATTACAACTACCTCCGTAAGGGCACTATCACACTGGCGAATCTCAAGCATGTTTTTAGTCTCAGATACAAGGCATCATAATTTCAGCCGAAAGACGTCCACTGCTGGACATAGGCTTCCCCTAAGTATCGCCACATTGACCGGTCCCGGAGCAGATCCCCACAACCTTCACCAAATCATCGGCCCACCTAGTGGGAAGCCTTCCAACGCAAACAGATTCGAACTTTTCGGCCCAATCGGGGCCATCCGTTCTGCGAGCAATGTTCCCTGCCCACTGCCACTTAAGTTTGGCAATTTTTCGGGCTACGTCGGTAACCTTGGTTCTCTTTCGGATGTCTTCATTTCTGATTCGATCACGGAAGGAAACTCCGAGCATAGCCTATCGGCCATCCATTCTGCGAGCAATGTCCCTTGCCTGAAAGTTCTGTATTTGCCAAAGCGTAAATCATTAAGGAGAAAAACGGGTAAGAAACCATCCATGCACACTCGAGAACGAGACGAGCCAGTGTCCATTTTGTAAAATTGCAGAAAACTCGCCGCGTTGTCGCAGCTAGCTCGCTTCACGCCCGGACCCTTTCACGAATGGCCTCACTGGCCCGAAATACGCTAGCAATTCGTCAGTGTGATAATTCTCTAAGAGAGGGGGCGGGCTTGTCAACCCCAGTGCCCAACTTAAGTTATTATACACCCACTATAATTCGGTTCTAAAGTTTCCTCATTCTCTATTTTATTACATGGAGAAAAGCCGAACTCAGCTCTCTTATAGCCTGTAAAGTTCAGGCTTTATTTGCGACCAACGGCAGGCGACCGAAATTTCATACAAAGTAGAATTTTTATACTTTGTAACCGAATAGTAGTACTTAATCAAATAAAGTGAGTTCGAAGTCGTAAACGAAAATTTTAAGTATTATGTTTTTTATTTTTATTTTAAAAAGGCAATGCTATTGACAGCGATGTGGAAGAATTTTTGGACGCCCTGTAACCCTTTTGACACATGTACATATTTTTATTACTATTATAGTTTTGTGGTTTGTAAATAATTTAATTATGTCGTTTTTTATTTGCGTTTAAAGTCGTTAAATTGTTTTCTGTTGAATTTTATTTACTACAGTGTACTTTTGTCCAATGTTACTTTTTCAAAATTGTATATTGTTTCTTAAAATATACAAACTTCATTCATAACTAACTTTAACAACAACTACACATTTATTATGCTCCCCGCTCTTCCGTATGTTTCTTTAAAAAGTTGTTATAGACATAATGCATATTAAAAATAGCGGTGTGTTTATTATTATTCTGCCAGATGGAGGATTAAATTAGGCTTGTAGGTATGTAGGTATATTAATTATGCAATAAGGATACCGTAATTTCTGGTGTGAAATTGGACACCCTTAGGATGACTGTAAAAGAACGAAGAAATTATGGTAAGATTTGGAATATCTGTCCCACTGGATCGATTTTGGATACTTGCATTTTATCGATTTACCAAGCATGCTTGTAGATGAACACCAAAATAGGCGCTGCTCATGTGGCAGCTCATTTTGATTCTATAATACAAGCAATGCAATATATAAGAACCTTCTTCAAGGGCATAATACAAAGCCCTTTATTTTTTTTATTGTTTTTTTAGACACACAACCAACAAGGTTTAATTTCACCCAAAAATAACCACATATTTTCGGCAAAACACAAAATTCATATCAGTGAATACCGCCGAAAGAATGTTTAATACCGCCCTGTATATTTCTTCTATGACATCACATAAATATCATCCTTACGTACAAACTAGTTATTTTCGAGCCTGAATATATGGTTCAGCTCACATATCGCTAGAACGGTTTAATTAGGAGCAATTATTCGCTGCAATAATTTATATAATTGCTTGTAAGTTTTGTCTCGAACCGTTTGCAGTAGCTTTTAGTTCACGAGACATACGAGTAGCTAAAGGCTGGCTTTTACGCATTCTAGACTCATATTTTGTGAGATTATTCACCGTGTGATGGGTGGGAAAACTACCAACTTTCTGTACATATTTTCGTGCTCGACTTAAGAAATGTTTTGCTTAATTGCTGCTCAAAATCAAAGAGCTAATGTACAGGGGATAATCTATTTTATTTTGTGTGGTTTCCTTCTATTTCTGACTCACAACAAGCTGTTTTACTCGACAATTGGAGTAATGACCTACATATTTCTTCGAAATATTACATCGGTTTTTTTTTAAAGTTTGGTGACTGTTTTGCACTTCAGTTTCTCATCCTATTTCAACTTTTTGTGCAGATATAAAAAAAAAAACCTTTTTTCTCTTTCTCTTGATATTTTAAAGTATGAGTCAAAATCCTTTTTCTTTATGCCTCCTTGCGTCCAAAAGTTCACACGTACGTACCCTGTGAAGCCTACCCTGTCGATTAAATAATATTTTACATTTAAATATGATGTGCCAACGTAGGTATCTGAAGAGAAAAAGTATAACCTATATACTACATCGCTTGCAATCTCAACATATTTTAAAAACAAACGAGGTACCATTACACCCCTACACCTACTCCTATTGTTCAGGAGTGTCATAGAATACGTGACGTCACTAAATTCAATATGGCCGCTCTAACAGCCATTTCATCCAATACGACAATACCAAATAACATCGAATTGTTTCTAAGGTCTTACGGTAACGTAATTTTATTTTATTTCGTGTTTATTTCATTGTAATCGTGAGGCTTGAGTTATGGAGATAGAGTAGCTGCTGAATTTGGGAACTACTTTTTTGTGTTCTGGGTCTCGGATGTGTATGTCATTGCGTATTTCTTGATAGGTCGAGTAAAGCCAGAGAAGTTAATACTATAGTATGACCACTTTATGTGTGCAGTTCAAGGTGTCGTTCATCATCATCGTTTCAGCCGAAAGACGGGACATTGACCGGTCCCGTGCGTCTCGTATCCAGCGGATCCCCGCAACCTTCACCAGGTCATCGGCCCACCTAGTGGGAGGCCTTCCAACGCAACGTCCTCGGGTTTGCGGTTGCCACTCCAGAAATTTTCGGCCCCATCGGCCGTCCGTTCTGCGAGCAATGTGCCCTGCCCACTGCCACTTAAGTTTGGCAATTTTTCGGGCTACGTCGGTAACCTTGGTTCTCTTGCGGATGTCTTCAATTCTATCACGCAAGGAAACTCCGAGCATAGCCCTCTCTCCATTGCCCTTTAGGTGACTTTAAGCCTTCTGATGAGGCCCTTTTTGAGCGACCACGTTTCGGTCCTGTATGTAATAACTGGCAACACAAACTGGTCATAGACTTTCATCTTGATACTGCGGTAAGTTGGACGAGAAGATACCACGCAACTTCTCGAACGCTGCCCAGCCGAATCGGATTCGACGATTGACCTCTTTCTCGAAATTAGACCTACCTAAATGGACCGTCTCAGTCTCGTACCGACTCGTCTGGTTTGTCTCAGGTAGACATAATCGTCTACAACTTCGAGTGTAGAGTCTCGGATCTTGATAGGAGTGGGTGTTACATGGGCATTCAAAATGACCTTGGTTTTGTCCATGTTCATTTTAAGACTCACTCTTTCGGAAGCTCTACTGAGGTCATCGAGCATTGTACTGGTGGCGTTGCTTGTCAATAAAATTTGCATCGATATGTCAAACTTGGTGCATTTACTTAAGTTCTGTGTTTTTCGGCCTGCATAGATAGGTTGGTTGAAGTGTAACTTAAATGTCAACTATCGTTGTTGGACAGTTGTATGTAATGACGTACGGCAATTGACGAAGTGTGTCAATTTGAAAGACTATTCATTTCTCTGGCTGTACAAGAAACATGTTTTAATTAATGCAAGAGTTAGATATTCATTCTTTGGTTGTTTACTTACTACTTACTTGGTTGGTTACTTACTTGGTATTACTTGATCAGAGCATATCAAAGTGTCTTATACTATTGCTTAGCGTTTCATCAGCACTTTTTCTCTACAATAGTCACTGTTTTTTGATATAGTTACATTTTTTGATAAACAACAGAGTCCTACTATTTATAAAGATCGAACAATAAATCGATTGTCACCTTTGGGAGCTTTTCCTAACCTACTGAAAAATATAAAGCATCAAAATCATCCCTTTTACATTTTCCTTTCCAACCAGTTTTCAATTCACTTTTATCATCTGGTTACGGCCTTCCTTAATCCTGGAAACGGGCCATGTGTTTCAAAATTATACCTTGTGTCGTTACAAAACGGTTGATTTGTGTATGTAGCGAATTTAAGGGTGTGTCAGCACAACCTTTTGATCTTCAAGAATCCTTAACCATAAGACCTTAAAGACTTGTATGTAATTTAATAATTTCCTCCCCTTTGATATAATTTCTCACACCCATTATGATATACTTGAGAAGAAATTGGATGGCTGTTTTTGGCAAAGAGCGTTACAAATCTTCAAGATAAGAAAATTCTCGCACATTTGCATTCATCATCTGCCTAGCCTTTTCCCAACTATGGTGGGGTCGGTTTCCAGTCTAAACGGATGCAGCTGAATACCAGTATTTAACATGGAGCGACCGCCTATCTGACCTCCATACATAACCCAGTTAGTACTAATGAGTTCCTTAGTACGTATGCAGTTGTTTACCAGTATTTATCAGTGTATCGCACACTCACATTTTGAACTAGCTTTTGCCCGCGGCTTCACCCCCTGACGGTTGGCAATTATCCCACGGGAAGGTCATAAATATAGTATGACACTCGAGAATAATGTAGTTTTCCATTATTGAAAGAATTTTTGGAATCGGATCAGTAGTTCCGATGACTACAACCTACATTTAAACTTTACTTCTTTATCATCATCATCTGCCTAGCCTTTTACCAACAATCCTGGGGTCGGCTTCCAGTCTAACCGGATGCAGCTGAGTATTTTACATGGAGCGACTGCCTATCTGACCTCGATAACCCAGTTAGTACTAGGTAATACGATACCCCTTGCCTAGACTGGTTGTCACACTTTCTGGCCACTGAATACTTGTAAAGGCTGTCACAGGCGGGACCAACGGCTTACCTTGTTTTTCGAGGCTTGGAGGAAACTAGGTATGTAATGTATGGTCACCCATCCACGGACCAACCTAGGCAAGCGCGGCTTAACCTGAAGATCTACCCGGGCGGCTATTTTTATTTTAGCCATTTCAGCTACTTCTTTACCTCTTTATATTAGTACATAGATTAATTATTAACGTAAATAACAGATTACTGTACGCGTATCTCAAATAATCCTTTGACTACCTACATTTTTTAAGGTTTTTGTCGTACAGTATATCGCACGTCAGTGGTAACAATTCTAGTGAACGCTGGCCTCTGATTCTTTTGAAACTCCGTACTATAATAGTGTTATGTTGACGTGCCGTCGACTATACCTCGTAGGAACAAAACGGCGACCTAATTCTAATATGGCGTAAGTCATAATTGTTCAGGATTCGAAAAAACCTTTGTAACCTTGCACTTTGCAAAGCACACGTAGGGTCGTGTAACGTATATGTAAGACTTACTGACGCTGTTTGCACAAATGTAAAAGAGTTGAGTATGAGAATCCTTCATAATAAGAAATCTATGTACACATAAACTTTTATTAGTGAACATTTTATAATTATATCAGTTATAACACTTTTAGTTTCAGATAACTATACCAAAAAATCGTTGGATGAAATTAAATGTTAACTTATGCCATATTAGAATTAGGTCGGCGAAAAGTATTTAATTCAATCTAAGTGAGTAGGTACGTCTTTTTCAGACAAGGACAGAGTATCGTTATAGTTTAGCATCAGGTGCCTGTCCTTTAGTCTGTGAGTCACATATGCGCGTTTTCTAAATTAATCTATACAAATAATTAACATTGAAGTGTCTCTTTGTAATTTCAAGATAACAACCTTTTACTGAACGCATGTGAAAGTTAGTACGGTTCTAATAGCAATTTTTTTTTTAATTTTTTCTGTCTCTGTTTGTTACGGCTAATCTTCAAAACGGCTGCATCGATTTTGACGGGACTTTTACTGGCAGATAGCTGATTTTATAAGAAGTAACTAAAGCGACATTTATTTTTGAAAAAAAAAGTCAAGTAAGTAATTAAACACATACATAGAGCTTTTAGATTTTCAAAGTTCAGCTTGGTGCCGAAAGTAGAAATTGCAATAACCCGTATTTAGAAATTTTTCATATAGTTTAGTTACTTGAAAAATAAACTTGACTTCTTCACCCCTTTGACACGAACCCATTATTTTTACAACAAGTACCCTTTAGATTACGAAAGGTACACATACCCAGTAGTCTCATTACGTAAAAAGCTTCTCCGTATAACATATACTTACCTAGTAGACAACTACATTACTTATGTATAACATGCACTACATAAATTACCGTTTTCCTTTTGACATGTTTACGCTGAGAGCAACCCCTTAAGTGATGGAGGAACATGGAGTAAACATGTCTTGAACGATTATGTACAACAATAACAGGATACAGGGTGTATATCATATCTTATTTCTAAGGTAGTGGTCTAGTGGCCGCAAACGCAACTGCTGAGCATGAGTTCCTGAGTTAGATTCCCGGATAGGGTAAATCGTTATTGGGTTTTCTATTAAGAATTTCTCAATAGCAGCCACGATTGATGGCAATAAGCTCGCTCCCTATTACATGGGTTTTGAACATAACTGTCGAAATGTGGGTGTACTATTACGTACACCTCCGCCTAAGCGTTTGGGACTAACAGGCATGATGTTGTGTTGGTATTAAAAACCGGCCAAGTGTGAGTCGGACTCGCGCACGAAGGGTTCGTACCATTATCTATAAAAGCGGCAAAAAAATCATGTCTGTTGCATGGGAGACCTACTTAAACATTTTTTTATTCTGTATTTGTTGATAAAGCGGCAACAGAAATACATCATCTGTGAAAACTTCAACTGTCTAACTATCAAGGTTCATGAGATACAGCCTGGCGACAGACGGACAGCGGAGTCTTAGTAAGAGGGTCCCGTTTAAACCTTTGGGTACGCAACCCTAAAAAGGCCAAAATATTAAAAGGTGGCGTATTGTAATTGCTGCCTACCTCCATTGAAAAAAAGATGTGTTTTTAACAGTTGCGAGATTTTTTTTTGTCCTGAGGCTTCCTTTTAATTTTTCTGAGACGAATAATAATTGTTTAGATTTTCTCTAGGTAACATTAGAAACTTTTTTACCAGGTTGATTTTAGAAATTCAAATGCCGGGTGCTTTCGTTTTTTAGGGTTCCTTACCTCAAAAGGAAAAAACGGAACCCATAAAGAATAACTTTGTTGTCCGTCCGTCCGTCCGTCTGTCTGTCTGTCAGGACCCTTTATCTCGGGGACCAGTAGAGGTATCGAGTTGAAATTAAAACCATACATATACTCAAGTCTACAGTTCCTTGAAGCTGTGAAAAATTCTAAGTTAACGTAAAAAAAGATACGGCTGTTTATGCCGCTAAACGTGTATATTTCGACACTCTCAAAGGAATCAAAATTTATAGGGTAGGTACTTCCCGTTGGTTGACCTAGAATCATGAAATTGGGCAAGAAGCATGCACATGTCTTATATCACAAGTAAAGGGAAAAATCTGAAAACCCTAAATAATTATGTAGGTTAATAACAAAATACCTACAAGTTTATATGGAACCCTCGGTGCGGGAGTCCAACTCGCACCCGTTTTTTTTTTTTCATTTCAGACATGGAGGAGTAAACATGTCGATAGAGCTCTTGAACGATTATGAATATAACAACAACGAGGTACAGGGTGTACCTTTTAACAAAAAAGTGTTTGCCCTGAGAGCTCAAACGACATGTGTGCTTTTTATTTTTCCGAGATAAAAAGTATTCTTGATTATTTTCTAGGTAAATATGTTAGACATAAAAGCTCTACTAGGTTTGTAATATAAATGCAATATATTTTCAGGTGTGTGTTTTTTTAAGGTGTTATTACGTTTATATAAGATAGTTTGGCTGAAAGCTTAGTTTGGTATAAACTGAATTTAATAAAATAAAATAGGTAAACATGCGAGCACGTCGCGAAATGTAATCATCTGGAATTGAAATTATTTATTTTGTAAACTGGTTTTTTTTAGCTACTTTAGCTAGATTATTGTACACCTGCAGAAGATTATGTCAGGTTATGTTTTTTAACATCATAATATCACACCTGTATTGTCTGTAGGGTTAGGCTGAGATGGACCTTTATTGCACCCATATTTCGCCATCGATATATTTCGCACGGCGACCAATCAAGCTATACAAAACCAGTTTATGCGGATCTCTCATTGTATGGGAAATCTGTACAAAGCGAGGCGATGTTACACTGGAAATGTATAGCTTGATGTGTCGCCATGTGTATCATGTTAGGCTACCTGTCACTGTCAACTAGAGCGGAGAAGAGAGGAAAGGAGCGGAGATATATGAATTATGATCAATAGAATTGCATAAAATAAGTGGAGCGGGGCGGAATTTAGTTTTTATGCAATTATATTTTTTCAAAATTCGCGCAACTCCGCTACTCTCTTCTGCTCTTCGCTTCAGTGGACAGGCAGCCTGATCCGCGGGGGCAAACCTCTTTACTTTTATTTTCAGATTACCTTTTTATTGACATAAAAACGGAGTTCATATAACTTCTATTCAGACGTGTTTTTGAAAACAGCCTGTATACCAGTATAGGTCAATATTTATTCAACCGATATTTTCCTTTTTTGGGAGAAAATACGGGAATTCCTTTACATGTCATCCTCAGACATCTTCGGTATGACTGACCGACGGTCCAGGGTTCATTGTTCGTCCCTTTTTACTTTAGGGCCCCGTAAATAAACGCGGGAAATGACGTCATTATTCCGTTGGTCATTTGTTTTTGGGGGTTTTACTTTTTCTCTTTAGTTTGTTTTGTTTTTGGAATGGTGTTGTGAATGGTTGGGTGATGGGATAGGAGTCGTCATTGCCTGTCATTTTCGTTAAGTAATATTGGGAGTAAGTGTATTGGTTGGTAATGTAGGTATATATTTTTTATGTTTGAGTAGATTAGGGAGATCTTATTAGAGAAAAATAAATAAAATTCGTTTTGGTGCAATGTTTTGCTTTAACCTCGTGCTTTAGTGTGTTATAGGGTATCTTTTGAGATTTGAAGCCGCGGGAATTAGCTGGATACGAGGGTGCAGGCCCTGAAGCCCCATATCAGAATCAGAATGTTTATTTGTCAACATAGGTAATTACAGAGTGTGTGAGATGTTACATTTTCGTATGTGCTCTATGTTCTGCCATTTGGCGTACAAATATTTAAATTATTAATAATTTAAATTACATTCAGTTAATTACTTGCAACTAATACCTACATTTTAAAAATTATAACAATACATTAATGAAAATTACAAAAATCAAAGCAAGTCGATCAATAAATATTCTCAGAATGTCAACAATAAAAGAGAATGACCAAAGTTGGTACCAAAAAGTCTCGCGCCTCAAAACCAAAATATTATAGTAATTAGTTTCATATTTTTTTACGGCATTACGCGTCGGGGATTTGATTTTTGAACTGGAAATATACTTTTCGAGTTTAAAAGTACGAATATTGTTTTACTCCCTTTATATGACGTTCCGTTTCAACTGAATATAAATGACGTTCCGTTTCAATTGAACAAACCCTTGTCTGTCGAGCGGACTCTAAAATTAATTACAATTAAGTAAGATCAGTACACCAAATCGATTTAGTTTGGTTTATTGCTATTTGCAGCAAAATAGATTTTCTCAGCCTAAAGATTTTGATTTATCGATTACATCCCTAAATCCCGACTAGTTTATAGCACTTACTATACTCTATGGTTTATAGTTATCTTATCTGTGGCATCTGACATTTGTATTTTGTACTGTACTGACTGACTATTGGCAAAGTAAAGGTCTAAAATAAAATCGAGTTTCAGTCAAGCATACTGTGGATGTTACTTTAGCTCGTAATTCTTACTAATATTAGTGTATTACGCTGTTTTTAGAGCAATAATGTAATGTATGTGTGTTAAAATACGTCGTTGGTAGCGTCGAAAAAATAGACCTACTTTTTAGGTTAGTTTCGATTTTATAAAATAACTCTGAAACGCGGGTTTTTTTTTCAAAAATAATTTTTGTAGGAGTTAATACGATCAGTGTAGTCTGTAAAAAACAAGGTTTGATTTTGATGCAGCATGGTACGGGATTCCATACTTCCATGAGCATTCTCTTTTAAGAAATAACAAATGATAAATGTCAGAAGATAAAAATGTAGTAGATAGTGTCAATTATTTATAAAATTTTAAATTAATACAGGAATGTCAAAGAAATGTCATATCTAGCTGTAGATGACGTCTTTCAGCTGATATGATAATGAATCATAACGGTACATCACACCTGTAATCCTTGAAGGGTTAAGCAGAGGTGAACATAATAGTACACACATTTCGCCAGTTATGTTTAATGGGCAGAATTCACATTTCTCATGTAATGGCGTGAGGCTATTGCCATCAAATGGGCCCAAATCCAAATTCCTTTGCTGCTACTGAGGAATTCCAGATGGAAAAAGCCACTAATACTTTGCCCGACCTGGGAATTGATCCCAGGGCTTAAGCTTAGTATTCGACGGCGACCACTAAATCAACGAGGCAGAAGATGAATCAATAGAATCTAATCAAGTGCGTTTTAGCAGTAGCCAATATCTATTTGTATAGGTACATGCCCCACATTGGTATAATCATTGAAATCCATGTAACATTCAATACAAGTCCCATATTACCTATAGCCTGCAATATCACTCGAACAGACATTCAACTCTGCAAATGATTTGGGAACTGTCAATGATACCATCTCAGATATTAATCTGCATGGTCCTCACGTGATTTGACCAATGTCTGGACTTTAATCCACCATCATCTGGACCATCTCACACAAATAAGAGGCACTGCATGCAAACACTACACAAACTCTTTTCCTTTTTTTATTACATTTTTGTATTTGTTTTTTTTTTTGTTTTCTTTCTCTAATCCACAATTAAAGAAAATATATTTAATTGTTAAAATGATATTGTACAAGATACAAAGGCAATTATATATGTTCAATACTCGAGGGGTTTGGCGCTGATTGTCGAAATAGAGGCTCTGCCTAGTTCGAGATGACTACACCACTTAAACTGTCCTAATTTATCTTGTTAAAATATCTTGTAATTTATGTCTAAGTTTCTTTAAATAAACTTTTATTATCATTATTATTATTTTAACAGATTGTTTCGGCTGTTTCTTCTCAGAGTAGTCAGGTACGAAACACCGGCCCCATCTAGTTTTAAAACATGACATGAAGTGACGTTTAAAAGTGTTTTGTAAAACCAATTTACAGATGTAATATGATGATATAACATTTGATATTCATCTAATCGTTACATGATGTCCAGTTAGATTGGAATGTGCTTTGTGTTGTATAGGTTCAGCTGTTAGTGACAGTTAGTAATTACTGTTGCCTTTGAACAGTTTCAATTTAGTAATATGTGTCTAAATTAGGTATAACAGAAGCTATTTACATTGTACAGTGCCCTTAATAAATAAATAATCATTTATTTCAGATTCATTACATCCATATTTATTTATTTAAGTTAGTAGAATGGCGAGTTACAAATTAGATAAAGGTAATTAATTAATTAAGTTTTAACATGATTATAATAAAAATAAGTAGCTGAATTAGATAACATATAATAACAATTTCTATTAAATCTCATTTAATAGAAATTGTTATTATTTCGACTAAGTGCAAGTGTGTTAATTGTTTTCAAGATTATTCACAAAATTAAGGACCAGTGGCCCACATTAGCCCTGGATGGAAAAAAAACTGGTCAAGGGGAGAAGCTTTTATCCAGGAATGGGATGATTAAGGGTAGCAGTTAGTGGCAGGGTACCGGTTATTCACTTCTCATGCAAATAATGACACATCTTCTAAAAGTACAAATAAATATAGGTATCTAAAGTGTCTGTTTGTAACTTCAAAATAACAGTTTTGTAAATACGGTTCTCATAATAAAAAAGTACTTATATAGTTTTCATTCAATTTCCGTGCCCAAATACTCTAAAATTCTAGTTAATTTTGCTCCAATTTATACATAGCAGGCTTATGAAGTCTCAGAATTCTGTGTAACTTTGTGTAATGTATAATGAAGTCAATATTAGCTACTATACAGGCTTAGTTACGGTTGTTATGGAGTATGGCTCTTCTGAGGAACCGAATATGGAGTATGCAATGTTTCGTAATGTTTCAACTAATGTGCCATTGTTTTTTATATCTGTATTCATAAAGACGTAAGAGTATGAGAGTATGATAAGTAACCTTGCAGAAACACGGAAAAGTAGGGTTTGTATTTTTAACTGGCTTCAAAAATAGAAGGAGGTTATGTGTTCGGCTGGTATCTTTTTTATGGTATGCATCTTAGTATCTAGAGTATCTGTTGCCTGCGACCTTCGCCTGCGTGAAATTATTATCAAATATTAAATCGGATATCGGATTTTGATAACAATTTACACACATCACACAGGGACACATGCCTCCAGTGTTGGCTGAGCTGCTGTAACATGCCATCACGCCCATTTTAATTGGTGGATGTCTCACATGTCTTTGAATTGGTTTCTTTCCTTCACCGTTTTGAAAGTAGTGGTGATGAATTGAATAACACAGTACCTGCCTGAGTTCGAACTCACGACCTCGAACTCGTAAACCAGTGGCGTTCAACTCGGTCACCAGCTTTGCTTTATAAAATCTCTCTATCAATATTTTTATGTCGCCATGGTAAGACCACCAGATGTTGATCAGTTAGCAGATGCTTACTTATTTATATACAAAGAAAATAAGCTTCTTCAGCGAAATTCGAAAATAATACAGTTACTTTAAATAGCTACATACAGTGAGCAGTAGTCCCAGATTATTTCACGTTTCATTTGCCGGTCCGCTCCGACGGGTCTTTCGCTTCGTTCCAGGCGCTTTGGACGACACAGTAATATTTATTACTGTACCAGTCTTTGTCTTTTGTGGTCAGTATTGCAAATTTAATGTGTATAAGTGAGTTTTTGCGGATGATCGGTTAATTGTTTTCCGGTTTACAAAGATTAATTTTAAGTCAGACTTGATTTTTATGTTACTGCAGGCGTCCGTCTTATGACGACAGGCCGCGTCGACGGCGCGTTCGTGTTCCACGCGCGCCTAAAAGAGATGTCAGCAAACATGAGGGGCCCGTAAGGGCCGATGCCTGCCAGGGCTGCGGGACTGTTCGAAAGAGATACCGCGGCCCTGGAACATAAAGGGCAAAAGAAGGAACATAGATGGTTTTTAGTCAGTAAACGTCTGACACTCCCTTCCGCTCCGCCCAGAGCGGCAGGAGACATTTGATGATTTCCCATCCCAAAAAAAAGGCAGGGAATGGTCTCTTTTCATATTGAGCACTTCTACATTGTGGAGAAGAAATAGCAATATAGTCATCCTAACCGATTCCGGTCCCGGCAGCTAATCTTAGTGCAAATTAGCCATTTGCACGGTAGAATAGATATTATAGTGCTCAAGACGTGTGTGCGCAGGCACAGTTGCGTTCTCGTTCATTTAGTCTCATAGTCCAATGGGACGGCAATCCGACAGCCGGAGGGAGATCAGGCAGAACAACGGCTTTACGTGCGTCCGAGGCACCAGGCCAACATCCAAACTCTGGGCAGCCACTGAGAAATTCCAATCATTCCATCAGGATTTTTTCAGTAGCAACCACCGAGTCTGGATCTGTGTCCGGTTGATAGCATTAGGATCGCTCCATAACAGTCGAAATTTCAAAAGTTGACGACACGATAGTCAATGTATGTAGATCAAAATAGTTATGAAACGGCACTTTTGTGATGGCATTTTGTTTAGTAGGTAAGACTGAAATGTTATCCATTCTATTATGTACACCTCTGCCTAACCCTACGGGGATTACAAGCGCGATATAATGTAAATAAAGAGTATTTTGCTTTATTTTTATCTTGAGATAAAACAACACAGGTTTTGGATCCAGCTTTCATGAGAAGTGAGTCTACTCGTTGAGAAACTAGGTACTTACATAAATATTTTAAGTGTCACCACGCGTCTTGTGGAGGCTATTTCAAAATGTTTCTTACCTCGCGTGAATACTAAAGAACCTATGAAACATATTCCACACGTTCTTTCGTTTATCATTTACACCATAAACTAGTTTTAAATAATAGTTGAATACTAAACTTGTCAAAAACAACGTCAATACATGGACAGCCCTAACAAGAATCGAATCACCTTATCAAGGGATCCCTATTGGTATTTTGAGAAAATGTAGTGGAAAAACAAAATGGCGGCGTTATTCCTGACTTTGGCCACGCGCCAAGAGATCCTTAAACATGTTTAATTATACTCTAAAATTGTTATGACAAATGAAAACAAGTATCACACTTGTATTTGGTCAGTTTGACGACAAACCAGATACCTATAAATAAATATAGCTTCAACAGTAAAGGAATGCCTTCAATTTGTACATAATTCGAGTTGCAATGCAATTTATCACAGAAACGACGGGCAGCGCATTCCGACATTTTGGCTTTAATGTAATGCTTTGATACAGTCTTGCTGTTACCTGCGTACCCGTCCTTGGCTATTTTCACACAGTATCTAGTTATTTATACTTAGAATTATGTTTTATTAAAACAAACACATAGTAAAAAAAAAGTTAAATATAGGTCGTATTTTTTATCGTATTCTTCACAGCAAACCCTTTAATTGATACCAATATCATGGACGTGCATAAAAAATAACTACCCCGCCATCTTTGTAGTCCGCCATTTTGAATTAAGAATGCCGTCACTTAGCTAACCATGAATTGACATCCAAACTAAACGAGGTCAATCGGTTGAGGATAATTATTGTTTTAAAAAAAGTTACAAGATTTAACCTAAACTAACATTCGTTTATATTGCAAGTTAAATAACATGTTATACCTATTACACTTCGACGCCGTTTGACCAAGAAAGCAGGTAATAATAAACTCACAGTTGTGTAATAATAGTAATAATATACAGGGTGGAAGGCACACCGAAGCGAAAACGATTACCACGTATTCAGTACATCATTTGGAGCCCCCCACAGAGAAATTTTTCATCAGTTATTTAAAAAAAAACAGCTTTTCCATACATTTTGACCGTGTAGGTTTGCACATTGTTGTGAGGTTTTCTTTTTCGTTTTGACGATTTTCTTGCGGGCAAAGCCTCTGGCAAAAGCTAGTCAGCTTCCAATACACAATGTTTTATCTATACATATAATAAATCTGTAGACGTGGCGTTTCTGTACATTGAAAATATTTAGAAAAAAAGTAGTAGGGGTGTTAAAGGAGCACTAACAGAACCCATTTCTACCATTTTTAGAATTTTTGTCTGTTTGTCGGTTTGTCTGTTTGTCGGTTTGTCTGTATGTTTGTGCGCGCATCACGTAAAAACTCCTCATTATATTCAAAATCTAAATATTGAAACATAAGAAGCATTGTTCCGAATAACATTTAGTGTTTATTTCATCAAAATCGACCAACAGACGAAAAAGATATTAATGTTTAAAATTTAGTTAGTAACCTCATACGCGATTTCAATTATTTATGTAAATAGGTTTTAGTCGAAGTGTAGTCGGAATGGCTGATAATGAATTTGGTTTTATTTTTCCTTTTGTGTTTACTCTTTGCATGGAAGTAATAAGTACTACGTATAACCCATTACGAAAAAAAATCTCTAAAAATTAAAAAAAAAAAAAATTGATAAAGTCCACGACGTTGTGTGTGTGCAGCGCCGCAGTCAATTGCTCAGCCACTGCGCAAACCGTGCCGTCACATAACTGTGGTTGTGACTTCGTCGGGCATTGATACAACTTTGCTTAAGGGTGGCCGGACTGCACATTCAATTTTCAAATTGCCGCTGAATCTTGCAAGCGAAGATACCCCAACATGCAACATCACCAAAAACGGGGGAGTCCTTTTGCAGAAGTGGAAGTTAAGCCTATAGGACGAGTGCACAATGTCGCAGAAGCATGCATTAGAGGCGTTGAACCGCAGCTTGCAGGACATCCGCGGCAACCAGGCGCTGATGGGTGGCGTCGTTCGGCCGCTTTAGACCCTGTGGATGGTGAGTAATGGGCTAGCTCGCCGTCCGACCGTCTTATGACGACAGAACACTGACACACTAGCCACTGTGATGGCTAATGACGATAGTACTGCCTACCCCGTTGAATTTCTCAACTCCGTGGAGTTACGGCGTGGCGTCCCATCAGCTGGAGCTTAAAGTTGGCGTTCCAGTTCTGGTGATGCGAAACCTTGATGTAACCAGACTGTGCAACGGCACCAGGCTTCGTATCACAGAACTGGGCAGAAACATTATAAAAACGGAGCTGCTAAAGGACAGAGCGTCTTAATTCCCCGCACATTTCAAATAACTTGCCATTTCAATTTAAGAGGTTACAATTTCCCTTAAAATTGGTTTTTATAAAGACGATCAACAGATCCCAGGGCCAAACCATAAAAGTGACCGGCATTCAATTGTGCACTCCATGCTTTTCAGACGGTCAATTATGTGTTGGTTGTTCAGTGCCCAAAATTTGCACGTGCTTGCGGAAAATAATAAGTCATTATTGTTGTATACAAAACGGTATTAGAATAAATAGAGCCCAACAAGGCGTGTGATGGTTCACTTTGAAAATAAAGTTGTATAGCGCTAAAATAAACGGTTTTTAATTTTGTTTGGGACTTCTTTTTGTAGTCATCACCCACATTATCACATTTTGATCAGCCAGTCAGTTCTCACACATCACGCCATGTAATCCCTAAAGGTTTAGGCAGAAGTGTACCTAATCGTACACCCACATTTCGCCAGTTATGATGAACTCCCATGTGATTGGGGCCGAGCCTATTTATACCAACTGGGTACAAATTCAGATTCCGTGGCTGCTACTGCGAAATTCCTGATGGAATAACCCAAATAACACGATTATTTATAGTATTTTTTTCAATTGCATACATTGTCTAATGTTAAGTGGAAGAGCGGAGTCACACAAGCATCGCCTTGCTCAAAAGGTGATCTCTAAATCATGTGCAATATAGCTTTATGTAATTAAAATATCCATTTTTTTAACACAGGACCTCATGCTTAATAGTCGCACTTGCGACCACTCGACCAACGAGGCAGTCTCTCACATACATACAAAATTTCCACGCGAACGAAGTCGCGGGCAACAGCTAGTGTTAAATAATTTTGCATGCCGTACGGCAAAATGTATCGGGACTCTCATAAAAATTACCATCATATCTGTATACCTACATTATTGGTAAATAAATGATTTCTATTTCTATTTCACAGTGGAAGGGACACCGGCCCACAAACGGTTACCTCGTATTCAGTAAATCATTTGAAAGTTTTCATGAGTTATTAAAATAAAACAGATTTTGCCTAGAAAAGTGCAATACATACACGGTCAAAATGTATGGAACAGCTGATTTAAAAAAATACCGATGTAAAAGGAGAATGAACAAAAGTGGTCCAAATTTCCATCACTAATGAGATCTCTTTTGACTTATAGTTCACTGAATAGAGAGTATTTTTCAGTATGTGAAAAATATGGGGGGGGGCGTTCAGAATTATGTTCTGAATACGTGGTCGTTTGTGCGATGCTTCTTCACCCTGTATATTTTTGGGAAGTTTTCCTTCTTTTGTTGAATTTTCGCGTTTCATCTGGGATTTGGTTCACAAATAATTTGCATAAGTGTGTTTTTACGTGACTTCTTTTAAAAATGGGCCAATATTCTTCCTACTAAATTTTAATGAGATTTCGAGAGAAACTGAAAGTATCGTCCTGTGGGCATAAAATATTTATCAAAACCAAGTTATCAACCGCGTGTATTTTTTCTAAGTTTCAGATTGTTTTCAAAAGTTTCAGTGTATTACATTATTCTAGCATGAGACCTTCACAGGGTAACCACTCGGGAACTAAAACGTTGTTCTATTTATTAATCACTAGTGACCCTAACGTGCTTCGTTCGAATTTTAGTATTTGACAAAATATCCCAACAAAATTTCGTTAGGTATCCGAACGTTAAATAACAATGCTTTTTAAACACATAAAATCGCATCGAAATCTGTTTCGTGATTTTGAAGAACAATGCGGTCACATAAACAGACGCGAAAAGGAAAAGCGATTTATAATAATATACAGAAGAAGATTAATTAAAATTAAAACGAATTCTCCGTTCTTCAAATTAAACTAAGAAAATTTTATTTTTATTTTCGTTATTCTGGGAGTTCATTAGTCTTATTTTTTTGTCTACTAAGAAAGTTTTGACCCGGAAAAGTGTTTGTATATACAGGGTTATTTGTAAAACACCAGAAACCTCTTAAGAGGTCATTTTACTCATCATTATGAACAACTTTTACTATCGGACCAAACCTGAAATCGCGAAAAAAAATCAGCTGTTCCCTACATTTATGATCGATTAACTCGTCAAAATGTAGGGAACAGCTGATTTTTTTTTCGCGATTTCAGGTTTGATACCATAGTAAAAGTTGTTCATAGTGATGAGTACAATGACCTCTTAAGAGGTTTCTGGTGTTTTACAAATAACCCTGTATATATTTGTTGTAGTGATATATACACTGTGCCTGGCCAGAACTTCCCGAGATCCCTATCTTCTGGGCTCAGGGTTTATGTCAAACAGAGCATGCTCATGAACGAACTGGAACTCATGGAACCCGAGACGACCATTTTAGGTCGTTGACAATAACATTTCAAACTCAAACACAAAGCATTACTTCAATGAAACCATTACTGGCGATTTTTAATTGTCAAAGAGTCGGTCAAGCTGCCCGTGCAGAATGTCGACCTATGTTTAATGGAGAAGAACGTATAACAATCAATTCTGGTCTTACAAATATACATAGTCAGAGAATCTTATCCCTATTTCAGACTACGTACTGCACAGGACAGATAGACCAGCCAGCAAGTATGCGTAGGTAAAATCCTTCAAAGAGAGCTGATTATGGATTTCTGTTGCTATAATTTAGCTTTTTGTATCTTTATACATTTTCTTATACTAATCTAGTTAATTAATTCCTAATTAAATCTTCCCTCTTTTGCGAAATGCAAAGAAAACATCTGTAACGGGAGTTTTTAGTCTAGGAAATACGCAACAATTTCTTGCCAAGCGAAACGTTGGCCTAGTTTAAGTCATCATCTGCCTAGCCTTTTCTCAACTATGGGGTCGGCTTCCAGTCTAACCGGATGCAGCTGAGTATTTTACATGGAGCGACTGCCTATCTGACCTCGACAACCCAGTTAGTACTGGGTAATACGATATCCTTGGTAAGACTGGTTGTCAGACTTTCGGGCCCCTGACTACCTGTAACGATTTTCATAGATCTACAAATGAGAGCCGGGACCAACGGCTTAATTAACGTGCTTTCCGAGGCACGGAGGAAACTCGGTATGTAATGGGTGGTCACCCATCCACAGACCAACCTAGGCAAGCACGGCTTAACCTAAAGATCGACCCGAGCGGCTGTTATTATTTAACCACGAGCTCCTCGGCCTAGTTTAAGTATAATACACTATAGTTAGGTAGATATTTATATCTATTCAATAATCCAGATATTGATTACCAAGCACTTCATCTTGATAGTTGGCAGGGTCCTTTATCTTGAACAAAGTTACTCACCGTGTAGGTAGCTCAAGGAATCGTGTAGGTGTCTATGTCAGTTATATTGAGGTCGTACAGGTAGGCACATAAGTATGTCTGACTGTCTGTACACACCCACCCAGTTTTTGTATTGAGAATTTAAAGTTATACGATTCTCACACAACACCGCTCGTCCGCGCCGTCTAGCGGAGGTGACAAAGCAAATAATATTGGCGGTGCACCGCGCCGAGAGACAGTCGTCCGCGCGGTCGGACGGAGTACGCGTGTGGCATCAACGGATTTTATACAAGCCAATGCGACGTGAGATCCGCTTCACCGCCCAACAGCACGGGTGACCAGTGTTGTATACCACAATTTCACATGAAATAACTGTACGGCTTAGGATTTCATCTAAAAAGCTATACGTTTTACTCAAACCTTCAACAAGAATTTAATATTATCCTAAAAATACTTGATACCCTTTAAAACGTCTAAGTAGAACACCGATTGAGAAGTGTTGCGAGAATGCTGCTGTTGTTGTTGTTTGAACGAACTTTTACTAAGCTTTTACACGTGCCCAAAACCGACCTACAAGCCATATCTTCTGACCTTTTAAAGAATTCACCGTAAACACTTCCAAAAATAATAATTCACGGAAGTATTTAGGGTTAAACCCACGGATATGGGTGTAAAAGTACTCTTAACGAAGCTGTTTGTTTTCTCCGTCATTGCGATCTTTTTTTTTTGTTGTTGGACATACTTGGGGACCTTCTAGTTATAGAGATTTCAGGGGTCAAAGTTCCAAGTTTTTCACAAGTTTTTAATGTTATAACTTTACTTTAAATACCTCTACGACCCCGGACTGATCAATGCATCCATCAGCACAATGTTTTGAGTGCGTCACATTCGGTTCTATCGTGAAACGTGATTTCTCACCCCAAAAAAATTTCGTTAACCAGCAATAATTTTTGAGTAGAGTTACTTAATTGTATGTACAGAATGCTTGGTTTACGGCTTCGTAAAGGGTTCTGTAAGGGCATGAGCCTTTACACTTAATGTTGAATGTTAATAAAATAAATTTTAATGTTCAAAAAGGTATGTAATACGAAATTGCACTAATATAATATATAAGAAAATAATAGAAAATGTTATAAAAAGTTACAAAATATTGCGCGAACTCGATAATAACCCGAAGACTGACGTACTTGCGTACGTGATGATAATACTACATTTTATAAATTAACAAAATTTGAAGTATTTTACTAGGCCAAAGTACAGACGCCAGCACATCAAGCTACCCGAAACTGTCAAATTTTCCCAATCAACATTGAACCTAATGCTTCAGCGATAAAGTTGAAAATCTATTAAAACAATTTGACAGATTGTAGTAGTTTAATGCTGGCGTCTGTACAATGTGACCGTACAGGTTCGTTTACATCTTGTAGATATACCTGGATAACGTAAGTATCACGATCGGTATAAAAACCAAACGTGCCATTTTTTGACCACCTACTATGACGTCATAAGCACTATTTAGTTACTGTACAAACAAGTTACCATATAAAATAGACTAAGTACGCTTTTGTTCTTTAAATGTCTAGAATTAAATTCTTGAGTTGTGACGATGTAGTTTTAAGCAAATTAGCTTGCTGCGACAGTAGCCACGTTAAGCACAAAATGCTTAAGCCGGGCACGCAAAGAAGGTGCTCTTGCGTTATCTAGGTATATGTATATCTGTGGTTAAACCTCATTGGTTATTGACTGCCTCATTGGTCGACTGCTCACGAGCATGAGATTTTAGGGTAGATTCATAGGTACGGCCAACTGTTGTTGGGTTATTCCATAATGCATTTCCCAGCAGTAGAATTTCTGCCCAGTTGATGGCAAACTACACTGAACTTTTTATTAAATTGTTTTTGATTTCAGGCAAATTACCCATAAACAACAAAAATAATAAATAGTAAATTGAGATGAATAAAAAAAAAACAGTAATCATAAAAAAAACATTAAAATGTCATTTAAAATCATTACAAAATCAAAAAAAAAAAATAAACAAAAATATCAATCTAATTTAAAACATGGAGGACCCATAGTCTTCAAAAATAACATACATTCTAATAATAATAGTGTACTACGACCTCTGTTCAAACCCCACAGGAAACCACGCGTGATAATACCAAAAATAAAAACACAGAGAAATATTTAAGGTTAGCAAAAGATAGGTACAAAAAAGACACTTACGATAGATATTTGAAGATATCAGCAAAATATTAAGCCTTTGAAAGATATCATAGCAAAATTGAAAACGAGTAAAGATATTATGTACGTTATGTTTTGTGAAAGTGGATTCTCGCCGCGTTTTTTAAATAACTCAGTAGACTACTTACGATAGTCATAGCAACGGAACAGACTTTATTTTTAGTAGAAAAAAATATTCTTCCTTTAATATTAAATCAATCCCCTTTGGCAAATCCTTGCAGCTTAATTATTATCTTTTACACGGAAGTCTACTTTGTTACGCCAAAGAGATATTGAAATTATTAACAATTAAATAATCTTATATATAAAATTCTCGTGTCACAACACAATGTTAGTTCCCATACTCCTCCGAAACGGCTTGACCGATTTTTATGAAATTTAATATGCATATTCAGTAGGTCTGAGAATCAGCTACTATTTATTTTTCATACCCCTAAGTGATAAGGGGGTAGGTAGGTAGGGTAGGGTAAAAAAAGGTGCATTGCAACGCATGCTAGTGAAACTATAAGTGTAACAAGACCCTCAACGAAGCCGAAAGGCACTTGTTCTCCCCGTCATTGGGATTACTTTTTGTTCTAGACCACACCTGGGGACCTTCTAGTTACGGAGATATTGGGAGTCAAAGTTCCAACTTTTTCACAAGTTTTTGTTTTTTTAATACATGTTTTAATGTATTTTTTTTTTAATTTAAACATCTGCACGACCACCGTACTGCTCAATCACAATGTTTTGAGTGAGTTACATTGAGTCCTACCATAAAACGTGAATTTTCACCCCATAAAAAATTCGTTTCCCAGCAATAATTTTTGTTTAAAATTACTTTGTTTGATGTACATAATGCTTCGTTGACGGCTTCGCGAAGGTTCGTTTACACCCTGTATTGGTAATCTATGATTTCTTTAGTCACATTTTCTTATCTTACTACTACTCGTAATAATATTAATAACTAGCTGTTTCCCGCGGTGTCACACGCTGCGCGGCTCCTAAGGGTCGTAGCGTAATGTCATATAGCCTATAGCCTTCCTCGATAAATGGACTATCCAACACAAAAATAATTTTTCAATTCGTACCAGCAGTTCCTGAGATTAGCGCGTTCAAGCAAACAAACAAACTCTTCAGCTTTATAATATTAATATAATAATATAATAATAGTATAGATGTGAAAAGAATGGATAGATTGTTGTTTCCTACTCTTTCACGAAAAATTTACTGAACAGATTCAATGAAACTTCACAGTAATATAGTTTATTCATCAGGATAACTTTATAAAGATATTATGTAAAAAACATTACGTAGTTTAATATACATATAGGCCGAATTTTGCATGGATGGCCAAATCCAAAACTATGCGGAATAGCGAAATATACTCAAAGAGAGGGATTCGCTTCTACTGGTTATGAATAAATTGAATTTTCGTCGTCGTGCGGACAACAACGTATAGCATCATAGTATCAGATAATTGAAGAGCACAGAGTGTCAAAAGGCACACACGACTTTTTTTTGTTTTTAAAGTGTGTTTTCTGCTTTTGATACACCCCGACTTTCGCCTTAACAAAAGCTTTTTTGACAATCTATTTTTTGACTTTTCTGTCATCGCTTTTGCTGATTGAATGTGACTTTATCTGGGCCATCAGGTGTGATTTTAGGAGTGATATTATAACTACATATCCAAAGAAGCATCTAAACTATTCAAGAAGCTAGGCATTTTAACGACGTACTGAGTGTAACAAGCATTCAATGTATTTTCCAATACAGGTTGTTTGGTAAAAGATTCGGCAATCTCTTTAGAGGTATCATTTGCTACCATAGAAAAGTAGGTATTTAATTTTTTATCATTTTAAAATTAGAAATGTTTATACCACACAAAATTTAAAGATTTTGGAAGCACATAGAATAACACCAAAAAATATTGCATTCTATTACAGCCTTAAATAAAGTTTAGATGACTTAGAGTAGACTTTGCGCGAATTAAAGAAAGTAATATCTCAGTTACCGTTTCTGAAAACTATGAAATATCTCTCCTATCCCTAGAAAAAAGATGACGGTCCGTTATCCAAACATCTTTTAAAGTACCTAGTACATCGATCGACACAGATGTTCGCTCTGTCAAAGTAATGAGACCTACTTATCGAGTTTATAGAAATATTATTTATTCAGAAAAAGGTACTCGTGTACAGTCACGTCCAGTATAAGTATCTAACTACATGTCTCGGAGTTTGCAAACGTATGATAACAATAATCGGATTTCAGAATTAAGTGCGCACTTAGAACGCACGTTTTCTTCAGAGAGTTACGTAAAATTAAACATATTCTGTTATTTTTTATGCCACAAATATTTCGCTTTATAATTAAACTATTAAAAAAAGTAATCAAGCATTTGAACAAGTAGTCAAAAAACAATACTCCGCACATTAATTTCTTGTAAATAATGCTCTGCAGCCATGATATATTACTATTGCTTTCAATATTTGTTTAATTTATTAACATTGCAGTGCAGAGAGATAAATGAACTATCAAATATTGAATAGATTAACTCAACTTTTTTCACAGTCATAATTATTAACTTTTTTTATCACAGCATATCCGCCACCTACCGATAATGTTCCTAGTACTGCGGCACTACTCTTATCAGTAAGGGCGCTTGTACATGGTAAGAAAATTTACCGTGTCTGCGGCAGACAAGACAAATTCTTCGTGTAAACGACAAGAATTTTATAATAACAAGTCTGATAATCATTTTCGTTTATTTATAAAAATGTTAACTACAAAGCAAAAAATAATGATAATTACATGATGATTAATACACCAAACGCACAACAAAAACCGCTCCGCAACAACGTTCGCCGCGTCGTGTCTTGCGCAGACAAGACTTTTTTTCGTGCACCGCTGCGAGCTGTGTACACAGTTATTTTCTAGTTACGACATGAGTAGGCCCGGCGTATTTTCTTACCGTGTACAAGCGCCCTAAGACGTAACATAAACTCACCATCGCCATTTACACATGGAGGTAGACAGAAGATACAGAACGCCAATCCGTCTACTTACTATGATATGTGAGGCGTAGTGGGTTGTACGCGAGCCTATTATTTTGTTGATGGATGTCACATCATTATATTCATATTTTTTTTGGTGAAATGCTCGTTTCCATACAAAGTGCACTTGTATTCACCCATACAATCAACTTTTGATCAGAGTCCAAATTGTAGACTAAGACTTAACAGAGCAGATCTTAATACGGTCATAAAATTTTATTAGACCAAAAAACAAAAAGTCTAGACTAGACAATAGTACTTTAAAACTACAATAAGCCTAAATGTCTGCGTTTTTCTAAATGGTTTTTGGCATGGACTAAGGAAAACTGTAGTTTACTGAAATTGTAACCACTGCATTGTATTTTCAGTGGTTATAAAAATTCTGGTGCCGATATAATATTAAATGAAAGCGCGGTGAAATGAAATTACTGTGTGGGGCTTGACGTGGTGGTGGTATTAATAGGAGACTTTTTTTCGGACCGCCTCGTTGGTTCTAGTGGTCGCAATCACGACTGCCGAGCATGAGGTCCTAGGTTGGATTCCCGGGTCGGGCAAATTGTTATTGGGTTTTTGCATCAGGCCGCGGAGTCTGGATTTGTACCCAGTTATGGCAATAGGCTCGTGCCCTATTACATGGGACTTAACATAACTGGCGAAATGTGGGTGTACTATTGGTACACCTCTGCCTGGCGTGGCGGGTTCGATTTTCAAACGGAACAAATATTTGTATTGCCTACAGGTACTTGTTCCGGTTCGGTTGTCTGTGTATGTGTTTAAATGTCTGTAACCGCACCCACAATACAGGAGAATTCCAAGTGTGGGCCGCCGTTAAAAAAAAGAATTAAATTTCCTTTATTTTTTTTAGAATTGAGATAGAAAGTGGTGAGTAAGTATTCATTGGAGAAGCTCCAGCTTCTAGTTCATTCCGCCATCTCCACCTGAGTCTGCAGCGATGTCACTTGCCATTCAGAAGGAACCGATTGTTGTAAATTCAATAAAATAGGAACATAACTCGCGAAAAAAGTTTGAATATCGAGTATTCAAATTGTAGAAAAAAGTTTGAATACCGAGTATTCAAACTTTTCACTCGTGTTGAAATGTTGAGGAATTTAGCCAAATCTATGTGTACGTGAAATGCACTCGAGTTAGCCGACACGGCACTATACTAACTAAAAAGACGCAACACTTTATATACCACTATATTTGTAAAACCATAAATATAGGTTTAGGTTTAAAGATATTTATTCTCAAAAAAGACACAAAGTCACTTACATGAGAACAATGCTTAAAATTAATTATATTTAAGTTCGTCACAGACGTCACGGTAGCATTACAATATTATTGTGTTTGTATACAACCATCCAATGGATTCAGATTTTAGGAAGGGTGTTATTTGTGATCAAATATTCAGCTAAATAAAATATCCTTCGTTTTGTATATAAATGGTGTAACAAGACCCCTAACGAAGCCGTCAACCAAGCATTATGTACATCAAACTTAGTAACTTTAAACAAAAATGATTGCTGGGGACCGACTTTTTTTTTGGGTGAAAAATCATGTTTTACGGTAGGACTCAATGCGACCCACTCAAAACTTTGTGCTGATGGATGGATTGAATAGCACGGGAATCGTGGAGGTGTTTACATTAAAAATCTTACGTTAAAACATGTATTTCCCAATACCTCCGTAACTAGAAGGTATTAGGATTTATTTTCGTTTGGATTACGTTTTTTGAAATTAAGAATTATTTTTGATATCAAGATGTGTTTCGTATCGTAAGATATTCAAAGCAAAATTAAAATGTTTGGGCTATCTTTTTGAGTTTTATATTCAGCTTATCGCAAACCGCAACAAGATTTATAATAAAAGTTGCTTTGAATGTAAAAGATAGGGTATTCAAGGTTCTATATGGATATATTTATGTTCTTGTTTTCATGATGGGGACTTTGCTCATTTTCCATACCAGCCAAGGGACTATTCCTTACTCAAAAAACCATCACAATAACGTAAACATCCATAGACAAAAAAGCCAGAAGCTAACCACAGACTGCATAATATTCATGCGATGCACCAACGAGCCATTTTCACGTTGGCAACTCTATTGTTTCTGCTTTTTAATTAAGAACCTTCAGATGAAGCATCGTAGCCACAGACTTTATAGAATTGGAAAAAAAAAGTATTTTTGAGAGCTTATTTGTCTTTGTTAGGGAACCGAGGATTTCGCTGTAGTTTATGGTTAGCTGTGCTTCAGTTACTTTAGACAGGGGATTATGCATTCACGTGCAGTGTGGTCTGTGTAAATTTAGTTCTGCACATCCGAGTACATTTTAGATGTGAGACTGATTTCATTAAGTGCTTAGTTTTGGTATGACGGGTGCTTTAAATTTTAGTCCTGATCTTTAGAAGGAATACTACTACGTGTTTTTTTCCTCGATGGAAAATTATGTTTTAAATAAAAAGCCCAAAATTAAAATTGCATTAAATTAACCTCCACGAGTGGTGACATTCTTACTACTTACTACAAGTGGCATTCAGGCTCGCGGTGTACTTATTGGATTCATGAAATTTTATTTAAATACTTAAATAAATATGAACTGAACAGTCCATAAAATTGTATTCTGAATTATAGGGATAGTTCCGATTCCAATTTAATGGACCCTACTTATCACCATTTGTCACGTAAGCAACTATGTATATAATACGGTAATTATTAGCGAAAAACATGATCTGCCTAGTCTTTTCTCAACTATGTTGGGGTCGGCTTCCAGTCTGACCGGATGCAGCTGAGTATTTTACATGGAGCGCCTGCCTATCTGACTTCCACAACCCAACTCGTACTCAACTGGGTAATACGATACCCCTTGATAAGACTTTTTTTTCTGGAATGTCCACCGTTGGGCAAAGACCGTATTCTTCCAGGTAATCTTTCCTGCGTCACCTCAATCTATGCTTGTTACAGTAGATAGACCCCAACATCCTCGTTATATCAATGTAAAACGCAATCTAGCGTTTTACATTGATGACTAATAATCAGATTTCTAGTTACCCTACATTTATCCCTACTGCTAGGCACTGACTAGCAATTCAGTCATGAATTTGAATTCAGCCAATCTAACTAGTTTGGCGAGCATACTCACATATAGGACCTCTCCGAAGTTAAATAGACTTACTATTTGAGTTCTCGGAATATTACTACCAACCCATATTTTGTGGCCTGTATTGACATAGGTCAAAACTGGGAAGCCGGCCCTAATATAATAGTAGTTGGGATCCGTCTTTGGTATGGACGAAAAGGCACTGAAATGTTAGTTAGTATACCCACACAAAAATGAACTTTAAAATAGTTAATTAAAATCATGTTAGGTTAAACAACTTATTTTCCGTGATTGTTCATAATTTTGAGCTAATATTTCGACACTGTTTCAAGCGCGATGATCGCCGGGTTGACTGGAGAATGCGGGTGGATGAAAAATAAATTGTTAGGAGCAAACAAATCTGTCTACCCTCTAAGTCACGGCAAAACACACTCACAGTATCACCAGGTTTTGTGGATTCCATAATACGATGCCGGTTGCTACTTTTGAGAATACTCAAAACTGGATTCCACTATTCTCTTTCTTTGTCTTTTGCTACGCGCACTACTGAATGCAACAACAACAGTATGGCATGCAACAGCGTCGAAATATCGTGATCTCCTTACCTACTCCTGTCGCCCCGTCCACCGCCGATTGCGAGTACATACCTGACCTTATTAGTGTAGCCTAACCTAACATGCACAGTCTTAAGCCTTCACAGTTTAAAACTAGACATAAGCTATCACTTACGGGATATCTTCCGTGATTGTTCATAATTTTGAGCTCCCAATATTTCGACGCTGTTGCATGCCATACTGTCTAAAAGCCATACAAATGTACCGTGCGGGAATCGAACCTGCGACACGCAGCGCAGCAGCCACTGTACCAACCGTGCCGTCATATTGAATGAATGTTGTCCACAAAATCATTGAATTTTCTAACACCATGTGTGTTGTTAAATATTAGTAACTAAGTATTTATAACGTAGTACTTGCTTTACTTTCACACTTTGAGGAGATTCATCTTCATAAGTTCACGTCGAGAATTACAGGCGAAAACCTCTTCCGTTTCTGATGTTGGTTAAAAATTGGATAATCTTGAACCATAACACGTACGCCATGCCTCTTACATGGCTATCAGCGAACCGCCCCCGGGAGATCGAATGGGGTAGGCTTAGCAAACCCGATTGCGATAAGAATCTGTGACTCCGTTTCCTGAAAAGCATTGTTAAAAAATATACAGGGTGGCAAGGGACACGACGCACAAACTGTTACCACGTATTGAGTAAACCATTTTGAACCACCCCCCCCCTCCCACCCTACATAAAAATAGTGCATTGGTAATTTAAAATAAAACAAATCAAATACCTACATGGCTAATATGTAAAAAGAAAAAAAAAGGAAAAAAACAGCTGAAAAAGAAAAGCCGATGCAAAAGCTGTTTTTTTTATTACCGATTAAAAGAATGATATACCGAATATGTGGTAACCGCTTGTGTGATAATCTAAAATTCACCGTACATTATGAGATTATTTACCGCGTTTTAATGACTAAGTGACATTATCAACTATTCTTATTTGACTAGTCTTTTTATCACGGCGGTTAAAAACATGTCATAAACAGCATTATCACCCTTTAGTATTTGCACGGCTGGGACACAGTGATACAGGACTTCTCTCTGTTTGAGTGAGCGGGCCATTATCCACAACGCGCCCACTGCGGGCTAGTGGATGTAATATGTCTTCTTATTTTTGGTTCTAGGACATGCCGGTTTTCTATAGATTTAATAATAAATAATATTGGCATGTTTTCCCTTGGCCATTGGCGAGGATATAAAATATTGACAAAAATTAAATTGCCTGACTGGCTTCCACGACCTGCATTTCGAGCTTTCTCTTATTCGTGCCGTCACGACATAATTTAAAAAAAGCCGGCCAAGTGCAAGTCGGATACGCGCATGAAGGGTTCCATACCGTCCTAGTTTCAGAGCCCCCTTTAATTTTAAATTTATTTTTATATTATTATTTATTTGTTGTTATAGCGGCAATAGAAATACACACCCTGTGAAAATTGCAGCTGCCTACCTCGATTACGGATCATGAGATACAGTCTGCTGACAGACAGACGGACGGACAAACAGACCGACCCGTTGGTTACCCTTCGGTACGGAACCCTAAAAACTAAGAACCTCATACACGTGTCATAAACGTGTCTACACCAACCCATATCAAAAGCAGCCGTAACTTGACACACTTAAGTTAACGTAAGTCACTTCATCATCCAACCAACAGTTAAACTTTAACTTACATTCTTAGTATAGTAGATAAGAAAATACAGTAGTCGTGTACCAATTAGAACTTGCGACGACACCAGACTTCACTCGACAAACATAGGACATGAGTTCCAGGGCTGTCGCTTAATAGCTCTTTATTTAATTACTAGCTTTGCGGCTCGGGTAGCAAGTTTTTAGTTGGATGGAAGTACCCAGTTTATATCTAGGTTATACTAATGCTTTTTGAGCTTTGCTAGCGCCAGTTAAAATGTTTTTAGGGTTCCGTACCTCAAATGGAAAAAACGGACACCTTATAGGATCACTCGCGTGTCTGTCTATCTGTCTGTCACAGCCAATTTACTCCAAAACTACGAGACCGACTTGAAATTTGGTACATATAGTGTGTACCAAATTTCAAGTCGGTCTCGTAGTTTTGGAGTAAATTGGCTGTGACAGACAGATAGACAGACACGCGAGTGATCCTATAAGGTGTCCGTTTTTTCCATTTGAGGTACGGAACCCTAAAAACATTTTAACTGGCGCTAGCAAAGCTCAAAAAGCATTAGTATAACCTAGATATAAACTGGGTACTTCCATCCAACTAAAAACTTGCTACCCGAGCCGCAAAGCTAGTAATTAAATAAAGAGCTATTAAGCGACAGCCCTGGAACTCATGTCCTATGTTTGTCGAGTGAAGTCTGGTGTCGTCGCAAGTTCTAATTGGTACACGACTACTGTATTTTCTTATCTACTATACTAAGAATGTAAGTTAAAGTTTAACTGTTGGTTGGATGATGAAGTGACTTACGTTAACTTAAGTGTGTCAAGTTACGGCTGCTTTTGATATGGGTTGGTGTAGACACGTTTATGACACGTGTATGAGGTTCTTAGTTTTTAGGGTTCCGTACCGAAGGGTAACCAACGGGTCGGTCTGTTTGTCCGTCCGTCTGTCTGTCAGCAGACTGTATCTCATGATCCGTAATCGAGGTAGGCAGCTGCAATTTTCACAGGGTGTGTATTTCTATTGCCGCTATAACAACAAATAAATAATAATATAAAAATAAATTTAAAATTAAAGGGGGCTCTGAAACTAGGACGGTATGGAACCCTTCATGCGCGTATCCGACTTGCACTTGGCCGGCTTTTTTTAAATTATGTCGTGACGGCACGAATAAGAGAAAGCTCGAAATGCAGGTCGTGGAAGCCAGTCAGGCAATTTAATTTTTGTCAATATTTTATATCCTCGCCAATGGCCAAGGGAAAACATGCCAATATTATTTATTATTAAATCTATAGAAAACCGGCATGTCCTAGAACCAAAAATAAGAAGACATATTACATCCACTAGCCCGCAGTGGGCGCGTTGTGGATAATGGCCCGCTCACTCAAACAGAGAGAAGTCCTGTATCACTGTGTCCCAGCCGTGCAAATACTAAAGGGTGATAATGCTGTTTATGACATGTTTTTAACCGCCGTGATAAAAAGACTAGTCAAATAAGAATAGTTGATAATGTCACTTAGTCATTAAAACGCGGTAAATAATCTCATAATGTACGGTGAATTTTAGATTATCACACAAGCGGTTACCACATATTCGGTATATCATTCTTTTAATCGGTAATAAAAAAAACAGCTTTTGCATCGGCTTTTCTTTTTCAGCTGTTTTTTTCCTTTTTTTTTCTTTTTACATATTAGCCATGTAGGTATTTGATTTGTTTTATTTTAAATTACCAATGCACTATTTTTATGTAGGGTGGGAGGGGGGGGGTGGTTCAAAATGGTTTACTCAATACGTGGTAACAGTTTGTGCGTCGTGTCCCTTGCCACCCTGTATATTTTTTAACAATGCTTTTCAGGAAACGGAGTCACAGATTCTTATCGCAATCGGGTTTGCTAAGCCTACCCCATTCGATCTCCCGGGGGCGGTTCGCTGATAGCCATGTAAGAGGCATGGCGTACGTGTTATGGTTCAAGATTATCCAATTTTTAACCAACATCAGAAACGGAAGAGGTTTTCGCCTGTAATTCTCGACGTGAACTTATGAAGATGAATCTCCTCAAAGTGTGAAAGTAAAGCAAGTACTACGTTATAAATACTTAGTTACTAATATTTAACAACACACATGGTGTTAGAAAATTCAATGATTTTGTGGACAACATTCATTCAATATGACGGCACGGTTGGTACAGTGGCTGCTGCGCTGCGTGTCGCAGGTTCGATTCCCGCACGGTACATTTGTATGGCTTTTAGACAGTATGGCATGCAACAGCGTCGAAATATTGGGAGCTCAAAATTATGAACAATCACGGAAGATATCCCGTAAGTGATAGCTTATGTCTAGTTTTAAACTGTGAAGGCTTAAGACTGTGCATGTTAGGTTAGGCTACACTAATAAGGTCAGGTATGTACTCGCAATCGGCGGTGGACGGGGCGACAGGAGTAGGTAAGGAGATCACGATATTTCGACGCTGTTGCATGCCATACTGTTGTTGTTGCATTCAGTAGTGCGCGTAGCAAAAGACAAAGAAAGAGAATAGTGGAATCCAGTTTTGAGTATTCTCAAAAGTAGCAACCGGCATCGTATTATGGAATCCACAAAACCTGGTGATACTGTGAGTGTGTTTTGCCGTGACTTAGAGGGTAGACAGATTTGTTTGCTCCTAACAATTTATTTTTCATCCACCCGCATTCTCCAGTCAACCCGGCGATCATCGCGCTTGAAACAGTGTCGAAATATTAGCTCAAAATTATGAACAATCACGGAAAATAAGTTGTTTAACCTAACATGATTTTAATTAACTATTTTAAAGTTCATTTTTGTGTGGGTATACTAACTAACATTTCAGTGCCTTTTCGTCCATACCAAAGACGGATCCCAACTACTATTATATTAGGGCCGGCTTCCCAGTTTTGACCTATGTCAATACAGGCCACAAAATATGGGTTGGTAGTAATATTCCGAGAACTCAAATAGTAAGTCTATTTAACTTCGGAGAGGTCCTATATGTGAGTATGCTCGCCAAACTAGTTAGATTGGCTGAATTCAAATTCATGACTGAATTGCTAGTCAGTGCCTAGCAGTAGGGATAAATGTAGGGTAACTAGAAATCTGATTATTAGTCATCAATGTAAAACGCTAGATTGCGTTTTACATTGATATAACGAGGATGTTGGGGTCTATCTACTGTAACAAGCATAGATTGAGGTGACGCAGGAAAGATTACCTGGAAGAATACGGTCTTTGCCCAACGGTGGACATTCCAGAAAAAAAAGTCTTATCAAGGGGTATCGTATTACCCAGTTGAGTACGAGTTGGGTTGTGGAAGTCAGATAGGCAGGCGCTCCATGTAAAATACTCAGCTGCATCCGGTCAGACTGGAAGCCGACCCCAACATAGTTGAGAAAAGACTAGGCAGATCATGTTTTTCGCTAATAATTACCGTATTATATACATAGTTGCTTACGTGACAAATGGTGATAAGTAGGGTCCATTAAATTGGAATCGGAACTATCCCTATAATTCAGAATACAATTTTATGGACTGTTCAGTTCATATTTATTTAAGTATTTAAATAAAATTTCATGAATCCAATAAGTACACCGCGAGCCTGAATGCCACTTGTAGTAAGTAGTAAGAATGTCACCACTCGTGGAGGTTAATTTAATGCAATTTTAATTTTGGGCTTTTTATTTAAAACATAATTTTCCATCGAGGAAAAAAACACGTAGTAGTATTCCTTCTAAAGATCAGGACTAAAATTTAAAGCACCCGTCATACCAAAACTAAGCACTTAATGAAATCAGTCTCACATCTAAAATGTACTCGGATGTGCAGAACTAAATTTACACAGACCACACTGCACGTGAATGCATAATCCCCTGTCTAAAGTAACTGAAGCACAGCTAACCATAAACTACAGCGAAATCCTCGGTTCCCTAACAAAGACAAATAAGCTCTCAAAAATACTTTTTTTTTCCAATTCTATAAAGTCTGTGGCTACGATGCTTCATCTGAAGGTTCTTAATTAAAAAGCAGAAACAATAGAGTTGCCAACGTGAAAATGGCTCGTTGGTGCATCGCATGAATATTATGCAGTCTGTGGTTAGCTTCTGGCTTTTTTGTCTATGGATGTTTACGTTATTGTGATGGTTTTTTGAGTAAGGAATAGTCCCTTGGCTGGTATGGAAAATGAGCAAAGTCCCCATCATGAAAACAAGAACATAAATATATCCATATAGAACCTTGAATACCCTATCTTTTACATTCAAAGCAACTTTTATTATAAATCTTGTTGCGGTTTGCGATAAGCTGAATATAAAACTCAAAAAGATAGCCCAAACATTTTAATTTTGCTTTGAATATCTTACGATACGAAACACATCTTGATATCAAAAATAATTCTTAATTTCAAAAAACGTAATCCAAACGAAAATAAATCCTAATACCTTCTAGTTACGGAGGTATTGGGAAATACATGTTTTAACGTAAGATTTTTAATGTAAACACCTCCACGATTCCCGTGCTATTCAATCCATCCATCAGCACAAAGTTTTGAGTGGGTCGCATTGAGTCCTACCGTAAAACATGATTTTTCACCCAAAAAAAAAGTCGGTCCCCAGCAATCATTTTTGTTTAAAGTTACTAAGTTTGATGTACATAATGCTTGGTTGACGGCTTCGTTAGGGGTCTTGTTACACCATTTATATACAAAACGAAGGATATTTTATTTAGCTGAATATTTGATCACAAATAACACCCTTCCTAAAATCTGAATCCATTGGATTGCGCATACGGTAGCCGAGAGCCACCACGTGGCGACGCCCGGTGCTTCTCCCGCGGCGGCTGGGACGTGAGGTTCTCTCCCTCTCACGTTCCGCCACCTCCTTTGCTAGTGGATGGGTCCCTAACATCGATACCAAGATCCCTCCGTGACTCAGTAAGCACGTTCAGTTATTGGTCTTGGCTGTCATTTGTGTTTTTTTAGTAATGAGAAGGTAAAAAGTCTGATAATTCTTTACAAAAGTGTTGTCCAGCAACTGGACTACAGAGGTGAGATAAACAGTCGCTTATGTAAAGTACTGGTATTCTGTTGCATCAGGTTCCAGCCTGATTCAATCACAAGTGATACTTTTTCCTTAGCTTATATGGTCCCACTGCTGGCCAAATGCCTCCCCATAGCCTCCCACTCTTCTCCCCGAGCGGTTATCTCACAAACGAAACGAATTATTTTTCTTAAATTACTGTCTCTTGTAATTGAAAAGACATAAAATATGTTTTCCTTCAGAGTCTACTAACATTTGTCAACAGTATTAAGTGCCGCCGTAATAAGGGTCAAACCGAATTAATGTCCATTTTAATCATATTTTTGGTTCAGAGTGAAAATTTGACATGTTCGCATAAGCCTGCATTAATTTGGTGACCCTCTCACATTGGTACCACTTAGGAAGGTCCCAATTTATGCGGGCATGCGTATCTACCCGAGTTTAAAAGGTTGTTTTAAAAAAGTATATAATATAATATAAAGTCAATTTTGTTCTTTTTTTCTATAAAATAAACATGACCTGTTTAAATGTAGAAATTATTATATTAATTGTTACTGTAGGGAGCGCAAAGATAGCTTTACAAATTGATATCAGTCTCAGAAGATAAGGAAAATCATTCTTGATAGTTTTGATGTTAAACATATCTTTAAAAAAGTGATCATAAAACAAGAATGCAAGACTACACGAGGACAAAACCAAATAAGTGTACTCCGTTCACAACTTACTTTCCAAGATTGTCAACAAATACGTCAATTTAGGAAAAAAAAACCTTAAAAACCTTACACATTATGTGCAGTTTGTGATATCTCTTTAAATAATTGTATAACTTTTTCAAAAGTACTGAACATTTGAACTTACTTCAACTTAGAAGCTATATGTCGAAATAACGTCAGTTGTAACTAAGAATTTTAATAAATTTTAGGTTCAGTTTTTAAAAATCCCGTCTTACACACACGTTACGAGTATATGAACGCGATTATTTGACATTTAGTATTAAAAACATAACCTTGAAATTATTTCTAATTATATGCCGCATTAGGTATATATCAAAGAAAATAATGAACTAGCTGCTTATCAGCGCAGGAGAGCAATCAAAGTAAAGGGAATGGGCTTTTATTGCGTTGGTAATTGCGGGGCAGGCAATAAACCACCTTTGCGATAATTGTGTTTGGACTAAAGCGATACCCATTGTCGTTTTTAGGGTTCCGTACCCAAAGGGTAAAACGGGACCCTATTACTAAGACTCCACTGTCTGTCTGTCTGTGTGTCTGCCAGTCTGTCCGTCTGTCACCAGGCTGTATCTCATGAACCGTGATAGTTAGACAAATGAAATTTTCACAGATGATGTATTTCTGTTGCCACTATAACAATCAATACTAAAAAAAAACAGAATAAAAAATATTTAAGTCGGGCTCCCATACAACAGACATGATTTGTTTGCCGTTTTTATAGATAATGGTACGGAACCCTTCGTGCGCGAGTCCGACTCGCACTTGTTTTGGTTGCTGAGGAAATGGTTCTGCGAAGATTGTAAGTTATAGTTTTGAGTAAAGCCCTTTATATACAAATGATACTTATAGTGATACTGTTAGCCTGTGGCATCTGTGGGTGCTGGGCACAGACCTCTCCCCATGACCTCCAGTTGGTTCGGACCAGGATCGAAATAAAAAGATAACCAAAATACAAATATTACATCCACACACGTAAAAAAACCACAAAACGGCGTGCCTTTTGGCAAAGACTTATTGCATTCGTTGCTGCTTTCAGGCAATCCTTCGCCAGTTTGGCTCCACAGTCAACTTTAATTTGTCAAGTTATATTTAACTAAAACTTGACAAATTAAAGTAATTAAACCTGCAGCGCAATCGCGCAACGATCTTGCAATCACAATTCAAAGATTTTTAAAGAACCTCTGAATTAATTGCTTCAGATGTTTGAAAAAATCGTCTGATCGACAACATAAATAAACTAATGAATATTGTTGTATTCCCAAAATGGAAGACATTGAAATTGTAGGTGTTTACGCAATAAACCGCCACTTATTACTTAACACACCTACAATTTAATTTTATGGCTAACTATTTATCAAATAATAGTTATCTTTAAGTGAATCAGTAGATATTTTAATTATGTCACAATTTTGTATGATTTTTTGAAATTAATAGAATAAGTAATAAGATTTAATTTTAATCACTTTAACCACACCTAGTATAGAGTCATGTTTTAAACTTTCACGGTTTAAAACTAAACTTATCGGGAGCTCAAAATCATGAACAATCACGAAAGATATCCCGTAAGTTCAGTGTAGAGTTTTCAAAAATTTGAAACAAAACTCATATTGGTAAAAGAAACAAATTATGAAAAATCCTTCGCAGCGTCAACCCTAGCTCCTATATAGTCCCGGAGTCAGTTCTGAACTTGTTTCTGCTTATTCAGATTCACGTTGAGTTGTAAAACGACAGATTTCGTTAGGCATGCAACGCCTAAAGCGAACTTTATTCATTCAGCTCACCAACACGCTTTTGAATCTAGCTGTTTTTCAATATTTTTGCAACAACCTGTGTTTTTTCGTTTCAATAAACATTTGGCTTTATAGAGATTAGGATGACCAGATACATAGATAAGAACGTGGATTAAGCAAAAGGAGTATGTAAGGATAGCTGTAGTTTCTGCCTAACCCCATGGGAAATAAGCGTGAGATTATGTTTGTATTGAGGCTTCGAATGGTTATTTGTTACAAACATCTGTCTTCTTATTAATGCACGCTGAGTATAATTCCAAACTAAACCTCAAAAAAATGACGGTGTATCTGAAGGTATACTGGTTGTAACTTTGTTTCGTGTTTACTATTAAATAAGCTGAAAATTATGAAGTGATCGAACGATTTTCAAAACATAATTGGATATATATTTTTTTTTTTAAATGCTACATTACCAGCTGACTTTGAACCATCTTTGACCATTCTCGATTAAGAAAAAATAAAAGAGAGATATAATATTTTATCAATAAATGGATGGGTAATATCGATTCCTATGGGTTGTTAAACATTAGAGTGTATCAAATCAAATTGAAATGATTGGCAACCAACACTTTTTTAAATTAAAAAGATTTATCAGAAGAATTGATTATTATTATTTGTTTATTATTTTTCTATGGCATCACACAATCAACTGCTAAACATATAGAACCAATTCTATGCTTATCATAAATTCTGGGCAAAACCTATTCAAAACGCAGGTCTTTGTGCCTATTATAATTATTACTGCGCAAACCTATAATTATAATAAGCTTTTCGCATAGAAATAATAGCAATCAGTCAGAACTACATTTTAGATTATATTTCAATGGAGATTGACCACAATATATATGCACGCAAATATGTATGTCCATTTTAATCAGAATTATCACGAATCGGCTTTTAATTGATTAAAAGATAAAAGGGTACCAAAATGTCAATAAACACTTATTGGGACCAGTGATTTATTATCAGATAATGTTATTAGTATTACGAAATAATATAGAATACAAATCGGATTGTCAGGATTTATTCCGATAAGCTCGTACATCATGTGGGCAGCAGATGGGTTTCGTGCAATGAAAATACACTGGGTGCGATACACTGTTTCTATTAAACAAACAAATTATTTGAGATTACAACTTAACATATTAACACGGGGCATAATAAATCGGGGTACAGTTCCAGGACGTCTCAACTCCGCTGCGATCTGACTTTCCACTGTCCTCGTCGCCTAGAGCTGTAATCATTAGGGCTCTGTAGAAGTACGCAGTAGTGGGAGCAGACTTGTAACTAGGTCGCATGATTGATATGACTACACCACTGGCGTACTTGCGATTCATTATAAATCCGTACCAATGACCGGATCCCACAGACATATTTGTATCAACTAGACTAATATTTTAAAGAAGTAAAGTTTGGATGTAGGGTCATCATGAACTGCCTAGATTTTTTCCATCTATGTTGGTCTTGACTTCCAGTCTAAAGTTATGCAGCTGAATTCCAGTATTTTACATGGCCCGACTGTCTATCTGACCTCCACAACCCAGTTAGTACTGGATAATACGGTACTCCTTGGTCAGACTGGTAGTCAGACTTTCGACTGCCAAAAAAGAAAGATCAACAATTGACAGCCGGACCCAACAGTTTAACGTGCTTTCTGAGGCACGGAGGAAACTCGGGAGTAGAAATAGGATGATGTAGGTAACAGTATGTATATTTGAGTGCCATGCTATAGAGGGAGAGGCTATTGCCATGAACCCACTATAAATCCAGACCGCGGGCTGCTACTAAAAAGAACGTGATGAGAAACCTTACTAACACTTGGCCCGATGTGAGAATCGAATCCCATGTTCAATAATCGCTCATGCGACCACTAGACTAACAAGGCATACAAATATTTTTAATTCAACGAAATTGATTAATTTATCAAGAGCTTTTGTCTATCTTCTTGGTAAAACGTCTACCAACTTTTGTAACTTAAATATCACACAATCAAATTGTCTGGACCAAGTCTAACGCAGATTGCTCGTAATGCAATTTGAGGCGATGCACCTACCCCAATACATTTGTAAGGGTGTTTGTATAACGAGCTACGTTATTGAAGACTTGTGCTATCGCGATTCACGTATGATGTTTCAGAGTATGTTTTTTTTTTTATTTTTCATGTGTATGTTTATAACAAATCGACCGCGTGTAATGGTATTTCACTTCGGAAAAATTATTGACTTCCATAAAACTTGTCATATAATATATTTATGTATACCTTTAAAGATTTTGTCACAGGAGCTGATGGACGCTACTGAAAGTTCAAACTCGTCGCTAAATTTTGGGCTCAATTTAAATTGTCATCGACACGCTAAGAAGACAGATGTATAGTCTGCTGGGACAGATGTCTCTTCTCTATGAGAGAGTGTGCTAAAAAGGGGTTCGCGCAATACGCAGCACACACCGGCCGCAATCTTGAACAAAATGGGTCGGACGCCCGGTTGTGTAACGAAACTTTCTTTCTAGTTTCGACCAAAAGTCCCTTCTACAGCAAAAAGATGTGGTCGTGTGCACGAGGTCCCTGATAAAGCACGCGGGGCCAGTACAGGTTTATAGCAATCACGTGTCTCCGTATTTTTGGTTCTAGAACATACTGCGTTCCTCAACATATTCGAATGAATGAACGTTTGAATTCAACCAACATTGCATTGCTTAACCTTGAATAGCGATTCTAGCGGCTATTATTGCGTAGCTATGAGGTCTCTATGCTCGCACCCTTATATTGGCAGATTGCAATGTCACACGACAGATAGTCAGTTCGTCACCCACAAACCGCCTGACCTATTTCACTCAATCAACTTCGGAGGTAAATTTAGTAAATGTGGATAGAAACTATAGAAATAGATAGGGATAAACTTACGGCTTACGACTTGATACTACCCTAGTCTAATTGTGGGAGGAGTAAGCCTGCTCTTTTAACCGACTATACAAATAAAAAGCATCGATTTAGAATCGAAGTGTTCAAATAGATTTCTATGTCTTTTAAACAAATAGATTTATGGTCAGATATCGGAATAATTGAAGTTTATAAACCTAAACTTAAAGGAGGTAAGTAACATGTGGACCATACCTCTGTATAAAGTTCCTAAATAAAGGTGTAAAAAACATGAAAAAAGATAGGCAGATGATAATGATAGCCTAACATATTGGGTCCGCTTCCAGTCTAACCGGATGAAGCTGAATACCAGTATTTTACATAGAGCGATCATTGCCTATTGAATAATGAATGACCATAGAAATATTTAGGCGTAGTTTCATTTTTACGCGAAATAATATCGGTCAGCACATAGTGAACCACCAAATCGAATTTTAATTTACTTTTAAATTTAAAATCAACAGTGTTTCCCACGATTGAAAATAACTTCTCTTATAATAAATATCTACCAACTCTTTCCCGACTTTTAAATGTATGACTGCTTTTAAATGGCTCACTTCGTAACGAGCAGGAAAAATATCCACAACATACAGGCGATATGAAAAACTTATTCATAAAAATAAACGGCCATACATAAAACGCAAAGAGTAGAAAAAAACATGGCGTTTGTTCGAATTTCAATTAAAACATTGCAGTGTGTTGCAGACAAGTTGTGAAATTAGATTTTTGTGCTAGGTTTCAGATTTTACATTTTTCATTTTATGAAGTGACCACGTCTTTAAATTTGCTTCCATAGTAGGAGGCAAGTCAAAAACCGAATGATAACAAAATCGGGGGATACATTTTGCTGTTGCAGCTTCATATCTACCATCTCCATCCTAAATTCAATTACACCATTGCATAGCTAATGGATCAAAAAATTCATCATTCATTTTACGTCAAGTGAGGACTGTGATGCATCGCGCGGGGTGGAGGGGAAAACGCCGCCATTTTGAGGTCACTTTGCTGCGTATCGAGATTTCAACTTAGTATAACTTTTGACTCGGAAAAGCTACAACGTTCGTTTAATCGTCAACACTCGTCAAAATCTATCGATTGTATATAAAACATTAGTGTAAAATAGTGACAGTGAATATAATGTGTAAAAAAATAAAAATAATATCAAAAATATATAATGTCGGCCTATATTGCGTCAAAAAGCCAAATCCAATTACAGAGATCGTATACGGTTTGAAAGAACTTTTTAAGAGAAATTGAACGGTACCAATTAAAACATCTTATGACCGATTTCTAACGAAGATTACAATTAAAAAAAAAAATGGTTGACATTTTAAATTATCATAATTTATTTATAACGCCCTCTAATCGTATTCTTTTTTTTTCATAATTTACACTAATAGCACAAATCTTTGCAAAAAACGTAAGAATTAAAAAAAAATTGTGGGTCACATTAATATCTCCCATAATCACCTAAATCAGATGTTTAGTTTTAATTACTAAGTTTATGTTACCAATTCCGTCCCTTTTGTTGTTATGTAGATGATGTCAAGTTTGCTTCCAGTTGAAAGTTTAGCGGACATTATGCAAACTGCATTCAAACTGTGTTCGCAATTCAGTTTATCTGTACAGATTAAAATGTGTGCAATCGTATTTTCTTATTCATAGGGTTTTAAATACACGTGGATTTTATCAGGGTTGTGTGCTAAAAAAGACTGGACTGTGGTTCCTCTTATCTTCTCTAATAAAGTTGAAAATGTTTCTTATAGTAGCAAACACAATAATTCTAAACGTCAAATGGTAGGTATTACAGTCATGGCTTCTGTATCGCTGGTTCTTTATTTTTTAACAAGCCAACAGGGCAACCAAGGCAAAGCTAACCGTAAGTCCTAACTAAAGCAATCGTTGTAGTCGCATTCACGTTGTACGGCGAACCGGAACACATGATCGTGGGTACATACAAAAGGCGGTTTCCCGTTTTCTAAACGTATGACGTATGAACGCGATGAACTTATATTCATTTGACCGACCGCTATATTTAGGACGCGTCGATTAGTTTCGTGTTGTCCAGACATTAAACATTGGTTTATGTTTGTCCAATCGATAGCTTTACCATCAAAACTGCAACAAAGTGGGATCTTAAACAGCCCTGCATTCTTCAATTTACCAAAGACTCGAGTGCAGGAAATTGAACGAGAACACATCAACAACTTTACCGACACTTCAAACTAAATTTTCTTCTAGACTTAGTAGTTTACTGCCGTAATGAACAAAAGAACCGTCCAAGTTTGAGTGCACGCATCGCAACACTGAACAGACTTGAGCCAACCGAAATTGCTGAAATTACAGTTAAAAGCATCATCAACCGTCTAATGTGGGTGGTTAAGTTAGGAGCGCAAGCGGGTTGGTGAAGAAATTGGAGAAACGATGAAATCGCATATACTTTTCTGTAGCAATCCCATTTTTTTACAGTCTTCGTCGTGTTTGACCACAAAAACACCGAAACTTGCTCATTGAAGGTTTTATTGCACTATTACGGAAAAATTGTGGACTCTAATTCTTAAGGGAAAAACCCAATATCAATTTGAATTGAGCCAAGGACCCCACGCTCAGCAGTCGCGGTCGCGATCAAGAGACCAGCAGGCAGTTCTGACAGACATTTGAAGCATGTCAGCGTGCAGTGATTGCAGCCAGCACGCTATCTGTCCGTACCGATTTGTCTGAACCTGTAGAAACTTATTAACTATCTGGCAAACGAGCAAATTCGACTATTGCGTACGGGGGGGTCTAAAATGGCCGCTTTACCAGAATCATAATAGGATAATAATATGAATTACGTTTAAATTCTTAAAATGTCAAAGCCGTACCCACCGTTATGAATTGTCACCTTGTGACCATTTTACGAATTTAAACGTAATTCATATTATTATCATATTATGATTCTGGTAAAGCGGCCATTTAGACTCCCAGGTTTGACCAAAGGCAATCGTGACATCTTTTTATATTCAAAAACCTGGTTTTAACTCGGAAGTTTAGAAATACTCGTATGTTTGTGCCGTTAATTTCAAAATTGAGTTTGCAAGTCTAGCACCCAAAGTTTTCGGTATGAACAGCGGATTGTCTGCGTTGAATCATTGCTCCAAAATTCGTTTTTCTTTGTCTAGTGTTTTAGTAATGACTACTACTAAAAAACGTCACGAACGAATACTACCTATTCCATAATGAGAGATCTAAAAAGACCCTTAACGAAGACAAGTAATTAATAATTTTATTTGCGTCACTCCGATAATTTTCTTTGCTTATAATAGCTGGCAGTGGCGAAGGTTCCATACAACTCGATTCCTACCGGCTTCCCTTTGGAAAATGGCACAGTCAGTATTCTAGACAAATAATATAATCACATTAAAGATATGTACTCCGGTTTACCTCTTACAAAAATTCACCCTTCGCTACTGATACCTGATAACTTTCTGGGTACAAAAATACGTAACTTCATATTTCAGTAAGGAGCAAAATCGCTCTTAAATCTTTCGAAAGATGAATTTATTTGCCCGCTTAAATACCTAATTAAAATAGTTCAGAACATTTTTTCAACTTAAATAGGTTTTCAATACCTAATTGAATGAATACCATTAGTTTACATTTCAATGAGTAACACAACATTGTATTACAAAGTGTGGTAAATATTTCAGAATAATTTAATTGTTTAGTTTACCATTAGCAGACCAATTAATTATAATTTTCTAAATGATTGGTAATAATTATTGCAATATCCATTCAAGTATCGGTAATTAAATAATGATTGGCTCAACAAACTCACGTTCGTAGTGGAAATTGATTAATATCATACTAATAACTAGAATTAAATCATTAGAATTGTATTCTTTTGTCTATATTTTTGTTACAGGTATAATTTCTTCAGTATTTATTATAGTTTTTTATTCAGACTGATTTATATTTCAAATCATCTCTTAGCTGCCACGGTTCATTTTAATAACATTTTTTTTAATGTTGCTTTTCTCTGGACGCCCTTAATGTGCACGTCGCAACATGAATGATGTAATCGAGATTTGTAAAAATATTTTGATATAAAAGAATGTCCGAGGAGATTTTTGTCCATTTTTCTCCATAGAGATCTACGCTTTGGAATGGGCAACTACAGTACTTTCACAAGTTATTATACCCTGTGAGTGGGAGTCTAGCTTCATTATTTGGTTTTTGACCGTCAAAAGTGCCTGTAATGGTCTCTAATAAATGCTTTGAGTTTGAGTTTGAATTAGAAGATTTCATTAGAATTAATGCTATAAATAAAAAAAAACAATAAAATAAAAAAAAACAGTAGTTGATTTGAATGTTTCTTAATATTCAGGAAGTTACAAAAGCCGTATAGGCTCCGTGTTCGTAGCACAGTACTACGTCGTAGTAATGCACGTAGCTTGGTCTGTGGCGTAGCGGTGTCAATGCCATTCTCCATCTTGTGATTTATGCTGATCAAAATGCATTGAAAATTATATTCATTTTTCTTTATTCATTATACCATACACATTTTACACATTTTTAAGTATTTCTTAAAAAATAAACCATGTAAAAATATTTAAAAATATAAAAATATCGTGGTCCGCCGGTATCCGGAGCAGCGTCCAAGCTACCGGTGCTTATTTATTTAATTATTTGTACTTTTTAATGTAACTCAAAGTATTAATTTCAATTAGACCATTAGCACTTATGTATGTAAAAAAAAAAACAAAAAGCGAAACTACAGTCCCGCTATCCATTCCAAAGCGTAGATCTCTATGGAGAAGAATGGACAAGAAAATTCACGGACACTCTTTTAAATCAAACATAATTATTAATTTACCGACGTATAGGCGTTTATGAGAAATTGACCGGAGGCAACCGCACGAGGAGAAGAGTGGAAGCCCTTTACCCAGCAGTGGGAAAGAAACCAGAGATACCCAGCAGTGGGATAACATAGGCTAAGGAAAGAAAAAGTCCCACTAAAATTTTTAAGAAAGCTTGTGGTGAATAATTTATTCATGAAAAATGTTACCCGCTCATTCTTGAACATCACACCAACACTAAATAGGAAACCTCTAGGGCCGTACAACTAGCGTTTAACTAGCACAACTTCAGGATAGTTTTGAAAACTTAAATTGCCAAGTTACGTGGATTGAAGCTGAAGTTATTTTCAGCTTATGCTTAATACCTGGGGGTTTATCAACTTACTAAATTATGTGAGAATATTCGTGTCGCGTGCACTGCCGGGTAATGCGGTTATTAATTCTTTCAACGAATAACTTTATCGTTGAAATAACATTTCGGTTTAAAATTCCGCTTTTGTTGGTATTAAATTAAGTGAGTTTCAAGGATGGATGTGTTGAGAACACTTCTGAACCTTCGTTACCACTAAAGTACGTAACGTAAAGTTTGACGACACGATTGGCACAGTGGCTGAGCGTTTGACTACTGTGCTTCGTGTTGCGGGTTCAATTCCCGCACGGAACAAATATTTGCATGGCCTACAGATAGTTTTTCCGGGTCTGGCTGTTTGTGTATGTGAGTTTAATGTTTGTAAACGCACCCACGATACAGGAGAAATTCCTAGTGTAGGGCAAGGTATTAAAAAAAAAAAAAAAATTAAATATTTATTCATACTTGGAGTTGAGCAGGACTTCTGGCTAGACGCAGTAATGGATGATGGAGTAAGGTTTTGGCCGAATGGTGGCCAAGATTGGGCCTAAGAAACCAGGGGCGTCTAAAAGCGCGTTAGGGTTGACGATATCGTCACGATCACGGGAAACGGTTAGATAAGGGACGCAAAGAACAGAGAATAGTGACAGCAGAAATGGGAGGGCCTATACCGAACAGTGGGTGATTCCGGGCTGAAATGATGATGCTGATATTCATACTTCACTATCTATTCAATAGACTAAACAATCAGATTGCGAATTCGCGATATTTTTTCACTTATTTTTTCAGAAAAGCAAAATAGAGATTATTCGAAAAGGGGTTAAATAGGCGGAAAAGATGCGCCTCCCTACTCGCTCGCGTTCGTGGCAGTATCAACACTATACTGGGTATTTTCGCTGATCGGTGGGAGTCCCCCATGCTGCAAAGGTGGGTGCGGCTTCATGTTGTTATTTAAATTTTGTTTGCCGATACTAACATTCGTTTTTTTAAGTATATTGAACAATACTAACAAGAAATGGACCTGGACAGAAATAAATGTTTATTATTATGTTTAAAATCAGCTAGTATTCATTTAATCAAAGAATTAGCTTTGTCACAATCGCCATACTGTGTCAAAAAGATCACGTTTCCGTTTCGATCACAATAAAATAACATTTGATTATTATTGACTCACTCATACTGAGAATCGTATCTATCGGTCCATGAAGAATCTGTGAGCTCAGTTTTCTCAGTGTACTCGTAAACACTTTTTTGCCGAGACTTAAGTAAAGTGAGCGCTCATTTATTTAATACTAGCTGATACCCGTGGCTTCGCGCGCGTGGATGTCGGTTATCGCGACCAAAAGTAATCATGAAATTTTGATCCCGTTCCCGCTACCCATGGGAACCTATTCCAGGGATAAAAAGTGGCAGCATTTTCGTTGAAAGCTCCCAGACGGCTTATTTTTTTCCAACACCTCCAACAAATATCATTATGTTTTAGCCAATGTAAACAAAAACTTGACAAATTATATACAAAAGCCTTCCTCGAGAACCACACTATCCATTGGTTAAAACAGCATGAAAATCGGTGCAGCAGTTTTTGAGTTAATCGCGAACAGACAGACTAGATAGACGTGGTGGAGGACTTTGTTTTATAATATGTAGTGATAGTGATTAGCTTTTTCCCGCGGCTTCACTCGCATTATGGTCGGAAATTGTCGCAAGGGAACGTGGTTCGTACACAGGGATAAAGTGGTTTGCCATTATTATAATAATTTACGGAATCGGATCAGCAATTTCGAAGATTACCACCCTACATGCAAACATACAAAGTTTACCTCTATACAGGGTGAAATTTAATTCATGGGCATCCTTGTAAGGGGTCATTGTACTCATCATTATGAACAACTTTTACTATGGGACTCAACCTAAAATCGCGAAAAAAAAACAGCTGTTCTTTGCATTTATGTTCACATAACTCGTCAAAATGTAGGGAAGAGCTGATTTTTTTTCGCGATTTCAGGTTTGGTCCTATAGTCAAAGTTGTTCATAATGATGAGTACAATGACCCCTTAAAAGGATGCCCATGAATTAAATTTCACCCTGTATACTATTAGTATAGATTTTGCGTTTAGAACATTCTCCTCTGAAGCCATTACGAAAAACTCAACCAAATTCCTAATACTTCCATATCCATAATCAATAAGCAAGCCTTCACAGAAAATAAATTACATGATTACCCGACGCAGTAACATCTGTAAATCTAATTGAAACCTTTTAACCGTACTGAAAAGGTTCCAGAATTACGTGGAAACCAGCCAAAGGTACCATATTATTGAATCGACCCGAAAGTGCGTAATTCCTTCACCATTTTATCGATAACACACGCAAATTCCATTTTCTGGTACATTAAACAGGTCAATCTGGAACCCGGAGTCTGGTATTGGTCGAGAATGTTAGGAAATATTTCCGTTTCTTTAAGGAAACGCTTTGTAAATGGATTCCTTTGGAGGACTTTGTTAAAATACTTGGGTAGTAAAGGAAAAAACATTATGGAAAGCAAATACTGCTTCATTGGCTTGGTGGTCGCAATCACGGCTGCTGAGCAAGAGGTCCTGGGTTCGATTCCTGGGTCTGGCAAAGTCTTATTGGATTTGTGGTCGGTTGATGGCAATAGGGTCGCCCCCTACAACATGGGACTTAATTTAATTGACGATATGTGGGTGTACTATTAGGAACACCTCTGCCTAACAATTTTTTTTGACGCGGTAACCTTACGATTTAATAATCGATCTGAAGAGAAACACTTAATCCAGTTTTTCTAAATAACCTTATAATCTCTAACCATCTAAAATAATTCCTTCTGACCCACAATTTTTTCACATCCGTACCCAACAAAAAAAATATTTAAAATAGAGCCTCTATTTTAAATATTTTTGAATTTTACTATACGGTTCGACGCAGTGGCTGAGCAATTGACGTTCGCACTACGGGTCGCTTCCCGCAAAGCACCAAATATTTGAATGGCCTACATTTTATATGTGGTACCGGATTTCCGTTTTTTCGAATGAGAGATTTGTAGATTTTTAACGGTAAAGTATCTAGAATCAGTTTTATGAAACAAAACCGGCCAAGTGCGAGTCGGACTCGCGCACGAAGTTTTAATTTTTATTTTATTTTTTCAATTCTTTTTTATTATTTGTTGTTATAGCGGCAACAGAAATACACACACTGTTTGAAAATTTATATATTTAATCGATTGTCTACCTATTACGGGTACAGCCCGCTGACAAACAGACGGACGGACAGCGGAGGATTAGTGTTAGGGTTCTGTTGGTTACTCTTCGAGTACGGAACCAGAAAAAGCTAGCATCTTTTTCAGTAATTGGGTTGACTACACAGTTATATACTAAGTGGTGACTGTACTCGCCAAGACACTCCAAGGCAGAGCGAGTGTGAAAGTGTTAAGCCGAGCAAGGCACACCCCTGCCTCGGAGTGTCTGCGAAAGTGTACAGTCATCTTCAGACAGAGAAAAAGTTTTAATCGTACATTGCAAAAATCTTTTGGTACTTAAATTAAATTGACAAGGGCCCGTTGTAGTTAATTTTATTACACAGAATTGCCAATAAAATAGCTTTATTTCCGTTTTAACAGCTCGTTAAACGATCCTTTGTGTGTAATGAGAACTGTTGTCAAAGTGTTAAAGAATTTTCGAAGTTGACAATTATACTCCTTGTTTTAAATGTAGGCATAATTTTAAGATCTACTAACGCTAACAAATTTTGCGCGCCTACTCTGCCTACAGTTCAGTCTAGACTGAAGACAAGAGTAATCGAATCTAATTGGTTAGTCTGGGATATCTATTGAGTAGTCACACCCCTTTATCTCAGAAATGCTTAGGTAGACCTTGTATATAGGTCTAGATTAATTTAATTATATGATATATTGGAATAGTTACAAACAAATTATACATACCTAATTTAATTTATCTAGTTAGTAGTACGCAGTAATTAAATGTACCTACTAGAAGATTCCACAAATACCTACGTGGCCAATTTGTTTTTCTATAGGATCTAGATACTAGTATTGCCGTTAATAAAATGACACATAAATAATAATTTATTTCTGTAATTATATATTTTTTTTAAACTACATAGTTTAGGTTGTTCTAAAATTAGGTTAAGACTTTTATTAGCAACACATGGATCTTGTAATTTGATCTGAAATATAAAATATTTATGATTATTGTCCTATTTGACTATTTTGAGAAGAAGTACCATAACAAACTTAGAGGTGGAAGTCTTCAAATACAGACTTTGCTTTGGTCAGTTTGTATGAGGACCATGAAAGTAACCTGTTTAATAGTCACAACTAGACGTCAATTGAGAGAGAAATGAAAACAATGTAGTATCAAAAACATTGCTCTAACCACAATTCTTTTAACGAATCAACAAACCAAAACTAATAACAGTTCCAGAAACTTCATTGCTTAGATTTCATAACCTCATAACATTTCATGTGTTACCGCAGAACAATTGAAGCGATATGCGGCGCACCGTGTTTCTATTTAGGAAGTTATAATTGGCCACGAGCTCCTCCCACACAATTGGCGTGTTGATAGATCTACAACACTAGCTTAAAACTAGGAAGGTGTATTTTGAAACTAGTTACCTAGTTTTAATATACATCTTCCCAGTTTCTTTTCGTTTGTTTTCCTGATTTGTTGATTAATATTTAAGTATGAAGATGATTATAATTTCAAGATTGTAATAAGAATTCAAATGGGCAAAAATTAGGCTGACTCGCCGTCCGTCCGTCTTATGACGACAGGCCGTGTCGACGGCGCGTTCGTGTTCCACGCGCGCCTCAAAGAGATGTCAGCAAACCGGTGGGGATCCAGGGGTTCCAGGAGGGGGCAAGGGCCGATGCTTATAAAGGCCAAAGAAGGAACATAGATGGGTTTTAGTCAGTACAAGTCTGACACTCCCTTCCGCTCCGCCCAAAGCGGGATGGGGGTTATTTGATGATTTCCCATCCAAAAAAAAAAAGTCTTAAATAATATACAAACCGCGTGTAGGAACTACAGTTATAATGCAAACGTGGCAAAATGCAATGTGCCCCGCGCATGCAGGCGAGCGGCCAGTCGTCTCCGCCGCGCGATAGCATGAACTTGTGTGCTATCGATATACGCCCACTTACTAATTGTTCCCCTTGATTTGTTCACTCGAATATTGTTGTAATTTGTTACTTAAACTTATAACTTTTGTGTTTAACTGTTAACTTGTGTCTTATTAGAATATATTTGTTGTCCTGATAGTTATTTCATTACATTTTCCTAAGAAACGTCACTGTAACATAACTCCTGACCTATAAATAGACTTTATATTGGGCTCTGTGATTTCATTTACATCCTTCTCCAACAAACTACCGAAGGTTCCAACACCACGCTTGCCGAGGTTGTTCAATGGATGGGGAACTCATCATCACCTGCCTAGCCTTTTCCAACTACATATTTTGGGGTCGGCTTCCAGTCTAACCGGATGCAGCTGAATACACGTATTTTACATGGAGCGACTGCCTAATTAGGACCTGCACAACCTAGATATTACTTGGTAATACGATACCCCTTGGTAAGATTGGTTGTCAAACTTTCTGATGGGGAACTAACTAATAAATTCAAGACGCCTCCATTACGTTTAACTGTTGCTGTCAACGTTAAACTGTTGGTCCTGGCTATCATTTACAGGTCTTTGGCAGTTGTTACAGTTGTCGAATGTCTGCAAACCAGACTTATCAATTCGATTATCGTGTTACTTAGTAAAAGGTTTGTGAAGGTCAGATAGGCGGTCGCTCTGTGGGAATAACGCATCCGGTTAATCTGCTAACCTGAACATAGTTGAAAAAAGGCTAAGGCTAGATGATATTATTGAGACGAGAAGAATAAATATAACAGAGATAGAACCCAAATCAGCAAAAAACGGTTAGAAAATTAATTATTCAATAGCATTTAAATGAGGATTTAATTTCAAGAGCTTTAGAGCAATAACAGTCTGGATGAAAATGATTCAAAATATTGATAGCGTATCGCCGCGTCGGTTTGACACCTTATTAATTAGTGGCAGGAATGCTACAATGAATACTTTGCTAGAATATAATAATTTTGTGTAAGTTATGAATTAACTAATTGAATAATTTGACTCCCGCTAGATAACATCATATTCCTGTCCTTGTTCCATGTTATTTGTAGCCACACGTTTTTTATTTATTGCTGCCATAACCGTCATGCTATCACTGAATTTTTTTTTTCGTTTTGTTGAACTCTCTTCAGTGTCTTCACAAAATTGTAATCTCTATCTTCTTCATACCGTCTACCTCAATTATTATCATCTACATCGTTCTCCTTCGCTTCTCCAAATTTATGTTTGGTCCGCGCAGCATTTTTACTCCTAGCATACTCCTCCATTCGTCTTCATCTCAGTAGATGACTCCTTTTTAGCCAAAACTTAATTTGACATACTCCAACAGCCGTATCTATAAACAAACAAATTAAAGTAATTACTTGAGTAAAAGTAATAACAGATACGATTTTTATTCTGTAGTTTAGTAAAGCTTTGAAGTTAGAACTGTTAAAAGTTAGAATTCTTAGCTTTGCTTTCTTTGACGGTTCTTACTTCGTTCAAATTCTTGTCTTCTGCATAAAAATGGTTACATAAGTAATTACTTAAACTCAAGTAATTACTTTAACTTCACTATAGATACCAGGGTAACTCAACATCCTTCAATAAATAACTGCGCCTTCAACTTGCGTTTCCTCCTAGCAGTACAAAATAAACCAGTCCTTTTCAGTATAATCCTTGACCTTGATTCTTAGATCAATAACTTGGCTCAGATCCATCAGTCTGAAGGCTAACGTCAGGTCGCGATGGATGACCAATGCCAATCTGGAGCTTAGACGATGAAACTAGTATGTCGAGACTTTTAAATCAAGGATATTATGTTCATTCTTGTGAATTCACAACGTATTGTAGTCGGATACCACAGTTAAAAGAAACAAAGAAATATGCCAGGTAGTTGAAAATTTCTCGGAACCAGATGTTTCCAGTTAATTCCTGCTACTCGCCACAACTACATAAAGGGTGTACAAGACCCTTAACGAAGCCGACAGGCAGTTGTTCTCCCCATCATTGCGATCATATTTTTGTTCTAGACCATACCTGGCAACCTTCTAGTTACGGAGATATTAGGGCTAAGTTTTTGACAAGTTTTTTTTTTTAACTACACGAAATAATGTAAGATTTTTATTTTACTTTAAACACCTCCATGACCCCCGTACTATACAATCCATCCATCAGCGCAATGTTTTAAGTGCGTTAGATTGAGTCCTGCGGTAAAACGTGATTTTTCACCCCAAAAAAGAAGTCGTTTTCCAGCAATAATTTTTGCGTAAAGTTACTTAGTTTGATGTACATAATGCTTGGTTGATGGCTTTGTAAAGGGTCCGTTTACACCCTGTATGCAGTTCAGCAGACGAAAATGCACTAGTTCGCGCTGACAGCTATTTGACTATGACATAAGCATTTTCCTCATTAGCACTAACACGGCCGTGTTTGCGCCCGAGCGTGACACTTTGACGTCACGGTTGGCGCGGTGGCTGAGCGACTGGCTGCGGCGCTGCGTGTCGCGGGTTCGATTTGTTTAGCCACAGGTAGTTATTCCGGGTCGGCTGTGTGTGTATGTGAGTTTATATGTTTGTAAACACACTTAGGATACAGGAGAAATTCTTAGTGTCTAGGAACGTTTAAAAAAATAGAATAGAATACAAGTAGATTAAAGTAGATACCTTTACGATCTAATTATACCCACACATATTCGATAAGTTACTTTTTAGTATTTCTGACAAACTAAAGTGTAACGGCTATTACGCCGACCTGTCCGTCAGTGAATCAACAAAATAGATATGTCCTGTGTAACGTATGTATGCTCCCTGAATGTAACCCTAAACTGTATTTGAAATATTATATCACCGTATTTCTGAAGGGGTAGGTAGCTACAGTACACTCACTTTTCGCTAGTTTTGTTAAAAGCATCATGTAACGAGGAGGTCTTCCTTTGAAATATTATAAAATTCCTAATGTAATATGTTCTAGAAAGAGAGTGAAAGTGGGTCAGGTGTTTGTATTTAGGAACTACAAAGCATACAAACGTGATTGATTGAGTGAACTACTCGTTTTCGATATTCACAGAAATACCATTCATTGGTGCCGTTCTCAATGGCAATCGTACTATTAATAATGTGCCATGCATTCGGTTCCCATATTTCTGTTAATGTGTCCTTTGTTGATAAATTCATGATTAAATTAGAAACTATGTCAGAGTAAGCCGTTGAATATTTACTATGAGATTATTTATCTCCTCGCTGCATTGATGTCGCAGACAAAACTCTTAACCGGTCAAAACTGCTTTTCAACAAAATTCTGTCATAACTACTTTTGCAATTCGTAAAGGCGCCCCCACTACCAAAGCATTCACCTGTAATGTAACATCCCAAGTTTCAATTTTGAGCATTACGTTACAAATAGACGCTCTCTTAATATATTTTATTTGCATTTTCCCGTCTATAGCAATCCAATGTACTGTTAAATTGTACTAAGAAACAAGTCGTTGTTACTAATTGTATCATTACTGGTTGCGCACAGTAATTTTCGGTTCGCCCACTGATATAATGAATCTGAGCTGTTACATTACAAGCAAATGCTCCGGGAAAAGGCGTCTTTTTACTGCCTTCGTAACTGAAAATACAGTACCTAACCTAAATGGCTGTTGAAGGCAGAATTTCAGCCTAGAATTCCCTAATGCTCGGTATACGCCTCCTCTCTCTCTGTCATACTTCCCTGTTCTTTGGTCAGGTGTTTCCCGGGACTTTGGTGACAGCGTTGGATTTACACACTTTTGCAATTAATTATTTAGAAAAGTATTGGGTTTGTGACCCATTAAAAAGACAACATTTTTGTTTGTAGTGATTCCATATAATTTATTTAAATTGATTTTTAATTAGGCAAACATGTTTCAACCGAGTGAGAATTTTGAATGAAACCAGTCAAAAGTAGTTTTCACCAATAAAAAATGTTGACTGCGACATACAATATTCCTGTTTTATGAAAAATATTGTCATTCGCCCGGCTATGTTCCTGTCTTAATCCGCTTTAACACGGAACTTTTTCGTTCTTTTTCCACACTTCTTTGAAGTCCATATTAAAAATGAATTTTATATGGGCCTGGGATTATCCGATGGGAAAAAAGAATTCCGTATTACACAGTACAGTGGCGAATGAACGGTTCCGAAATTCGTTGTAATTTCAGATTACTACTCGATTGTCCTTTTGAATTTTGAATGGCCTTGACACTCTTTTGTATTTTTTGTATGTGGTAATTGAAAGATTACTTTTATAAATTCATTCAATATGTGATAGTTTTAGCTTAGCATAATCAGCCTATAATGTTCCCACTGCTGGGACACACGGCCTCCGCTCTATGAGAGGGAATCGGCTATAATTCACCACGCGGGCCAAGTGTGGGTTGGTAGGTCACATATCTTACTTATCTTCAAATATTTTAATTTGGACATGCTGGTTTCCTCACGATGTTTTCCTTCACTGTATTGAGAGCAAGGTTAATGAAATAAATTACGCAAAGTCATGTGCCTGGTTAGGTTAGAACCCACGACTTACTGTTCGTAAGTCGAGGCCGCCACCACTGAGCCACCGCTGCTCTCATTTTTAGCTTACTGACCGTATTTGTGTGATAGGCACAGAATAATTTTGTGTTTTATTAGCAAACAGATATACAATAATAATCCTTATTTACAAACACATAGGAATGTAAAACATAATCGCCAGTCAGACAGTTTAATACTTTAGGACATCTAATCTAAACTTTCCAACCAATTTAGATGAAATTTTGTAAAAAGGTTTTTTGGTTGACTGGAAACTCGTAAGGTAATTTTCATCCCGAAAAATAAAATGAACAGTTTACTAGAATATCCGCAGAGTACAGGTAGGTATTATCTTAAATCTAAATTCGAAGTGGGTTCGCCGAAAATCAAGTTGCATTATTTATTCTCCAATATACACACACATGTTATCAGCTTCACAAAATAATATATCACTGTCTCTCGCACCCGTGAGACGTGTTACCCGATTGCTTCCTCATTACAGAGTAATGAGTTTTCACAGTACCATAAGGCGCTGAGCAGACGACGGACTGTTTTTTTTCCTGCTAGACGAAGAAATGGAGTACTTCCAATAACCAATGGATAAAGAAGAACGCAGTAACCAATGGGCGAACGCAGTAATCATTTCAGCGGGATTTTTTTTCTAGAAGGCAAATAGTCCATCGTCTGCTTCAGCGCTTTATGGTGCTGACGAAGGACACCTCTGCCGCTGTGCTTCTTTTTCCATCAAAATAGATCTCTTACAACTGCATCGAATAATGCACACGAAGGATTAAAAATACCACCGAATACAAAGATCCCCGAATACAAAGAATCCCGAATAATCGAGGATATAGACGGTCTGGACTGCACAAAAGGAGATGGATGAGGATTTATTAAAAAAAACTAGAACTATTGTGTCAAGGCGCATCAAACTCACACAGTGGACTTTAGTACGATAACACGGCGGCCAATTGTGGCCTTGTGCGTTGAATCCGTGGCAAGTTCTCGATGTGCACTTTATCAACACATTGAGGATGACAGCGGTAATGGAACAGTGGTAAGAACCCCGACTTAGATACGAGTAGTAGGTACAAACAGGCGCTTTACTTTTTCTAATTATTACATCCACAGCTCTCATATCGTTGAAGAAACGCGGCATATCTTCAAACAAAAAAATCGAAGATATGTCATATCCACTAATCGGACCGCACTGGGCCCATGTGGAGGACTATAGGTCATTCTCTCTCATAGTGAGGAGGTAACATTACATTACATTGGGTGGAAACATTATTTACTATCAGGGAATTTGTCCTCTGCTGATAAAGTCCCTTGTCTTCGCAAGTCCCTAGTAGTACTACAATATACTCTAATATTAATACAACATTACTCTGTAGTCTGTGGACACAGTTCAGTAATTACTCACGAATGAAGTTCGGAAAATCCCAAATGACTTGGAAATGGAATTATAAATATTAGGCCTAAATCACATTATTGCGATGTTCAACTCAATTCTCAGGTTGAGTTGGTCCGATTAAATATTCATTACTTTTATATTCATTTACATTTTAAGATGAAAGGGAAATATGTGACAGTGATTATGGCTGACTCAATTTGATATTGGATGTGACAGTTTTTATTTCGAAAAGCTAAGTAATTTACCTCTTAAACTTAAGGGGAAGATTTATGAAACAATGGTTAGACTCTCTGTTGTATATGGAACAGAATGATGGCCCACAAAAGGGATGAATGAAAGACATTTGAGAATTTGGAAATGAGAATGTTTAGAGGTATGTGTGATGTTACACGAATGAATAAAATAAGAAATGAGTACATAAGATGAAGTCTGAAGTGGTGCCGGTGACTGAAAAGTAGAGTGGTAACCGAATGAGGCAAATATCGAGCGGTACGTTTTGAACATGAATGTGCGGCTATAAGAGATCAAAGAAACGATGGATGGACCGTGTGAAGGATGATATGGCAAGAAAGGAGGTGTCGTGTAGTTGAAGATATCAACTCAAGTAAGGACTTTGTGTAAATTATTTCATCGCCACTGCTTTCAAAATGGTGACGAAAGATCGTGAGTAATCCGGTATGGCCTGTAGGTAACCAAATAATAGAAGACATGGTGTGACTTTCCCCACTGGCCCTGCGTGGTGGGTTACGATTACATATAACCTAGGATGTCGATTACTTTTTAGGGTTCCGTACCTCGAAAGGAAAAAAGCTGGAATTTATTCGACACTCGCAAGGGAATCAATCCCCCCTTCCCCTGTAGGTTACAGGGGTGGGGGGGACTTCCCGTGAACTCAGAATCTTGAAATTTATTACGAAGCAACGTCTTATAGCACGAATAAAGGAAAAATTGTGAAAACCGTAAATTTTTAGCTACATCATATAATAAAAATATTTTAATAATTTTAAACTTTTTCTCATGAACGCGTAGAGGTATTAAATTGAAATTCATATCAAATACTCAAGTCTATAGTACCTTTAAGCTGTAACAAAATCAAACTTCTATGTGCACGCAATCAAAAGAAATATTTTCAAACTCGCAACTACTCGCAAGGGAATCAAAACCTAAAGGGTACTTCCAGTCGACCTAGGCTCTTGAAACATGGCATGAAACAACGTTTTATAGCACAGTCATATAAAGGAAAAATTCCAAAAACCTTAAATTTTTAGTTACATCACATATTTTTATAGATAATGGTACGGAAGCCTTCGTGCGCGAGTCCGACTCGCACTTGGCCGGTTTTTTACCCTAAGACAAGATTTTTTTAACTGCGACACAACACATTAACCATGTGCCTTTTTTCCGAGAGGAAAACCCAATCACAGTTCAGTTCAAGTGGAAAATCGAAATCGAAGCTGAGTCCCTAGAAGAGTTAGTGGTCCGAAGCAGTGGTGAGCAATAAATACATGGCTTGCTTTTGCTTAATTTAACTTTAGAGAGCAATGTTTTTTGTGAACTAATGTGCTTTAGCACTTCGAGGTAAACGTGTTAATATCTTTACGACATTTATGTACAAGGTAAAACAAAATAAATGCACAACTTCATATGAAATTACGTTGCAAAACCAAATTTAGAAGCTCTGGGGGTCACACTGTGGCACGACGTTCTTTTTAATTCGAAAACATGAATATTACCGAAGCGCATAGTTTAGAAAATTTTAGCGTTTAGAATATTTTCGTGTTTTTGCATCATTTGGCTGATCAAGCAATCAAAAGAACGATTTTTTTTTATTTTAGCGATAATAGGTAAGTGTTGGGACCCAGGATAGATACTAATATATAGTAATTATTGCTGCATTGTTATTATTTGCTTTCGTTCTTATACTTCTTCATCAGCTTGCCATCGACACTAGCGTGTCGTGTATATTGAGTCTCTCCAGAACTTGACGAGTTGATGATATTTGGTATTAAAACCAAATAATATGTACTAAGAAGTTTAAGTTTTTCAGTTTATTATCTTGTAAAGTATGTTAAGAATGTACTAAGGCTTCACTTTCCCATTACCTAATATTCCCGTATAATTCCAAAAGAATACGGGCACAGCTGGTAGTAAATAAACCTATTTACCTACTAAGGAAATTCTGAGAAATCCGAAAACTAAGTTTGTGTCGTAAAATAAATTGGAAATCATACATAAATATTATTAACTAACCAAAATGCCTAAAATAAGCTAAATTTAATGTATTAAATAGAAATTCAATATTATTTAAAATTATCATGAAAATGGAACAGTTTCAAATTCCATTGTTGCAAGTTTACTACCTGGCTCAATAGATGGCGTTGTACTTTTTTCTGAATCGCGCTATGGTTTCGTCCCAAGCGTTTAATGAAGTCTTTTCATTCAAATCCGTCAAGACATGTATAAACTGAGTAAGACACCAGAACCTCCCATTTATATAATTTTTTGTAAAGAATCTCTGGAACTTTTCCGAGATTTTTATAAGCTACTAACAACTAGCAGTACCCACCCTGGTTTCGCTGTACTTATGAAGAAAGTGTGATCGAGATATTCATACAAAAATACCACCCAAACCGACTTTTCTGCAAGATTTCCCAAAACTAAAATCGTTCATTCAAACCTGGATTAAAAACATATTAAAAAAAACATGCAAATCGGTCTAGCTGTCCTCAAGTAATGAGCCTTCACACATGCAGCAATAGCATCTTTTTATAGCATGAAATATGTTCATGATTGTTGAGAACACAGATTCCTCTATCAAAGAACCTTCAAGATTATTATTCCCAATAGACCTCCACACTAAAAGAGAGGAGTGCGTAGTCACGCACATCAGATTTTTGGTTTCGAACTCGAGACCTATGACTTGGCAATCCGATGGTCACAAGATGGGCGGGTGGGTAAAAAATGGGAAGGTAAAAATTGGAAGGAAAGGTAAAAAAGGTAAAAAAGAAAAAATACCCTTTTTTACCGGGTATCAATAAAAAATACCGGGTAAAAAATGAGTACTGTCTTTATATATTATTTAAATGGCTGTCATGAAATGAATACTGTCTTTATATTATTTAATTGGCTTCGTCATCAATACTACGATCTACCATGTTAATTTAGACCTTGACCATTGAAGATAAAATATTGATTTTAAATGAAAACAAGTTAATATCTTTTAAATCTTTAATCAACACAAATAAAATAAACTGTTTAGAATAAAAACAAATACTGAGTTCTGTCCTGATTGCACACGTCTTAAAGTTACTAACTTAACTCAACTTAAAGTAAAATCATCAATTCAAAAAATATATTAAAATCCTACAATTTGATTGTGGTATGTTCTGTGTTAGGGATTTTGGTTTCCGCTCTTCGTCCCTAAAGTGGACCATTGTGCGTGAGCCATGGTGGCCGTTACTCCATCCAGCCCACCTCCCTCCAGAAGCAGATCAAACTTACCGGTCTTCTCAGGGCATTCGTAAGAGATCTTGGTGTTCCAAGAGTCTCCTCGCGGATCTGGGTGACGCCAGTGCACTCGAGGAGTACGTGCGCTACCGTTTCCTCCGCCTCCATGCACACCCTGCACAGGGGACTGTCAGTGATACCTAGGGTGTGGAAGTGTTTGTTTAGTGAGCAGTGTCCAGTGATGGTCCCCGCCACCAGTCGCAGGTCCAGAGTTCCAGACGCAGAAGGCGCTTGGTCAGCTTTCTATCCAGGAATGGCATAGCTTCCTTGGATTGCCTACACCCTGGTGTCAAAGTCCACCACTTCTCCGCTTGTTTTTCAGTGTGATCCTTTAGCCAACTTCTTAGCTGCTTGAAGGGAATGGGTTCGGGTCCGAAGGCTTTTGTGCTGGATCCCCTTCTGGCGAGTTCGTCAGCTGCATCGTTACCAAGTGATCCACTGTGTCCTTTAATCCATTGTAGTATACCGTGTTGCGGTTTAGTACCGTAACTCGTTCTAGGGCATTATGGCATTCTAGTATTAGTCTCGACGTGATCTGGTTTCTCTTTAAAGATTGGAGAACTGAGGCACTGTCGGAAGTATGCGAATATGGGTAACCGTAACTTCCCTGGCCTTTATGGCATGTGCCGCTTGGATAATGCCTATGCACTCCGCTTGATATACAGAGTTGAGCATTCCCAGGGGTCTGGATATTTTGATGTTTAGGTCGTCGGAGAAAACTCCAACACCTGTCCCATCGTCGGTTTTTGATCCATCAGTGTAGATCCTTAGCTCTTTTCGACCTGAGTAGTCACACATCTCCGCTGTGAGCTCTATGTTGTAGTGCTTTTGGAAGCAGTGGGTCTTCAAGGTTCTGTCGCAGGGTGATGCCATCATGGGCTGTTGTTTGATTGCATCGTCTTTTATGCGCGTATGTTTGATTCTGGAATCCTTACTTAGGGTGCCGGCTACTTCCGAGCCTGAAGGTAGCTAGGGCCGCCCCCTCTCTTACGACGAGGTGTAGAGGTGGTAACCCCAGCATTACCTGTAACGCGGCAGTGGGTGATGTTCTCATGCTGCAGGCAAATCTTTGTAGCTTCTCGAGATCCTTCTGTACTTAGGTTGGTCCTGGGCCACCAAACTAGGGAGCCGTATGCTGCCATGCTTTCTGAACGATCGCTCTGTTGCTGCCGATGAGCATGGGGCAGTTAAAATGCGTACTGCTATTTTGCTAAGGTTTTTAGACGAGCAAAGTCCCTTCCACCATGTTACGGGACTTATATCTTCAACTTTTTCCGAAATGAAGCGCTTTCTCCAAAATCCATCTCTGGCTTTGTAATTAGCTAAATCTGTGACTGGACACACAATTCCGTTGAAAAAACTGAATATAAATTGTAAACGGAAGCTACGTACGAATTGTAAACGGAAGTTAGCCACACGAAAACAGAACAGAAGCGCGACTGCGCGGCGCGTGCGCAACAAAATGGCGGAGGTCTAGCCAGTTGATGAAATGCACCCTCCCTCCCCGCCTCGTCGTCTCTCATTGAACAGTCTGTTATAGTGCTATACTCTTCTCTTGTTCTAATGAGAAAATAATGTCCGCGTATGTTGTGCTAACGACGGTCTCAAATAAAAATAAATTATAAAATTCTGTGTATCAAAGTACCAAGTATGTATTAAAAAACTAGAGAGGTGTCAAGGGACACCCGGATGGAACGAAGTTCCTTTCGATTAAGTAGTGTAGGAATTGTAAAAAAAAAATAATATATACCAAAGTTAATGAGCAAATAAATTAATTTTGTCTATAAAAGTAAGTCGTGAAAATACGTAGGAAAATATATTAGACGGTAAGTAAATCGAATAGGTCTATTGGGACGTCTATCTTATGCCTACCCATTAAGTATATACCAAGTAAGTCTTGAAATAATGACTTGCTTCTCTTGTAAGAAAATCGTGTATAGGTACTAGCTGTGGCCCACGACCATAATCTCATTATAGAAATATTACTTCTATAATTGAATCAGTTTTTTAACTAAACAATTTTAAGGGTTTTTATTTCTTTAAATAAAATTACTTCTTATAACATCAGCTATCTGCTAATGAAAGTACCGTCAAAATCGGTCCACCCGTTTCGGAGATTAGCTAGAACAGACTGACAGACAGACAAAAAATGTTATATCTACCGTACCGTATATACTTTATGTATCTAGTTACGAGTATCTACGTAAATTATAGTGTTGTATTTAGGTGTAATTATGTAAAATAATATTAATAACAGTAGATAGTTTGCCACAAGTAAGAAACGAGATGAGTAGACGATTACATTTAGACAGCCTCATTAAGATTTTCGTATCCAATGTCTAATAAGACTGGCTTTATCATAATATACTAATAATATTACTTGATGAAGTACAGGCTCATAAAATGATCGATTTGTGAGTAAACAATAATTTGATTGATGATGGACTTGTCTTCTTATTTATATACGCAATTGGGTGAAATAAAATGGTGCCCTTTTTATTTATATACATTTGTATTATGCTTTATGTATGTATATAGACAAGACATGTAATTAGTACACCATAGATTACTCGAAGTATTGTCTCTCCCTCTTCCTGTAATCCATCCATAGGTTGTCTTGAAAAGATCGCTTTTACGATAAAACAACCCATAGTGTCAGCCTATGTGAAATGTTTTCTGTGTACGTATTACAGAATGTTCTGAAAAATGAAAAATGTTTATTTGTCCCACAGTTACATGGTTTAGAAATAAGACATGGCAGTAAGTAATTGATAATACTTGTGTTGGGACTATCTCGCTCTTTCCCTTTATTAACAATATTGAGACTATTGCACGAATAATTACGAAAGGTGACTAAAAATTAAAATTAAAAACAAACAATAAAGTCAAACGAACAAAAAAAAACCGGCCAAGTGCGAGTCGGACTCGCACACGAAGGGTTCCGTACCATTATCTATAAAAACGGCAAAAAAATCATATCTGTTGTATGGGAGCCCCCCTTAATATTTTTTAATTTTTAGTATTTGTTGTTATAGCGGCAATAGTAATACATCATTTGTGAAAATTTCAGCTTTCTAGCTGTCACGGTTTATGAGATACAGCCTGGAGACAGACAGACAGACAGACAGACAGCGGAGTCTTAGTAATAGGGTCCCGTTTTACCCTTTGGGTACGTAACCCTAAAAAGAAGAAAAAGGACAAAAAATAACAGTAAATGACTTAAAAACTAATTAATTTGCAGCTCTTTGTGTAACTGTAGTTGTATGCCTATGTGAAACTGTATGTGCGTCTTGTTTTTAATTGTGTGTCTATGTGTGTGTGTGTATATGTGTGTGAATGCGAATGTGTATGTCTTCTTTGAAATGCCGATGGGTTCGAAGTAATTGATAGACTACTCGGTGAGTACTAACATTATTGATACGGAGGGAATAAAAAAGAAATTGTTTAACCAAGTTTAACTAAAAGTTGCTCAGTTTCCTCGTATGTTGTTAAGGTTTTAAGCCACTCGGTTATCAACTTTTTGCATACGTGTGAGACCTCATGGTGGAACCTTAATTTTTGGTTAATTTTATTACAAATGTAGGCTTCTATTCGATTCTTTCCACAGCTGAATGGAATAATGGAACATAATCGTATAGTTCTTCATGTTATGAAGTGATTAGGTTACTCAAAGTGCCTTGCGAAGGCAATCTGAGAACATGCGTTTGACCAGCATAGTTCCACGTCCAAACTAGTATTCTCTCTCAGTAAGGTTACTTCTAAACTTATACTGTCACTTACAGTATTTCTTCCGTGATTGTTCATGATTTTGAGCCTGATATCGACGATCGATCGACGCTGTTCAAGCGCCATGATCGCGGGTTGACTGGAGAATGCGGGTGGATGCAAAATAAATTGTTAGGAGCAAACAAATCTGTCTACCCTCTTTCTTTGCCTTTTGCTACGCGCACTACTGGAACTAGACACTAGTCACGGCAAAACACACTCACAGTATCGCCAGGTTTTGTGGATTCGTTTTTCCGATGCCTGCTGCTACTTTTGAGCGTACTCAAAACTAGATTTCACGTACTTGACAATTTGAAGCCATCCTCTCGATTTAAATTTTTATGTTTTCTGATTTCAATTGCTTCTCTTGTCAACCTAATGTTTGTCCGTAATAAAATACGACACGCACGACAGTATAAGTTTAGTTTAAACCTTGAAAGTTTCAAACAGTGTTTGAAGGTTACTTCTGATTGGGTATCACTGTTGAAAAGGCTAGACATGATGAGATAATGATAAGAACGGCGCTTCGAACCGAAACTAACAACATTCATTTCCAAAAACGAATATTTCATTATCTTAAAATGCCTTAAACTCCAAAAAAAGGTTTCATATCCCACTACCATTACTAAAGAATTTAAGAACAAGTCCAAAGATATATTTCTACTGGCCAGTATCACAATTCAATTTGAATGTTCTTATTTCATGTTGACCGTATCCCTAAGCCACATCTGTCCCAAAGGTGAGTGAATGAACTATGGAAAGTTCTGTATGAGTTTGTATGAAGTATTTAATTGTGGTCCGTATGATGGAGGATCTTGCTAAAAGTTTGTATTATTTTTTGGATGTGACCCTTTGTGTTACATTGAAGTGGGTTTTTTTACTAGGAATATTAAATTAAGAGAGCTATACGTGTGCAGATCGGCACAGTTGATTCACCAGTAATTGTTGAACAGCAAAGCTGGCACGTAGCAGTCGTAGCTCGTGGCGATCGGTAAACTCTGATAGCCTCTACCATCGTTGAATCGTGTTCCGGTCGGCTCGGCACAATTAAGTTTAAGCCGAGCGGCTTTCTCCCGAATGTACATACATCTACATATTTCGACTGCACCGCTCTGCTGCCCTTTCAATCATGCCGACCTAGTCACGAGCACACTGATGTTTACACATTCCTAGAAATAACGATTTTAACTTGGAGATAGGATTGTTTTCAAATATGAGTTCCAAAATACAGAGATTTAAATTTCATGTTGTTACGAACACACGTAACAGCGTGAAATTTAAATCAGAACTGTAGGAGAAAAACTATTTTAAAAGTTGTTGAGTGTTTACGTATTGGTGCTCGTGACTTTACACGCTTGAAACAACTCAGACGCATTAAAATATATTTTCAAATCAATTCGATTCAGTTCTTTTCATAAAAAAACAACCCGCAGTTTTTGCAAGCCAAATATTTGACCAATCGCGTCAAATTCTTAAATTTATTTTAGTCTAATCAGCAAAACGAATGGAAAGAGAAAAAAGAGATGACAAAAAAAACTGGAATCTCGTTTCAATCCCCTGTGATCTATTTGCAGTCAATTCGTCCGATGGGAGGTAATCGGAGTAATTTTTCGTTTCCAAATCAGAAAAACGGATCACTATTATTTGTATGACTTTGAAAGACGGGTTCGTTATGAACGATTTTTAGTCCTAGGTTTCATATTACCTGTTATCTTTGTTAAATTTATTACATAAGAACGGTGATTATTTAATTTTGTTCTTGGAGGTTTCAAACATACTTAATACAAAGTACTAACCGAAGTTAATTTTTCTTTTTGCTTATTTTTTTTTTATTAAGATTTGAAACTTTACCTTTTTACCTGAAAATACTAACTATACGTTATTTATATGTAAAAAAAAATATTCAGAACATTATACGCACCCACATAATATGACTATACTCTTTCCACTTCGGAAATAAAAGAACAATTTTACACAATTATCTGCCACTAAAAAGAAAAAAGACTTCTAATTGTGGTGTTCTTTTGCGAAAATTGAAATAAATTCCCACAAAGTTTCTTTACCTTCTAAATTCAAAACGTTACTGGCTGGTTTTACTCCAGCAACCTCTTTGCAACTGCAGACAATAAAAAACAACAGCCCGTAAGAACTCCATGGATTACAAATGTCGCATTACCAAAACCTGAGAACACGGATGTCGAATCTTTATTATTTCCCAAAAACACTTTCTGATTCTAAAATAGATTAAGCCGCCATTCCCAGATAGCGATCGGGTTGTTTTCCGAAGAGAAAATTTAAATAATGACGTGATTTCACTTGAACAGCGGAAAAGTTACATTAAAATTATGCAGATTGAAGTATATTTCTTTTTGTAACGACCTATTAATGTGTCGGTTTAAGTTCTGGGTTCTATGGAAGGTAGGGAATAGGATTACCTTAGATTTTACGGCAGACTGCTTTTCCTGTAAATGACTTAGCGTGAGGGTGTTACTTGTGGAGTTTATGTAGCGTTTGACAAACAAGGTTAGGTTCATTGAATAAATCTGGTGTCTAAGCGCTTTGAATATTGGAAGATTGTATTTGTATGGTAATAATGTGATGATTTCTAGCTTATGTGAAGCAGATTTGTATCTTATTGACAGTCGTTTAGTATTGTTGATTTATTTTTCTGGTAAAACATATAATCGGATTAGTACCGTTTCTTCACAAATCCGATTAGGGCAGTTCGTTTTGGTATCTTTCAACATGGCTAATGCAAGCAAGACTGCAATACTGCAAGACAAATGTCATTATGTAGAACAATTGTACGCATTGCATGATTATCGTAAACATACTTTTACCACAAGCACAATTATTTAGCTTGGATAACAGTTAACATTTGATAACAGTCCCGCCAGATGTCCACTTGTAGGTCATGTCTTCAAACCCAACCAATCATATAACTTGGTATAATTTGTTTCATCACTACTGATCTCAAAACGGTGAAGGAAGACGAAGTGAAGAAACTGGTATGCAGGAATCAGAAATTTCAAGACGCGTAAAATCCATCGAACCGCACTTAGCCCGCGGGGTGGATGTTGGTCCGCTACCTCACACAATGAGGAGGTCTGTGTCTTTAGCAGAATGAACGTTATAGGCATATAATGCCTTGCTTTAACATAGTAACAGTGCAAATATAATATCATCATTCTCTTGCCCTTATTCCAATTTATATGGAGCCAGCGCAGCATGACTCCTTCTTCCATAATTCTCTATTACTCGTAATCTCATTAGACACCTCCTTTCTTGCCATATCATACTTCACACAGGCCATCCATCGTTTCTTGGGTCTTACTCTACTCTCATTCTCATCCACATTCATACTCACAGTAAAAAAACCATGAAAACAAGACTATAGAGTATCAACCTCCTTAAACCCACTATGATAGTCTGAACACGCAGTTTGGGGTTCGACAGTAAACATCACACTCCAGTTTTATTTGCTGTCATTCCGATGACACAGGTAGCCCGTAGTGAATGTTAAACGCGCTGTTTTATAGAGGTCCCTTCTTTTAATATTATTTCCAAAGAATTGTAATGATGTGTTTTAAGGAATCAGTAGTTCTCATCATATCTGTAAAAGTTACGGTTAAGTTTTATGGCAGAAATACTGTTTCATTTTTATATATGGCTGGTGTTTAGTGCCTACAAGAGTTACTGGGTACTGTGAAACAGGTCCTTATTTTCTTTTATTACTCTTTCAAAATTGGAACGAAAATGTGATAATTTAAACAAAAACAAAAGAGTTCTGTTTTGTTTATGCTGAATGTCATTAATTTTATAACTTATAAAGCTACTGAAAAGGCTTAAAAAATATTTTAATTACATGAGTGACATAACAATACATTCTCCGAAATAATAGGTTTAAACAATCATACTGCAGGTATTAAAATTTGTCCATTTAAATTGGGTAATGGCAGTTTAGCGTTGAATGATTAAAATAGTGATGAAAGCCGGCATCAATGTTCATTATTTATGAAAAAAAAAGTATTTGAGTGTCTAAAGTAACATTTTTAAATACGCATTTTATGTTATTGTTAAATATCGGTTGTTTTTTTCCAGTTATTGTTTAATATTAGATGATATTACGATCATTACTGACAGTGGACTGAACCTTCATATCCCTGTGTGGTCTAGACCACAGATTGGCATCTGAAAAAAAAATCTTACTACTTAATAATACGTTTTTATCTTCAGAGGTCACGGCTTAGTACCTATTTCTTTTTATTCCAGTTCCTTATAACTGTTCTATATTTATAAAAAGTATTTTTTAGGATTCCGTACCCAAAGGGTAAAACGGGACCCTATTACCAAGACTTCGCTGTCTGTCTGTCTGTCTGTCTCCAGGCTGTATCTCATAAACCGTGATAGCTAGAATGCTGAAATTTTCACAAATGGTATATTACTATTGCCGCTATAACAACAAATCCTAAAAATTAAAAAAAATATATTAAGGGGGGCTCCCATACAACAGATATGATTTTTTTGCCGTTTTTATAGATAATGGTACGGAACCCTTCGTGCGCGAGTCCGACTCGCACTTGGCCGGTTTTTATTATTTATCGTAAGTAGGTAATCTTTTCCTGTTCCATATTATGATCTTCCCACACTAATTCTAAAAGGATGTTAAGCTTTATTTATCTGGGACGATCTCAAGGGTCTGCGTAGCCATGATGAAAAGTAATGTATGAATAAATAATTAAATATAGAAATGTTTATTTAAAATGACGCCTACATTAATGTATATTTCTCAAGAAATGGGAAAAGATAACAAAATGTTACGCCCGTAGTCACCGAAAGGTAGGGCAGAAGTGTATCAATATAACACCCACATTTCGTTATTTATGTTGCAGTTGCATTTATCTAGATGTGATCTAATTTAATAACACAAATTATCCTTCCTGTTCTCTTCGTGATAACGTTACAAAGTCAAACACATCAATATTATGAAGGTATTTTAAAATGTGGTCTGCTTTTTATAACAATAATATTTGAACTCTGGTTCAAAATATCATAAAAACGAATCATTTCAAAGGATAATTTGTGTTATTAAATTAGATCACATCTAGATAAATGCAACTGCAACATAAATAACGAAATGTGGGTGTTATATTGATACACTTCTGCCCTACCTTTCGGTGACTACGGGCGTAACATTTTGTTATCTTTTCCCATTTCTTGAGAAATATACATTAATGTAGGCGTCATTTTAAATAAACATTTCTATATTTAATTATTTATTCATACATTACTTTTCATCATGGCTACGCAGACCCTTGAGATCGTCCCAGATAAATAAAGCTTAACATCCTTTTAGAATTAGTGTGGGAAGATCATAATATGGAACAGGAAAAGATTACCTACTTACGATAAATAATAAAAACCGGCCAAGTGCGAGTCGGACTCGCGCACGAAGGGTTCCGTACCATTATCTATAAAAACGGCAAAAAAATCATATCTGTTGTATGGGAGCCCCCCTTAATATATTTTTTTTAATTTTTAGGATTTGTTGTTATAGCGGCAATAGTAATATACCATTTGTGAAAATTTCAGCATTCTAGCTATCACGGTTTATGAGATACAGCCTGGAGACAGACAGACAGACAGACAGCGAAGTCTTGGTAATAGGGTCCCGTTTTACCCTTTGGGTACGGAATCCTAAAAAATACTTTTTATAAATATAGAACAGTTATAAGGAACTGGAATAAAAAGAAATAGGTACTAAGCCGTGACCTCTGAAGATAAAAACGTAGTATTAAGTAGTAAGATTTTTTTTTCAGATGCCAATCTGTGGTCTAGACCACACAGGGATATGAAGGTTCAGTCCACTGTCAGTAATGATCGTAATATCATCTAATATTAAACAATAACTGGAAAAAAACAACCGATATTTAACAATAACATAAAATGCGTATTTAAAAATGTTACTTTAGACACTCAAATACTTTTTTTTTCATAAATAATGAACATTGATGCCGGCTTTCATCACTATTTTAATCATTCAACGCTAAACTGCCATTACCCAATTTAAATGGACAAATTTTAATACCTGCAGTATGATTGTTTAAACCTATTATTTCGGAGAATGTATTGTTATGTCACTCATGTAATTAAAATATTTTTTAAGCCTTTTCAGTAGCTTTATAAGTTATAAAATTAATGACATTCAGCATAAACAAAACAGAACTCTTTTGTTTTTGTTTAAATTATCACATTTTCGTTCCAATTTTGAAAGAATAATAAAAGAAAATAAGGACCTGTTTCACAGTACCCAGTAACTCTTGTAGGCACTAAACACCAGCCATATATAAAAATGAAACAGTATTTCTGCCATAAAACTTAACCATAACTTTTACAGATATGATGAGAACTACTGATTCCTTAAAACACAGCATTATAATTCTTTGGAAATAATATTAAAAGAAGGGACCTCTATAAAACAGCGCGTTTAACATTCGTTACCTACGTTAAACACTAAACAGTGAGTCTTTGTTTACATTTCGTATGTTTACAGTTCCAAGAGATGTTTCGTTTATCCATCCATCTAATTATATTTACTTGTATGTGTAACTAACTCCCTTGAGCCCTATGCTAGTTTGGCATTAAAATTAAAATATAGGGTGACTGGTAAACACGTGATTGCACTCATGATAACAAACAACTTTCCCAAAGAAACATTTTTTTTTATACTCATTCAGTGTTATCATAATAACAAATTAGCTGTATGAAATTCGCGCGCGAGTGCCTGTGACCTATCAGCTGTTAGCCGCGTGACATCATTCTGTGTAGGTAGTAGTCACATGCGCGCGTGAATTTCATATGGATGTTACTGTGTTATTGTGATAAAAGTGATACAATAAAAACAATTTTCTTTGGAAAAGTTTATTGTTATCATGAGTCCAATCACGTGTATAAGTATTGGTCACTAATTACCAGTCACCCGATATACAGGCAAATAAAAAAGTGAGGAAATCCGAAAACGAAAATTATCAAGAAAAACCAAATTTTCCTCTTTCTATAGAAACTAACCAAACCAAGCTATTTGTTTTTTATAAGAATTATCATTTTTTAGATTGCCATAAATAAATTAAGAAAATTCTGACTGAGGGAAGTTGACGGAAAAAAACCTACTCTTCATGTTGCTTAAAATTGTCTCTTGTTATTATATTATGGACCACGCTTTGTCACAGGAAACTTTATTTTGAAACATAAGCAATTACTTCCATTTTCTTCACAATGTTTAACCCCGAGCCCTAATTAAAGCGAATGGTCATAGTGGATTTACCTTATGTCGGTACACTCATTTGCTGGGAAAGATGGAAGATGCTCTCGGTCGGCATTACGACGCATTTGGATACTCCGAACGAAAATATTGTCGCAGATACTCGACCGCTTTGATTAGTACACGGTACAATCAATTAAATAACTTTTAAATGATCTTATTGAAACAAACGATTTAACTTTGTCTTTGACACATCCTCTATCCAAAGTTTCTTATCTTGCGGCAATAATAAACTTCATCAATTACACAAATAATAATAGGTATCTTCAAATTTACGAAAAGGTACTTACATACTTCGGAAACCGAAAATTTGTTTGGCCACAAGCATGCCAAGTATACGAAAGTGCGGGTTGGTGGGAATTCACAGAGCGTTGTTAATGTCTCTAACTTTAGTTTTACTTTGACTTTGGATTTGATACATCATAAGACTGAGTGAAATTTTCTTTGAAAGCGAGCTGTAGTTACGTTTGATATACCCCGTTTGTGTTGTAATTGGAGAAGGAGGTTATCGGTTACCGTTTTGTAACGTACTTAGTACCTATTCAAATTGTTGTATGGAGAAAGAAGAAGACTGCTTGAAAAGTGGTGTAAAACGATGAACGAAAAAGGATTGGGATTTTAGAATCAAAAACCATCTACATAAATACCAAATACTAAACAAACCTTTTAAATTAAATGCTAATTTTGAAGGTCGTCATTTTCATCTTTAGGTGAAATCTTGCAACTAAATTTGAAAACAGTTATCCTCAACCAATTGAGCTGAAATTTTGCATACACGTTTAGTTTGAATGTTAATGCATGATTAGCTAAGTTACGTCATTCAAAATCCAATATGGCGGTCTCCAAAAGATGGCGGTTAAGTTATTTTTTATGCAGCCCCATGTTAAGGGTGTCAATTACAAGGGTTTGCGGAAAGAGAAACAAAATGACGTCACACACCTATATTTAAAGGCTTGTTTCTTGCTATAAGCTTGTTTTATTTCATATTTTTGCATTTTTGTAAATGTGTAAAAATGGCGAAACGAAAGATTTTAACTGTTAAGTAATTCAGATAACAAACCTGAATTTTGCTCAAAAAAGCCTTAATAAACGTTTATATTTTACCGATAGATACTTAATCAACTTCAGAAAAGATGCTCAATTTATAATTCGGATTTAATTTACTCCCATCAACGGAGACAGGATGTCAATACCGTTCGATCGTCAGTAATGAGTTTGTCTCGCTAAGAACGGGTTAAACATATTGTGGCTGTCTCTCTGTGCATTGACCCGAAATTAATATAACACCACGCCTGATATCCCCGAAGGCTTTGGCAGAGGTGTACCTAATAGTACATCCACATTTTGTCAATTATGTTTAAGCCCCATGAAATAGACCCTATTACCATCAAACGAGCATAAATCCAGACTCCATGGCTGCTACTGAGAAAGCCTAATAACACTTTTCCGGCCTTAGAATTGAACCTAGGAACTCATGCTCAGCAGTGCTTGCGCCCACTAGACCACTAGGCAACTGACCCAAAAATATAAAGTGATTTATCTCCACTTTCCTTAGAGCAAACACTTCACTATTCTGAATTGATTCTAACAAAAACTTAACAGAAATCCAGCAAAGTTTGCTCTCCTCTAGACACAAAAAACGCTAAGTATATTTGTTCAGAAATATTTTTCTTCGAACTCAAAATTCGGGTTGGGATAAAATGGTGCTTACTTTGTTTTGTTGGATTCGGTCAGACAATATGTGCCGTGTCTTATAAGAGTTATGAGACGATCGATCTGTGTTTCGGTAAAGGCCCTCTATTAGATGTTCAAGAGAATGTGATCATACTTCGTCATTCGTTTTTGGGACGCAAGCTGAAAGAGCAAGGCGATATCTCATGACGTCACGGTGTGTTGACGATTTATTGAGCTAGCTAAAGCGGCTTTGTTTTGTGGTATTACGGGGCTTTGCTCATGTACGTACACATCCGAAACGGTTTTTTTGACAGTAAAAAAGTTCCTCGTACTTTTGTGTGTAAATGTACACATTTGACATTTCGTTTTGAACCGTAAATTAATAAGTTCCTCATATTTTTGTATTTCAGTTCAGTGGAAAATCACTTCGAATTGAGACTTTTGTGATATTAAAATTGCGTTTGTAATAAAATGATACGGACGAATGAACTCGTAAAAAATATGAGTTTGTTGAAATCTACACTTTTTGAACTAGCCCGTTACAGACTATTTTTTGTTCATATTTAAATAATGTCGAAATTCACTGAGTCGATAAAGATAACGAGGTATTCTATGAACATTCGTATCTGATTGCCGACGTCATATTTTTAAATTCACGTTAAAAAAAAAAGGTTTTTGGTTAAAATAATTCAAGGATTTTATTCAATTTTAAATGAGCAGACGGGTAATAATTTTTTTTTTTTCGTTAATTTCCACACAAATAGAAAGAACGACAATGTAATATAATAGGACCCAGGTTTAAAAAAAATTACAATTTTAAAAACTGAAGAAAAATAAAGACTGTTTGCTTTCTAGTGCGTTAATAGATCGAATAAAAAACATCTGCATGGATAATTATCCGATGATAATCCGATAATTATCCGATGATAATCCGATAATTATCCGATGACAATCCGATAATTATCTGATGATAATCCCATAATTATCAAAGAAAATAATTATCTTGATAATTTTGAAACCAGCAGTTTTGTGCCTCACGGTTGCGGCAATTAGGCCCAGTTCAAATGCCAAACATCCAGTGCCTGACGCTCGTTTTCAACTGGACGTTTGTGTTATAAGGACGCATTAGGGATTAAATCTATTTTATAATGTAGGCACTAGCTTCTACCAGCGGCTTTCTCTACGTAACGTACGAAACTTGCTATTCCGATAGTCGTTTTAAACAGACTTCAAAAAAGGAGGTTATCAATTTGATCCGTGTAGATGTAATATTGTCAGAATTGCACATATTTTGTACATGAATAACTACTTTTTAGTTTCCTACCTACTGTGTTACACAGTAGTTACTTATGAGGTAAATATTTCTGGCTGGTAATATTTCTTCAGGCTGGCACACACCTCAAAAAATTGTTGGCATATTTACTTTAGATTTTTTTAAAGATTATTAATTTCGCCCTTTTTAGTTAAATAAATAAATTACGGTTTTGAAGTTGGTTAATTTTTTTTTAATTTCTTTTTTATTTACTAGTTTCGGAGATTACCTCCTACATCAAAACTTAAAAACTTTTCCTCATCAAAACTAGTGTATCTCATAGAGAAATCTTTCCTATTTTCCAGGGGTTACAAGCCTTCGTGACGTCATGCTTCTAGTACAGCCTTCTACAGTCATCAGGGGTGGCACAGCTGCGTTAATCTGTTCCCGAGATATGCAGGGGGCACCACTGTACTCAGTCAAGTGGTACAGAGGCAACCATGAGTTCTACAGGTATACGCCAATGGAAGAGCCTGATACGAGGGTGTTTGGACTGCCTGGGATTTATGTAGACGTGAGTATCATGAACTTTTATGCCAGTTTTATAAGTTATCCGAAGTCGGTGTGTGAGCCATCAGATTGTCCCTGTGCAAGAAAAAGATGACGCTGTACTGGTATTGCTTTCCATTTTTCGCAACGGAACAATGTTATTTTTAATATGCACAGTTCACACGTTGACTTTTATAAAATCAAAATCAAAATATTTTTATTTCACATAGGCCTACATCACCTACATGGGCACTTATGAAACGTCGACAAAAAGGTGCACGGTTCGGGTTGGTCGTTTCCTATGGAGAAAAACCGGCAAGAAACTCCATGGTTACTCTTTTAAAAATGATTAGTTTTACAATATTATCATGTTACAGCATTAGTACTCAAGTATGGGGGGACAGCATAGGCCCGACAATATAAGTCGTTGCTACACAAGAATAACGGAAAACAAGATAAGAGGTTAACAAAAGTTAACACACATCTAGGAATCTACAAGGCCTACACTGTTCACACATTCACAAACAATCGTTAAAAAGAGTCTATACAAAGGCAAGAAAATATTATAAAAGACTAAATTAAACAAGTGACAAAAATATTGTCTTCAGTGCTGCAACTATTCGCTATACGCTATGTATTCTTTTTTTCGACGGCATATTTTCTGAGTACTAGTGTTTGCAGCGCGTATAAGCTTGTAGATTATAATACCGTTTATTTCTCCAAATTGTCCCACTAACTCTTTTAAATATTTATGTAGCAGCCCAAAATCTTTTTGTTTCAGTTTCGATGCAGAACGAAATCTTTATTCTTTTGTTTTATTTTCGATTTAAACTACCTGAAGTCAAAGCAATCTAATCTCAATTCTCTATCACTCCAATCTACAAAATTCTGATACCTCACCCAAGAGCAACATAAAGATAATTAGGGTCTTTCCTTACCTTCCAATATGTTTTTCCTGCCCCGCCAGTGGCTCCCCCTCACGGACAGATTAAAGACTCTATTACACGGATGGATAGGACTCGATCACAGTAATCTAATTCTTTGAGTCACCTGCAATAAACAAAGAAAACGATCCTTGCTCAGTTGATTGGTTCGGATCAGAAATAGAATGGTGCACTGTTCTTGCAATTTGTTCTAATGATAGAAGCGATTATTTCGTTTAAGAGGGCTTGTTCATCGTGAAAGCTGTTTTTGTTTACTTGTACATAGCCACTTGTTGTCTTGTTATTTTGTCTTCTTGCTGTTCATTATTTTTTTTTAATATAGATTTTGACCGTAAGGGTGGTTTTCGCAGTGGAAGTGTAAACACAAACGTGCTGTTGACTATACTGCCAGGCTTAAAAGTTCTATAAATATGAGCATATTTTGATCATAGAGAACAGTGTACCTACATTTTTGGTTATAAAGTTGACCACAGTTTTGTTCTTTGTAGCATCGAAGCTACAAAGAAATAAATATAAGCACAGCCCATCATAAAAACATAACCAACATTGAAAATGGGCACAACGAAGTTCTAAAAAAGAAAAGTTTTATGGTCAATGTACCACAGTTTGGTGAGCAAACGTTCCAAAATTTAAACAAAGTCGAGCAGTTTCACGTTTGAATACGGTCAGCGAAAAAAGGAACATACAAAAGGCTGCGACGCGACAAAAATCTAGTACACATATTGTGTACCTGTTTGAAAACATTCCGAATTTCACTACCGACGGCACTAGTATAGTCTCACTTTGCTAGATTGAATCGATAAAGACTGGATCGGGATTGAAAACGATTTTCGAGGTGCGATCCGACGCCTGTATAGTGCCGTCTTTCTTTCATTACAGCGAAATGAGGTTTTTCACATCAGAATCTCTTTTATTGTAGAGGTGTTTAAAGGAAATATCTGTTGGTGGTGGATACTTTAAAATCCATTCCCGGATATTTACAGCACGAAGTGCATTGTGTTGAAATGTTTTTTATTTTTATCTTGCACCGAAAATCGACGATTTCAAACAGTAATTGTGTCTGCGATCCGGAAAATCTTACAAAGTGATACTTCTTGTTTAATGGACTGGAAATAATTAGATCTTTGGGTTGTAAATGGCACAGGACAATTTGATGAGTCCTTCAACGTTCTAAAGACGCTTTGTAGTGAATTTGTTGGCATTGATGATCTTAAAACGTTGAGAAAGTTCTGAATAATGCCGTTAATTTACTTGGTAAAAATCTTAAATTCATTGATTTACTGACTGATAACGCATATCCTTAGCTGCTGGCTCCACATAGCAAGACAGGAAGTTTTGTTCTAGAGTTCCTATTTTATCGGAAAAGAATATAAGACAGGACATTTGAAAATTCGTCCGCTAAATAAATTAAATAGGGGTTGAAAGTTCGTTGAAGAATGTAATCATTGCCGATGGGAAATTCCGTCGGGTGAATAGCTTGTGCGGACACTTAAGTTTATAATTATGTGTTTCTTGATGTTATTTTTAAGTTTTTTCTAACCGTTCGAATTTAGTAGCTACAAAAACATGATGATCATTCAAATTGCGAAGACATTATGGATATTTTCTTAATCTTCAGTTAGTAACTTTTAAAAAACACTTTTAATGGATCGCAGAAATTAGAATCTCATTAACATAAAAGCAAAACATTTTTGACAGGCGGTCAATAAACTCTGACCTCGCTTCTGAAACGAGTACAAATCAACTGGAAAATTAAATCGTCCTGTCGAAAATTAAAGTGAATTTGTTCCACAGATTTCCTAAAAGAATATAAGATGAACTAAATATCTCATCGTTGTTAATTTAATTATTGTAGTACTTACTGGATAATCTGGCCTACAATAAATCTAGATCAAGGATAAATTATGTTAAAGTTTATAACTGAAAAGGGAACTTTCAATAACAATGAATAATCTGAAGGAAAATCGCCATTATAATCTCACTTGACAGATGAATTATGATCGCAGTATGTTATTAGGAGCAGACAGGAGTACGCCAGTTATCTTTAATCAATTTACTCACGACAAACAATGTACAGCCAGAAGCACATGGGTATAGAATCATGTTTTGATTCATCAATTTGGTTTTCTTGAACATTTTTATGACTGATAAAATATGCTTGAAATCTTAGTTTTGAAATTCGGTATTTTAGAAATAATTGAAGGGAACGCCACTATATGTTCGGCGAATTTTCTTTTTTTAATGTTCCGTACCGTATTACTAAGACTTCGCTGGCTGTCTGTCTGTCTGTCTCCAGGCTGTATCTCATAAACCGTGATAGCTAGAAAGCTGAAATTTTCACAAATGATGGCACATTTCACATTGCGGCAATAGTAATAACTATTGCCGCTATAACAACAAATACTAAAAATTTAAAAAAAAAATATTAAGGGGGGCTCCCGTACAACAAATATGATTTTTTTGCCGTTTTTATAGATAATGGTACGGAAGTACGGAACCCTTCGTGCGCGAGTCCGACTCGCACTTGGCCGGTTTTATTTTCAATTCACAGACGAAAACAACTAATTGGAAGTAAAATAAAATAAAAAGCTCTTGTCCACACAAAATGCCTTGAAAATCCAACCACTATTAACTTCGTTCCATTTTTTTTTTGTCTAATGAATGATACTCGGCTCATTCTAAGAAAAGTGATCACTTTATTGAAGGAATTTAAAAAAAAAAACATTTTCTAAAGGGTGTGAAATAGGGTATGTAAACTTCTATTGAAGTTAGTCATTTTTGTCGCTGAGACATATGATGTCGGGCACACGGTTAGTAAGAGAAAAGGGAAGTAGAACACTATCGTCTACAGGGTGTATAAGGACCCTTCAGGAAGCCGTCAACCAAGCATTATGTACATCAATCTAAGTAACTTTACGCAAAAATTATTGCTCGAAAACGACTTTTTTTATTGGGGTGAAAAATCAAGTTTTACGGTAGGCCTCAATGTAACGCACTCAAAACATTGTGTTGGTGGATGGATTGAATGGTATGGGGATCGTAGAGATGTTTAAAGTAAAGTTCTTACATTAAAAAGTTGTATTTAGAAAAAAAAGTGGAAGAGTTGCAACTTTGACCCCAATATCTCTGTAGCGGCACTACAAAAAAGTACTACAACAACATAGAACCAAAAGTACTACAGCGCCATCTATGACGCAGACGATAAACTAAACATCGAAATACATCTAAATCCTTCATCGCGCAAGTAAAGATATTCGCGATTTACGACTATATAGAAGAACCCGACAACAACTGTCGGGCAGTAGCCCACCAGATATAACACCCGTCTGGTCGGAGGATCCTCCCTTTTCTATGGGAATGAAGAACTTTACACCCTGTTCTTCATACCCCCAAATCTCCGTAACTAGAAGGTTCCCAGGTATGGTCTAAAACAATAAAAATATCACAATGATGGAGAGAACAAGTGCCTTTCGGCTTCGTTAAGGGTTTTGTTGCACCCTTTATATTGCCCTTTGAATTAGATCTCAAAACTATACCGTAATATTTTGTCGAATGCCTCATTGGTCTCGTAATTGCAAGGCTGATTGGCGGTTGGGTAATATGGTATTGGGTTTTGCAATGAATTTCGCAGAAGCCACCCAGATTTCAGATTTGTTCCTGTTTAATGGCATTAAGCTCGCCATGGGACTTATTAAACGTAGCTGGCAAAAAGTGGGTGTACGTTAAGCACATCTCTGCTCACAACTTTCGGGATTACTTACGTGATGTTAATGTTATGTTTGTTATAATACATAATAAGGATTTGTAATTGGCTTCCTGGTGACTATTATTCCCTTTTTGTTTGTTTTTAGGGTTCTGTACCCAAAGGGTAAAACGGGACCCTATTACTAAGACTTCGCTGTCTGTCTGTCTGTCCGTCTGTCTGTCTGTCTGTCTGTCTGTCTGTCTCCAGGCTGTATCTTATAAACCGTGATAGCTAGAAAGCTGAAATTTTCACAAATGATGTATTACTATTGCCGCTATAACAACAAATACTAAAAATTAAAAAAAAAATATTAAGGGGGGCTCCCATACAACAGATATGATTTTTTTTGCCGTTTTTATAGATAATGGTACGGAACCCTTCGTGCGCGAGTCCGACTCGCACTTGGCCGGTTTTTTATTAGCTGTAAGTCTTCCATGTACTAAAATAAATAAATAATGAATTAAACTTCTTTCCACGGTGATTTTCAGATGAACAGATCGAACGGCACTCAGGTGCTGCTTCGAAGACTGGACTTGACGTTAGCTGGCAACTTCAGCTGCGAGGTGACTGCGGACTCCCCGTCCTTCGCCACGCAGATCGCTACCAAGTTTATTGATGTTATCGGTAAGAAGCTCTTTGGAATTTTTATTCCATTCATGTCATTGCATTAAATGCACTTCACCAGGAAAAGTTTACAGATGACCCGATACACCTGCCACCATCAGCGAGACATTTGAGTGAGCATGACATTCTCTCGGCCACCAGGGCACATTCAAGTCAATGAAAGATGACTAAATGTAAATGGTAGCTTTGCAGTACATAGTACTCACACATGTGCTATGCAATTATATAATACTAAGAGATTGAATCTATACACTTATTACTCGTCATCTCAGCAGTCACTTCCTTTTTTCCCATAACATCCTTGAGACAGTCCATCCATCGTTTCTTTGTTCTTCCTCTATTCCGCTCATCCACATTCATTCTCAAAACTTTCCTCACGACATTTTATTCATTCCTCCGCAGCACATGCCACGACAACCCTTACTTATTTACTTATTACTACACAACTTTTCAGTCACCGACGCCACTTTCAGACTTTCTCTTGTTTAATCATATTTTCTTATTTTATCCATTCGCATAACACCACACAGTAGTATTCTCATCTCAGCCACATGCAAAAATGCCTTTCATTCCTTTTGTGGTCCTACATTCTGATCCACACAAAAAAGTTTTAGTTTTCTACTAGTTCTAATGAATTTCATACCTAAGTTAATGTTGTGTTGTGTGTGTATTTGTTATATAAACGGTGTGGAACGGCTGTTTTTTTAATAACTGATGAAAAGTTTCTACGTCGTGGTGCAGAATGATTTACTGAATACGTGGTAACAGTTTTTGCGTCGGGTCCCTTCCACCGTGTATAATGTAATTTTTTACAACTATGTTGGGGTCGGCTTCCAGTCTAACCGGATGCAGCTCAATACCAGTATTTTACATGGAGCGAGTGCCTATCTGACCTCCACAACCCAGTTAGTCCTAGGTTATAGGATTCCCCTTGGTAAGACTGGTTGTCAGACTTTCGGGCCACTGACTACTTGTAACGACTGTCAAAGATCCACAAATGACAGTCCGGACCAACGGCATAACGTGTTCTCCGATTCACGGAGTAAACTCGGTATGAAATGGGTGGTCACCCATCCACGGACCAACTTAGGTAAGCACGGCTTCACCTAAAGATCGACCCTAGCGGCTGGTCTTATTTAGCCACGAGCTCCTAAAGATAAAGGTGTGGTAGACTTAAGAAAAGCAATGCAATGCAGTGTATGCTCATGGAGCAAAATAATACGTTGGTAACAATGAAGTATCCTACCACACAGACAAAATACGTACCTATGACTGCAGTGTATGTAGTCACAATGTATCCACTCAATTTATCCCAGTTATCGAGATAGTTTATAGCCACGGTAACAGGTGGAGCAATTTGTCGCTATTTCAAAACGACGCGCTTTATGGTTTATTATTTATCGAATAGACTGTCGCTGTATTAGGTACTTTGTTTTCTGCACTGCGTAGGGGAACTGTCTTACACTAATATTGTAAGGAGTTCAATATTGTAAGTTTGGATGTAGCTGGTAGTCTCTGGAACTCCTCATCCGATATCTTTTTTTCGCTTAATAAACTACTACTATTGCCGACTGCCTGATATGATTTATGATAACCCAGGAAACTTCATTTAGATGAAGTCGCGCATAAGGTAATTAGTACTAAGAAGTGCGAGTTCGACTCACGTGGAGAGGGTTCCGTACGTTAATTATATTATCTATATTCTGTAAAATGTTTTAAATCTAAGATTTCTTATGTTTTCCTGTAATCTATAGGCAAAGAACTATTTTTTGTATTTTTTCAACATTTTCACCAATTTTCTTAAATAACTTCAAAACTATTTATCTATATAAAAAAAAATATAGAGCCCTTTCATTTGATAATATATGTAACAATTTACCCCAATTCTAATTTACCGGCAAATTTAATGTCGACGTGTATCTAAAGACTTTTTCAATATACTTACGAAGAAATAAAAAAAAACATTATTTTTGGTAATAAAATTATTAAGAAACTATGATTTTATTTCCGTTTTTTGCGGTTTGCCTTCGCAAGTTGATGGAGAAGCAAAAACCAGCCTAATATAAAAAAAGAAAATGCTAATATTTCTTAATTTAAAGTTGTTGTTTCTGTCTTCCATTTATTTTATTACCATTTATGAAAAGGCAATATTATTCTATCTTCTACCAAAACTACGACAAAATGATAAAGATCAAATTCAATAAACTTTAGGTACACTTCAAAACAATTTCAGTCAAGTGTCGGCCACAAAAAGATATCCCGACACTTATTAAATAACTACTCGACTTTCCGAATTTAAATTATAACCGTTACCACTTTATAGTCTCGAGTACTTAAACGACCCCTTTGTTGCCTTAACTCAATTTCGGAATCTTAAGTTAAATATTACATTTGAATGATGAAATAAAAAACTTTTAATTAACCGGGAAGCCATCAAAATAGCCTTAAGTGGTCGGTTAACTGAAACTGGAAGGAGCAATGAAGAAGGTTAAGAAAAGTTTTTCATGGAGACATTGTTGGTATACTAACTTATTATAATGGAGAAAGAAAGATTGATCTTGTTGATGACACACAGATTGGGAAATTATTCAGCTAGACATAGGTAACAGGGTGATATTTACAGTAATTAGTCTTATAATGTTATTTTTTATTTCAATTTAAAGACAAAGTATGTTTAACCGCGTTTGCCTAGATCAGTTCGTGGATGGGTTACCCTCTATTACATACCGAGTTTCCCCGTGCCTCAGAAAACACGTTAAGTCGTTGGTTCCGGCTGTCATTTGTAGATCTTTATCAGTCGTTACAGGTAGTGGCCCGAAAGTCTGACAACTAGTCTTGCTAAGGGGTTTCATATTATCTTTTAGTAACTGGGTTGTGGAGGTTAGATAGGCAGTCGCTCCATATAAAATACTGGTATTTAGTTGTATCTGGTAAGACTGGAAGCCGACCCCGAAATAGTTGGGAAAAGGCAAGGCAGATGATGAATTGAAAGACAAAGTAAAACCTGACTTGTATAGCTGAGGAAGGATCTTTTGATGCGGTCTAGCATCGCTATCTTATCCATTTCACAGCACAAGGTCATAATGTTTACCAAAAGCACTATGAACGTCACCCGAGCTCTAAAAGATTCAAGCATTTTGAACGTGAACAGATTTGACATTAAAAAAAAACGTACGGTGTAGGTCAAAAGAAAACGCATTATTACACAATTATTAAGTGCTATTGTACCTTTTTAGGAAAATATCTGCAACAAAGATTACAAAAAACGTTATTCGAATTGAAAATCTAAGTGAAATAAGGTGCATTCTCAATTTTTCTTAATGAACTGAGATTTTGTTTGTCGTGTTATGTAGGGTAATATTAAATAACACTTTTATACTCAAATAAACTCATGGTTTTGTACCAAGTTATGCACTCAATTGGACCTAAATTAATCTTTTCTGTGCATTAACAATAAGTAAATGAGATTAATAAAATTTCTGCTAATTGCGATAATTGTTTTTTTCCTTTGGTCGCAAATTGCAACATCCATTAAGAGGTGGAGGTGTGCCCTCGCCGTAATTAGGTCACGCGAAAAAGTATTTATGCTGAGAAGAGCTCGCAGGTACTACCGAGTTCACTGATGACGGTCTGCTACTTTACACCCTTAGGCCCTAAGTAAAAGTAGTAGTAGTAAGTAGTATGGTGTTGACATTGACGATTTTGACATTATTATCAAATCAAAAAAATCAAATCAAAACATTTATTAAACAGATAATACAATCCAATTTGTTAGTAATAATACATACACATCTTAAACACTAGTGTTTGGTAATAGTTACTAATAATGTCAAAATCACCATTAATCATGTCGAAATTATTAATATTCATTATTTCAAGGCACGATTTGACGGTAACACTTGTGTTGTGGTCCAGTGCCTGAGTATTAGACCTTCCGCCCTGTCGACCACAGTGACCAAGATGCTATTGGCACTGCACCGCACCCAACGTGCCTCTGCGAACATCCCTGATGCGCTACAGCATCGTTGTAACCCCAGCAACGCCCTTATTATTTCCTTTATTTATTTTTACACAAATTTCATAAATTTTCAAATATTCTTTTAAAAACAATATAAAAAAAAAACATTTAAAAATATAAAAAAAATTGTAGCCCACCGGTATCGGGAACAGGGTCCAAGCTACCGGCGGTCAGGGCTCTAGAGAGAGGAACCTCCTAACAATACGCGCCGTCTCCAGGAGTACCGCTTTCTGAATCAAGCCCTTGATCCAGTTGCCTAACGAGAGCCTCCTCAGATATTGGTCGAGGCTCTTGGCAATTAAGCCATGGGCTGACACGACTATCGGCACAATGATCGCTGAGTCCACATCCCACATGTCCACAACCTCGCGAGCCAATCCCATTATTATTACCTAATTAATTTGACATGATTACCTAATGGTGATTTTGACATTGTTTTTGATGATTTTTTACTATTAACTCGGTAGTACATACCGCATGGAACGATATCAGGGATAAGATTATCAGTATGAGAAAGCGAGACAGTGTTATTCAAATGTCAGTGTCAATGAAGCAGAATCAAGATAATTATTTGAGGCAGGAGAGCAAATCTGAATTTCAATTTAAATAGTGCATTATTTTAGTCGATTTAACAAACCATGTTTCCACTAGCATGAGGTCCTGTGTCCGAGTCGGGTCAGGAAAAAGTGTTGTTGCATTTTTCCATTTGGAATTTCTCAGTATCAGCCACGGAGTCTTGATTTATGCCCGCTAGCCGGCGAAAGGCTCACCCCCTATTACATGGGACATAAACATAACTGCACTACTAGGTACACCTCTGCCTTACCCTTCGGGGATTACAGGCGTCATGTTATGTTATGTCTCAACTAGGTTACAATATAAATATGAGTATCGTGTGGAAATTAAACTCCGACATTGTTGGTCAACATACCTGCCAGGTACCCCTCGCTAAAGGCAATCCTGGGGGGTTACTATGACGTCTTAAAGCAGGATTAATTCCAGTGTGGGAAAGAGACAGAGCTACACAGGTCATCTAGTGCGACCTCTTTCCCACAATGGAATTACTCCTGAAAACGTCATGGTAGGCCACCTGATCTTCTGCTGGTACCTGAGATGGTTGGTGTAATCGGCGTTTGATCAATCGTAATGTTTAAAGTTCCATACTTTATGAGTGTGGTCATGATTAAAATAATTATTATCAAAAACAACAACGTCTGCTGCCTCTTTGTTGTCAAAAAAAAACCATCTCAATAATTGAATGAAAAGTTTACTTAACTCAGTAATTTTCAACGGACATTTGGTCTTCAGTTTTACGTCGTTCAGTAAAAGTTTTACAGTGTCATAACAATTTTACTGTCTCCTTCATAATTGAGCAATCGAGGCAACATTTTTAAAGATTTGGAAGTGTTTGTGATTTTTAATTTTGACTTTATAGCCTAAAACAACTGCTTTGTTCGTCTCGTGGTCGGAAGTCTTTACATAATTAATCGTTTTTTTTTAGTCTTCCACACTAAGAATTTTTACTGTATCCTGTGTGCGTTTACAAACATTTAAACTCCATACACAAACAGCCAGACCCGGAACAACTACCTACTACAAACGGCCATACAAATATTTAGTCCGTGCGGGAATTGAACCCACGACACGCAGCGCAGTAGTCGCTCAGCCATGCGCCAACCGTGCCGTTTTGTAACCATCATTAGTAGAATTCTTCATTACATGTGGAAAATTCGTCCGGGAAGGAGTCTACTACCAGCAAATCTACACATTTTTATCTCCAAGTTGTGTCGATGTGTTTAGGGAAATGAGTCAATATTTCAGTTTTAACTCTTGACATTGTAACACACTTGCGATGCCTCTTGTTTGGTAAATGTCGCGTTTACTTGCTTAAGTTTGACGCAAATCTAAAGAAAAAAATATCTGAAGAATGTCCTAGCTACTTTATGCTACTGTATCCAAGAAAGACATAAAAAATAGTCTAGCTGGACATAGGCCTCTCCCAAATTCATCATCTGCCTAGACAATTAAACCAACCATTAAACAATCACCACCCATTAAATAATCTAGACTAAAATCATTCTATCCATTATGGGTCCCGACTATTGCTGTCCCAATCGGGTTTTTTTTATTATTTAAATTTTTAAGTAAGACATAACTGAATTCAATTTCCTCCACAGCTGCATTCCCACTAACCCCAACACAATTTCGGAAGGTCCTAATTCCATTTCGCGAAGTGTTTGCCCATAACAGTTTCAGTATTGTTATTTTATGGAGCATAAAGTTCGCGATATCAGTACAGTTATCGCCGACCGATCTTGTATTTATTAGGGATTGGATAGGCTAAGTTTCAGAACATCCTATAGTTTATAATGGAATAGCTTGTCTATGGTTGTTGTGTTCCTGTTTTACTTGGATTTAAGGGGCTATTAGGGTTTTTAGAAAGGGGTGCAATTATTATAAAAGTTTATTGATTATGAAAAGGGTAACGTTATTATTATATTGGACCAATAAAATTCTATTAGCAATAAGACCCAAAGTGTTTACTTGATTTTCACAATAACATAATTTGTTATTGAAATGTTTTTATGGTGTTCAATAAAGAGACTTCTAAAAGAGGGCCGGAATTTGAATACAAATACTGAAACTCTCTTTAGGTATAGCAGTCTTGAGTCTAGTAATACGACCTACCTGAATGTACAAAAACGGCTATCGAATACCCGTATGTTTTAATCTCGACCGATATTTTTTTCGAGATCCCAAACACAATTTGTTTCAAGAAATTCGGTAAATCTGTACCTGTTTTTCACGAAAACATTTCTGCATCGAGATTTTAACCCTATTGTACTACCACCTACAGTGTGTTGTTTTATCCAGCAATATAAAACGTTGCAATATTTTTGTATCAAACATTTTGTGCGCACAACTCCTATATAACCCATTTACGAAAACACATCGCGTCCTTATTTTCAAATTATGTTTTCGGAAGGAAAACATATATCTTCGATCTTGTTTTATTAGTAAATAAAACCCTGCTGTAGAAACAGAGGAAAACAAACATAGTGTGTTGTGTTTACATATTTTGTGACTGATGTAGTTTTCATATAGACATATTCGTTTCATCAAATGTGTTTGTTCCATTTGAATCTCAGCAACTGTTCGTATGTTTATGTATAAATTCAGTGTATATACGTAGGTAGTGCCTAGCTAACAATATATTTCTGTGATTGGAGACAAGTATACTCAGTCTTAACATTCTTACCGCTGGCACACAGGTCTCATCTCCTATAACTTTCATCGACATCGAGCCCTAACTAAGCAAGCATTACTGCCGCTAATAAGTTATTTGTGATGAACATAAAGGGCAAAAGAAGGAACATGGATGGGTTTTAATCAGTAAAAGTCTGATACTCCCTTTCGCTCAGCCCAGAGCGGGAGGAGTCATTTGATGATTTCGCATCCCAAAAAAAAAGGGTGCGACCTTACGACCGACTCGTAAACCTGATACCACTGGTCCACCTGTCCAGTTGTCCATGGCTCCTATCTGATGACTTACCTATACTGTTTTACACCAGTTTATTTAATAAACAAGGTTATTCTGTTCATTTTAACCGACTTCCAAAAAGGAGGAGGTTCTATGTTCGATTGTATGTACGAGTATTTTGTTTTTTATGTATGTACACCGATTTTTCAGTCAATTGTACACCGATTTTAAAAACGGTTTTTTTTTTCGAAAGAATATACTCCTGAGTTGGTCTCATTGTCATTGTCAAATCCCAGGGAAATCGAGGGTAACCCTCAAATTTTATAGGCACGTATTACGTGTTTCATGTTTTTTTTATAGCTATTCAGGTATCTGGGAGTCATCGCCTCATGTTGATGAGCTGATGATGGAAGGTATAACTCCTTAACGGTTAGGAGTTGGAGGATAATTCTTTAGTAAAATATTAACTGTGGACCGATTTTCAAAATCCTTTTTTTATTCGAAAGAGTATATTGTCCTGTTCTGACCTTGGACTTCTGAGATATGGAACGGAACTCTTCAATAATAGACAGCAAATCTGTCGTGATTGCTGTAATCGCTTGGATCTTTATTTTTTACGCAACATCATAGCATAACATCACGCCTGTAAGCTCTAAGGGGTTCGCAGATGTGCACAGTACACCCACATCAACAAAAATCACCGACTGCAGAAGCTAAAATTATTTTTCACTTTTTTCAAGTCAGTATTATTTTTTGCAAAAAAGTTTTTACTAATATAATGCAAGTTATATTTCTCTTATGTCGGTAGACACGAAATGTATGAAAATACGGCATTTCACGGTAGAAAGATATTTAAGCTAGCGGGCAATGTTTGAATGAAGAAGGTAGACTCTTCTGAATGCACCAGACGCACTCAAGTATCGTCACTCGTTTTCATCCACCCCAGACTGCTTCGAAGCGAGCTGTGTGGGGTTAATCTAGTATTCTGAATGCTCGTTCAAAATATTTTGTCTTAGTAAACACGTACAGTAGGACGAGTGGTTTATAATGTAAAGGTGTGGATATTAATTGTTTTTGACTTTTCAAACTAAGCCAATCTTGATTTTGTCCAAGGAAGTTTCTTGTCCATTCTTCTCCATAGAGATCTACGCTTTAGAATGGACAACTACAGTACGTTCACAAGTTATTATGCCTTGTAACTGCGACTGGGGCTTCAGCTTTTTGTTTTCATGATATTCAAAAGTGCCTGTAATGTTCTAATTGACATAAATGCTTTGAGTTTGAAAGACGCAAAGGTAAACATCGATAAGATAATCGACGGCGTTACGGCCGGGGACTATAGTTTCAACGTTCAAAAAGTGCTTATACTTCAATTAAGTAACGTTGATTTTAAATTGATTTTTTTAAACAATAAAGCTACGACGCAAATGACACCACAAGCAACAGATAATACGTTCATATTGCTCGTCTTTTTCCAATTTATTCTAACATTATACAGATTTCAGCGCAATTCTCCGCTTTCAAAGCCAGTTTGTGCAGATTATTAGTTTAGCACCAAGATCGCGTTACAAAAGCCAATTATACCATCTAATCAGACCTCCAGGCTATTAATGAACCTCGAATATTATGTTTTCCTGGTATCACATGCACGAGTGGTTCATAATAATATCTCTTGCTTTGATAGCTAGCAATATTGTTTTCTTGTACATAACATAACATCACGCCTGTATTGCCTAAAGGGCACGGCAGTGGTGTACCTTATAAGGTATACCTCTGCCTTACTACCCTTAACTATTATTACTTCGGGACTTAAATATAACTGGCAAAATGTGGGTGTACAAATAGTACACCCACATTAAAGATTTTTTTAGAGAAACTCACACACCACACCACATTAGAGATTTTTTAATTTGATGTAATAGGGGGCGAGCCTATTGCCATCAACCGACCACAAATCCAGACTCCGTGGCTGCTACTGAGAAATTCCTGATGGAAATACCCAATGACACTGGCCGATCCGGGAATCGAACCCAGGACCTCATGCTCAACAGTCCTACTTGCGACCACTAGACCAACGAGGCAGTTTTCTAGTAGAAGTATTTTAATGAAAATGTTTATTATAAACATAGTCTAGTCGAGGTCAGTTATCTGAGCTTGTCGTGATTTAAGCAATAGGGTATTACACACATTTTTAAAAAGTGTCTCAATTAGATTCAATAGTGCTAATGAACCACAAAAAAATTCACAAAATTTATATTCAATCGTTATGTGCCTTAAAATTGCATTTAAATTTTGCATTTTGAAAATGCAAAATTTAAATGCAATTTTAAGGCACATTTCGCGCGTAATTTGACGAAAACGCTGGACGCAGTGGACGCCATATTGCTCTGTGGTCATGACGTTAGTTGGCTGTGTAAACAAATGCAGTGATATTTTGTAAGTTATGTTAATTGTTTAAATTTTTAAAATGACACTTCTAAGTTTACATAGCCGTATGACGTAATAACATGGCGACTACTATTTACTGGTGTTAAGAAACAGATTAAAAAAACTGAAACCTTTTAATTGAATTTTAAAATTTAGTTTGCTATTTTATGAACTACTGCTTTTTCCTTTTACTTTCCGACTGCTTTTTGCTTAAGCTATCTCAATAATATATTTTTATATTTTTTTTCCATATAGAGTAAAATACTTTATTGATAAGGAATAAAATCAGCTTAATGATGTTCCAGTGCTGGGACATAGCCATCTTTTCTGTGACAAAATAATTGTGGATCACTGGATTCATAATTATTCACCAAGCGCGGGCCAAGTGTGGGTTGGTGGATTCTGATTGTTGATTCTGGGGTATACCGGTTTCCTCACGATGTTCTCCATCTCCGTAAAATATATTTAAGTCCTAGGTCAAATCATCTTCATCATCTGCGTAGCCTTTTCCCAACTATTTTGGGGTCGGCTTCCAAACTAACCGGATGCAGCTGAATACCAGTATTTTACGTAGAGCGACTGCCTATCTGACCTCCACAACCCTGTTAGTACTAGGTAATACTCGTACGATATCATTGGTAAGACTGATTATCAGACTTTCGGACCACTGACTATTTTTTTTTTGGGATGGGAAATCGTCAATGACTTGGTCAAATAAATATCCAAATGTTAGCTATTTAAACTCTAAATACTATAAGTTTATGTATTTTTAAGATATTTACAGTATTTTTTTAAATTACACAAATGTATTAGGTAAAATTAGTAAGATATTTGACTTGTTTAAAATGCTAAAATGGCGCTAACGGATATTGCGATGTCGCTTGACTATTTGTCTGGTAGAGGGGGATTTTAGAAGTTCGAGGCAGCGCCATTTTAGCAAGGGAGTAGTGGTTGAACTGTGGAAGTGTAATGAGCTCTGTAATACGTGTGTAAGTACAGTGAATTGTAATAATATAATTATAAATGTAATGTTGTAGTTCATTATTTTGTGCTTATTTTTGATGGTCTGATACCCAGTAAATAAATCATGCTTATCTGTTCTAATGCAAGGTTTTTATTTCTCTTTTGCTCTGGCTAGTCTTACACAAATATGTCTTGATTTTCCTGACTAACTACCATGTCTGGCAAAATGTTTGTAGGTATAGTGTAGGTGAACTGTACAAGCCTCTGGATAACCCTAAGGGGAAATAACAGCGTGATAGTATGTTAGGTTTTAAGACCACAAATGAGGTGTATAGGTAGAGATTGTTAGAAGCTATTTACTTGTTTTTTTACAGACGCATGGGTCAATCTCCAAGGTAAAGCAGTGCTTCCCTAGGTCGGTCCGTGGATGAGTGCTCATCATAACATACCGAGTTTCTTCCGTGCCTTAGAAAGCACGTCAAACCGTTGGTCCCGGCTGTCATTTGTAGATTTTTGACTGTTGTTACGCGTAGGCAGAAGCACGAAAGTCTGACCACCAGTCTTACCGGACATTAACCAGTTACTGGGTCGTGGAGGTCAGATAGGCAGTCGCTCCATGTATAATGCTGATACCTATTCAGCTGCATCCGGTTAGACTGGAAGCCAGCTCCCACATTGTTTGAGAAAAGGCTAGGCAGATGATGATTTATTTTATTAACGTTGGATGTATATCTTATGATTTCATTTCAATTATTTCGTCAACAATTTTCACATCGTGCCAAACTTTTAGATTAATAACTAACGCAACACACAATAATAGTATTACGAATATACAGGGTTATTTGTAAAACACCAGTAACCTCTTAAGAGGTCATTGTACTCATCATTATGAACAACTTTTACTATGGGACCAAACCTGAAATCGCGAAAAAAAAATCAGCTGTTCCCTACATTTTGACGAGTTAATCGATCATAAATGTAGGGAACAGCTGATTTTTTTTCGCGATTTCAGGTTTGGTCCCATAGTAAAAGTTGTTCATAATGATGAGTACAATGACCTCTTAAGAGGTTACTGGTGTTTTACAAACAACCCTGTATAGTGAGAACTAATAAACAAACAGCATTGATATTCCGGTAAAAGCACGGACATTGAAATCAAGTGGGTCCCGTAGGATCGAAATATTCATAGATGTGCACGTATTTTAGGATTCCCATCTCCATTTGAATAACTTGTATTTTGTTAGGATTCAATTTAGTATTTACGTTTACATTCAATGGAAACCCCTACGGATTTAAAAAGGAACTAATGATGTTGTGTTGCTATATACAGTCGTTACGCGCGTGCTTTAGCAGGCGGTCGCGGATTAAGTACGAAAAACATGTCTGTGACAAATGTGAAAACGTTAAAGTGCACTACGTGTAATATTGTAATTTCGGAGGTCCTAGCCTTTATAAGAAATAGGCATGACGTCGTCGACAACGAGAGCCTTATAAGGATTTGTGCGTCTGCGTTCTCAGAAGAAGACATTGATGAGGCAAAGAAGCTGTTGTTTACATCTACAAAAACACTGCAAAAATTAGTATCAAGGCGCAAGAACAAAAAACAGAAGGACTTGGAAGATATGATTTCTGTGTTTAAAACTATGGATCCAGAGCAAATTCCGGTATTTGTGGCCTATGATCTACATAAATTACCGCCGATTTGTTTCGATCATGTTGACGTGACTAAGTTATTAAAAGACTTATTGGTTTTAAGGGCCGACATTACTGACATCCAAGAAAATTACGTGACTAAGGGGGAATTTGAGGAGTTAAAATCAAATTCTAAACAATTAAATAATCAAAATCACAGTTCGAACGTGAATATCAAAAGAGGAGGGTATGTCGCCCGGAATGTAACAGCTGATGTTCAAACTCAACCGAGTATCACTCGTACGGTGATGAGTCACGAACGAGCGAGCAAGGTGTCGCGCACTCCCTCTCGCACGCAGCAGGATCGAGAGCCCGAGACACAACATCAGGCGGTCTCCCTCACTCCACAAAATCTGACTATCATTGATAACGGCGACTCCGCGCTTGCTGAGCAACAACAAACCATGGCGCAAATAGTAAGCAATGGCAAGTCGAACGAAAATAAGCTGAAAGATGAATGGATCTTGGTACAAAAGCGGAACAATAACAAACGCTTTGCTGGGATGACAGGAAAAGCAGTTTCTAATATGACAGGAAAATTTAGAGCGGCTGAATTAAAAATCCCGTTGTTCATATCGCATGTCAATAAAGAGACTACGGAAACTGACATTTGTGAGTACATAAAAATGAAGTCCAATGAAACAGTTACTTTAGAGAAAATTACTATGAAGAAAGAGAGGCCATATAATGCTTTCAAATTATTTATACCAAAACTTAAAATAGTCACTTTTTTGGATGACAACCTATGGCCGGAAGGTATAACCTTTAGACGGTTTATTCATTTCAAGAATGGCAGAGACACCATGTCGGTGATTAAGGATGCAAATAAACAACTCACTTAATGGATATAGCAATTAGGAACGTGAAATTTACGACATTCAATTGTAAAAATATTGTTAGATCAGCTGATTGCGTGCGAGAATTATGTGAAGTTAGTGACGTCATAGCATTACAAGAGACCTGGCTGCTTCCTCATGACGTAGCATACTTGGGGAATCTACACAGTGACTTCGCGTATACTGGCAAATCCGCCGTTGACACATCAGCCGGAGTTTTAATTGGAAGGCCTTATGGTGGAGTGGCACTGTTGTGGAGAAAGACTATGTTCCAAACAGTTACCGTGTTGTCGTGCCAAAGTGATCGCTTAGTAGCTATTAAGATTGACTATGCGGATAGTTCTCTATTGGTGTTTTCAGTGTACATGCCTACAAATTCGACAGAAAATTTAATAGTGTTTACAGACTGTCTCAGTGAGATAATAGCAATATGTGAGAATAGTGATACGGAGTCTGTATTTGTATTGGGGGATTTTAATGCGCATCCCGGTGAACGTTTTGCAAGCGAGTTAATGACGGTGTGCGCGGAGCAATTGTGGTCATGTGTGGACATGGAATTGTTGCCGCAGGACACGTATACGTTTGTAAGTACCGCAAATGGTGCATCTCGATGGCTAGACCACTGTGTGGTAAGTAGTGCTGCGAGACATTTAGTTGTGAATGCGTCTGTTAAGTATGATGTGTACTCATCTGATCACATTCCGGTGATAATTGAATGTAATTTAAAGTTAATTATACCCAAATTAGTATCCAAAATAAATAAATGTAATAAAATTATATGGGGTGATAGGGATAATAATATAATTGTTGAATACTCTAGCTATTGTCATTCCAAATTAAAATTTATCGATTTTCCTATTGAACTCATTAATTGTGCTCATGGAATGTGTTCTGATACTCACCACTGCACACTGTTAAACCAGATGTATACTAGTTTGGTTAATATATTGACAGAGGGTGCTGAGCTTACATATGTGGGTGGTGGAAATGGTGTAAATAATAAGAAAAAATATGTACCTGGTTGGAACATGCATGTTCGTGGCGCTCACGAGGAGGCTCGACTGTGGTATCAAACTTGGCTTTTGCACAATAAACCCAGGACAGGGTATATTTATAATAATATGTGTAAATTTCGAAACATATTTAAAAGCAAATTAAAATACTGTCAAGATAACGAACAGCAAATAATAATGGACATAATAGCAACAAACCATTCAAAGAAACAGTTTGGATCTTTTTGGAAGTCCACAAATCGCTTGAATCCAAGGTCGAGCCGCCCTGTGAGTGTGGCGGGTGTGCATGAACCGACAAGTATAGCCAATGCTTTTAGACAACATTTTAAGGTTGATTCAATACATCAATTAGATTCAATAGATCAGACTCAGATGTTCGATGCTGAGACCTTTTCAGATGACGTTGTCTTCCACTTCACGGCAAAGGAAGTTGCATCGGTGATATCGGGAATGAAAAGAGGTAAGTCGCCCGGCCATGACGGTCTTAGCATCGAACATCTGAAACACGCTGGCGTGCACCTGCCGCGAGTGTTGGCCATGTTTTTTAACCTTTGTGTTAGTCACTGTTATTTGCCGAATGACCTTATTTACACTACTGTAGTGCCTATTGTTAAAAATAAAACGGGGGATGCCTCTGAAATTTCCAATTACAGGCCTATATCATTGGCGACTGTCATAGCCAAGGTGCTGGACAGTCTGCTTGACAAGCAGTTATCAAAGCATATTATATTAAACGATCGTCAGTTCGGCTTCAGACCAGGACTCTCCACTGAGAGTGCTATTTTATGCCTCAAGCAGACTGTACAGTACTATACTGACAGGAAAACGCCTGTATTTGCCTGTTTTCTGGATTTGTCAAAGGCATTCGATCTCGTTAATTATAAAGCACTGTGGCGTAAGCTGCAAGAAGAAACTACCCTGCCTAGTAACATCATAAAATTGTATAAATATTGGTATAATAATCAACAGAACAGTGTGAAGTGGGAGGGCTCGTTTTCCGATGTGTATCGGTTGGAGTGCGGGGTGAGGCAGGGGGGATTGAGCTCGCCTCGACTTTTTAATCTGTACATGAATCAGCTGATCGTTGAGCTCAGCAACACTAATATCGGTTGTCATATAGATGGGGTGTGTGTTAATAACATTAGTTATGCCGACGATATGGTGTTGCTGAGCCCATCGATCGGTGCCTTGAGGCGACTGGTGTCGATATGTGACGCATACGCGGTAGCTCAAGGACTCAAGTATAACACCAAAAAGAGCGAAATAATGGTTTTTAAGGCAGGTGCTATAGGTTACCCAACTATACCAGGGGGGGTATCGCTCTGCGGAGCGCCCTTAAATAGGGTGGCCAATTTTAAGTACTTGGGTCATTGGGTTACCGACGATTTAAAAGATAACTTGGACATTGACAGGGAACGTAGATCGCTGTCGGTACGATGCAACATGCTGGCTCGCAGGTTTGCGCGATGTACAGAGGCGGTCAAAATTACTCTGTTTAAAGCATTTTGCTCGTCCTTTTACACGTGCAGCCTGTGGACTAGTTATAGTTTGCGTGCTTATAGCGATCTGCGGGTCCAGTATAATAACGCACTCAGGATACTGTTGGGGCTGCCATGGCGATGTAGCGCGTCAAAGATGTTTGCGGAAAGGCTTGGTATATTCCTGGACCTGTCAAAAGCATTCGACACAGTTTCTGTCCCCAAACTAATTTCCAAGCTAGAGTGTATAGGTGTACGTGGCATAGCTCTGGAAATTTTTAAAGATTACCTGAGGAATCGCACACAGATGGTTAGGATTGGCTCTAGCTTCAGTAATGAAGAGGTTGTGCTATACGGTGTCCCCCAAGGAAGCATTCTAGGCCCCACACTTTTTCAAATATATGTAGATGACCTTTGTAGGATGTCAATGCCAGCTTGTAAAATTTATGCATATGCAGATGACACAGCGATTCTGGTGGATGGGCCCTCATGGGAAGATGTGAAACGAAAAGCGGAATTTGCACTGTCTTCAGTGATGAACTGGCTTGACCTAAACTTATTAACATTAAATCTAAAAAAAACCTACTACTTACCCTTTGCAATCCGGTGCAACACCAAACCAACAAGTAGTTTCACGATAACGGCTCACTCATGCCGGAATCAGTTAATGTCATGCTCATGCCCTTCTATTGCTAGAGTTGACAGTGTTAAATACTTGGGTGTGAATATAGACGATGGACTAAAATGGGACAAACAACTTGAGACACTAACTACTCGAACACTTCGTCTTATTCACATCTTCAAATCTCTCCGAGAATCCGCAGGTATTGACATTCTCAAAATGGTGTACTACACATTATGCCAATCGATTCTTGGCTACTGTATAACTGTATGGGGTGGAGCAGCGAAGACTTATCTTCTGCGCGCAGAAAGGTCTCAAAGGGCTGTTCTTAAAGTTATGTTACGGAAACCCTACAGATACCCTACAACGCAACTTTACGCTGATTGCAAAGTACTGACGGTTCGGCAGCTCTTTATTCTCCAATCTGTCCTGAGGATACACGCCCGTCTACCTCCATCTGATCCAAGGAAACGTACATATGTTCCCCCTGGTGTACAGTACAAAACCTCTTTTGCAAGACGTCAATTCTATGTTTTAAGCCATCAAGTTTTTAAAAAAATACAGAAAGAACTAGACATAATAGACCTAAATAAATTTAATGTCAAATCAAAAACCTCTAACTGGCTCATGCTGCAGGACTATATAAAAACAGAATCTTTACTATCATACATCGCTTGACATAATAAACCTCTTCAAAAACTACTATCACCACAACAAACAAATACCTACTCAAACATACATACACAATTACACACACATACATCTCCCACTCCCTTCCCACACACACACTCATGTTACACACACCTCAACACTCACACTTATCTGTAATATCATATCAGTAATATTTATATGCATTTATAAAGGTAAATCGACACACTTTCACTCTTGTAAACTTCAGTTTTATTAAATTCCTATTTTGACCGATCACTGTCTCTTAAGATACAGGTCTCCTAGTTTAAGAGACAGGGTTCATTATTATTTTTGTATACATAGATTTTTTGTAGATTTCAATCTTCGATGCACAAAAATCTGTAAGTACTTGTAAACTTATTGTATTTCAGCCATCTTGTTTTGAACTGTGTCTGTGTGTACCACTTGGATAAATAAACAATTTTATTATTTATTATTTATGTAGATGGTTTTGCGGCCATTATCTTGAGTTTATTCGCAGATAGATGGGAGTCTCCAATGCTGCGACATTGGATGAAAATCCATAGAAAATAAGCCATGTATGTCTACTAACACTAGTTTTTAAGACCTTATTTACTAACACTATGGGCATAGCCCGAAATAAATGATATTATTATTATTATTATATAATTCAAATTCTGTGTATAATAAACTCGCGAAATGTGGGTACTTGTTAGGTACACCTCTGCCTAACCCTTCGGGTATTACAAGGCGTGATGTTATGTTATGTAATATTCTGGAGGTGAAAACTTGACTTTAGTTCCGATGACTTTGGTTTAACTGAGTTTGATTAAAACAATGGAGTAGCTTTTAGTGTCCGTAGGCCAGTTATATTGTGCACAATCTCAATGACACGAGTACTTCAGGTTTTCCTCGTTATACTATTTCAAAGATTACAAAAACAGGTCATTATCATTCTCTTGCCCTTGTCCCAATTAATTTGGGGTCGGCGCAGCATGTCTTCTTCTTCCATACTTCTCTATTACTCGTCATCTCATCAGACACCATCTTTTCGTGCCAAATCATTCTTCACACAGTCCATCCATCTTTTCTTTGGTCTTCCTCTACTCTTATACCCATCCACAATCATACTCAAAACTTTCCTCACGACATTTTCCACATTCCTCCGCATCACATGCCCGTACCACGATAACCGCCAAACAACTTTTCAGATTACAAAAACATGTCTCACCAATAAATTCAAAGTTTCTAAAATAATATATAGACCAAATCTTGGCCACTTCAATAGCATTGTGTTTTGGTTCAACAACGACTTAATTACCCGGTCTGTTTCCAAAACAACTTGGAAACGGCATGAAAAGGAGAAACCCTTTTATAATAAAATTCGTAAAATTAATTCAAATGGGTTACGTAGCATCTGCTAGATCGTTTTGATTTCTGTAATTTTGAGATCGAGACCTACATGAAAAATTTTAGTAAGTCGTGCGTAGGGTTTTAAATAAAAAACCTTAAACTGATAACTGTATCTTGGAACATTATCTAATAACCATCTTCTAATTATTTCAGCGTTACCTCCAGTCCCACCTGTACTAAAGGCAGACAAGGATCGGTACCAGCCTGGAGAGGTGCTGCAGGCGAACTGCACGTCTTCACCTGCAAGGCCTGCCGCCAACCTCACTATCTGCATTAATGATGAGCCTGTAAGTGTCTTTATCATCAATATTATACTTAATAATTATGATCATCGATTTGAAAAAAATCACAAAAAAGTAATTACGTATTTTTGATACAGGGTGATTAAAACTATTTCAAGTTCCGTCTTTTACATACAGATAAAACTACAATCTGGTGAATAGACATGTCTAAAAGCATCTACTATTAATAAAAACTGGCGTGTAAAAAAGTGCGAGTCGGACTTGCGCATGAAAGATTCCGTAACATCGTAGTAGCCGCCATTAATTTACATTTTATTTTTATTATTTGTTGTTACAGAGGCAACAGAAATACATATTCTGTGAAAATTTCAACTGCCCATCTGTTACGGAACATGAGTTACAGCCCACTGAGAGACAGACGGACAGTAATAGGGAGGCTTAGTAATAGGGTCCCGTTGATTTGATTGACTTTTTAGGGTTCCGTACCCGAACGGGTGTTCGGGTACGGAACCCTAAAAAGTCCAAGGCATTTTTCACCGAACAAAAGTTCAATGTTATACAATTTTAATGGTTATAAACGACCTAATTTGTAGATGTAAAAGTTTTGTAATTAGATTACTTTGTAGCCCACCTGTAACTTAGACACTTGTTATTTCAGCAAGCCCTGTAAAGGCAGGTGGCTCTTTTTAATATTGCTCATTATTCACCTTTATACCTTATTCTGTTAAGTTTAAGTTGTTAGTTTAAGTTTTTCTTTTTGACAGTTTTTCATCATCATCTACTGGTTGAATTATATAAAAGGTTGCTATTCTTTAAACATACATTATTTATTAATTATTATATTATGTTCTTTGTTGTGCTCTCGAGAAATCTTTGATTTTTTTGTTAGCCTGAACTGTCCCACTCCTGCGTAGAGGTCTCCCCCATTTCTTCCACTTTTCTCGATGTTGCGTCTCTTCTCACCAATTTTAACGAGAAACCAATAGCCATCCAAGGCGTGCCACCATCTCACCAATACCCATCAGCCCCGTCTAGCTGTCTCAGGGCTCCAGTTTTTTTTAATGCAGGCCCACAGCTTTGTCGGCATCCGGTGGACATGGCCTGCCCTGTCCCATTTTAGTTTTGAAATTAACAGTTCTTTTTTCTTAACAGTTCTTTTACCTGTTATAAGTCTACATCCATTTTTTTTACATTAACTTATATTAACAAATATTGTCTTTGCCATATAAGTACACTTATACTAACAAATCTCCATCGCATTCCAGATCCGTTCATCAGAGACGAGCCTCCATCCGTCAGAAAGCGGTCTACTCTGGACCAGCGTCAAGGCTGACGTGAAGGTGACTCCAGAGCTGTTCCTCAGCGGACGGCTGAGGGTCGCCTGCTTGTCTACAGTGTATGAGGTGTACAAGAGCTCGGCCAACCTGGACTTTTTCACGCCAGATACGGATCCGAGACCTGAAAGGAGTGAGTTTTAATTTTGCAGTATAATATGGTATTTATAGTCGAAGGGTATCTCGTTGGCGGCGGCGACCTCTCGGGTCCGGCCCTGGTTCAAGCCATGGTCCGGGGCGAGAAGGAATGGGAAGCCATCACCTCCTTCTGCGAAGCAGTCATGCTAGCGAAGGAGGTGACGGAACGTGAGAGGGAGAGAAGCTCACGTCCCAGCCGCCGCGGGAGAAGCAGCGGGCGTCGGGGGCCACGCCGTGATGGCTCTCGGCCAACGTAGGCGCGGGCCTGTGGACGGTGAGTAATGGGTTAGCTCGCCGTCCGTCCGTCTTGTGACGACAGGCCGTATCGACGGCGCGTTCGTGTTCCACGCGCGCCTCAAAGAGATGTCAGCAAACAGGAGGGGCCCGCAAGGGCCGATGCCTGCCAGGGCTGCGGGACTGTTCGAAAGAGATACCGCGGCCCTGGAACATAAAGGGCAAAAGAAGGAACATGGGTGGTTTTTAGTCAGTAAAAGTCTGACACTCCCTTCCGCTCCGCCCAGAGCGGGAGGAGTCATTTGATGATTTCCCACCCGGAAAAAAAAAAGAGTATCTCGTATTACCCAATGATTGGATTGGATGTAGAGGTCAGTTAGGCAGTCAATCTATTTATAAAGTTACAAGTAGTTTTCAGCTGACTGGAAGTCGACACCAACATAGTTGGTCCAAAACAAGACAGTTAATGGAATGGCAAACAAGCCGACGCGACGCTATCGTAATTACCAGTGTTTCTACAATACTAGGAATATGCTATTAGTGGCCGTTATGCGCTGATGCAGCTCATTGACAAAAATGTCCCTCAAATGTCTGTTATTTTAATACTCCTATTTCTATCATTTTGCTGTACCTGATAGAGTCCAGAATTACCTCAACACATTTAAAGGCGCTCCCTCATCGCGAGCATTTGCCTGTAATGTATCAGTTCAGATTCGAGCAGTATATCAGTAAGTGAGGAGAACTGAACATCGCCGTCCGTCCGTCGTATGACGACGGGCAGGCCGTGTCGACGGCGCGTTCGTGTTCCACGCGCGCCTCAAAGAGTTGTCAGCAAACGGGAGGGGCCCGCAAGGGCCGATGCCTGCCAGGGCTGCGGGACTGTTCGAAAGAGATACCGCGGCCCTGGAACATAAAGGGCTAAAGAAGGAAAATGGGTGGTTTTTAGTCAGTAAGAGTCTGACACTCCCTTCCGCTCCGCCCAGAGCGGGGGAGGGTCATTTGATGACTTCCCACCCAACAAAAAAAAAAAAAAAAAAGGGGAACTGAACATTACGGCGCACAACTTGTAATGATGTCATTAAAACAATTATTTGTGTACGAAATCGAATCTTGGATTGTTATATTACAGGCGATTGCTCTGTGGAGCGTCTTTAAGTTACGGCCTAAAACATTTTTTAGAATGCAATAAATTAATGATTCAGTATTGAGTGTTGAGTATTACACTGTACTGTTCCAGAATAGTGGTAAATTACACAAATTTAAGTGTGTACCTGTGTTAAGTCAAGGCCGTTATCACTGGCAAACACGTCTCTTCACTATCTCGCAAATTAACATTTATTTCTTTTTCTGATTCCAGTCACCCACAACAGTGCATCCAAGTGCTTCCAGTGTTGGATCCTCTTGCTTTTTCTTTTTCTTCTACCGGTGGCGATGGGCCAAGATAACTTGGTGTCCATTCTGGACTACGAAGACTATGACGAAAAATATAAAGATAGCGTTGCGTTTCCGTCACTCCTTGGTTGAATGAAAAGGGACTTTAAAACATACGAATTTAGTGTGATATTAATAATTTTAAATAAGATACTTTAATAAGCATTACACTGTTTTTTGTAAGAATTCGCTTCTGTGGAATTATTATGTCTATGTTTTAGTTATTTACAGTTTTAACGTTGAACTCAAAGATTTAAAATTATGGCATTTGACATGCCGCCAGAATTAAAATTGAATGACTTATGGGGTCTGAAATAGGGAATGCTAACAAACATTTTCGCAACTGAAATCGTTCGGTCATTGAGTTCAACTGATAAAACAAATACATGAAAATATTGTCATCGGTTACCCTGATTTGAAGTGAAGTGTAAAAGAAACTAAGGCTTGATCTACACGGGCAGGTCTACACAGATGATCTTGGTGGTTGAGACTAAAAAACTAACCCTTTGCTCATTCTTCAAAACTGTATTTTTGTCCAATTACTAGGTACTCGTACAGTCAATATCATGCATTACTTGACCTCTCTTATAAAGAAGAATGGGGAAAAAGGAGCCATTTGATACTGATAACTAACTGACCTACAGCACATTGTTTCAATCGTCACTTACATCTAGTATTTGTTTGAGAAAAACATTGGTTGGTATTTTGTTGAATTATAACATTGGTTTTAGTGCTAGAAGTGCAGCATGTAGATCACGCTTTAATCAACATTTTATTCAGTTTATATTAAAAACTATTTAAATTATCACTTTGCATTACACCATCTGTTAATTATTACCCACACAAAAGAGATTTGCTTTCATTCCAAATGATTACTGTAACTTTGTACATTCCATTTTCTATGTAATAAGTAATATTCTACACTGTTATAAGTCTTCATGTAAATAATACTATCTTTCTAACGTACACAGTTATAAGATATTGTGATAAAGTAAGGGCTACCAAGCTCCGTAGTTTAAGTATAATATAGGCTGCGTTATCACCTGAGATGTATGAGGAGGTCTAGCGAGGGATTTACATAACCAATCACAAAGCTAGATTAGCACATTCTTTAAGTGATATTATTGCGTTTCCTTAAAGGTTAGGTTAGGCATTACTGTACGAAATTTTTCATGAATTGCCAAAATTACGTCAACTATAAGACGATTTAAACACTATCATTAACACTTAAACGATGATTTAACACGTTTACTATTTATTTTGAGTACTCTATATTTCGGCACTGTTGCAAGCGCCAGTATCACGGAGAAGTTATTGCTGGTGGGTGTTTAAGCAGATAAATTGATTAGTAAACATGGTGAATATGCCGTTAAGTGTTAATGATTAGTGACCATATCAGGATAAAAACTTGAATTCGAAACTCTTAAAAATCCACTTTTAAGGGCAGACAGCGCTAAATTTTACTGTTACAAAATTAAACAAGATTTGGTTGCTGGATATTGTGTGTAAACTAATTGTGACTTGGCCGTTGAAGACCGATGACAATAATTTGAAGACAACTTGAAAAAAAAATCGTTTGGTCGTTTAAATATTGGTATAGTGTAACATTTTGTTTAGTCACAGTAGGCCATAGTACCTACTATAAAATGGAAAAGTGTTACTTACAAAAAAGCAAAATTTAAACAAAGTTTTCTGAATTGTATTGTTAAAGTCTAAATAAATAACTATCTTATGACCTTAAAAAATGGCTTACAGTAACATGTACTTAAGTTTCATAGCGAAAAATCCGTGCATTGTATTTTATTTTTGATACAATGTAAAATTTATATTTTTCGTTTAGAACCTGTTTACCTTTAAAAGTGCGTTTGGTTAGTTTCACACACATCCCTTGCTGCACATCCTGGCACATTTTGGTGAAAACACGGCCTAACTGAGAAAATAAAATTTTCATAGTACATTAATGTATGTACAGTTTCCGATAACACGAAATTGTTTTGTTTTTGTTTATAAAGAGGTCACAACACTGTTGTACAGTTAGGAAGAACCAAATGAGGTTTTATTAAATATGGCTGAAACTAATTTGACTGTGTTGAGTATGACAGTGTACATAAAACTTGTTTGTGAATGACCTTATAGCGCATTTACCTCTAGATAGTCTTTGGAATTTGGACAAACGACCAAGTGTAAAAGACCGGGGTTGAGTACGCCCGTCGTACAAGCAATCTGGTTTGGTTTCATGGTTCGACTTCATTCAAACTTTTCTTAGTAAATGCATCTGTTGCCCGAATTCGATTAAAGCCTTCGAAGTACTCGAATACGGGCTAACGACCAAGTGTAATTACGCCATTCAACGTTAAGTTTTTGTTATAAGCCAGATACGAAATTAATTTTATGTACCTAGTTTATTCGCGTTTCAACATTTTGTGGCACACAACATAGGTACATAAACTTGTACCGGAGCAGCGCGTAGCGTCAATGTACATAACAACTGTGAAAGGACTGAGACACAAGATCAAAAAGAAATTGCATAAATGTGGACATCTCTCATAGCTCATTGTCACAGATACATATATATATATATATACCTAGACAACGCAGAAGCACCTACTTCGCTTAAAGTGGCTACTGTCGCAATAAAATACATACCCTGATTTGAAGTGAAGTGCAAAAGAAACTAAGGCTTGCTCTACACGGGCAGGTCTAGACAGATGATCTTGGTGGTTGAGACTAAAAAAACTAACCCTTTGCCCATTCTTCAAAACTTTTTGTCCAATTACTAGGTACTCGTCAATTTCATGCATTACTTGACCTCTCTTATAAAGTAGAATGAGGAAAAAGGAGCCATTTGATACTGATAACTAAGTTAAGTTTTTGTTATAAGCCAGATATGAAATTATTGTTTATGTAGTTTATTCGCGTTTCAACATTTTGTGGCACACAACATACATACACTTGTAGCGAAGCAGCGCGTAGCGTTAATTCTGTACGGCGTCGATTTTGGTACATAACAACTGTGAAAGGACTGAGACACAAGTTCAAGAAGAAAGCGCATACGACATCACTAATAGCTAACTGTCACAGATATAAATATACCTAGATAACGCAGAAGCACCTACTTCGCTTAACGTGGCTACTATCACAGCAAGCATTTTTTTGTTAATTAACAACGTTACAACTCAAATACTTCATTCTAGACGTTTAAAGAACAAAACCGTGGTCTATTTTGTATAGTAACTAAACAGTGCTTATAACATCATAATAGGCATGCTTGGTTTTCATACGGATCATAATACTTGCGTTATCTAAGTCTATTTCATGCTCTTTGTATTTTACTCTTACTTAGCTTCATGCCTTGGAGTGTCTCTTTGATTTCTATTTGAAAAGAGCGATGTAGTAGAGAGTGGACCATGCAGTATCCTTGTACATGAAAGTGGAAATGACGTGAATTTACGCTTGTAAACTGTTTGTGTGTTATTACATATCTCTGCTCTCTCTGAGAGCAGCGGTGGCCCAGTGGTGGCGGCCTCGACTTACGAACAGTAAGTTGTGGGTTCGAACCCAGGCAGGCGCATTACTTTGTGTAATTTATTTCATCACCACTGCTCTCAAAACGGTGAAGGAAAACATCGTGAGGAAACCGGCATGTACTAGAACCAAAAATTCGAAGACATGTAACATCTACCAGCCCGCACTGGGCCCGCGTGGTGAATTATAGCCCATTCCCTCTCTTAGAGAGGAGGCCGTGTGTCCCAGCAGTGGGCAAATTAGGCTGATTATGCACATATCTCTATTCATCTGAACAGACAGCCTTGTGAATGTAATGCTGACATTTCTGGCTTGAACTAAATCCATTTGGAGACACTATGTACCTTATATACGTTAATTTTCTTATAGACCTTTCTTAAAAGGACGAATATCAATTTCTAACAATACCTTTGTAAATATATTAAATGTGAGTGTTTAAAGTTTCAAAATTATTTTGAACTGAGCCTAACCAATAGATTATACGATTAAAATTATTATAAGTTAATCTTAACATCGAAATAAATAACTATAAATATGTATCTTAATATCATACGATTTGTAAATACTTACCAATTGATATTATTTGTTTTGGTAACCCCAACAAACTGACAATTTCAGTATAACCGGGCTCTGCTAAGTCATTATTTATAGTGCTTCAAGTCGTGTCCCAACCGAAGCAATAATCACACGAACACTCGCCCCTCAAGTGTATTTTATTCCTCGAACCCGGACACACGTACGTTAGTTGCCGATAGAGGGCGCCTTCCAGTTTCCCAAATAAATAAGTACCTAACATAAGAACATTGTACTCGTGCGGCTGATTGATTTGGTTGGAACAGGGGTTCAGTGTAGAACGCTAATATTACCATCATCATCATCATTTTCGCCCTTATCCCAATGTATTAGGGCTCGACGCAGCATGTCTTCTTCCTCCGTACCTCTCTATTACTCGTCATCTCATCAGTCACCATTATGATATGCGTCATTATTTCAGGTATTTTCTAAAAATGTTACTTGTCGAGAATCGGATGACGGAATGTTCTGCAATAGTTACCTAAAATTCAATTAATAGGACGCGAACTGTGTCTACCTACGGCTTGTCAGTACAGGTCAATACACTGCAGAACCATGATCTTACCTACATTATAGTGTTCATACTACAATGTAGGTAAGAAGGTGGTTTACTGAAGGTTCCCCACGAGAGAGCGCCGAGTGTCTGTCCCTTGTGAAAGTTACCTGGTGAGAAAAGCGACCAATTAGCGTCAAGACAAAACACTCAGCGCCATCTCGCGGAACTTATTTGTATGTTGTCTTACCCAATTGTATAAACTTGGTGAGTTTTGATTAATAACAAATTGCCTGTACCTACTTAATACTGGTCAATGGACTGGGAAATACGAGTTTTCTGTTCACTAACCAATTATAATGTCTCAGTTTCCTTGAAAATAATCTTTTGGCTCTTGGTTGACATTGAGAGCGGGGCGTTGGAAATCCTTCGAGAAATTATACAGGGTGCAAGGGAGACCGAACCACAAACGGTTGCCACATGGAAAAAAAAAATCATTTTCGTTTTTTTTTAAATTCCCGATGAAACATTTCTATGCGGGGAGTTCAGAATGATATACTGGAGTAAGTGGTAACCGTTAGTGTGTCGGTGTCTTTTCCACTCTGTATTGAGAAATGATTTTGAAAAAACAAGATGGCGACTTTAATTCCAATTTTACCCACGCGCCAAAAGATCCTTGTAAAAAAAATTGATTGAAGATGTTTATGAACTCTGAGGCACAGACTTGTTTTAATGTAATATGTGTAATTTACTTCCCCGAGTGTTTAATTCTCATGCTTGCCACGTTTGTCACAGTTATTCTTGCGCAGCCTAATTTTTACCTAAAAAATAAATGTGATGCCTATTATTATTGTATTGAAATCTACTTAAATAATTTTGATATTCTTACTAGTACTCACTGCTTCAGCAATATTGATTCTTAGATAAACCTTTCTATAATTACTATTCTAATAATTTAACATTAAATGTTACACAAAGCACGAATTGTTTAATAAAATGGAATTGTTGATTATTTGTCCAAAGATTTTATTAATTACGTCAAAGAAAATTGTAAATAAAAATAAATTTTTGAAAATAATTTTTCGTTTCATTTTATTTTATTGTAGTTGCAATAGGTCCCTTTATGAGACTGCTTAGTCTATGTCTATGACATTTTGCATATTTAAATTTTCATACAGATCTGTATTGAAAGTCCATTTGGAAAGTTTCCAAATACTTTTTTTACATCTAAAACTAAATATTAGGTGTAACGAAATTAATGATTGCATTTACAATATTTTAGTTCACTTTCTTATTTTTGTACAGTAATATTGCCTAATTAATCAAAACAGCGAATTATGTGACAGCTATTTGCGATGATGCCCACTTTCTGTATAAATGCTCTTAAACCTGAGGCTCATATGAAGACCCAAGGCTAGCCTAACGACGATTCCTGGAAGACTATAAATGAGCCAATGATAGATTATCAACCTCAAAATTTTGGCGTCAAAAAGATGCATTGTTGTGCAAGTCATTCAGTTAGAATAAGAAAATTGGAAAACTGATTGTCACAATACCGTCAAGTTGATGTCTACTTAAATAATACAATTTTATGGGCATCGTGGGTTCAAATCCAGGTAAGTTCTAAATTGGCTTTTATAAATTCATCATGAAACAAGCACATGAGTGATCTTCTTACAAATCACTGACACTTATGAAGGAATACATCGGTGGAAAATCTGGACTTTTATAAGAGTTAAGATGCCGATCCGCCTTGAGGAAGCGAGGTGATCAATGTTTAATTACTCATGTGATCTCTGTATTAGAAGAGTCCTTTTCCATGCAACGGGACCGATACAAACTGGGATGATAAAAATACCCAAATATAGGGTGGAAGGGACACCGAAAACGGTTACCACGAACCTACCCAATACATCATTCTGAACCGAACATGTGGGGGGGCCACATAGAAATTTTTCGTCGGTTATTTAAAAAAAACAGCTGTTCCTACAAAACTGCAATATCTAAGCGGTCATATTTCAATGTGGGGTTGTTCAAAATGCTGTACAGAATACGTGGTAACCGTTTTAGCGCCATGTCCATTCCACTTTGTATACAAACAGCAATATTGAAGCTTTAGGTCAAGTATGACTACCATAATTTTCTAGCGGTCATAACGACGGCAGCTGAATTTTGTTCTGGGTTCGATTCGTAGGAGTAACGAACTTTAACTTCTCCTCCACCTCCTTCTTCTTCTCATCTTCTATTCTTTTTCTTGTCGTCTTCTTCTCCCCTCTTCTTCTTCTTTTTTCTTTTCTTTTTTTTTTGTATTCCCTGCAGAAAAATGACAATATTATTAATCAGCGATCGGTTTGCTACCTAAACATTAAGTGATACTCAAAATATCTTGCAAAATAATTATGGGAGTACTAAAAGTATCAGTAGGCTTTGAAAAAGTATGTAACATTTATAACTGACCGAAAGTTCAAACTTACAGCGATACTACGAGTATCTATACAATATGTTAACAAAACCTGTCCGATCCGTAGGGTACTATTAGGTATGAAGATTAGATTCTAATAGGTCTGGTAAAAGTATTTTCGTATTTTGTGTATAAAATTGAAGAAAAATCTCTGTGGTTGTACTGTTTCCGTCTTATTATAAAACTTCCGTTAGTACCAGGTTTAAACCAAGACTAAAAGGTCTAGGTTTGTTACGGTACTAACGTTAATTCTGTCATTCGTATTACAAATCGTAGACCAACAAAGGACTACTTAATACCAAAGATAGTCCATGGTCTAAACATTATACACAGATTATAAGCAACAAAATATTGAAACTATTCAATCATTCGTTCAGCGTTCTATGCGCCGTTCCTTTTTACAAAATGTTGTTACGTAATTGAAAGAAAAAATATTCTATAACTTGCTATTTGTAGTGGTAAAATATGAAGTTTTGCTATTTAAAGGTAGTTAAATAATCCGACTTTTAATTTTTTGAATGCATGTTCACAATTTAATTGTTCTGGCTTGGATCATCTATCGAGATAACACGTATAACGAAGTGAACTTGACAGCGCGCGTAATTCGAGTAATGTTATCGAAATGTTTATGTTACAACTTAAAAGCAAACTAGATGTCCGGTTTCACATCAAGATTAATAATCTAAATAAAGGCACAGTTCTTTGGGCACTTTGTGGTGAGATCGTGTGTGCATCGTTTTAAGAAAATGGAACAACCAAAGAAAAAAAAGGGGTGTTAATTGGACTCCAGAAGAAAAGGTTAGTGATAACGGACATGTTAGATTACGTAAACACAAATCTTCACGTAGTAAATCGACAATCCTTTCGCCAAAACGTTTACTAAATCTAATTTATACCGAAAATCTTCGTCAGGTAACCCAAATGGATTTCGTCGTTGACGAACTCTGTTAGGCCCCGGGCATTCTCAAGTGTATCCAACAACTCCAAATCTTCCAAATCAACTATATCAATCATGTCAATATCCATTTTTGGTTAAAATCACAAAATAATAATTTCCGAAAGCTAACCTCAAAATTAAGAATTTGACGTGTAACAATTTAGTACCATAGTTAAACTAGGGGTCACGATGGTCTAACTTTGGTACCATAGATAGTTCTAGGACTAGCGATAAACTTCTTTTTGTAATAACGTTTATTCAAGTTCATGGTTTAAACCTAGTACTAAACCCGGTACTTTTTTAAAACCACGTTTTATAATAAGAGGGTTTGTATCTGGCTGGTTTTAATATCAATAAAAATAGGACATTATGAAAAAAAAAAAAAAGTAAAAAGCAATTTCCCGCTATTTTTCAATTGCTTTTCTGTCCGTCAAAATGAGTGAATCTAACGAAGAAATTCGTTAGATTCTGAAGTTTTATTTCAAAAAGGCAAAAACGCGACCCAAACTGCGAAACATTTTTTTGACATTAATGGACTTAATGCAGTGTCAGTAATAATAGCACAAAGTTGGTTCAAACTTTTTCAGTCAGGGATTTTGATGTCAAAGGTGCAGTTCGTTCTGTTCGCCCTCATACGGATAAAGTCGATGACATTTTTGAAAGAGTGTAGCAAGATCGGTATATTAGTAGTTACGACATAGCCGAGGAACTGCAGATTGACCACAAAACAGTTTTGACCCATTTGAAAAAGTCTGGCTATACAAAAAAGCGCCCGATATTTAGGTGTCACACGAGCTCACTGAGAGAAACCTAATGAATCGTGTACTCATTTGCGATTCTCTATTGAAACGTAATGAAATCGAACTATTTTTGAAAAGATTGAGCATTGGTGATGAAAAGTGGATCACCTACGACAAGGTCATGGTCAAAGGGTAATCAAGCTCCACAGACTGTAGCGAAACCCGGACTAACACGCAAAAAGGTCATGCTATGTGTATGGTGGGATTGGAATTTTTCCTTTTTTTTTTTCATTATAAGCTTTTACCGCCGGGCAAAACCATCGATCCGGATCTCTACTGCCAACAACTAATGAGATTCAAGCAAGCAATTGAGAAAAAACGACCGGAATTGATCAACAGAAAAGGAGTGGTGAGTGTCATCACGATAACGCCAGACCACACAAATGTTTGTCCAAAAATAAAAAATAGAGAGAGCTTGATTGGGAATTGTGTATACATCCACCATATAGTCCTTACCTTGCACCCTTAGATTTTCACCTGTTTCCATCTCTTCTGAATGCTTTGGGTAGGTTAACATCAAGAGAGGACTGTTGCATTTTTTTGATAAAATAATCCAATAGGTATATCTACAGCAACGGGATTCTGGATCTACCTACACGATTGCAACAAGTTGTCGAACAAAATGGCACATAATTATGTATTACAATATTATTAAATTATTTACAAACTACAAAACTATAATAGTAATTAATATAAATAAGTAGCAAAGGGTTACAGGGCTTCCAAAAATTGGTCCGCATAGCTGTCAACAGGAAAAGTGCCCAGAGGGCTGGCAGCATTGCCACTTTGGAAAAAAAAGAGGCTCGCCCTCTGGACACGTGAACAGTCCACCAATTGCTTCCCAAAATACTAGGTGGGCACTCGGACCCCATGGCCCCATATTTCAACCCCAAACGGCTCAAACACATAACTACCTATTAAATTATTGTATTTGCGCCGTTTGAGGTTTTCAGCACCTGCAGCAGCCGCCCCAGCGCTGCCCACTGTGTTAGGAAGATGGGGTGGCGCAAGGGTGTCGGCGCAAATTGTGCCCCACACCAAAGTCCTACCCAACTTCCATGGCATTATAGTCATACCATCTGGTCTCTTCTCATCGACGCGTGCCAAGCCATTGGGTTCTAAGACAGCGGCACCCCGGCGGTAGCAAGAGCACGACGGATGAGATCACTAATGCTAGCGTGCCGCGCAATCCGACCTGCACTCTTACTGCCAGAAAGGCTATGGTGTCCGAGGCAGTCGACTGCTTCACTACATTGACAGCGATGTGGAGCCGCACACGGAGCACCCTATCGTAAACATGTAGCGAGCCGGAAGGTTGTGTCACCTAACATAGTGCCTATATTAGGTGACGGTAGTGCTTGAAGCCAGAGGCCCGACTCCCATTCACTCACAGCCAGGAGGCGGGTACGCTCAGAAGTACTGGTAGACGCATTAATAAGTTTATTCCATACCAACCTGCAGAGTAGCTCATCCCACTGTCTCTGGGAAAACGGATTCTCGGGCCGATCCGTATCCGGGCAAGCCACTTTCCAGGCGACCTCTGCGTCGATTAAGCACGGCACTTCCGAGTCAACCTGGGAGAGAGCTAAAATTTCCCTGGTTAGCTTTTCAGTGCTGTGGACAGAGGACAGGAACACCGGTAAGCTTACACTAGAAATTTTGCGGACGCCGAGGCCACCAAGACAAATTGGTAGGGTGGCTAGCAGCCACGCTCGGTCGTCCAGGACCACATTAAGAATGGATGTTAATGTGTTGCGAAAAATTTGTTCTATTTTGTCCTAAAGTGGTTTCTTCCAAAGACGAAATATCATTAAAATGTTTAATTTTGTCATCGATGAAAGATGAAAAACTTTCGGGAACCTAGGAGGTGCAGGGAACTAAATGCAACTGTAACAATTTAATATAATTAATATTTGAAAAAAAAATGTATTGTTTTTTTTTTTTTTGTTACAAAATGGGCCTGCTCTTGACCTCGATCACGCCTGATGGAAAGCGATGGATGAGGTCTATGATGAAACGAGCGTGCCCAGAAGATGCCTGTTCACTCTTGCATTGTTTATAAAATACTTAATAATAACAAGTAAAAAAAAATACCCCGATAAAAATAAAATAAAATGTACTAAAATGAGAAAACTACCACTACTAACTTACCGAAACCCGAATAAATACAGACGTAGTACAATAGTTACATCTGATCCAATCCCAGGTGCAATCTAAAATCCAATCAAGCTGGTTCCAGTCCAATATGTCGCTGCTGGATTTAACGTAATTCTTTTATCGAGGCTACTTTGTCTTACAATGAATCTATATGCGCTATACATTTTTTTATAGCATACTGAAAGAATGCGCGATATGTAGACGGTTGATCGATGGCTAAACTTCCTTTGCTGAGGTTGGTCTACGGATCGGTGACCATCCATTATCCAAGGTGTACACTGACATACGAAGCCGTCAACCAAGCATTATGTACATCAAACTAAGTAACTCTACGCAAAAATTTATCTTGACTGGGCAACGACTTTTTTTTGGGATGAAATATCAGGGTTTACGCTTTGGCTCAATGTTACGCACTCAAAACATTGTGCTGATGAATGCATTGAATAGTACGAGGGTCATGGAGGTATTTCAAGTAAATTTGCATTTGGCATTTGGAAAAATTGGACTTCGACCTCTAATATCTCCGTTATAAGAAGATTTCCTGGTATAGTCCAGAACAAAACAAAATATCACAATAACGGGGAGAAAAAGTGCTTTTCGGCTTCGTTAAGGTTCTGTTTACATCCAATAGGATTACACATCGGGGACAAAGGCCTCGTCTCAGTGAAAAGCAGGGAGCCCTTAACCATCAGGTGGGCCCAGTGTGCGTTAGTGTATGTATTAGTAACATGGTCTTCGAATTTTTGTTTCTTGTACACGCCATCATCCTCTTTATGCCTTTGTCCCATTCTAATTGGGGTCGTTCGTCTTCCTCCATTCTCTCCTGTTAGACGTCACGGCATCATTTACTCCTCTCTCTTTCATATCATTCCTCACACAATCCATCCATCTTTCCTTTGGCTCTCCTCTCTCTCTCTCCTTCCATCAAAATTTATATCCATCACTCTTATAGTCACACGCGTTACATAATATGACTATACCAAGACAAACGACTTCCTTTTAATTTTTCAGTAACAGTTAACTTTCAAATTTCTTCTAACATCCTCATTCATTTCAACATTTTGTACAGTTTATAACATAACAACAAATAAGTATTAAAACACCCTAGTATTCCCTGAAAAAACTATGGTAATAGATTAAGTCCCATTTAATAGGGGCGAGCCTTTTATCAGACAGAAATCCAGACTGTGGGCTGCCACATGGGGAACCACCCCAGAATAACACGCTCAGGCGTGTTACCCACCAAAAAGATTGATATTCCTGTCACAATATTTCAACACATATAAAAATAAACGCAACCTAATTGTCTTCTATGAATGAGTGGAGAATTATGAGCACACTGCAATTAGAACGCGCTAGAAAAATCAAATTAAAACCTCTAATGAACAAACATAGCGGGAGGCGGTTCCCGGTTAGTAGCACAGAGTAGTCGACGGAACAGGTGCAGCGGAGATAGATAGCACTGAGGTGATGGTTGATGTTTCGAACGAATGGTTGTTTTGATTCTTTGAGAAGAAAATATACGAAATTTCGAAAATTATCAATGTAACATAGTTAAAATTGTAAGTTAATTAGAAATAACAAACATTATTAATTTTTTTAGATCGGCAAAAGTCTGCTACAGGTTCAACATCGTGTGATAACTGAATGAAACCTTTTTATAAAATTTCACTGACGTTCGGTTTCTCGGAAGGATATTATTATCCTTGATAGACTTGAACGTTTAATTTTAACATGACGATAATTTACATTCCAGAAACTAGATGATAATCTCCTACAAGGACAGTGCTTTGTTCTTTAAATAAAAACATTAAGCCATAATTACTTTTATTACTTTGATGTTATAAGCTTCAACATTAAAACCCTCTGTTTCTCACTACTCTGCGCAACGTTATTCAGAGTGTTCCCGTCGCATAGTTAGTCTCCGCAGCTTCCGCCAGGGGCGCTGCCGCGCGCCACAAAGCGTCAGAAGAATTTTATTCTGCCTCAACTCTGCACCAATTATTTACTATGCCGCGATGCGCATTGATTATCTTTGTTTGCTATGCTAATGAAGTACGCAGGTTGCGGTTTTACTTATGTATATAAAAACATATAAATATTTCGCACAACAATATGACTATGGATTGGAAAATTAATAATGAGGACAAGCAACGTTAAACACGCACGTTTAAAAAAAAACAAAATATTTTTGATATTGAATTCATTCAACTCTCCATCGAATCGACGCTATCTGAAGACCTGTTGGGTAGAAGCTTAGATTTGTCTACGAATATACAAAACAGCTATTGCGCTGAGGAAATGAAAGAAGAAATTTAAAATTTAAAATCAAGTCTAGAAAGCACCCAAAATGAGTTGGATAAGATTAGCCTGGAGAACTCCGATCTGAGAAAACAAATGAACAACCTGAGTCAAGAAATGGCCATATTAAAACAGATTTGTACAAGTCCGCTATCTTCATTCAAGAAAAATTTGTCCTCCAGCCTTAAAAAAGGAACGAGACGGCGACTCGTCGATAGTTTTTCTAACAGTCCCATGACTGCAACACTTTTCAAAAGCGATTCTCAGGCTTTCCAAGATGAGGACGAAAAGACGCAACCAAAGGTGAAGCTGAATCAAGCACGAAGTCGTACTGCCCAACCTGAGGATGAAGACGGTGAGTTCCCATCCTTTATATCAAACAGCCAGCCCCATAAAAGTTACCAAAGTCTGCAAACTAATGAAAGGAAGACATTAGAAGAATTGGATGCACTAGTGAAGGCGATGGAAGAAAAAATAGCTTCAATGGAGAATGAATTAAAAAACATATTGTCTGAGAATAGTTCATTAAAGACAACCAACCATATGTAATAACGAGAAAATTATAAATAAGTTAAAAGAAAGGTGTTATATAACCACATCACGAAACCAGGGTATTACCATGCAAACGGAAACTGAAGACTGTACAATAACTTCAGAAACAGAAACTATGGCACTGAAACGGAACGAAGGCGAACTAAATACCTTGACCCTTCCCAACCATAGCTACAAAGCAACGTCAAAGAAAATAGTGATAATTGGAGGCAATCAGTGCCGAGGTCTAGCCTCGGAACTAGTGAGGTCCAGAATGAACAACAACTATGAGAAATACAACATACAGGGATTAATATACCCTGAAGCACTGATGGAAGTCTTTACACATTCTTGTGACGCTCTCCAACTTACGCAACAGGACAAGCTGGTGTTGTGTGTAGGGGAAGAAGACTCGGATCCACAAAAAGTATCACATGAGTTGTATTATATATTGAAACAAACAAAGGCGTCTGTAATATTGCTTTCGGTTTGTCAGAACAGATTTCTTAGTGAGAAAAATCTTAATAAACTGATTCGTTGCGTATCAGGTAGGTTTGAGCGTTGTAACTTTGTTCAGCTTAAAAGAACTCATCGAAATAGATATGAGTATATTCAAAATATTTGTTCCAAAGTAAATTTAGTTGTGGATACAATTGATTATAATGATAAATTTATACCATGTAAAACCGAAATTAAATGTAAAATAAAAGCAAATAAACAAAATAACAACGATCATGGGCTCATATACACGTCACGACAAAAAAGAATAACAGAATACTTTTCCGTCACAAAAGGGGGAAAAAGGGTAAATAACACTCATCCATTAAATAATGCAATCCACAATTCAAATGAAAATTTTTTTCGTCTATAATTATATAAATGTCATGCACCAAAATATAGCAGGGCTAATTAATAAATCGGATATGCTGACTGTTCAGTTAGAGGAACTTTCTAAGTTAAATAAGACAATTGATGTTTTGTGTGTTACTGAGCATAATATGGTACTGGGCGATGAAAACATGCTCACGTTACCAGATTATAAATTGGGTGACAGTTTTTATAGAGATAAAAGAAAAGGTGGCGCATGTATTTTAATAAGAAATATTCATGAGTTCAAAGTTCTAAGAGAAGTAAAAAAGCTATCTAAAACTAATATTATTGAATGCTTTAACAACGGAGAAGTAATTGAGACTGCGCTATCGGACCACACTGCGCAAATATTAAGATGCAATGTACAAAAAACGTGTGCAATTCACTCGTGGAAAATTGAAATAAGAGACTTCTCTTGTGAATATATAGAAAAGTTTATTGAATGTATTGCAAGCTTAAGCTTCAGGGAGGTTTATGAACTAAATGACCCAAACTTAGCATACGACAACTTCATAGGCTTATTTAAAATCTTTTACGACCTATGTTGTCCTATAAAAAATGTAACAAAGACTATTAATAAAAATCAAAAATGGCTATCCACTGGGATAAAAACGTGCAGCAAAATAAAACGCAAACTACTCCGGCAATACCGTAAAACCAAAACTGAGAACAATAAAACAATATACACTTCATATACAGCTCGATATAAAAAAATTATAAGACTCACAAAGTATGTACAAAATAATCATTACATTAAAACATCTAATAATAAAAGTAAAGCAACTTGGAAAATAATTAATGACAACAAAGTTGAATTCCCTAATGAACCAATAACGAAAATTATTCACGATAATCAAGAAATAATAAAAGCAAAAGACATCTGTAATGCATTCAATGATTTTTACACTGATCAAGTTACTCCAGGCTGCAACAAACTACCGCCACAAATAGACAGACTGAATCAGTCGATGTTTCTAACTCCAACTACACCAGAAGAAGTATCTAGAACGATTCAATCTCTCAAAAATACTACAAGTACAGGAAATGATAATATAACAACAAACATTATCAAAAAAGTCCATCATATTATTTGTCATCCACTATCTCATATTGTAAACTTATGTTTTGAAAAAGGAGTCTTCCCAGATACACTTAAAGTATCAATTATTAAGCCGTTGTATAAGAAAGGGGAGAAGACTTCAATTAAAAATTATCGGCCAGTAGCATTATTACCAATTTTCTCGAAAGTCATAGAAAAGATAATACATCACCGAATGTACAATTTTCTCGAAAGTAAGGATGTGCTGGTTGATGAACAAAAAGGTTTTAGGAAAAAAAAGTCAATAAATGTTGCTATTTATGATTTTCTCGAGAAAATTATGTCAAGTGTAGATAAAACACTACCCATCTGTGCCCTGTATATGGACATGACGAAAGCCTTCGATCATGTTGATCATACTATACTTATCGACAAACTAGAAAGATATGGAATACGCGGCAATGGTCTTGATCTTATCACATCTTAATTAAGCAATCGGCAACAATACACAGAAATAACAAATGTAAATGTTAAAACCAAGCGTGAAATTAAATATCGGTCAAAACTTAGAACGGTAAAGTACGGTGTACCTCAGGGGAGCGTATTGAGTCCCCCACTATTTCTGGTGTACATAAATGATCTTCCAAAAAGTATCAATCACCCAACAGTATTATTTGCTGATGATTGTACAATAATGATAAAAAAAGATGAGGCCTTTTTTTTTTTTTTTTGGAGGGTGAGAAATCATCAAATGACTCCTCCCGCTCTGGGCGGAGTGGAAGGGAGTGTCAGATTCTTACTGACTAAAAAACACCCATGTTCCTTCATTTGCCCTTTATGTTCCAGGGCCGCGGTATCTCTTTCGAACAGTCCCGCAGCCCTGGCAGGCACCGGCCCTTGCGGGCCCCTCCCGTTTGCTGACATCTCTTTGAGGCGCGCGTGGAACACGAACGCGCCGTCGACACGGCCTGCCCGTCGTCATACGACGGACGGACGGCGAGCTAGAAAAAGATGAGGCCTACGATTATGAACAAGAAATTAATGACACGCTAAAGCAAACTATAGATTGGTTAGAGTCGAACAAAAAAAAAAATAATTTAGAAAAGACGTGTATAATGCATTTTAGTCAGCGACAACGACAACAACTACTGGTTAATATTAGTCACAATGGACATTCGGTTACAAGAACGGATATGACAAAGTTTTTAGGGTTAATAATAGACAGTCAACTTACGTGGAAACCGCTTGTTGAGGAAATTTGTAAAAAACTTAACAGTTTTGCGTTTGCTCTTCATAAGCTGTCCAAATTTGTAAACCGTGACGCCGTGCTTATTGCCTACCATAGCTACGTAGAATCAGTTCTAAGATACGGAGTCGGTTTCTGGGGTAATTCAACAGACAATAAATACGTTTTCATCGCACAAAAAAAATGCGTACGCGCTATTTGTAATCTTCACTCAAGGGACAGTTGTAAACCATATTTTGAATCCTTGAAGCTTCTAACATTGCCGTCTTTATACATCTTTGAGGTGGCAGTGTTTGTGAAGACAAATCCACAGCTTTTCGAAATAAGAGCTCCAGCTGATCCACGGTTAAGGAAAAGGGATTCTAACATTCTTTGTGTGGATCGCAGTAAAACAGCCCTCCTTCGTAAAAGTTTTTATCGAATGGCTCCAGTTATTTTTAATAAAATTCCACGACATATAAAAAATCTGAATAATAATATGTTTAAAAAGAAATTGAAACAATTTTTAATCCATAAAAGTTACTACTCTATAGCTGAGTTTATGGAGGACACCAGTGACATTTAGATTATGACATTTAGATTATTATATTTGACATTTAATTTAATGATTTTATTCTCTTCATTGGTTCCGATAATTATTGTTAAAATGGTGGTTGTTTCTTGTGTTTTCAATGTAGATTTTAGTATATTCTAAGGTACACTGTCTTTGGTTATTGTTATTTTGACATTGGTAATTGCTTGTTAGTACGTAAAGAATTGTGTGTTAGTATGTAAGTATTGGATTTATTTAATTTTAAATTTGTGTCTGTTAGTTCGGCACCACGAAATTTATTATTATTTGTATGCTCTCGAGTAAAATGTAGCGAACTGACCATCTTATTATAACATCCTATTGTAATGAAACCTACATTTACGAATAAATTGATTGATTTGATTTGATTTGATTTGAACTGCGGAGGAGCCCAAAGAAGGGTAATGTTATAATGTTTATAAAGCCAGAAAAGTGCAATAGGACTTGGCAAATTGAAGATAAAGTAAAGAAGTCGAATCTATTTAAGTCGCGAGTTAATAGGCTTCTTTTGGGTTAGCTCGTTCCATCGTCGACCTCATCTCTGTCCTCTGGTCAAGAGGTCAATATTTAATGGGTCTACCCATTAAATATTCATATCCTCTGGTCAATATTTAATGGGTCTACCCATTAAATATTAAAAAAAAAGATTAGGTTCAGATTTTTTTTTGACATTTTCACGATAAAGATCGATTCCTCTGTCACTATAAATGTAACTAACTTGTGCTTTATTGTTTACTGTAACTTGTGCTTTATTTTTTATCATCTAAGTAGTAACCTGCGTTTCAGCGACGCTTTACTCCTATCGTACGTGATCAGTCTTTTCATCTTTTGAACTAGATTTCACGACTAGATTTCTAGATTTTGATTTTTGTTTCTTTTTTAGATTTTTGTTTTCTTTTCAGTTTTTTTTTATTAGCTTCATGTTAGGTTGGTTAACTTTCAGCTTGGGATAAACTGAAAGTGATTGATTAATGAAAACAGTTCGTTATTCCTGATATTCTTAGTACTTATGACCTTATCTAAAATAGTATGTCCCAAACAAGAGTTGTAACCAAAATTCTCTATAGATTGTATCTGTTACAGCCAGCAATCTAACTAAATTCTAACTAATGATCAAGTAACCATTAACAAATTAATCGGTAACCGAACAACAAGTACCAATTGCAATCTCTAAATTATTTAAAACGACAACAGAAATTAAATAGGTACATATAACACATCTACATAAGCAAGCAATCGTTGGAGACGTAGATAAATATGTCGTACGAAACCCTTAACACTGTAGCGCAAATCGTTCGCTTGTATACCTACCTAAGAACCCCGTTTTTCCCGTGATTGAGGCGGGATTGAGCCAGGATTTACCGCTGGAATCAAGTCGGCAAGAAAATGTTTTCGTTCTGCATAGTGCAGTAAGGCCAACTCCGCAGGGCGACAAAAAAACGTGCGGTTTAAAATGTGCTGCGGTAGAATTTGTGGTTTGAAACACAAATTTTAGATAAAGAAAACGCGCGTTGAGAAAAGATGCACATTATGAGACCATAATGTTACAAAATGGCGATAACAATAACGCACGATTAAATAATTTTCGGTAAAAAAACATCTGTGATTTAATACAGAATTATTAAAATCGTGAGTGCGTATAGACATACATAATATGATGCAGTGTGTTACTGAATAACGACAAAAGATTCGCGCGACTTTTTATCGCAGTGTGCGCTTAGCCTTAGTTCCTAGGTATTCCTCGAGCTACGGATTTACAATTGACAGAACTGAAATTGTTTATTATTATTCCCTTTGTGTGACTGCTTTGTTATTTTATAAAACTACTACTACGCTGCCTTTCCTAAGAACACTTTGTCTGTAAAAAGGTCCTTCATTTCAGCTTGGTTTTTAATAATGTGGTTTTACATTGTGATTTTTAGGGTTTCCAAATCAAAGAAAACTGCTGTTACAGTTTCTAACACTTAGTCGAGTTCCATTGATGATGCAAATGCGAATCTTAATGCTGTTTTATTTCAGTCAAAAATGAAGTAACTATCAAACCGCGAAAATAATATTTTCAATTATTTCGTTGATATGCATGCAAAATAAACAGATGAATAAACAGTTAGGTAATATTTTTTTTGTACAAGAATCATGTCACTTTGTATCTCTATCAGAATCCTAAGAAAAACATTATTAGTGCTCTATTCCTTCGCTTTTTGATACCGATCGAATGAAAAGAGTACCTCCGACCTCCGACCTCAGTTACTATGAACATCAATTTGCTTTTGGCAACCAGGTACTAGCGGCTTTGCAAAGCGAGCAAATCCCACAAATCCTTGGGGCTTAGATAAAAGTAACCTCACAGTATTGCACGCAATATTAGATGCTTATCTTATCTATAAGAAACGTGGGAGGCTGGGCCATTATTGTGGGTATAGGAGTAGATTTTTGGTAAGAATTCTTGAACGTACGTAATGTGACCTTTTATAGATGAAAATGAAAAATCTGAACTGGTGAAATGTGGGTGTACTATTAAATACATCTCTGCCAAACAATTCGGGGTTTTCAGGTGTGATGTTATCTATGTACGAAATATCTTCTTTTTTGCATATTGACATCAGCTGGCATTTGGAAGAACTTCCAAATCAAGTTGACAACTTACTGTTGACAACAATAAAGGGGTCGCTTCATGTAAAACACTTGTAGGTATTAAGCTGCAACTGGTTAGAATGGAAACCGCCCCAACATAGTTTAAAAAGGCTAGCCTTTTTCGTTAAATTTATTTATTCGATGAAGAAAATCCAAATACTAAATAGGTGTTGCTAGTTTTCTAAATCTATTTTTAAGGTAGACAACACTGTTCATGATTTTTATCATCATTCAGAGCCCATTTTCACCGACTGCTGGGCACATGACTCTCTGTACCTAACAAAATTTATAAACCCCATTTTTTAAAGAACCCAGAGGCTTAGAAGCATACTGCAAAATTTAACATTCAAAACCAAGAACGTGCTTCTAGAAACACAAGCTCATCTACATACGACTACAAAACAAACCCTCCCAAAACTGCACACAAATAAAAGAGCCAACTTTAGATAAACGTAAGCGTAACTCTAAATTTCAAGATGCACTAACATAGTGACATTTACATGGATCCACACAGAAAAGTTAGCAACAAAGGGGTACCCACAATTAACAATGCAAATTTACCGAGTGCGAAAGCTGTTCTGAATTTCATATAGAGAATACATATGGTAATTGGGATTGAACACGAGAAAACCGTCTGGTGTAGGGTAGAGGCTCGTTAAGATCCTGAAGAAAAGATGCTCCTTGGGTCTCATTTGCACGAAGTTTTGTCTTTGTTAGTTTGATGCTGTTTCATTTGGTGTGTCTTAGTTATATTGCGTTTCTGGAGAGGGAAGTAGAGAAAAGGTTGTGTAATGTTTTGGGAATGGATGGTTACTTATGGTCTAGGTCCTGATCCTTCCGACACACAGTGTGGATGCGGTAGTCTCGAACACACGATATCCCACATGCTGGAGGGCGAAGTGTCCCAATACCTGCACTTTAGAGGACCTAAAAAACGCCACAGACTCCGTAATTGACGTGCCCACATCCTGGGCCCAAGAAATTTGAACAAGCACCATCGAATAGAAAGAAGAAGAATGAGTTAGTTGTTGATAGGTATTGTTAACACGTTCACTGCGTAACAGGCCGATATCGGCCTGCCGCGGTACTTCAGCTGGTGCGGACGAAGAAAACTATGTCCCTCTCGCTTGTGCGAAACGATTATCTCAGGTTTTTTTAAAAATTCGACAGAGACAAATATATATTTCATCTTGCGGTCAAAAATGTAGGTGTTCCCCATCAAAACATAACGGCAGGCTTTTATCGACCTACCACGCACTGACGGTGAAAAACATCCGCTGAGTGCGGCAGTGGGCCTATTTCGGCCCGCCCTCCCAACAGGCAGCAAGCGACCCGATACCGCACAGAGCGCGCGCCCCGCCAGTTAGTGTTGTGCTATCTAACTGATCTGACGTAGCGTTCGATATAATCAACGATGGCAAGCAATAAAAGAAAAATACAAATTTTGGAAAATAGAGTAATTCGCCCTGCAGTTACTGACAGCAGTGAAGAAATATTTTCCACTAAGAAAAATAAAAAGAATTTGGAAACAAATGTGCACGGAAAACGAAGCACAAGCGGTAAGTTTTGTTTACTATCTACACATATTAGCCTTAGACTCATAATGACGTGGGGATTTTTTAAGTAATATCATCCTTTATGAAAATGATTATTCTTAAAAACTAGCTAACTCCTACAGTAAATAGTTTTTGCAATATAATTTTTGACGTGATAACGTCTTATTTGTTCAATTTCGCGAGTTCTGTGGTAAAACTCATAAATGGTTAATAAATCACACGGAATTAAGAAAAAAAAAATCATTTCAGAAAATCAAGTAAAACCTAAGGACAATGACCATGTCCTTGAGATGAGCGCTAAACGAAGAAATTGTACAGGGTGCTACGACAGACTGCGGAAAACCTTTAATAGTACCCAAGCAAACAAAAAGTTAAGAAAATAAAAAAAATATTGCAGGAAATGCAACCAACATGTTTCCAAGACCATAAGTAAATAAAAACATTTTTCAGTTCTTTTACGATAATTTCGTTTTATTTTCAATATCCCCTTATTTTTCTCTGTCCCATCACTACTAAAAATACTTTCTAGTGCGGTTCAGGTCGATATCGGCCTGCCACTTTTCCTGCTTTATTTCTCATTTCCTGTTTGGCAGATCCCGGGGCGAATCAAACCTAAGGAAGTTGGGTTCAAGGTCATTCTAACAATATAAAAAGAAAATGTATACATTATGTTTCCACAAAGTTATAGCAATTTAATCTATCCTAGTGCTGGTGGGTCTAGAAAGACCTGCCACGCACTGGCGGAAATATCATTGGGGGCGCATTTTGGCCCGCCGCCGCACCAGATGAAGAATTATGATTTTACTTGCCGCAGTGAACGTGTCAGTTGCACGTATGGGTTTTAGTAGTTCTATTTTTGCTAAGTCTTCAGACGATACATACAGAATTTTCTTTGTCGCATCTCAAAATGGTTTAATAGTTTTCAGCGAATCACCTTCAGTTTCATAAATTTCCTTGTTTGCGATCTGTACTTACTTATTATTTATCATCTCCGCACGTTAAAGTACCAAAAGCCGAAGGATAATTTCGACATGTCTGCCGTTATGCATAGGATTTAAATTGAAAAAAAATGGCTTTGTAATAAAAAAAAAATGGTCCCAAAAATATGTCTCCGTTTTTGTTATTTGAAATAGTGGCTGTTGGCTGACCCTGTTCAATGAATCATTTTTTCAGTTGACCTCTCAAATAAAAAGGGTGAAAACGCGATAAAAAATACACATTAAAAAAATCATGAACAAACGTAGGCAAACAATAAAACATACATAAAATAAATTCAGAAGCCCACAATATTTTTTCAATAAAATTCTCAATCAATTTTATATTCGTACAATATTTATTACAATAAAATTTGCTGGTCGACTAAAGCAAATGTGTTACTTTGGTTGAAAAAATGAAATCTGTATTGTGGTGGACTTTTTACATTTATATATTCAATGTGCAGAAAACTGAAGCTGTACAGATTTTCAAAAACCTCGTGACACCACCTACTGCCTGGTATACAAAATTTGTGCCATCTGGTAACGTTTATCATTAATTGTCTTTCAACATCATTATAATCATAGTAACGTAACATAACATAATATTACGCCTGTAATCCGCGAAAGATTAGGTAGAGATGCACCTAGTAGTGCACCCACATTTTGCCAATTATGTTTAAGTCCCATGTAATAGGTGGCGAGCCTATTGCCATCAACTGAGCACAAATTCATACTCCGTGGCTGCTACTGAGAAATTCACGATGGTAAAATAACAAGTTTGCCCGACCTAGGGCCACTTGTTAGACCTTTGACTACAACAACACGCGCCTTGCCTTGCTTTTGTCTTTAAAAATGTAAATAATATGTTAAAAATGAATCAAGGAAATAACAATATTGAAGTCGGGCATGCCACCGTCCGGGTGAGTTCATCAGAAATATTATTTCTTGTTGTTCTCGTCTGGCTAACGGCGAGTACTTGCACAGGCACAACCAAGTAGCCAGGATTATTCACCAGCAACTTGCATTGAAATATAAACTTGTCTTATAAATCTGAGGTAAAGTATGTGCCCGACCCAGCTTTCGAGAAAGACCATGTCACGCTGTACTGGAATTAGTCTATCTTTACTGGCAGAACTATTATCGCCAATAAGCCTGACATAGTGGTGATAGACAGATCTGCGCGCGGCGTAATGATAGTCGATGTTACCATACCGCATGACGAGAACTTCGTGAAAGCTGAGAAAGAGAATCTCGACTTGGCATACGAGGTTGTCGACATGTGGAATGTGAACTCGGCTATCATTGTGCCGAATTTCGTAACGGCCAATAGCCTTATGGCCAAAAGCCTCGACGAACATCTCTCTAGGCACTTGGATCAATGGCTTGATTTAGAAGGCAGTACTCCTCGATATGGCTCGCATTGTGAGGAGGTTCCTGTCTCTGCAACCCTAACCACTAGTAGCTTGGACCCTGCTCCACCATCATTGCTCATTGGCGGACCTCTATTTATTTATATTTTTAAGTGTATTTTTTTGGAATAATTAGAAATGTAATAAGATAAGAATGTAAATATATAAAAAATTCAAATAATAATATCAACTCCTATAAAAATACCTATAACTACTTAACTACCTTACCATTTGGCCAATGCATTTAGGACTATCGACAAAAATACACCGCATAGAGTGATCAAAGTAAAGCTTTTTATTTCTATTAAAAAACACCCATCTTGCAGTGGCCTCCAAGACTTGTATGCTGATACCAGATACGGGTCCGTGTCGTGACAAGATCCCTATGTGGTACTACGATCCTGATACATCAAACTGCACTCTTTTTGACTGGGGAGGCTGCCAAGGAAATGGTAACAGATTTCGGTCACTTTCGACATGCCTGGAAACTTGTTTGACCAAACCAGGAGTTAGTAAGTATATTTTATAGGAGAAACTAGTAATTTTAGATTTATCTGATGAAGTAAGACCGGGCCCCGACGTAGAATCAAAAATTCGAAGACATATGCCAACAGTGCCATAAACACGCACTGGGCCCGAATGGTAGATTATTTTATTTTATTGTGTTTGGGTGGCTTACAGCTAACAATACAAACATTTATAGTGAAGCAATCTACGACAAGCCAATGTACCTCATTGTTTCCCAATACCTCTCATAAAGAGGAGGTTTGTGTCCTAGCAGTGAGAAAGTTTTTTTTTATTTACCATAAAGATTTCTCGAACTGCACCTCAACAATAACACGCACGGTACAGATGCCCCAGCAAAAGTCATCGGTAAAGTAAGTAGACTAAATACCACCATATTAGGTGGGTTCCTACTTCATGATAATGACTCCTCTACTGCTTATTTAAAAAAGCCTTTTAGTACTTTTTAAGCAAGAGTCTTGATTGTCAGCTAACATTATATGTTAGGTAAGCTTCTATTTATTCATGACAACCTAGTACCTCATCAGCGTGAGTCATTTTCTAGCTATAGCTATCAAGCTCGGGGGAAACCAGAAGAAAACCGAAAAGCACGCCTTATCAGGTTTAACTGTATATTTCTTGAGCACGAGTAAGCTACCGGCTCGCACTTTTTGCTTGATGATAATACAAACCGTCTGGTCCGCTCGCTCATGCGATTTTCCATCAGCAAAATTGACGAAATCTAGTACAAATGCAAGAAACAGTATTTTTCTTCTACTTCTTGAATCGATGATCTGATTTTGTCCGACCTGTACGTAGCAACCTGGTCAGCTCTATCGTTTGGCTCATTCAAGTCCTAAAGGGTACAATTAATATACACGACGGGTAGGAGAGAAGGTGTGGCATATCCTGAGAAACAGTCTGAAAACGAGTCTCTCTTATTCACTTCCTATAATTTTCTTTTAAAAAATTACTGATCCATCTCTCGCAACTCTCTGTCTCCATTTTAGAAAAACGTCCAAGATATTGCAGCTTGAATTTCGATTACGGATTCTGCTTTGGAGCAGCGACAAGATGGTTCTATGATGACAAGTGGAAGGTCTGCAAATCCACCTTGTACTCTGGCTGTGGCGGAAACAAGAATAACTTCTATGCTAAAGACCAGGTGCGTATTAACGGTCTTTAAAAGGAGAAAGGTATTATGCTGTAAGTACGTAAGCAATTAAATAATGATATACAAAAAAGTTCTAACATGTCCAGCCGCATTACAGTACAAATTGGTAGGAAGATGCTACATAAACCGTGATAATACTCGTATTCATCCCAATTACATTAAAGAAATTATGAAGGTACTTATTAAATCATGATTGATTATTCATTAAATATTAGGTGTCATTACAATTCAGCAAGCATATTTCGACACTAATATTATAAAGAGGAAACATTCGTATTTTTGTGTGTGTGTATGTTTGTAATGAATAAACTCAAAAACTACTGTGCCGATTTCAAAAATTCTTTTACCATTGCAAAGCTACATTCACCCTGAGTAAAATAGGCACCCGTGCAAAGCCGGGACGACCCGCTAGTCTTAGATAAAATTAAATGTCAAAGTAGTCATTAAATAAATTAGTCAATAAAAATATGAATTACTATCATCAAATCATCATTTTATATCCTTGAGTTACGGTCCATTTCAGTTTGTTTCAACTGTACAGGGGTAGTGTGACTGTAATTTACGTAGTTTTAATTATTTTTTGGATAAAAAATTACCTATATTAAAAATGATAGAAATCGATTCAGTAAACGATTCTGAACAAGCTACTTTCAGGATGTGCGTTAATTATGTTACATGTTGTATATATAACAAACAACCTGAACTAGTAAAAAAAGAAGATAAAATAAACATATTTAAAAAAAAAAACTATACAATTTTTGACAAAACAATGCTGTTATAGTTTAGACGAATATTAAACGGACAAAGTATAAAGAATCCCTAATTATTATTGGATTGAGTTTAGATATAAGTTTGTCTGTTTAAAGCTTCCTCTCTCCTACTGTATTTGTCTTTTGCTGTGCCCGACAATATCCATAATGATCACAATTTTTTTATTTATCAGCATTTAGTAAAAATTGCTTGCTGTGGATCTCAAAACGGATGTGCTAATAACTGCTTAAGGATTAATACTCAATACTCAAACTTCATTTGCATTCGACACTGTGACACACCACACGTTCACATTGTGGTTCACATCTAATCGTTTAAATGTATCATTTGTCATCAGAACTTATTGGTAGACTCGTGCTAATAAGTTCTGATGCATTTGTCATCAGAACTTATTAGCACGAGTCTACCAATAAGTTCAGTACATTTAAACCTTTTAATTTTTACAGTGTGATCAAATCTGCCGTTTCGGGAATACGCCGATCCCTGGTCCAGTGACTGCAAGTGGGGGCAACAAGAAAGTTTTAATCATCAACCCTGATGTGACCACGACCTCCGAACAGCCATCTCCAGTAGACTAAGGAATGTCTATATTCCTACCTATCTATGTCACAGAGCGTTTACATCATGTTACAGGTTGTTCAATTCACGAATTTGTAGTAATTTTTTAAGTTAAAAGAGTGCCCAAGCCCATGGAGTTTCCTGTCTGTTCTTCTCCTCATAGACCTACGCTTTGGAATCTGCAACTACAGTCCTTTCACGGTTATTATGCAGTGACTAGGTCTGAGGCTTCATCTTATTTTTTGCTGAAACCTAATTTGACAATTGAAAAGTACATTACTAACCTGCGAATGGTTTAATTCCAATAGTGTACTTTTTCGTGAGGGATCGCGGGTTGCTAAAAATTAGAAGTTAGCATTTATATTAGAACTCATCTTAGTATGAACATAGATTATAATGAGTGTGACATAGGGAAATAATTATTCATTATCAGCCCGTAGTTTGGATTTGTACCCGGTTGATGGCAATAGGCTCGCCCCTTACTACATGTAACTTAAACATTACTGACTGACCTCCTCTATGTTATGTTTTGCAGTAAACTAGTTTTTTTTTAAACAAAATAAAGTCAATGTTTCGTTTTCTAACGAAGCCGAAAGCCCCATTATTGCGATCACTTTTTTTCTGGACCATACCTGGCAACCTTCTAGTTACGGAGATATTGGGGTCAAAGTTAAAACTTTTTCATAAGTTTTTTTTTAGTACAATTTACTTGTAATATTCATTATATCCGGAAGGGTCCGTTCACACCTCGTAATTAGTCGTAACGGTAGAACTAACACTAGCAGAATATTGCTCTTGCCGTGTAAGTGAATAGAAAGAGGAGTAAGACGTCTTCGTGGATTGAACGACCTTTACCAGTTAGCATAGACACGCACACACGTAACACCTACACACAAATACAATATAATACCAATCTGTATGTTTGTATTTTTTTACAAGTACTAAACGGAACAGTGGTCCAATATGAAACAACAGTTGAAAATTTTTTTTGTTTTTTATTTGGCATAAAATTACAAATTAACAAAGTCAATCACCATTAATATTCTACCAATAACAATAGAATTTTCCTACTATAAAGTATTTTATTATTTAATAAAGTACATTCTGATAACCGATTTTTTATAACAATTAGGTAACAAATAGAATAAACTTCTGTTTCATAACTTATTTGTTGTTTTTCAGCTCCGTTTTAAAACGTTTCCATGAAAGTCTTTTTAATAAAAAAAAAAAATCATAATTTATCTAAATTCCCTATACATATTCCCTATCTATATCATCGCTTTTTGAAGGGTTTCGGTAAAACTCTTGAATACCAATTCGGACCTGAAACAAAAGAATAGCTAATGTTAGAAATAATCAGTAAATTAAAATGTGATCTATCTCTGCCAAGCACCTTCTTTATACTGTCGTCATAAATCATAGCTGGCGATGTAAAGTACTTTTCTTTGGAGAAATAAATATGGCTTCTGCTTAAGCATTTTACGGGCCATTTTTGAGTCTTCGATAGGCCACGTCCTAAACAAAGCGATCGTCGCCCGAACACGTGTCCTCGCATTTTGCGATCATTGCATTACATTCAGTGAACTCAATCGCGTGGTCGCGCCGACAAAAAGCGCCAACCGATTTTCCGAACAAATCAAATCAAATCAAATCAAAGCATTTATTTCAAGTAGGCCAATTACAGGCACTTTTGAATTGTCGAAACAAAGACAACAATGAAATGTAGCTACAGTCCCAGTCACAAGGCATAAAAACTGTGAAAGTACTGTAGTTGCCCATTCCCTAACGTAGATCTCTATGGAGAAGAACGGGCAAGAAACTCCATGGACACTCTTTTAAATCAAAATATTGTTACAAAATCTGGTTACATCATTCATGTTGAGATTATACATATATGTGAGAACGATGTACAAAGACGTGCACATTAAGAGCGTCCAGAGTAAAAGGTAAAACCAACAATTTAAAAATAAAGTAATTAAAATAAACCGTGGCAGCTAAGAAATGACCAGTCCCAACTGACAGCGCCCGTTCACGAACATGACGCATGGATCAGCGCCATTCAACTCAACCATATTGAAGGGAATTAAATGACCCGACACACCCGCCACCATCAGCGAGACATTTGAGTGAGCATGACATTCTCTCAGCCACCAGGACACATTCAAGTCAATGAAAGATAACCCAATATAAATGGGAGCTTTACAGTACATAGTACTCACACATGTGTGTTATGCAATTATATAATTCTAGGAGATGGAATCTATACATTGCAAGGATATTTTTACAATCTTCAGCAGCTTCCACAATAATTGAAATGGTAATAAATTAGTTTGCACACGATGTGGAGATAAAACAGATAAGATATACAATTCAACCCCTAAGTTTCCAGAAGAGAAACAAGAAAGAAAATATGTATATATGTATATAATTAAAGAATTAAAGGGGGAGCATCTCTTCCAAACAATAAAATCTTAGTTCGTGAGCCCAAGTGGCTGTGGAAATGAACAAACAATATGATTTTTCGTGTGATTGTTTTGTTTAGGACGCAAGGTAACATTATTGCATTATATAGGTGATTTTTAGTTTCTCTCGGAATAGTTATTTTTTAGATTGAATACAATACTATGCATAAAATCGATCAAAAAATACAATATCTTTGTATTTTTACAAAGATATTGTTTTCTCTCATAGTTATAATAAATATACTATTGTAAGAATAACATTTTAACAAAATGCATAATATATGTTCCTTTGTGAGAGACTGGCATCCATACTAGGATACCCTGTGTGACGGATCCCCAGGCTCTCACCCCGAATTACATGTAGTTTACATACAATACAATAGCTAATTTCAATACTCAGACAAATGATTTATTGCAGAAGGGAAAAAAGCAGACATATTTCAATTTAATTACCGCAAAAAAATTTTGAGGTGAAAATATGTGATAATGGGTGTGAAGTAAAGTGTCCAGTGAAGTGTGCAGGTGAAGTGAGTAGGTGATGTGTGTAAGTGAAGTGTGTGAGGGTAGGATGAGGGTGTGGGCGTAAATGTGTCGGGCGATATAGTCATGAACTAGTAAAGGATTAATTAATATTACGAGGATACGAAAAGTAACTGCTCTGTAATGTCATAGTCAAATGAAACTTTAATCTTGCAATGCTTATTTTAATAGTTTCCAAGAAAACCAAAATGGCGATAGAAAGCGGTGTGGAACTGAGTAGTAGGACGACACAACACTAGAATCATGAATTCTTACACGATAAAATGAGTAATAGAGACTACTGAAAAATGGATAAAAAGCCAATAAAATAACACTAGGTAGGTACTTTAATGTAAAAGATTTTTACATTTTTAAACGGTACTACTTGGTTAAAAAGCAAAAACAGACCTTAAAATTATTTAAATGTAAGTTTAAAATAGCATAGGTAAAAACCTACCTCCCGTTACTGCAAGACTTCATGAGATTGAACACATAGCTGGGGCAAGCGTCAGGATCCATCATCCTCGCGTTGAATAGCGTGCCCTGGCAGAAACAGTATAAAATCTCCGGCAAAGGCACGTTAGATGGCAGCACTTTCTTCTCGTATAGAATAGTTGAGTACAGCTAGAAATTGAAAATAAATTTATTACGTAAATGTGGAATTTAACAGAGGCAGGTAAATGAAATAAAATTAGTTTTGTCAAAAAATCGTTGAAGAGGCGTATGCCAAACAGTGGATTGTTCGGCTAAGTTGATTGTCTAAGAGCTCCGCCTAGCCCGAGAGTCTGAAAACCAGTCTTACTAAAGTTACCCAACCAGTTACCCAGTGGCTAGGTGGTAAGATAGGCAATCGATCCATGTAAAATACTGGTATTCACAGTTATAGTAAGCTGATCCCCCCCCCCCCTAGCTGGAATAGGGTCAATCAAGTATTAAGATCATTAAGAACTAATGTACTCATTGAATAAAACCACTTCAAATTCTCGATGAAAGCAGATTTATAAACTGTTACACTGTTTCAAACTCCATCCAACAAATGTTTCATCATGGTAGTTTAGAGTGATTTAAAAGTCCAAAAAAGGTTCTTACTTTAAATGCTGCAGTCAACGACGCAATAGACAATCCTAGACTCGGGCTAAACAGGAACGATATTCCCGCGATATATCCTGCCGGCAGCGCGTACATTGCGGAGTCGAATCCTTTCTTACGACACAAGTAGCACACCACCGCCTGCAATGTAAAGCAAAATAATGTAGGAAAACTCATGTTCATTAGCAAAACTTCTTTTTTTTAAGTTTGTTTTGTGATAATAGTTCGAGACAGTATGAGACTAACGTTATCGAAGAATGAATTAATTCAATCCTGTTGCAACTTTTCCAGAAACGCCTTAAAAGCCTCTGGTCCTCAAATTTTTATTTGAGTCAAATAGAAATTGATTCTCCATGTCAATTTTTGATGTGAATAAATAAACTAGTTTAAATCGTAGCACTATAATTTGTTTAATACTAAATAGGCTTGCGTTTGGCCGCAACGCCTGATGTGAAAGGATGATGTGGGCTAGGGAGGAGCAGGCTTGTTTAGAAAAAACCGATCGATAGATACACGAATTCGAATAGATACACATTATAATGATCAAGGAATGGAGAAGCCGGCAGAGACGCTTCATTTAAAAAACATTCAAGGTAGTCTATTTCCTACTAAAACCTACGCTAAGTATGAAATTGTGTGAATAAATTATTCAGGTTAATTTTTAATTCAAATTCAATTATTACACAAACTAAATTAGTCGTACTCTGTAAATACCGATATAACTGCTGAAGAACAGCGCCAATTTGAAGTGTTTTCCTCTTATCGAAGATATTGCCTTCACCGGCGTCCGGATCTTGGGTAAGATCAATCTTGCTAAGGATATGCCAAGACCCACGCCGAAGTACGTGGCTAATCCCTGCGGAAAATAAAAGTATTTTTTTAAGTTCTAGGAGTTTTGTTTTTATTGTCATTGGTCGCCATGGCCATATTCCAAGGATGGATCAAGACAGATGGGCCAGGAACGACAGACAGTGACTTCCTGATGACGGGCCTCGTAACCTCGTAACGGGCGTGGCGATTTGAACTCTTTCCTGCTTGATTGGTTGGACAAGACAAAATACAAAGAGAATTGGAAAGGTATTGGGGAGGCTCTCGCCCAGCAGAGGGACAAGATCACAGCAATAAGTTAAGAAAAAAATGTTTACCTTGGCTATGTGTTTTTCACATTTTCCTTCGTGAGGACAAACATTTTGGGATTCCTCAGTTTTTCTTCTTACTTTTTCTGGGGTGAATAACCTGAAAAAATAAAAAAAATATTAATACGCAGCAGTGTCATCACCATCATCATTCTCGTGCCCTTATCCCTATGTATTTAAGGTCGGTCCACCATGTATCGTTCTTCCATACTTCTCTATTACTCGTCATCTCATGAGTCACCTCCTTTCTTGCCATATCATCCTTTACACAGTCCATCCGTTCAATCAAAACCTTTTTATTAGGTAATTGTTAACTTAAAACCCTTAAATCACTTAAAACTACTGCACTGATTACCAGTCAATAATATCTAAAATGGATGAAACATGTAAACTCCTCCATAATATGATGTGAAAAATGTTTACAGTTTTGATAAAAGTTTTTGAATGTTGTTTCTTAGATTTTGTAGTTGCTAATATTTTATTTACCCGTTTTTGTTTGAATTTTAGTAGTAAAGTAAAATTTTATTTGTCTAAACTTGGTGTACATGATACATTGCATGCAAGATAATAGTGAGATCCAGAAAAGTTCTAACATGTTTAGCCGCATAACATGGCGTACAAATTGGTAGGATTTTTAGTTAAGTCGATGAATTTTGCTCTTTAATGGCAGAATTTTGATATAAAACTGTATAAAACCTTAAAAAATTAACTAAAGGATTCTAGGACCATTTTTGTTCAAATGTTAACGAAATTTTAAGGTTTTCTTTTAAAATCGGCAATTATATCAATTTTAAAATAAAACAAAGAGTTTAATTTTATTTGTGTTCGACTGTTTCATATCGTGTCTCAGTAAACACTGTTATGTAAATGTAAACATAATTTTATCTAGATTCTAGTTGTGTTATTTCGATTTCTGATATTCAAACAAAAACAAATGCATGCCACAGTTTGACGCACTACACAACCAAAGTAAACATCACATTAGATGTTCTAATAATTAGAACATCTAATGTGATGTTTATTATTATAAGATACCACATAAAGTCTAACTCATAATGGACTAACGTTTGAATTGGTCAGTTACAATTTAACCAGAACAGCAATCGGTTTCTTTGTATATATTAAAATAACACAACATCAATCCCCAAATACTTTGGCAGAGGTGTGCTTACCAACCCCCATTTCACCAGTTATTTTTAAAGTCCTATTTATGTGTTAGGGGGCCATTAAACTCCCGCGGCTGCTAGTGTTACATTCAAGATGGAAAAACCCTTTGCCCGACCTGGGAATCAAACCCAGGACCTCATGCTGAGCAGTCGCAACTAGAATAACGAATAATTATGTATTTTTTGGAAAAAATAAACTATCAACATACTCGATGTATGTTTGAAAAAGAATTGTTGTTTTAGGACTTTCGCAAAAATATTAGCATAACGCAAAAGTAACAAGTGCTATAATACTTGTTTGTTTTAGTTATTATCTTTTACCTACAAAGGTCAGTCATTAGACTTTGGTAAAGGAAAACGTAATGTGCACTGATTAGATAGGAGGTAATGAACTGTGGCCGATAATGAGTCTATTATTGAATGCACAAAGTAGGAAAATAATAACATTTAAATACAATTTAAAACGCCTAGAAAACGCTGGCGTGACGGCCTAGAGGTGTTTATGACAGATTGGCCAGAGAAAACCGCACGGAGAAAAGAGTGGAAGGCTATCGGGGAGCCCTTTGCCCAGCAGTGGGACAACAGAAGCTAAGAAAAAAAAAATACAATTTATTTAAATGATACTTTGTCAATTTCTCAGCCTAGAGTCTGAATGCGTGCCCGTTTGATGTCAATAAACTCGCCCTCTACCTCTAATAGGTACATGTAATGGGAAATTCCCATGGGACTTAAACATACCTAACCTTTCGGGAATTACGGGCGTGGTGTTATGTGTTCCTTTGTGAGACCTTTTTTTTAAATGAATCTCAAAAAAAATATCTTGGTAGAAAAGTAAGAATAAACATAATGAAATTGTAACCAGTTCTTATGTTTTTTTTTATATCTAAAAGCTTCATTATTGGGTACCAAGAAAAGAGGAAGGACAGACCTATTTTACGGTTATTATTGTGTATATAGGGCGACAACTTCGAGGGTTTACCATTATATAATGGTAGAATTCTTAGAATGGAGTAATAAATACAATTTGCTTCTCCTTTCATTTTTGGATATATTTCGCGAACTGTTGAATAATTTATATTATTTCTCTGAAATCGAAAATCGTCATCAGTTGATAGCACTGATATTTTTTCATTATTTGTACATTTGGAGAGGCATTCTCTCCAATTGAACAAATAATTTTATCTTTGGCCACTCTCGTCCAGCTGATACCATCCTGGGGTTCATCAATCTACACAGTTTAAGAGATTTCTTACCCTGGGACTTGGCACTATTATTCACACTAGCTAATGTCTGCGGCTTTGCCCACATGGAGTTCGAAAATTGTCCCACGGAATCGTACTACCAGGATAAAAAGTATCATATGTGTTAATCCAGGTTATAAACTATCTGTGTGCCAAATTTCATCCAAATCCGGTCAGTAGTTTTATCGTGAAAGAGTAAGACATACATACATACACACAACAAACTTTCGCCTTTATATTATTAGTGTGATTATACATTCAGATTTATAACATTGACTCAGGAGTTACTTACGTAGGTAACTTACGCCGCGCGCCGCAATTTTATGACAGACTTTACACTTTTATTTTTGTGTAACGAGAAATAGAAGTGCTTAAAAAAATCCGACAAATAGTTTTTCCTAGGCGTACCTATATGTAGTATTACCCGGTCGCTGTTTTGTGGAGCTCAGATAGGCAAACTTATCTGTTTCGGCTGCATTCGGCTAGACTGGTAGCCGATGAAAAGGCTACTGATAGTAAATAATCTGGGTAGCTATGTAGCAGATGGCGCTCTATAGTTTCCATGAAAAAAGACGTGAGTAGGTATGAATGAACGGTTGGTATGTGAAAAACGGTGCATTACCAAAACAGCGGTGTCCTCTCCTCCTTATCTCCTTCGAGCCTCATCAGGTAGAACAGCAAGGAGCTCCCGACCATGAACATGAGCGTCTGCTGTGTCTTCGTTATTGACAGATATCCAGCTCTCTGCAGAACTTTGAGGTAGTACTCGATCACCTGGAATATCATATAATTATAAATGTTTACTTATAAAAGAGCAGTAGCCTCCAAAAATGAGTCTCATGAACTTGCTATGATGTGCCGCTTCTGTTTTAAATTGGGAAAGAAATCTGGATCCTTAAGCTTGGATTCCCCGATTCCCTAGTACAGAAACTTGAAGAAAAGGTACGAAGAGAAACCTAAACCTAGCAGTGCTGACTACAGGCTGTGGATGATGATTATGAATAATTATGATATTGGGATTTTGTAAATAAATAAAGAAAGAAAAATGTGTGTTATTGGCATTAAACCAAACAACTTGAAACCAAACAAAATAAACAAACAAAGTTATTTATACTTATCACACCAAAATTTAGTTAGGGTACCTAATTTTTTTAATATTATGGTAAATAAGAGAGCAAGAAAGAAATAATTTATTTTTAAACAGAACGAAATGCGTGAAACATAAATACAAAACTACATATATCCGATGGACAGCCTTGCAAAGTTCTGTCGCTTTTACATACATGACTTGATGTTAGTTGAAGCGTGAAAAAGAGTATGACGATCGAGAAAATATCATATATTTTTCTTCATGAGAGATTCTTACGTCTATTCTTAAAACCTACTCGTATTTCCACGGAATTTAGTTTTGGACCCCGTCGTGCATACCATACAAGTTTTGTACTAAGTATGTACTTATATCCGCAAAGCAAGTTTATTTATTGAAAGAAAATACAAGGAAAAAAATTAAAAACAATAAATTTAACTTGTACGTCTTCGTAAAATAGGCGTAGTTCAGCAAAAACTGCCTGATGCAGGTATGCATTATTACTCTAAATTTTATGAAGAAAAATGTTTATTGAAGGTACATCACGCAGTATCTTTCAATAAGTTCCTATCAACCGATAGACGTGAGATAAGATACTTACAACATCTGACGAGAGAAAGGAAATGGCTGTAAAAGCAAATCCATAGATATTGTTAAAACTACACTGCAACAAGTAAATGATCGTAGTCGTTAAGTGATTGACTTCTGCGCCAGGGTTCACGGCGATTCCTTCACAAAAGCAATATTTGCATGGCATGCAGGCTTCCAAATCCTTATCCGAAGTAATTGCAAAAATGTTGTTTGATAAACCATGTAGAGAAGAAATTTTAGTGTGTCGTTACTCGTTACAGAATTGAAATCATTAGTAATCATTTTTGTTTTCGTAGATTAACATAATCTTGAGAGTAGTTTTAAACCTGCGACCATCCATGGCCTTAACTACAGAGTAAAATCGCTCAATAATTTCAAAAACCATCTCGAAAGATATCCGTATTAATAAAGAGAGACTCACCAAATTACAAAACAGATTAATGACCAACCCTCTCCTGCTAGGCGGCTCCAGGTATATAAAGAGCCCGGTCACACTGAAGGGTATGAACAGGTACGTAGATTGGACAAACTTGTCACCCATCAACTTCCTAGAACAATTTAAGTTAGAATTCTGAGAGGCCACTTTTATAGACGCTTAAGGTGAACCACCAGAGTAGCCCGCGAAATTGAAATTTTCTTACGTTTTTGGCAATTTGCAGGTCAGTATCAAGTTGTATGTTGAGTGAAATATGATTCGAGATCGTAACAGATAAATGGCTTTATCTGAGTATAGTAGTATAATCATTAAAATCATCAATACAACCCTCTAAATTCATTTAATCCCAATGAATGACTTTTCACAGGCAGTCATTCAATGAGATTAACTGACCAACAAATTAAAAAAAAAAAACATAAAAAAGATATTTTTTTTTACAAAAAGATGAATTTATCTTTTAGACGATAAAAATTTCTTAACACAAAATTAAAAGTAAGAGCTTGGTATTGATATAATATGTTTATAAAAATATTAACTTTGATGGCTCAAAATGTTATTGGATTTTCGGTACACCGCTGCTATACCCCGGGGATTACAAGCGTGATTTTATGTGTTACGACAAAAAAAAATACTGTAGATTTAAGAAATACTAAGAATTTCCATATAACCCTCTTCCACATACCTTACCTAATAATACAACTAATATTGGGCGCAAACGATGTGACGAGCAGTCCCAACATAGTGGACCTCACGTAGTATTTACCCATCTTGATCCATTCGTCCTTTCTCTTCATCTTTTTACCTCGCATCAAGATTTGTGCCTGAAAATATGGAAACACTATTTTTAAACTCCGATTTAATTATTGTTTTATTGGGCTGGAAATACATTATAAAATCAGTATCTCTATAAACAAGTCGAAGTGAGTACTTGAGTAAAAGCCATTACTTAAGATACGTTTTTTATTCTATAGTTTAGTAATTGCTTAGAGGAGCATGTGGCTAAATAAGAACAGCCGCTCGGGTCGATCTTTAGGTTAAGCCTTCTTACCTAGGTTGGTCCGTGGATGGGTGACCACCCATTACATACAGAGTTTCCACCGTGCCTCGGAAAGCACGTTAAGCCGTTGGTCCCGGCTGTCATTTGTACATCTTTGGCAGTCGTTACAGGTAGTCAGTGTCCCGAAAGTCTGACAACCAGTCTTACCAAAGGGTATCGTATTACCTATCACTAACTGGGTTGTGGAGGTCAGATAAGCAGTTGCTCCATGTAAAATACTGGTATTCAGCTGCATCCGGTTAGACTGGAAGCCGACCCCAACGCAATTGGGAAAAGGCTAGGCAGATGATGATGAGTTTAGTAATTGCTTAAAGTTAGAACTGTCAAAAGTTCGAATACTTAGCTTTGGTTTCTTTGACGGTTCTCACTTCGTTGAAATTCTTGACTATTGCATAATACATAATTAATTACAAAATCTCAAGTAATTACTTTAACTTGACAATAGAAATGGGTGTTAGCAGCTAAGAGGTTTGTTATCATCACTGTTGAGTTATCAACCGCTTCTCTGTCGGATAATAGGGTGTAATCTGCCAACTTGCCCCACTGCGGGTTGGTGCATGCATCTAACTTAATGCAATTTAATCATAAAGTTTTCCCTAGCTTTTTAAATAGGGAAAAATGCCTGCTTGGGTTGTGGGTTTCTGATTTTTGACCATCAACTCACCAAACATACTCATGGAGTTTAAAGAAAATACTTATCTTCCATTCCGTAAGATCAAGATTTTTTATTTTGTTACAAAAATAACTAAGACAGGATTATTCCTTATTTAAAAAGCAGCCTTGGAGTCTGGATTTTGCCCAGTTAATAGCACTAGGCACGCCCACTAATTCCATGAGACTTTTACTGGCGAATTATGGATTTACTATAAGTAGATCCCTTAGAGGATTAAACCCGTGGTATTATAATTTTTAATTTTAGAATAAGACTTACAATATAAATGATGGAGTAGAACTTCGCACTACCGATGACAGCATCTTTGTACAGACCAGGTGAAGCACCAAAGCAGCTCTCGTTCCAAGGATGGAGCATGACACTGCAGTCAGCGTCGCGACATGCAGCGTCGAACAGCTGCTTGCTTACCGCCGCCATCTTGGATTTATCAGCTGTTTCGTTTTAGGAGTGTACCTGCATTGATGTCTGCAACAAGGAAGAGTTTAGTTTTAGTGTTGAGGTAGCAAGGTCTAAGAAATAGAAATATGAAGGTATGAGAATAGTGAATACATTTATATAAGGTCCCATTAAATTAGACAAATTTTAACACAGCGTTCAGAACGTCTAACCAAAGATATCCAAGCAAAAAAAAAACACTGATTTAAGTGATTTTATTTTGACTGTTTTGTGGATGTGTTTGTTCTGGAGTTATTTATTATTATAGAGGTCAAAATAAAATCACTTAAATCAGTGTTTTTTTTTTAGCTTGGATATTTTTGGTTAGACGTACTGAACGCTGTGTTAAAATTTGTCTATCTTTTTTAATGGGACCTTATTAAGCCCTTTTTATTTGGGATTCGCGAAGCACGTATTCCTCATTCATACTTCTCTAGTAGTCGTCATCTCATGCGTCGCACAGGTTCTAGCCACAGGATATAGGTATTTTATTGTACATCTTATTGTAAACTGTAATAGCTCTTTTACAATATTAGATAATAGTAATAATTTATAGAACGCCTTTGAATGGACTGAACGAACTTAAAAATAACAAAAATTTATAATGTTGTTTTTTATGAAATCTATTTCGTCTGAAACACTTGTCGAAGGAAAAAGTATACAGTATATACACACACACACACACAGGATTACTCCAAGAGCCAAAAATATATGTTTGCCTATTTTTTGCGTTTCTTTCATTTGGATAAATAATAATCAATCTCTCTCTTTCAGAATTTTTGCAAAAATAAACCATTTTATTTGAGCTCAAAAAACAGGTTCATCTTTTCAGTTAACATTTTCAATTTTGCGTAAAATAAACATAGTTCGTGTTATGCTATATTGAACGTCCTGTGGAGCCATAACAAGACCAATACAATTTCATAAACCTCTCCGCCGGGATTCAAACCAGCGACCTTCGCAGTGTACATTACGAGTAACTTAACCTCTATCTTACGGTCAAGAGCGTTAACTTTGGAACGTTACATTGTGGCTTAGAGTTGGATTAAGTATTATTATATTGTGGCAAAGAGTAAAACCTTGATATCGTAAAAAGAATGGGGCTCTACTATAATATTTACAGGCCAATTTAAGTGAAATTACTGGAGACTTTGCTTCAGAATTAGTATTGACCAGCATTTACGATTGTAGTAACTCCCCAGATGAAAAGGGTGGACTTGTGTGTAGAATCGCAGCGTAACATAAAAAAGTAAAAAAAAAAACATTTATTTCAGACAAAAAAGTCCGTAGGCAAGGCAAAGTTGTTAGTAACAAGAATTTTCACATAGTCATTCATACATACAGCATGATCTCTGCCTAAGTGTCGACTATCGTAGTAAAAGGTGAGTTGGTGAGTTAATCATCTGCCTAACCTTTTCCCGACTATGTGGTCGGCTTCCAGTCTAACCGGATGCAGCTGAACCAGTATTCGGTATTGAGTTAGTGAGTTCATAAACTGATAATAACATAAAAGCATTATTTCCAGCTTGTACTTTTGTATTTCATAATCTTTTTTTCCTTTATCATGTAATATTTGAACCTTCATTTCAATCTTTTATCTCATTGTTATTTTTCCTCGCAGGTAACTTTTTATGAACATTGACACATAAATGCATTATAGCACTCTTCATTAGCGCAAAGCATTGTAAGTTTGATAAATGATAATACTTATAAAATCTACGTCATGTGCATTATTTGCGTTTGTCACTCAGTCACTATGTGGACTTTAGACTTTTAGATCTTCATTATTAGGTATAAACTCTGAGATTCACTATCTTCAGGAAGATGAATATGAATTCATCAGATTCATCAGAAGTTCATCATAACGCGGAAAATCTTAAAGTACCTATTTACTAACACTTTATGTCTATGCTTTAGGGTAACACAGACTTGATATTGTTATTTTATTTTTGAATTGTTCTTTTTTTTGTTTTTACTACGGACACTTTTAACTTGCACATCTTGCTACATCGTTCTTACATAATGTACCATCTCAACATGAATGAAAAATATTCTGATTTAAAACAGTGTCCATGGAGTTTCTCAGTGCTTTAGGAAATAGGCGACTACAGTACTTTCACAGTTTTTATGCCTGGTGACTGAGAGTGTTGCTAAATTTCATTGTTGTCTTTGTTTCTACAGTTCAAAAGTGCCTGTAACTGGCCTATTTGAAACAAATACTTTTATTTTGATTTATCTTTGCTAGGTTATTGTAATATTTATAGTATTGTTATATGTATTTATCCACAACGCAGGGGGCGTCGACAATGTCCTGAAAGGCTTCGAGAAAATGGACCAGCTGTGCCTTTGTTTGTTTTTGCTCGACTTGGCGAATAGAAGATACTAATTGTAATATTTATATTATTATGCATTCATGATTCCTGTTTTTAATTATTTTTCCCCCTCTGCCTGAATTCATCATAGAAGTCAGGCTGCGAATTTCCAAAACTTCTCGATCCTAAGAACGAACCATGAACCCATAACGAAGTTTTGAATTTCAAGAAGTCACAATTACTACGTGATGGGCAATTATAACGTGATGAACAACGTCGCTTCCCGCATGGAATTCGCTCCAATTTAACCAAACCTTAATACATCTTTTTTTTTTTTTGGGGGGTGAGAAATCATCAAATGACTCCTCCCGCTCTGGGCGGAGCGGAAGGGAGTGTCAGACTCTTACTGACTAAAAAACACCCATGTTCCTTCATTGGCCCTTTATGTTCCAGGGTCGCGGTATCTCTTTCGAACAGTCCCGCAGCCCTGGCAGGCACCGGCCCTTGCGGGCCCCTCTAATACATTATACTTGTCTTATTAATTGTGCCCTCTATTCATAGTAACCAAAAATATTGCTAAATAAAGCCACAGTATCTTCAATACATTAACCACAAGATTTACAACACTGTGCTACCCAAGAGTCCAATGGTGCTCGTCTATTAGTTTTATCAATATTTTAATAAAAACATTTAGTAGATTAATGTGCGTAATAACAAATTTTATGACCGGCCAAATTGGTCTACGGAGTTAATGGCATGCATTAAAGTTAGATAAGATGTGTATTCACCCTTAACTTGGGACATCTAAATTAAGGGGTCATTTTAAACATCTATTTACTTTTACTGTCAACGACAGTCTTTTTCATTATTTATATTCTGTGCCATAATATTATGAATGCAAAAGTAACTGTCTATCTATCGGTTTGTTTATCCCCTTTTAACATCTAAACCACTGAACTGATCGTTATGAAATTTAACAGAGAGTAGCTTGAGATGTTTGTAGGGGTATTTTTAATCCTGCAACGCAGATGAATTGGAGGGCAACAACTAGTTATAGATAAAATAATGATTTTTGGCCAAATTTTTGAAAAAAATATCCAGACGCTGTTTTTTAGAAGCGATATTATTAGTTACATTTAGTCAGTTAAGTTCTAAACATGACTGAGAGTCGATTATTTTATTTTAACGTTCCGTCCGATCAAGTAATCGAACTAATTGCTAATGAGAAAGTACTAATTCAAAATAGACCTCTTTGACTTGATCTTAAGCAGGCAAAGCGCTGTACGGAGTTTCAACATAATAAAAGACACGCTTTTACTGGTTTCGGACTCGTGGCTAAATAATATCAGCCGCTCGGATCGATCTTCAGGTTAAGCCGCGCCAGGTTAGTCCATGGATAGGTGACAATCCATTACATACTGAGTTTCCTAAGTGCCTTGTGCCGTTGGTCCCGGCTGTCATTTGCAGATCTTTGACAGTCGTTATAGGTAGTCAGTGGCCCGAAAGTCTGAAAATCAGTCTTACCAAGAGGTATCGAAAAGGCCAGTACTAACCGCTTTGAGGGGGTCAGAAACGCAGTCACTCCATGTAAAATACTGGTATTCAGTTGCATCAGGTTAGACTGGGAGCCGACCCCGATACAGTCGGGAGAGGACTAGGCAGATGATGATGTACTGGTTTCGGACAGTTCGACTACTGTTCGTAGATATTGCGTCTAAAATACCCACACGTAAAGAATTAAACGCATTTAATTGGGTTTGTTTAATAAAAAAAGAATAACAAGTAACAGAGCACGACAAAACATTGCAGTATCGTAGCGTTGCGTTGCATATGCAATCATGTGTCAATTTCCTGCCGTTACTCTACGCAATACGCAATGTTACGGAGTCTAGGCGACTTATTATGGCCGCTTTAGCGGAATCATAATGGGATAATAATATGAATTAAATTACAATTCGTAAAATGTTCAGAAAGCGACAATTCATAATATTAAGTGCATCTGTGACGATTTTAAGAATTTTAACGGGATTCATATTATTATATTATTATGATTCCGCTGAACGGCCATTTTAGCCCTCTTGTAGAGATAATAACATCTTTGTAATCGTCATCGCAATTGTACGCGGTTTGAAGTGAGACATAATATTTATCATCTTCTTTTGAGGCTTAATTGAGTTGACTGCCTCGTTGGTCTAGTCTAGGATGAGGTTTTGTGTTCGATTCCCATTTCAAAAATTAAAGGTCTGATCTACTTAAGGCTAAACATTAAAACAATTCACAATAACCGACCAGTAGCTATAATATGATATTACAACAAACACAAGTAAATACATACATCAATCAGTTTTATTAGGCCGTTCACACATCACCGACTTTCGTTCGACCGCACAACGCACGCTACGTTCATTTACTTTTATTATCAAATTTTATATGCGTCTCTTAAAGCGAAGAGATTATGCGTGTTTGACGCCATCTTTTATTTTCATGTTTAATAATATGTTAATTCTGTGGAACGTTGCTAATGTCTACGTCAAAATTGCAATATTTATGACTGAGTTTTAATGGCGAATATGGAAAGTTCTTAATCAGTATTGAGCACGTTAAGCCATTGTTCGGGTTGTTCCCGCTTGTTATTTGTACATCTTTAACTGTCTCTACGGCTAGTCAGAAGCCCGAACTGACATCCAGTTTTACCAAAGCACATCGTATTACCCAGTACCTAACTGGGTTATGGAGGACAAATAGGCATTCACTCTATGTCAAATACTGGTATTCAGTTTCATCAGATTAGACTGGAGCCGACCCCGACATAGATAGGAAAAAACTAGGCTTAAGAGACGGGGTAAAACTGCCAGGGCTGCGGGACTGTTCGAAAGAGATACCGCGGCCCTGGAGCACAAAGGGCAAAGAAGGAACATGGATGGGTTTTAGTCAGTACAAGTCTGATACTCCCTTCCGCTCCGCCCAGAGCGGGAAATCATCAAATGACACCTTCATTTAATGATTTCCCAACCAAAAAAAACGGGGTAAAAAGAAAGAGAATAAACGACTTATTTAGTAAAATGTTTTATCATCATTTCACCTTTGATCAGGAAAAATTACTTAAACATTGAATGATGTTCCCGGTAGGTACAATGTATTTTCAAACTTAACTAAACAAGAACGCAGATTTTAAACAAAATTAAATGAGCATTGTTTTTGGAAAAACTCCACAATGTTAGTCACAGTTTTGTAACTAGTGTTTAGATTTCAAAACACTCGAATATGTATAGTAATTTCAACTACGACTGCGATAGAAAATACGGAACATATGATACAGAAAGAGATAGCTATCTGTAGTGTGTTGCACTTGAAGTACCCTAGTAGATTAATCAATGATGCATGCTATTTTTGTCACACTCGAAAATTTGTAATTGATAAATAAAATGGTGACATTCTTTAAGTATACTGACTATGGTATGAAACTCCTTCACTTTTATTTATCTTGCAACCATAGTTTTTGTATTTTCTTAACACACGACTTGGCATTTTAGTTATGTTATTCTCACAACACTGACACGTTTTGTAGCGCTCGCTACTATTAACCGACTAAATCAAATTACGACACCTTTTGTCCAACCTTTTGTCTTGTTTCTATGCTAAACAATAATGGAAATATAATGAAAATATTTTTAATTTAACATTAAAAAAGCTGATCTAACAAGCGATAATCGCGGCTGGCACATTGGATGCGGAAGGGTGGAGTACCCAATGATAATTATTAAAAAGAAAGATAAGCTACGTTCATACTGAGCGACGTTCAAATATCATTGCGTTGTTATTACAAATGTACTTAAGTACCTATAATTATGTGTATAGTAATTTCAACTACGACTGCGATAGAAAATACGGAACATATGATACAGAAAGAGATAGCTATCTGTAGTGTGTTGCACTTGAAGTACCCTAGTAGGTTAATCAATGATGCATGCTATTTTTGTCACACTCGAAAATTTGTAATTGATAAATAAAATCGTGACATTCTTTAAATATACTGACTATGGTATGAAACTCCTTCACTCTTATTTATCTTGGAACCATAGTTTTTATACTTTCTCAACACGACTTGGCATTTTAGTTATGATATTCTCACAACACTGACACGTTTTGTAACGCTCGCTGCTATTAACCGACTAAATCAAATTACGACAATTGTCTGAATTTGTCTGCAATAATTTGCGCGCACTAGTGCGATATCTACCTCTTTTTTTATTTTGCATATCATTGGGAGAACCTATGTCCAGGCCTAGGTCCGTGGCAATAATTTCCAAAACGTTTAGTATTACTAAAACGACTTACAATAGGATTGGATTGCGATTTGGATTCAGTTGTTTGGTAGAGTATGTGAGGAGTGTCATAGATTATTATTATTAATTTTATTTGATCTTAGTAGGGGTAAGCTTTTACCAAGGTTTTTATCAAACATCGGCTCAGAATTAATCTAGTGTAAAAATATTCAAATTGACAATTAATTAATTAATTGTTGCAATATTCCCAACTCATGATACCATTGCGCCCACGTATCAATCAAGCACAATAACTTTGATCATGTATAATGATAGTCGAGCGAGCTCTATTTCTTAATCGCTTGAGGAATTCAGACAGCATTTCAAGATGTTACTCTTTGACTTGTTGTGTAGGTATTTATTTAATGTGGTTTCGGATATTTTCTGGAATATTAATTCTAAACAATAATTACATATTTATAATATCGTCCTATTAATTCGTTCGTTTTATTATATTCGTTTATTATTATTATTGTTTGTCGTGTTAGTCATTGCTATTGTAATTTTAGAATTTTAATTCATATTATTTACTTGATTATGTTTGTGCTGGTTGTAACTGAGATTTTAACTTTATAATAATATTATTTTTTAAGTCATTTGACTTAAAAAATAATATTATTATAATGTTTACTTATATGATCTGAAATGGATTGCATTAAATGATTTTGAATTAAATTGAATTAAAAATGGGACTTAAACATAATTATCTGGGGAAATTTGAGTGTACTATTTAGGTACACCTCTGTCTACCCTCTGGAGGATTACAGGGGTGATGTTATGTTGTGTTCATGTCATAGCAGTGCCATCAATTACTCTGGGAGTTTGAGTCGGACAGCTCTTGATCGCGGTTTATATGTAAATGTGCCCTCATCCACCACACGGGCCAAGTACTGGTTAGGGGATTTCTTCGATTTTTTAATTCTATGATATTTCTCACGTTGATTCCTTACTACAGTGAAGCCCAAATGAGGGGTTATGTTTTTACCCTGGACCACTGGTCGTGTGGTCGACACAAGTCGACACCTACCACAAAGAGGTGCCAATCAGCATGTTTGGAAACTAACAATAGACCGATTGATTCACTATTTGGCACAGTCGTTGTGGCATCGTTTAGTGTGTTAACACACTGTATTGTAACAGTAACGAGTATTGTATTCGAACTAACTAAGCAGGATTTACATTACAATTAGAGAATTTCAGTACCTAGGCATTTTGCACTTTTACTTTTAACATTGTGCATTTGTGTCCTGACTGGGATAATTTAGATCTTATTTTAGAACGTTGACAAAGCATAATGAATATGTACCGGATAGTAGGAGGTGGCGTTCTGTAATTTCTGCCTATCCCCATTGTTATAAGGCGTGAGTTTATAAAGGTATTTATGTAAATCTAATGTTTCCGAATTGGACTCAAAATAGCTTCTCAAAAAAAATCTATGCTACAAATTGAGTGATTTTCTCGATTAGGATTCGATTCACAATATATTGATTTGTAATATAATTATAACATTAAGCACGCTTGTAACCCCGGAAGAGTTAGGCAGAGGTGTACCTAATAGTACACCCACATTTTGCTAGTTGTTTGAAGTCCCATGTAATAGGGGGCGAGTCGATTGTCATCAACCGTGCTTGCTACTAAGAAATTTCTGATGGAGAAACCCAATACCACTTTGACCTATCTGGGAATCGGACCTCATGGTCAGCAGTTGCGCTTGCGACCACTGGACCAACGAGGTAGTCACAATATATAGGCTACAATATATAATATCGTAGGCAATACCTATCTCAATAATATGGTACCTACATATATGTAACCCCTAATAAAGGCTTGTCCTGGCACACAGTACACAATAAAACGCAGGAAATTACACAATCTTGACATCGCTTTTATCTTTATAAGTCCGTCATTAGAGCCAGCCTTAATACGAAATCGTACTAAGCTAAAGATTACCCAGACATTACACTCCAGTGTTTTACCACCCTAAAATTCTTAATTAGAACCGTATACCAATTTACATAAGGTTGATTATTGCATTTCATGAAACTGGTTCGAGGTCGGATGGGTCACGGTTTTGAACGAATCTATGACGTCATTACTCAATATTTATGTTGGAAGAACAATGTTTTACGGACTGCTACACAATGTGACATTTGTACCTACTTAATATCAGAAGAGGGAAAGTTTTTTTGGTTGTCGTAATAATAGGGATATAATTAATTGTTTTTATAATGTTTGTTTGTGTTTGTGTAGTGAAAGAAGAAGCTGAGAAAGTTTATTTAGGATAAATAAAAACAAAAATTTTCAGTAGTTAAACAGTAAAGTAGTAATACCTATTTTTTTAGGTACAATGGGCAAATGTCATTTATTTTAATGAGGACTGGAAAAATAAGTCATTTATAGTTCTCTTTTAAAAATACATTTAGCCACAGGAAAAGTCGCTGAAATACCCTAGTGTGTATTTTATCTGGATGACCCAATACCTGCGTCTGTCACTTATATGTATGTACAGATAGATGTTTATGTTACTCTTTATATGTTACATTCCTTTGTTTTAATACAAGGGTTGGTTATTGGGATATTATTATTGACTGCCTCATTGGTTCTGGGCCTGGGTTCGATTTCCGGGTTGGGCAAAGTGCTATTGGGTTTTGTCATCAGGAATTTCTCAGTCGCAGCCACGGAGTCTGGATACGTGCCCGGTTGATGGCAATAGGCTCGCCCCCTATTACATGGGACTTTCACATAACTGGCGAAATGTGGGTGCACTATTAGGTACACCTCTGCCTAACACTACGGGGATTATTTACTATTTCATGAAAAATGGGATTAAATCAACTTAGAGTGTTGTATTGGTGATTTTAATTATGATAACTCTTTTAAGACATATTTGTTAAAGTCGCAAATCATATTTTAATCAACCTGCAAATTGCAAAAAAAACGAAGAAAATTTGAATTTCGCGGGCTACCCTGGTGCTTACACATCACTACATAGTATAAATAAAACAAAGTCGCTTTCTCTGTCCCTATATCCCTATGTATGCTTAAATCTTTAAAACTACGCAACGGATTTTGATGCGGTTTTTTTAATAGATAGAGTGTTTGAAGAGGAAGGTTTATATGTATAATACATGCACCCGTGCAAAGCTGGGGCGGGTCGCTACTTAAGGGGAATGCTCCAACCAGCCCGCGAAATTCAAAATTTCTTGGGTTTTTTGCAATTTGCAGGCCATTGCTAGGTAGTATGTTGATTAAAATATTATTCGCGGCTGTAAGACATATGTAGTTACAGAATTATAATCATCAAAATCATCAATAAAACGCTCTAAGCTCATAAAGCTGTAGGAATGACTTTTTCTGTTTTTTTTTTGTTCCTACGCCTTTATGAACTTGGAGGGATGTATTGGTGATTTTGATGATTATAATTCTGTAACTACATATGTCTTACAGCCGCGAATAATATTTTAATCAACATACAACCTAGCAATGGCCTGCAAATTGCAAAAAACGCAAGAAATTTTGAATTTCGCGGGCTGGTTGGAGCATTCACCTTAAGCATAAAATGCTTAAGCCGGGCACGCGAAGCGCGGTGCCTGCCTTATCTAGGAACCTACATTTATATCTGTGTGATGATAATGGACACTAACAATAACTATGAAATTCGCATCGAAGAAATTACAGCTACAAAAACTCTTTCATATATTTCCTTTATTTCTAAATTTATTTTAAATTTATTTTTAAATCTTTACAAATTTTGTATTTTTTTTTAAATATTCCTTAAAATAAAAACATTCAAAAAAATGTAGCCCACCAGTATCGGGAACAGGGTCCAAGCTACCGGCGGTCAGGGCTCCAAGGAAAGGAACCTCTTAACAATACGAGCCGAGTCCAGGAGTACAGCTTTCTGCATCAAGCCTTTGATCCCGCTGCCTAACTAAAGCCTCCTCAGGTATTGATCGAGGCTCTAAGCAATTAAGCCATTGGCTGATACGACTACAGGCACAATGATCGCTGAGTCCACATCATAAATCATTATTATGAAGGTCATAACAGCATACACCTTTGCCCAATGACTTTACTATTAAAACCATTTTAATGAATATTGTAAATTTTATGAAAGATAAATCAAATCTGTTTTTATATTGTTTCATGTCGGAATTTGTTAGTGTCAAGTTGTTAGTTTAATAAAGAGCCGTTCGAAAAGATTGTATCGTGCAGTGAGCAAACAAAATAAAGATCTTATGGTTACCAGCATTTTTTTTTTACTAACGAGGCCATGAGGCTTAAAAGTCTTACTAAATGAAGTCCTGATATTGATAGAAATGTTATTTGTATTTAAAATCTTATCTATATACTGTGTTATTTAATCTTTAAAAAAATCAAGTAAACATTGAGTTTTACGTTAGTGATTACGATTAGTTATTGAGTACGGACTTTTTATTTAATTTTTTAATGAAATAACTAACTAAATAAGCTGATTTGCTGGAAAACGACTTTTTTTTTTGGGGAGAGACGTCACGTTTTACGGCAAGAATCAATGTAACGCATTCAAAAAATTGTGGTGATGGATGGATTGAATAGTACGGGGGTTGTGGAGGTGTTTAAAGTAAGGCTCTTACATTAAAACATGTATTTAAAAACCTGTGAAAAAATAGGAACTTTGTCCCCCAATCCTACATAGATGGTTCCCAGGTATGGTTTAGAACAAAAAAAAAATCGCAATGACGGAGAGAACAAGTGCCTTTCGGCTTTGTTAAGGGTCTTGTTACACCCTTAATAGT